>CP136066.1:177140450-177805046 GCA_032622095.1 Siphonodentalium dalli
TGGGATAATACTGACTCAGTGTTCAAAAATGAGTTGTAAAAGTGTTCTTGCTGCATGGATATATTCGCGAACGTTCCAAACACCATTTGAAGCTGACCAGGGTCCGTCACGGTTTCGCGTTAGATTCCTCTGGTGGTGACGTCATTGACGATGTCTTGGAACTTCGCTTTGTCGTTTAAGATCAAATAGTGCATTATGAATAAACCTGAATGCATAGTAAACATATATAACCCCACAATCGTATACACATGATGGATCTTAGACTGTATATGCATATAGAAATGTGGTTAATGTTTCGCAAATGAATGACGTCATTGACTATCAACTACAACACACAGTGGTCAATCAACGCTAAATATTGACGTATGATTTGTGGGAGGGACACATATATCAATGACACACTCTTGTCACAAAATGTAATAGTTATAAAAATCTATTTAGCGACCAAACATTAGATTATATGAGCAAAATGGACATTTTAATTATATATTATCGATAATATTGTGTAAAGGTCTGGCCTTTATGTATATATAATTTCTCCAAACCATAATATTCATATCATCAAACTATTTTGTACTCTACACCATTCTCAATCTCATCGTATTCAGAAGTTTCACCTTACAAATGTTTCATCACATCGTACGTAATAAGACACAAATTACTAGTTCATCACTTACCACAATCTCTTTAGTTATTCACTATATCGTGTTCTTCATATTTGCGACGTGTATTTATACTAAAGCGCTAACTATGCATCTATTGTCAAAACTTTCATTTCAAAATTTGGCATTTTCGCTTCTTTGTGGGCGCAGCCATCTTGCGTAGTCCTACGCTAGTATAAAACATCTTTGCGTAATTAGCCTAAACTGATTATTAACTTAAATAACAAAATGTGTCCACCACAATTATGCATAATTATGAATTATTATGTACTTATTTATAAAATATAAAAAAAAATTCATGAGATATCTTGTGATTATTGCTTGCTTGCTTGTTGTGGATTTCCCTCCTTTAAGTGAGGAGCATCCCATTATATTGGGTATATAAAATAATGGAAGTAAAAATAAGTCAAATAAAACCAAGTAAAACTACAGTAACGATAAAATAGTTGGTAAAATTGTGGTACTAGTGAGTTAAAAGATTTGTGTGTGCGTAAGTTGCACTTAAAAACTTTTAAGTTGAGCTTTCATATGTACATATGTACATGTATATTTTTGTTTTGTTTTTAAGATTGGTATAGTTAAAATTGTCGTATTGACAAGAATATTCACAGGTAGTTGTTTTGCCTGTACAGCTCGGCTAGTTTGTCATCTTATATGTGCTTGTCTGCTTCTGTTTTCAAAGTGTTTACTCTATGCACATGGATTGAGTATAAGAAATTTCTTGCCAGTTTTTCAATTTGTTCTTTTTCTATATCGGTGAGGTTCCAGGTTTCTAGTTTTGTGCAGTCTAAGGTTAATTGAGTTAAGAGTTCTGGTTGATCAATAATGTATTTGTCAGTGGTAGTTTTTGAGAGACATAATTTGAGTTTTTGTATGTAACGATGTCGTTGGTTACTAGTGTTCGTACATTGTGAAATGAAGTGTATTCTGTCCTCATCAGCTAGTTTGCATAGTGGACATATGGCAGAGGCCAGGTTTTGTCTGAATCTTTTTCTATTTATTTGTAGTAAATAAGTGTCTGTCATCAACCATGTTTTTATAATAGCCTTTTTTGTGGCAGCGGGCGAGTATTTTGATGAATCCCATACAAGATGACATTTGCTGCTGGAATTTTTTTGCAGTTTGATCATTGCTAATGTTGTTTTACTGGAGAACTCTCTGTCATTAATATCATGCCAATATTGGTATATAGCTTTTTTACATATTGTTTTCCATTTGTTGGCATCTTCCTTACTGTGGATGGTGTTTATGATATGCAGTGGGTCAGGAAGGGTATATTTGGAAAGTATGTCTCTGACATGTATAAACCAGCTATGGCTGTTGTCATTTTTCATGATAAGTTGCCTTATTGCAAGATCTCGCTCTGCAGAGTTGTGTGTTTTGCCTATATTAATATAGAATGTTGTAATTTTGAGATCTATAGTGCCTTGGATGGGAATAGCTCCAATAAGTGCGTTTGTAGCAGCATTTGCTGTGCGTGTTGATAAACTCTGCAATTGTCTCATGGTTTTTCGTTGGAAACGTTCGAGTTCATCTATGTCTTTTTTTTCATATGTAGGATTTCTATACCATGCAGCATTCTAGGAATGACAAAAGTGTTCCACATTTGGTATGCTATTACTGGTGATATACCGTTTGTTCCATGTAGCCCTGTACCCATCAAGGAGTATAGGGTTCGTCTGCCCATTGTTATTCGTTTTGGGATATCTGGGGTATTTGTTGGATTACGCTCTACACCTAGGTGTTTGGTGGAGCCTACGATATTAACAGGAGTTCCACCTAGGACAGTTTTTATTTCACCATTCATTTTTTTTGTGTAGATGTTTTCATTTGGACAATTTCGCATTTAGTTGCGTTCATTGCGAATCGATCTTTACATGAGTTGTTGTATACAATACTTGTGAGAGTTTGTAAATCAGATGTTGTTTTTGCTAAGATGGCTACATCATCTGCACAGGTGGGGGCTGTTATATCAATTGTGCCAATTTTAAACCCAGCTGCATTATTACTTAGCTGATTTAGCATGTCGTTGTTAAATCTTTTATAGAGCATTGCTGATAATTTAGCCCCTTGTCTTATTCCTTGGTGAAGTAGTATATCTGAGGAGTATGATCCACCCCATTTTACCTTTGTATTCGCCTCATGATGTAATGAATTTACAAGTAGCCATAGATCGCTGTGGATCCCATCAATGAAAAGTTTTCTCAGTAGGCTTTTATGCCATACAACGTCAAATGCTTTTTCAGCATCCAGGGTTTCTAATATTAATGTCTCATTTAAGTCTTTGCTTTCATTGTATGCTTCAGTTATCATAAGCCCAGCAACTAGGGTGACACTCCACAGTTTCAACAGGTATGGGCCCAGAAATAGGGGGCCCATAGATTCATTGAAATTTATCTGGATTATGATCCCAAACCATATAGACAATATGTATATGCCTGAAATTAGTACAGAATAGGCATTCAGAATTTGATACATAATTTCCATAATATATGGGCTATCAAGAGTTATGGCCCTTGATCTTTTGATCGAAAATGTGATTTTTATTCAAAAAATGACCAAAATATTGCATTTCCATACCCAAGAGGCACGAATACCAGATTTTTTCAAGCATGGTCACCTATGTTGGTTTAAAGGCCTCTGGCTTCCAACATCAATGTGAAAAAATTTCAAACTTTCGCCGTTAAATTTTCCAGAAAATCAAATTTTAATGCAAATGACAAATTTTGGGTGCTAAAAAATTGACCCAGTATCTAGAGCCACGGTTTCGCAGAAAACGCTACTGCTGTCTATGGGTGGGGTCAAGGTCACTTGCACTTAATTTTTTCATCAGTCTAGAACACCTTCTAAAATTACACAAATTCATATCCCACCTTGTCTCAATATACATACCACATGAATGGTGCCAGAAACCACTAGCACTTTATATCTATAAAATCACCCCTACTGATCATTCGAAACTGTGGAGTGTCACCTTAAGGGGAATGCAATTTCACTAATCTTTAATATGGACCACACCTCCATATTCTCTGCATTATACCGCTTAAAATGATATATTACACCCCATGCGTTATTGCAATCACAGGCAGCAAGATTGGTGGGGATTTACATGCACCCCCATGATTTCACCTCTTTTGGGTCTTTCAGAACCCAATGACGTTATGCTTGACGTAGTGACAAAATATATATATTCAACCATCATTTATAGCTTGAAAAGGGTCTGAAATGCTAAAATGTTGTATAAAATATATTATGAGATGCATATCTTCCTCAGATATCAAAATAAAACATAATATTTCATGCAACTACTATCTTTAATACTCTCCCAAAACCATGGGTTAAACAATTCCAAGTCTTATTTAGCATTAAGGGAAAGCTATACAAGGTTATGACATCACATGAACAATATGTTGTCAAGTGAAATATGTCCAGGGAAACCTGAATTATTATATTTCACACTTGTGAATAAGAAATACTGAATATCTAATCTTTTAGTATACTATGTAATGTCAATGTCAGCCTTTTCAGCTAAGATTCAAGGAGCATGATGTCATGAAGAAGTACCCATCATCTAAAAAATCATCAATAACAATACACATGAACCACCACCACCCCCCCCCACTGCTCCAAGACTCCATATCCCCACCAATTTATATGTCTAAAGGCCACCTGTATTGGAATATCCATAGAAGAATGGTGTATTTAACATAAAATGTTCCTTCTAACTGAGCAGATTTGCTAAAAATGATTTTCAATGTAAATATGTGTCAAGTTGACAGATGATAATGGTGCTATTTGCTGGTCTTTAAGGTGACACTCCACAGTTTCAACAGGTATGGGCCCAGAAATAGGGGGCCCATAGATTCATTGAAATTTATCTGGATTATGATCCCAAACCATATAGACAATATATATATGCCTGAAATTAGTACAGAATAGGCATTCAGAATTTGATACATAATTTCCATAATATATGGGCTATCAAGAGTTATGGCCCTTGATCTTTTGATCGAAAATGTGATTTTTATTCAAAAAATGACCAAAATATTGCATTTCCATACCCAAGACGCACGAATACCAGATTATTTCAAGCATGGTCACCTATGTTGGTTTAAAGGCCTCTGGCTTCCAACATCAATGTGAAAAAATTTCAAACTTTCGCCGTTAAATTTTCCAGAAAATCAATTTTTAATGCAAATGACAAATTTTGGGTGCTAAAAAATTGACCCAGTATCTTCGAGCCACTGTTTCGCAGAAAACGCTACTGCTGTCTATGGGTGGGGTCAAGGTCACTTGCACTTTATTTTTTCATCAGTCTAGAACACCTTCTAAAATTACACAAATTCATATCACACCTTGTCTCAATATACATACCACATGAATGGTGCCAGAAACCACTAGCACTTTATATCTATAAAATCACCCCTACTGATCATTCGAAACTGTGGAGTGTCACCTAGAGGTGATGTGCCTTAAGTGAAACCACGTTGCATTTTATTTTGTGATGGTAATAGTATGTTGTCTAGTTTGTCTTGCAGGGTTGCTTCTAGGATTTTACATATTATGGAGCTGATAGTTATGCCCCTGTAATTCTCTGGTTTTGTTGGGTCTTTGTCCTTTTTTGGTACAGGTGTTAATATGCCGATTTTTATTTCTTTTGGTACTTCTCGTTTTTCATATATAGTGTTTATGATGTTCATGATTATTCGGGCAGTTTCTTCTATGCTATATTTGAGGTGTTCAGCCGTAATTCCAGCATAGTCAGCTGCTTTATTTAGTTTGAGCTTATTGACAATTGTTTTAATTTCATGGAGTGTGACTGGTTCTAAAGATGGTGTATTAGCACGACATATTTGTTCAATAGCTTCAATATCAGCCGAGACTTGTTTGTGGAATGTATCATCAAATCTATCGGCAGTTTTTGGTTCTGACAGTTTTTTGAAGTGTTTAAACCACCCATCCATCATCTGTTCGGCACCATATTGGTGTCCATCTATTTCAATATACTCAGTGACTACACTCTTGGTGAGCCTTTGTTTGTTTATAAGTTTATAGAATAGTACTTGATCATTAGATGCATTGGCTTGAGAGATTTCATCATATAGTTGGGTTCTCTCTGCAGCTATTTGTTGCCTTTGTGTACATCTTAATTTCTTTTTAGTGGCCATTTTTGCCATTTTAAGTGGATTATTTGTGTCAACTGGCCTACCTGCCGTTTTCCATTGATAATGGGCCTTTTTACTTTCTTGTATCGCACTGGCTATACTGGGGTTCCATTGTTTTTTACCATTGGAGCTTTTTTTATGTGTTTTGGCAGGTGTGGCTTTCTCTGCTGCGCTTATTATCATTTGGCCAAACTTCACAATGGATTCTTCCAGATTATTGTGTATTGTGGTCTGTGTTAGGTGATTGGTTTTGTCTATATGCTGTCTGTAGAGGACTAAATCACATTTTTTCCAGTTTGTTCTTTTTTGTGAGATGTTTTCAAGACTATTTTGTATTTTTTCAAAGGGTGCTATTTTCATTTCGACTTTAATGAGCTCATGATCAGATACATTTGATGGAACATCGATAACTTGCATATTTGATAGAATTTTGTCATGTTTTGTGGATTCAATAAAATAGTCTATGATGGATTGTGATTTCCCATTATGATGTCTAAATGTGAATTCCGGGACATATCCATTGGTATGGTAAGCTCATGGTCTATATAGAACTTTTTGAAAAGTTTGTCTTGCTCATTAGGTGGTTGTCTATCTAATGAAGCGTTCATATCCCCTGCTATTATTATTTTATGATCTGAGTATTTTATCATAATAGCATATATTTTTTCCAGTGTCTCATTGTATTCATCTTTATCTTTTTATCAGCCGAGTGAGTGTTACTGGGCATGTATGCATTTATTAGGCATATATTTGTTGGGCTGCTTTTGATTGTAATACAGATAATTCGGTTGTCACCATCTTCTTTAGCGTTGATGATTTTATTGAGATTTTTGTGCCATAAGGTTGATACTCCCCCATAGCCCCTGATCCGCATGTTTGGTGGTAGTGGTTCATTCTGATCTACTGACTTACTGAAGTTGTTAAAGTTTTCCGCTAGTTCTTTTATTCGAGCAATTTGATATTGGAAAAGCCAGTGTTCTTGGATACATATGATGTCATATGTTTCTATTGCATGTTGTAATACCACTTTGTTTGTGGTTATATTTTGGATGTTAATTGAAGCTATATTGAGTTTTTGTGTCTCAATTATATTTTCGATTCTTAACGGAGAATGTTGATTTATTACTGATGTTGTCTCCCATGAATATAGGTCACAGTTTCTAGGTTCATGTTATGCTTCGGCAGTCGACTGCTTAGTCGAGGGTGGCATGAGACTATGTTTGGTGGAGGTTGTGTTGCTATATTGCTTGTCATTTGTGTTCTGATATGATGTAGTATAAGCTGATGGTTTTGCTTTTCTGTTTTGTTTTTTCTCACAGTTTTCTGATCTGTCATAGTTTTCTGTGGTATAGACTGGTAATGATTTGTTTGTATGGCCCTTTGGGTCGACCCCCTGCCATGCTCTAAAAAATGATGTTCAGGTTCTCGCTGGCAGTTGGTAGTATTATGTTTATCTGTTGCGGTTATTACACGCTTTTGTTGTTGTAAGTTGTGATTATTCTGCATGTTATCGTTCCGAATATTTTCTACACGATAGTCTGATGTTGCTACCGGTATATGGTTTGATTAAGTTGGTGTTTTCAATATAGCAGCGTTGAGGCACAGTATTTTGGTTAACACAGTTGTTTTGGTTTACCCGGATTTTGTTTGGGTTTGTTGCTTCTGTTTGTGTATACTGGCTCAGGTTTTGCCTTGCATGATGTACTTCGTTACGTCTAAGAATTGTTTCAATATTTCTTTCTGCTTCTGTTAGACGTAGTTTAATCTGATCGTGTTCTAGCTGTTGTAATCGTTGCATGATGTTTAGATGGTTATTCGTATTTGATGGTGGATACGTATCATTGGCTTGATGTATTGTGTTATTAGCCACTTCATTCCTTGTTCTCAGTATTTTAATTGTTTTTGCTTGTTCATTTATATTATCCTCAAGCCTTGCTAGTTCAGCTTGTAGGGATGCCTTTTGCATTTCACAGTTATCTTTACAGCCTGTGTTACTACTATTCTTTTGTTTAGTTTTAGTAATTTTTTATTTTGCTATGGTTTTATTTTTATTACCCGTAAGCACAGTTTCATGACTGTCACCAGATGTGATGTCTTGTTGGGCAGACATGTTGATTGTTTGAGTATGCTCTAGATCTTTCATATAACAAATCGAGCATATGTAATTATCGGTGTGTGATTGGATATTTTCCGCATTAGCTTGGTGTTCGCTTATGCCTTCACAGTTTGGGTGAAACCATTCATCACATTTCCCACAGTTTAAATAGATGTTATGTATTTCATTAATACAGATTGGACATATAGGTTTACTATTATCCTTGTTGAATTTATGACAAGTTTCATTACTAGCATTTGGGCTAGTTTTGGTGATGTTATCTTGTGTTTGTTGGTTTTTGTTGACCCTGGTGTTTTTTGCTATACTTTCCAGATTTTTATTTGTATAGTCATTGGTTGTGTTATCACTGATTATGTTTTTGTCAGTATTCAAGTCATTATTAGATGTTATTTTTGTTTTCATACTGTCGTTTGATAAGTGTTGGTGATTTATCTCTGATTCAGCAGTTATGACACTTTTTTTTGCAGTATACATTTTGTTTACATGTATAGCTTTCTTTGCTATTTGTTTATTTTTGGTTGAGCCATAGTTACTGATGATGTCAGCGGTTGTTAAGGATTGCTCAGTTATCTCGGGTTCAACAATTCTATCATTTTTATTCTTGTTATTTGTTATTGATACGAGTTTTATTGGTGTTTGTGTATTGACAGCTGATTCGTTAATTCTGTCTGGAGATGTGGTTGAATCATATTTACTGATTTTTTGTTTGTTTGCGTTATTTGTTGTAGGTATGATGTTTTCGGGTAGTAGTTTGTTGGCAGTTGAGTCGTTTATCCTGCCTGGAGATGGTACCTCTAGTTCAGATGGAGTATTATATGAGGGTTCTGATTGTATTTCGTTATCTGGGGATTTTATTGTTTCCAGAATAGCGGAACTGTGATTCGATGGTGTGCTATTTACATGTTTAGCTGAATTATTGCATGTTGGTATATCGGTGCTAACCATTTTTGTTAGCCTAGATGCAATGATTGTATGTATATTCAGCATATAATGGTCTTTGTTATTGCCGTTAATCATAACTCTATAGGTCGTATGATAGCAGTTTACAGTGCAGCTTTGAGTAGCTTTGCTTCTGTTCTTTCTGTTTGTTTTTATTTTGATAACGACGTCAGCCTGTGTACCACGTCGATCATTACTTGTTCGTATTGTAATGTCGAGCTCCTTGTTTTTTGTTGATTCTTCGTCCATCAGTTCTAGTAAAGCTTTTGTATATGCATTGTAAATATCAGATTGCATGGATAGTATGTAGTTTCCAGCTTTATCTTTAGATACTATGTCTTCCCGTTGTTCTGCCAGAGTAGACTTTTTCTTTAGCTTTCCGGAGTTTAGATAGTAACCCTTGATGGTAGATTCATTTCTGCTGGGTGTATAGGTTTTCGGGGGTTGTCTGATTCTTGTTGTTCTCATTTGCTCAGGTTTGATAGTTCCGGTCATGGCTGGTGAGATGAATTTAGCAGCATTTCTGCCATTTGTGGTTAGCAGTGGCGATGAGCCTATGGAACTTCTTATCGTATTGATATTTTTCCTTGGTAGCCTTCTTTGCTTACCTGTGGAGTCGTGTTTTGTCGTCTCCGTGTTATTTGATATTGGTGTTATATATTCACTCTTGTCTTTATCATGACAGTTACGAGGTGTGGACGTATATTCACAGCTTTTCGTATTGTGATTGTTGCTGGGTATGATTTCTTCCAGTCGTGTCATGCTGTCGTCTCCTCTTGATATGGTTGAATCTTCTTTCATCATTGTTGATGGTGAGCTATATTCGTGTAATGATGTATGGACATCTAGTTTGGGGGAGAGAACAGCTAGGCTATCCTGGCCAGTACTCACCCTCCTGCTAGACCTTGTCCCTTTCATCATTTATTTGTTGTTATAATATATAGCAGAAGTCGTTGATTCGATGTTGGAGTCGCCTGTACCAGGTCTTGGCCAGTGTCTCGTCAGGATGCAGACCGTCTTTTAATAGTCTGAAATTCCAGTAATTTCTCTGACCTTTTGTCACCCCGCCTCTATTTTGTAAGAGGTCTTGTGAGAATCTTGGTGAAGTGGTTCCGCTCCATGTGAGCTCTTCGTTGATGGTTCTGATCTGTATGTTTAGGAGATCGATTTGTTGGTACAATTTCAGATCTTCTTCAGCGTATTCTTCACTTTCTTTGTTTGCTTTAGTTAGATTGTGACGCTGTATTGAGTATATTGGTATCTCAAGCAGTATTGGTTTGATAGTAGGGTAGCTTTTCACTATTTCCAGGAGACGTCGGTATTTTGCTGTGATAGTATTGACTACAGCATCGTCGTCATGTGATTGGAGATGTATTGTTCTTTGTGATCTGTCGATTTTTGTTAGATCACATGTTCCAAGCCAGATTATGAGAGTGATATATTCGTGTTTTCGTACCTTGTGTCTGAGGTTTCTGTGTAGCCAAAAGATTTCGTCGTCTAGAGTCGCTCCGCTCTTACACCAGAACTTGATTCCCTGCGGGTTGTTCGATTTGCATTGCAGTGCTATAGACTCCAGGTATTTGCCTTTACTGTCAGCAAGCAGTACAGATAGAGATGTTTGAACGCTTTTTGAGCAGACAAAGGGTTTGTCAAGATATTTTAATAACTTTGATTCACTCATGTGTGACTATGGATATATTGGTCGTTTATATTCTATATGGTTAGCACTTTGTGCACATTAAATATAGAAGATAGTACTCGAAAGTATATATATATATATGTCAGCACTACTGCATTTTTGTGCAGCTTTATATTCGAAATAGTTGTATTGAATTCTAAACAGAACAGCACGGTCTATGGGGAGGACCTGGTCTTTTTATGTGGCACGTACCTCAGCTAGGCTATCCTGGCCGGGGGCAGAGGCACCCTGCAGTCCTACCTTTTCGAATATTTATTATATTACCGTGCTGTTATTAACATGGATGAAAACTAATGATCTAAATAGTCTATTTTAACTTCGGTTAAATGTGTGTAGATTATACTTTGATATAATAGATGTAGTAAATAATTTGTGTAGTATTTGTTATTTTGGAAGAAAGCTGTATGCTTTAAGTTTTATTATTCAAGTTTGCCGAAATCTCAAAATGGCGGCGCTCAGAAATTCACGTGGTCGGTTTCTGAAGTCGAAAAAAGGTTATTTTTCTCAAGTTGTTTGCTAATAATGTATCACTACCGAGCTGTACGGCATCAACAAGTAATATTACACATTAATACAGTATTGGATAAGAAATAGTTGTTAAAAAGAGTCAAATAATTATTAAAATATCGTGCGAGAGAATTTTCCAGGTGCTCCTCGTTCGGGTGCGTTCGATCACTTATTACGCTAATTATGCGCAAACGTAATTGGCACTATTTCTTCTACCAGATTCTGGTTGCGGAGCTGCTGGCCAATCGTTGAGGGTTAACGATTAGCCGGCCAATCATTGTGCCAGTTTGCTCCACCACCAGAAAATGGTAGAGGATTTAAGTTTATATAGCTAGGCGTCATTGGGAACTACATTCTGTCGCTTCATTCAAAAGTGTTGCTGTTCTTTCTGCTGCTAGGTATTTGGTAACATGGGTTTTATAACTTATTATGTTTTTCAGGCAATAATTTCTAAGCTATTACTAATATAGTAATATCTAACTTTTGTAATAAGTAATTTAACTTTTAGTAGTTAAAGGCACGTGCGGCCTTAATTGTCGAAAATATTCATATTTGTTCTAATCACCGTAAACAGAAAAACATTAAAACGCATACAGTTTCGTTCATATATACCATGACCATCACGTTAACAGCATGTTATCATAAAGACCTACTATATTTTACCTAAGCAAGAGCCTGATTGTGTTACAGAAGACAGCACAATGCTACTGGCTAATTACACACATATGACATAAACGCTCTTTATTAGTTCCATATCAGGAATTCACCAACAAAGAACGCTCTTTATGTTTACCATCATAATATAAACAAACACCAGAAAAGTTACTTTTTATGCTTTTGTTTACATAACAATGGTCAAACATTTGACAATAACATACTGTTTATGCGATATTTCTTATTTGTATACGGACAAAGTCTGTCTACATTTTGATGTTCTTTCTGTTTGTGGCGGTTTTTGACGGGTGGAAATATTTTCACAGGATACACACCACCAAGGCCAACCGTACCTTTAAAACAATAGTGTTTCTTTTACTATTTCCAAATGGCTTTTGATGTTGCTCATTACTAATTTGTTCAATGGCTTAATTTTATGAGATGTCTTGGTTGTAGTTGTGCAAGTGCTGTAAGTAGCCATGCACTATTACTGTCAGATACGACAGAATCCTTCCATGATGGGAATTTTCAGTGAGAACCTGAAGTGGTATGTTGAATTAAGTGGTATGTACTCAGCTGAGTTTGCTTGAAGAATCCTATTTAGGACAATGCCTGAAGTGGCTGGATCCTCGAAGTTGAGAGCCATTTAATTCAACAATCACTGATATTTGGCCTGAAGAGGCAATTAATATTTCTATTATCCTATGGAAATTAGGCATTTATGCCATACTAGCCTGAAGAGGCATGTAATAAGTCTAGGTTGTACCTAACTATTTAGCCACTTGAAATCAGCACTCAACTTTATCTTTGTCATAGCCTGAAGTGGCACATGGCTTAGAAATTTATCAGCCATAGCAAATAAATATTTTTTCTGATAAATAAAGTAAGTCATTAAGTTACTTAAATTGGAGGAGAGAATCCTGAAATAAAACTTACATTGGCAACTTGGTTTTATTTCAGCCTTTGTGTATTATTTTATATTCCACATCAATATATATCAGAGTTCCATTAAAGGCACGTGAGGCCTTAGTTGTCGAAAATATTCATATTTGTTCCAATCACCGTAAACAGAAAAACATTAAACGCATACAGTTTCGTTCATATATACCATGACCACCGCGTAAACAGCATGTTATCACAAAGACTTACTATATTTTACCTAAGCAAGAGCCTGATTGTGTTACAGAAGACAACACAATGCTACTGGCTAATCACACACAAATGGCATAAACGCTCTTTATTGGTTCCATATCAGGAATTCACCAACAAAGAACGCTCTTTATGTTTACCATCATAATATAAACAAACATCAGAAAAGTAACTTTTTATGCTTTTGTTTACATAACAATGGTCAAACAGATGACAATAACATACTGTTTGTGCGGAATTTCTTATTTGTATACGGACAAAGTCTGTCTACATTTTGATGTTCTTTCTGTTTGTGGCGGTTTTTGACGGGTGTAAATATTTTCACAGGATACCCACCGCCAAGGCCAACCGTACCTTTAATTAGAAAAATAGTAAATCACTCATTAATCAAATTCATGTCTTATTCACAATCACAAATATAGTGTTAATATAGTAAACACCTTAAGTGTTGTCATACATTTCATAGTGCACATATTTAAATGGAGATTTGTTCTTATTTCACACAAATAGTCTGTGTGAATTTTTACCTGTGTGGACCGTAGCCTTCGTGGAAGTAGTTATATCAGTTAATTTATATTGGGGCCGATGTGGGGTGGAAATTACTAAGTCCAATCATGGTGTGATATTTGGTTGTGCCCAAATGTTACACTTTGATTGACTAATTATATATCAGTTAATTTATATTGGGGCATATGTGGGGTGGAAATTACTAAATCCAATCATGGTATGATATTTGGTTGTGCCCAACTGTTACACTTTGATTGGCTATATATTGATTTTCACAGACAAAGTAAAAATAACTGTGTCTCTGTTTATGTGTTGTATATGTACAAATGTTGGGATAATTATTATCATCAATTACTTCAATCTTCATAGTTTTCTATTGGCAAGTAATAAATGCCAATGTTTCAAATACTTTAAATATTCATATATTTAATTAAATTCTCATATTTAAAGTAAATACTTTAAATAATTAAATTTAAAGTCAATCTTTAATAAATCATTTATCTGACTTAGATAATTTTTCAGTTACCTAATTCCTATTCTTAGTAAATATTTCTAAGTCAAACATGTGAACACCAAAAAGAAATCACTTATATAAAATACTAATGTATAAATGAACGTTTCATTCAAATTGTGTGGTGAAATATTTAGGGAACTTATAAAAACTCAATTTAGTAGTAAATGTTCATCTATAAAGTTTAACTAGCTTTATATTCTAAGTTATAATATTTATATCTTATTACCTATATTTTAAGTAAACTTTTAACTTAAGCAAATTAAATACTTTCTCCTTTAATATTTCAACCACTTAAGTTTTGTCACATTCAACCAACCTCAGAAATAACTTATTTCACACCTTCAACATTCTAACTGTAAAACATAATTAATGAAATATTATTCACACATGCAGATTCTAATTTCATTTGTTAAGTTTAATAAACTTGTTGAACTTATATTATCTAGTCATTATACTTATTCCATTTTTCATCCTCGGTTGTAATAGGCCCAGCCTAAACAAAGCCTGTTGGTGTCAGATCTATTTTTCTATGTGGTTATACCACAAAGCCTATCCTGAATTATGTATTGTTCATGTGATTTGTTCATTCTATGTCATCTGGTTTCTAAGAGATCAGGGGCCTGTTTCATGAAGCAATGTCATAAGATTATCTTAAGATGGACTTAATCTAAGATCTAAGGTGGATCTTATGATGTAACTTTTCCGTTTCAAGAACGCGTTTCACAAAACAAGATTAAGTCCTACTTAAGTAGTAATTTAAGTTCGCGCGCTTTTAGACTGGCTCTCGACAATTTATTACAGCTATGCACAGAAAATGTTGGTTCTGTGTATGTTATATGCCTAGGTACAGTGTCTGGTGACAGATACTAGGGCGTGTCTATGAATAATTATGATATTTTAATGCAAGGGCGATAATCAGTATAATGACTGGTGCACACTTAACTGCACGAGCGCGCTTTTTAACTGTGTTTTCGCGTCAGAGCCCATCCACACATAGCTGTATGCTTCCAATGCCTATTTTATATAAACGTAACGAGCTCAAATATATTATTTCAGTTATTAAAGGGACTTATACATCGTAACTCAGAATGTGAACCTTCACCCATATAACATGCTATTAAGGCGACGCGAGACATATGTTCGCTCCTTTCAATGCTGATATAGGTTCTAATACATTATACGTCTTTGAAGCATCTATAATACCAGGAAACCGAATATGTCACCACGACGGCATACACATGCAATACACCAAAATGGAAGCACTGAGCTAAACGCTCTTTATTGATTGCCAACATTCATGGAATACTAACACAAAACGCTCTGTATTTATATTGATATAATGTGAATAGGACATATCGTGCTCCAAATAGACTTATTTCCAATCTGAGACATACTTGTAGAAGACATATATAAATGATGTTAATGCCATTTGCTCTGGTTCTGTTGACAAATGTGCTAAACGCCTGTTATAATTAACAAACTGCATGAGTATGAACTTCGAAAGTACGTTACGTTGAACGACATTCTGCACATATGTTTTAATAACAACCAAATCAACGACTTCTAATAAAGAGCGTTTATAATTAACAACACGTGAACAGACGGCCGGTTCACAGGCCCCTGGTGAAAATTACTAAAATACCAATATAATATTATATTGGTATAGTCTATATTGGTATTTTAGTAATTCCCCCAGGGGTCTGTGGACCAGTTCACAGTGATATTATATGTTCTTTCGTGGATCCCGATGTGCCCGCGCGGTCCGTATACTATATACATGCTATATATCTTTTTTATTTCATAGTTAATAGATTATGATTATATATATACATAATAATAATAAAATAACACATATTATGTATAATTATCTTGCCGATATATACGGGGTATATATACAATACATTTTACAATCAAATTATAATATAACAACATAGAAAGGCAAGTAAATAATAATAATAATAATAGCTGACATAAGCATTTATAAAAAAAACTGAGTATAAATCATTCACTATTATCCTCGATGTGAAAATATTCGGACTAATTGTCTCAACATGATTATTGTCTACAGTGCGATTGTGTGATTTGAATCGCAAATGATGTTCAACTCTATGTAAATATATTCTTTTTGTTACAGCAATTAGAAATTTATATATAGTCCGGTCTTGGCGGTTTACAGTTAGTAGCGGACACCCCGCCAATCTTGCAACCACTGGCCACGTCACTGCTATAGCTTACCAGTTGGTTATTAATTACTACCATTTCTGAAACACCCCTCCGTGCTAGCAAGGTGTTATTCAGTTAAATGTGTTTATAATAATATATACATGAACTAGATCCCATCCACATTTCGGACCAACTGCGGATCACAACGTAGGTCTTAACTTTAAGATTATCTTATGACACCTCACACCAGTCTTAAAGTTAAGACCAAAGTTAAGACCATCTTAGGTTAAGACTTTGTTCGTGAAACGCACTTATGACTGAAGGTTGAACTTATGACCATCTTAAGTCCCAACTATGTCATAAGTTGCCTTCATGAAACAGGGCCCAGGGCCCTGTTTCATGAAAGCAACGTATGACATAGTTGGGACTTAAGATGGTCATAAGTTCAAACTTCAGTCATAAGTGCGTTTCACGAACAAGGTCCTAACTTAACATGGTCTTAACTTTGGTCTTAACTTTAAGACTGCTGTGAGGTGTCATAAGATAATCTTAAAGTAAAGACCCACGTCATAAGTGGCATATCGATCACAAGTATGGCGGCCTATGTTATTTTGCAATTACGGAGATATCTGTACATTGTATGGGTGGGCAATTCGTCGTCTGGTATACAGGGTCGTGGCTACAGAGTGAGAGGGGGTGTTCGCCTCGAAATGTCCAACTACACTCCATTAAACAACACCAAATTCTCTTTGGGTTTAAACATTCCAATTGGTACCTCAAACATTCCAAAACCAAAGTTTGGAGAGGGCAACCCCTCCACCGTATAACCATAGGGTTAATTTGGTAGAAACAATTCAGAGTACAGACGTAAAATCAGGGACGTGGCGAATGGGGTTCGTGTGTTGTCTACACCCCTCCCCCCCCCCCCCACCACACACACACACACTTTGGTCAAAATGTGTAGCAATTGGAAATTTCATGCCTGACAAGGACATTAATCGTACACTATATATAGGTTTCAATTATTTGAATTTCTAACTAGTAAAGGAATGTGTTGTTTTAGACAAACAGCAGTAACCGAAAATCACCAACTTTACGGGCGTCAGGTTAGAAATTTCGAACTGTTGGAATATTTGAGATACCAATTGGAAAGTTTAAATGGAAGTTTGGCCCGGTTCAATTAAGGGACGGGTGCAGTTGGAAATTGCAAGATGTACCCCCCACAGAGACCAACTAGCCACCCCCGAGCCTCGTCGAATGTAGGATATAGTGAATTATCAGCTGTGTATGTGACCTATGGATAATATATATTATAAAATTGTATTACCCACGAATTAAACTTTTGATAAGAATTATGGCCTAGCTCAAAGCTCACAATCTCCTCTATGTTATTCCATGTGTGTGTGGGAGATGGGGTAAAATGAGATCAATTAATGTATTGATTCTTTCCTCTTTCCAAATTTCCGTCGGCTGTTTACAAAGCAGAAATGTCATATAGGAAAGGTAACACAAACGGTCTTTATCAAAAATATGTTTTAGAAATAGTGACAATTTTCTATAGAGAATATTATTTTTATTGAGTTTATGCCCACGCCCATATGTCGTGATTTTCAAGGCTGTCCATATTTTTGTCATGTTTTTTTTTTGCAAGTTTGGGATAACCGTTGTACAGCATACTGTATATATGATATAGACACCCGTAACGATGACACCCCTTAATACGAGTGTGCTGACGAAAACGTAGTTTTATATATATATCCATGGTATGACAACCGCATAAAACATCTGCATAAAAATAATAAAAAAAGTTACTCTAACAAATATTTTTCATTTCCCTTTTAATCGAAAAATGACCTATGTGTGTCCTGATGACATCGCCGATTTATTTTGATTATTGCTACACGTAGAGAGCGGTGGTCGGTAATATACGAGTTATGTCGGCTCACATAAAAAAGTCGCCGCATGATCATTGCTCTCAGTTGATTAACTCGGCGTGAATGCATGGTCGCAGTCATGCATCGATCCATATAATTATATTGTCTTATTTCTGACACCGCCACTCGTCAGTAAACGCAAAGCTCGTCATTTTAAGAGCCTGCGATGTACTCATGTTCGAATTCTCATCGTGGAACTCATACAAGTCTAAGATCCATATGCGAATATAAGGCCATGTATTGACTATAGACACTAAGATACATGCGCTGATTCGCCCACCCCACCCCAGCAGCTATCCAGCATCCCTGTCACACAATAATGTCAACTCGAACTCTGTTCTTTCTCGATAACCTCTCAATGCCGTACATAAAGATTGCACAAGCCCACATTTTTTCGTTCCGGACTGTAGAAAATTGTCGATAACCAGTCTAAATGAGCGGGAACTTAACTTACTACTTAAGTAGGACTTAATCTTGTTTTGTGAAACGCGTTCTTGAAACGGAAAAGTTACATCATAAGATCCACCTTAGATCTTAGATTAAGTCCATCTTAAGATAATCTTATGACCTTGCTTCATGAAACAGGCCCCAGTGTCGTAAATGGTCATAGATTGCACCGAGCGACTGGAAGCAATTATGATTCATCTTATATCACGGGCCTCTTAGAGATCAAGATCACATAGTTGTGTATAAACCACTTGGGCATTACAATATATACTTAAAATGTCCATTTTGCTCATATACTCTAATGTACAGTTGGTCGCTAAATTTATTTTTGTTGAAAGTTCTTTGTATTATTTGTGTAAAAACATATGCTCATATGCACCCATGATGTTTTTAAAATATATATTTACTGCAAGGCGATGTGTGTAGAAAATCAATCATGACTTACATTCGGAAGCTAAATATTCAAAGTTTGCCATAAAGAGGATACCTGCCATCTTCTCCTGACTGTTCCCCATTCATTTTTATTCGCCCTTTTAACAAACAATCTCAGTGACTGCATGGGTTTCAGGCACGCGGGTGCCTGACATTTCGGCACCTAGTTTTAAGGACTTTTCGGCACCTGGGTTTTCGACACCTGGTTGTTTTCGACCCAAGCATTGCACGTTTCTGCACTTCGTCGAAGAGATTCCGGTACATGAATTATTTGTTATTTTAACATAATTAGTACAAAGGAGAAATAAATATGTATACGCACTTAGTTTGAATAATGATCGTTTCCATATAGATATTGTAATTTAAGGGTCAGATGAACGTTTGGCCAAAATTTCCTGGTATTTATAAATGGATTTTCTCAAAATGTGTCATGAATTTATATGTGAAATTTGGTACAAGCGATTATTGTGATACAATATTTAAGAACCATCGAACAATTGGTTATTATAATTTCATTTACTTCACTTTAATGGCATGGAAAATATTAAAAATTTCACCGTTTTCAGGAACCAAGAACTTCTGTAAATTAGAATTGTTTCAAAAGTGCAGATCATATATCTATGATATCATATCTGAAGATCATGAGAGGAGACTTAACCAAGTTAAAGCTGACCACCATATCTCTTAACACTGTGGCCTAATTTATGTTGATTGCTCCCTGCCTGAGTGGACCACACTGTATTTCAACAGTTGTTTTCATTGCGCTGAAATATTTGTGACTGCTTTATTCTTCATTATAATATATGGGGGTATGACTCTATATTATGCAATTAAAAATCTAAATTCACATAATGATACAAAATGAAGCTTTCTCTCATGGAATCAAAACAATAAGCTGTTTGATGATAGGAGTGTTGTGTGAAATTATTAATTATTCTAGCAGTTCTTGGTACCGAAAGGGACAAAAAAGAAAATATATTTTCAACCTCCCAAATGTATTATAAATCCATTGTTTTTGTCACCTCTTAATAATTGCTCAGATTCTGCAAACAATGAAGCTGATGATATGTGAAATTCAAGATTCTTCGCTAGATAAATCCAAGAAATACTTTGTTGAAAATCTCTTGCCATATTTGGCTTTATTTATGCAAAACGTGCATCTCCATCTTAAAATAAACGTAGACATATCCATATATTTTAAATAAATGTCTGTTACACTAACACGCGGATTGTCTGTACCACGAGAAAGCTTAGTGAATACATATCTGTCAGTAAGTTCAACAATTCATTCGAACAGAAGTGACAAAACCGCTCTTTATTCTCTCAATCTTCAGGAATCTTAGACTTAAACAAGGAACGCTCTTTATTGTTCCATGCACAAAGTGAAGGCTGCATGATGTGTACAATTTTCTATCGCGTAGTGGGCACTTCAGGGCCGCAGATGTTGCGCAATACTCGTGGTATTTATACATTAAGTGCCATATTATCATTTGTTTCATCCTGTGTTTGAATTATTGAAATAAAGAAAGAAAATAAAAATAAATTCTTGTCATCACTGATCAATAAACAGTGAAGACAAATTAGCCATAGGAAAGGGATAATTGCATATACACAACTGGGGGCAATGCGGGCATACAAAAGAGGTACAGGCACTATTACATGTATCAAGGAATTTAGACAAAAACAGGAAAAGGAAATTGACAATATCAGGACGGAGACTAAAGAAATACAACAGCAGCTGGGCAATACCATACAAGATATGACAACAACACCACTGGAAGTGAATATTCGCGACATTGAATCAACCAGATGTAATAACATAGCAGTATGTAATATACCCGAAGTTTCCGAAAAGTCTGGTGTAGAAAAGGATTGAAAAACAATATCACAACCCATAAATGATATGACTGTATATGAACCAGAGTTAGAAGTTGTTTCCTTCTACAGGCTGGGCAATAAATGTGACAAGAATCGAGCAGTAAAACTTATGCTGAAAATTGAATCTACTATAAGAGAACCCATTGTGTACAACAGCACACATCCGGGGGTTAACATAAATATAAAAGATATATTTTAACAAACTAACAAACAATCTCGTTCTCTCACTCACCTCTTCCGTCTGCGTTTGATACCTTCAAGCCAACATTCCAATCAGTATATGAAAAGTTTGATCATAAACGAGGGAATCCACCGCCCAATACCCTAAGTGTGTCACTTTATTATTTGAGAGAAAAAAATACTGTTTATGATTATTGGAAGATGAGAAAAAATGCACCAATACGCGAAATAAGCTGGTCCAATACTGCAATAGAGTCCATTTCCTCTTATTTGCGGAAGCTGTTTTAGATATACCAAATCCAGTGCTTAATCGCACAATTTAAATATATTAACACTTACCCATGCTTCCTTCTATTATATATGGTTGTTTGAGGAAACTATTGAAAGCGTCCGTCGCTTAAAACGATTAAAATATGGGAACAAAGTCGCAATATAGTTAACTTTCTATATATAAGACATCGAAAGTGTAACAAGCCTATTGTTCAAGCGACGTCAGAAGTTTCTATGCGACAACGTTACGTCAAGCCGTTTCCGGTTTAGACCGAAAATACGAACTGGGTTCCAAATGTTATTGACATATTGTTACGTTCGTCCAGAAATTACAAGATTATTCAGTGATCAATGCGAAATGCTCGTAGAGTAACTCAATTAAATTGAAGTATATATATATGCACTTATGCTGCGTCGATACTAATACATTGCTGTATTATTATTTATTTATTTACGTAGCCGTGGGGCTATTTTGGAGTGCCAAATAGTTATAAATGTCTTCGACAATTAAAATAATAAAACATGTTCAGAACAAAACAAACCAGAAAACGGTTGGGGGCAAAATAAAGTAACAACACTTGAAGAATACGAACAAAACAATCCCGAAGTGTCTTTCTCTCTGATTGCACATTGCTAATGCCGTAATGAATCAAAAGGGACTGTCCTGTTCAAATATTTAACTTCAATCACGCAAGATTAGAGCTTTTCAACTAATTTCACTGCATTTTATTTTTAAGAAATAAGTTAGCGTGTCCGTCAGATTATGCTTTATAGTATAGCAGCTAAGACCAAAAATGTGAGGCAATCGTGCACTTTTGAGTAGAAGCATAGAACTTTGTATACACCTTCATGGACATCTAAGAAACAAAATTTGATATGGACCTAATTGAAATAACCACTTTTTTTTTTCTTCATAAGATGATCACGATGTTTAGCAAAAGTGTAGTTAGAATGTTATTTGGCAGTTTTTGGTATTATTACTGTTTATATATGCGTTCAGTGTTCCAGACCTCCAATTACAACAACAACATTTCACATGAAAGCATAATCATATCACATTAGGCCTACTCATTGCTAGGTACAACCAACATGCAGTATTGTTGAAATCGCAAATAAACTAGGTTTATGCATACCAAAGAAAGTTATTTCAATGCCAAATCAAACTTCTTTCTTAGTGACCCTCCATATTATTGAAAAGAAGAAAATCAATGCATATTATACTATAGATGTTCTATTAATCTCTCAAAATGAAACTGTTCTGCTCAAACATGGTTTTATATACTATATATATAGACCATAGAGCAAAAGCGAGATATGTTTTGTGATGTTTGTCTGAATATTGAATGTTCTAGAACAATCTTATATATCGAGTATAACTATAGACTGGTATATCAATAGTATTATAAGCACTGTTTATCCAGTAATATCCCTTAGTCTTGATAGCAACTGCCATCACATTTGCACAATGCAGTACATTTTAGGTTGGCTTTAGAACAACTGCATCTGTTTGCACATGCTTTCTTACAGCCACAGCAGATAAGTTCGTAACATGTATCTTTGACCTGTGGTAGAGTAGTCCATACAGGCACCCATTTACTTTCCGAGTCACGCTCCCATCCCCACGAAGATGGAATGGGTAAATCTGGATCAGGTATCATTGACTGTCCCCAGATATGCCCTGCCTGGTAGCTAGCCCGCGTAGTATGTTACTTAAGAGCATCACGTGTTGGTGGTATATTCTCCAAATTACACGACCTCTTTGCAAATAACTGCCTTCTTGTATGGTCTACAGATTTTGATCCACTGTTCCTATCATACATGTTTACTGTATATGATTCTATTGATTGGAAGTCATCGTCTGAAATGTTCACTGGAGCGGATGCTAATTTTACAAAGGCGTCTGTAACATTCGGGCATGAATTCCAGGTATCCAAAGCTGTCTTTTTACCTCTGCCAGCAAATAATGATACAACATCACATCCCGAGAAGGCGTGAAACATCAGCATTCCGAGTGACTTTTGTGGGCCGAGTTGGTTGGCCATTTCATGAGCAGGTAGGTATCTCAAGTGCTTCCCTACACCAAATGCTATCCATACATGCGCCTGTTGCCTGTTTGAGCTTCTGCATGTGGGAAACAACAATCACAACAACATCGGTGTCAGCAGTTCTTACCATCACAGATTCAATTCCACAATTAACCGCATCAACAACATGAAGAATCATGCGGGTATCTGCTTCCTCGTGCGTGCATGGTGAAATGGAAGATTTGTTAGCTCTGTCGTGAGATGAAAGAACCAATTGTTGTAATGTAGCATATACCTCCTTGTTCTTGACATCAATTAGTACCACTTGTTCTGTCAAAAGTTTGAATAATTCAGTCTTGTTTTCGTTGACACGCAGGAAACTTTGCCAATTCCTTGGAACTTGTGTAGTTGCGACAAACTTTCGTCGAGCGCCAGATCCCCTTTTTTGTCGTGTGGCACATTTCAGGCTATCATCTCGATATATATCCCATACAACATCCACACGGTTGGCTGATCTTAGCTGCATTTCAATGTACTTTATAAAAACATTGTCAGCATAATCTTGGAAAGTTTTAGAAGTTCCCGGTGGTAGCATCTGTACAATGAAAGCGCCATCAAGAATAACAGCATTCACGTTTGGTGCACGGTCTTGTGATTCGGCAATTGATTCCAAACATGGTAGTAGATCTGCCTTTGAGCCAGAACGCGGTTCATTGTGTTTGGAGAGAGCTGGTGGCCACGGTTGGTTCTCATGTCTGAAGAAATCTTCAAGATTACCATCTCTTGCCTGGCAAGCTATATACAATCGACCAAACAAGGCACAGTCACTTTTCAGCTCTGTAATTTGTCCCTTCCGAAGTACAGTTTTGTTTTTCTTTGAAAACAAAGGCAATTTATTTTTCCTGATCGGTTCAGTTATTGGCTTTGCTTCTGTATTCGTGAACCTCTCCAATACAAATTGTTCATACTGTTCTTTGCCTAGTTTGCCAATATTTTTCACTGCTTGGACAACTGAGTCTGTCATAACTTCTTTGGTATCTAATGTGTACAAGTCACCGCTATCTTCATCGAATGGATTTCCCATCTCCTCAAATGCAGCAACTATGGCTAATGTATCTTTTTGGAAGGTTAACTGCAATTTGGGAGTCTGCTCGTGGTGCTTTGTAGCAAAGTTGTCTTCAGTGCTCGCTTCGTATCGACTCACCATTCTGGATATCTCTGGCCCCGCAAGCATCCATCGTTTCAGTGCAGCCGGATTCTCAGTGAGACCTACCGCACCACCTTCCCATTTCACCATAGCATTAACTTGCTCATGAGCCTGATCTAGGGCCATACCGGAAAACTTCCTTTGGGTTTTGTGAGCGACGAATTTCCCAGATGAAAATTCTTTAAATAAGGTCGGGTGTTGGGTTTTCAGAGCGCACATATCCCTCAAATGAACAGATAACCATCTGGAGTAATTGATGTGGTCTAAGGCAAATGCCCATGGTAGTAGCTCAGCTAACGATTGCATATATAGCTGGAAATCTGCTTCCGGTAACGATCGTATAAATGAAAGTACTATCAGCTCAAATTTCAGAACAAGATTCCAGTATAAAAACTGTGGTTGCGACTGCATCATAGAGTCGCACCAGTTCTCAAAAGACAATAGAGATATGTCATCTTCACCATAGAGGTTGCTGTAGTTTACGTAAGCACGCTGTTGCAAAGTATAGAGAGCTGCAGCAGTCAGCTGATGGGCACGCCGAGTTCTTGTTACCATAGAAGCTTTTACAAAGGAATCGGCAACACCACTGTTGGCAACACCAGCATTACATAATGTATTCGACCACCCACTACCATCCAAGAAATCACCTAATGTCTTTAGCGCTGTCATCTCAATGTGGAGCCCACCAAGCATAATCAGGATCTTATCCTCACCGTGTGTTGTCGGAGAATTCCACTGAATGGATTTTGCTATTGCGAACAACGGTTGGTCCATAACAAGAACTGGGATTTGAACTGGATTGAGAAATTTGATAGCATTGTGCACAATGTCCATAGAATGCTTAATCATTGGAACTGACTGTGCGTGGTCAACAAATAAACGCAGAAGCGCGATGTCCGTACAAGGGTCTGTGAACGGTTGCTGGAACGAAGCACGGAAAGCTGCCCAACACAGATAATCCCCACCGGTGAGCTCACTTTTCTGTGCTTGGGTATAGACATGTGCAAGCCATTGATATTCTTGAGAAACGATGGGTTGAGCTGGTGTTTCTACAATAACAGGACCGGCCAATTTCGGTACAACCGGGTCTGAGTTTGACAGTTTTGCAGGCGGAACATCACTGTACGTGTTGGGTAGATTACTAATAGAATGCTTCTTCGTGACACTTCCATCTATTATAGGACGATCACGAGAGATTCCTTTGCATGTCGATGTCGGATGCTGCATTAGTGAAATTGCTGTTCCATGGAATGAATCTGAAGCATATGTAGAGCTGGGATTGTGGTCTATGTTGTCCACGGCTGCTGTTGTGAAAATGTTTTTCAATAGTTTTGGCGGGCAAACCACACCATCAGCTTCATACTGCGAACACACACCATTGGCAACATCGGTTGACATTGTTAGTAAGCGATCATATGAGATGCATAAACAAAAATTGTGCAATGTGTCAACGAGTCCACGTTTTCTGGTTTCAGAATGTATCTTCATAGCCAAATAAATGGATGCTGGGGTCTCACGTTCTCTACTGTGACGTTGCTTGTTTGGTGCTGAATTTTTACTGCTCCTATTTTTCACAACATTGAATGAAATTAGTTGAGACAGCGTGACAGCTGCTGGAATTGGATCATTATAAGAAGCTTGTTGCTCTTTAATGCCAGGTCCATTTCATATCATGCTTACTAAAGCGACAAGTGAAGATGGAACAGACTTTTGCTGACAATCGGACGGAAAGTCGCCATTGAAGTGTTGGTTAGTTTTTAATATATCTCTGCGTATAAGTTTTGCAGCTTTGGAGAAACACAGAGCTTCTGAATCAAACTCCTGTTCACGTGAATGTTTAATTGCATCGCCATCACCAAACGCCAATAAAACATCTCTACCCTGGCTGTGGGGGTGAGCTCTGGAATCGCTGATAATATACGGTTCTTTAACCTTGTAGCATGCACATTGGTCGGAAACACACTTAAGTCTTGTAGTCTAGTTCCGTATAGTTTGCACAAATCCGATAGATTGAATACGGGGGAACAATCACTACTCTCACGCATACATGTTATATGCTCCACAAGCTCTGCGAATACTAATCCCTCTATGCTGGCATCAGCTGATCGTACAGATGGCTCTTTGTGTAAGTTTGCAACGCGGCGGTAGAAATTACTCAAACATGAAATGTGATATACAGCATCAATTGCTACCATGTCTCCAACAGCCAATTTTGCTAACAGTTTGGTATCATTCAGCTCGGTTGCTCCTTCACGCACCTTAGTATCTAACTCCAGTGTTGACGCCTTATGGAGATGACCAGAACTGTCATCATTGTCGCAGAATATGCATATCATTTCGTCTTGAGTCGCGTTACATGTTTTCCTAGTCTTGATGGGGCTTGTGGAGGTGCTTGCAGCTTTATCGTAAATAAGTCTTTTCTTTGGCACCGGCGTTGTGCGCGATTTACATAGTTTGTTGCGACAGCACTTGTGTCAAACAGCACTATGCAGCTTAAATGTTTCCTCGAAACCCAATCCCTCATCAAGTAATTTTACATCAACACCAATTTGGATATTTGTATTTGTCCGTTCTTGTTGCAGAGTATCGGCGACATATTTGTATCCAGCACCAACATCTTTTCATTTGGACCGCATTGGGCACTGGAGAGCTTCTGGCTTGTCAGTCTGACACAATGCACATTTTGTCCAGTCAATTGGTTTAGATGGCGTTTGATCAACTGTGCTGGATCCCGGAGAACAGAAGTCATGGTTTATCAGCTTGAACTTTTTGGACATGGCTATACTGGTTGAATGATCCCAGACAAATCAGATATTCGATGTGGCATTCCTGTGCAAATGTAGTTTGACTTTGCGTCCCGAGATTCCTGTATCCATACGTCGATTTGGTCTCTGAAAATAACATCAGAATATTAGCATCACAAGCTATACATCTACATCTTGTTGATAAAACTGATAAATAAAATAAAACATTAAAAGTTAACTATTTAAAATATCACAGAACGGGAACAAAAATAAAAATAACTGCTAAAGATGTAATCGAAATTCAATGCATGCTCATTTTTTTTAACGAAATCAGTTTGCTTTTTTATTGATATTCCGATATAAGTGCTAAGACGTTTGGACGAGATGTTATCTGAAATACACTAGTAATCTTGTGCATAATCCCGATTATTTAGCAGAACAGAGAAAAAAAGAGAATTGCCTTAATTTCAATACCATGTGAGTGTTTCAGATGGGTTCAGTATTGATTTTGTCCCTGGAACGAATCCAAAAGTGCTATCGAATTAGATTGTGGACGTTCTGGTTGGAGGTATTGTAACCGTGATTACATCTTTAAATATTCATAACGCTAAACTGGTTTAAATCACAAATTAAGTAAATCAAAAATATATAACGAACCCAACATGATGAATCTTCTGTCTCTTCTTGTTCAAACAGCAGACTGCAGGCAGTTTGAATTGGAGTCGTGTCAGCAAAATTTGAAAATGCGCTCGAAAGAAGGCAAAACAACAATATCAACATGAAAAAATAACAGAACAAATATAAACAATTGCATTGAAATGAATCTATCAACATTGAAACTTGATTAACCCGCAGATAAACATTTACACAAATATTATTTATATATACTTTCCATCTCACTAAATACATGTATGGGTGTATTCCAAAAAGGAAGCGTGCTCAATTAATTTTTATCGCACACTGGTTGGAATCTGTTACCTTTGTTATTCAACATAATCATATAAATTTAACTTACAACTATAACTAATTTCCTGGTTAAGAAACCACCCCAACCCCACCACACACTATATTAGACAGCGTCGTGGTTGTTCAGGGGAAATATCTTGAAATTTCCAACTGCATGGGGCCCCTTGAACCAGACCAAACTCCAAGGTTTTCAAGATTGAACTTGCACTCTTGAGTTGAAACTTTCCAACCGGTGTCAAAAGCATTCCAATCTGACAACGCCCCCCCCCCACATTGCCAGTAATTTGCCACCAAACAAAACTGCCCATATCGGCCTGTGTGCCATGTTTAAAAAACTTTACTGGAAATTGTAGGATTACAAGCTCGGACATCGAAGATACTATAATTTGACGAGATACATTGACAGGTTTATCTATTAAGGGCAGGTTATCCTTAACGGTGTGTGATTATTTTTATGTTTCTATATATTGAGAATATAAAAACTTCCTCCTTAACCCGTTCTATGCTGGAACATCATTTATGACCAGTTCCCACCCGTTCCCAAACAAAATCACCCCACCCCCCCCCCCCCCCAACAAAATTGGACAGAATTCTGTTTCCTAAGCCCTTGCCAGGATATCTTGCCCAACCCGTTCCTAAACAAAATCACCCCCCCCCCCCCCCCCCACCACCACCAGAAAAAATTGGACAGAATTCTGTTTCCTAGGCGCTTGCCAGGATTTCTTGCCCCACCCATTCCCAAACAAAAATCACCCCACCCCCCCCCCCCCCCCCCGAAACAAATTGGACAGAATTGCCAGGATATCGTGCCCCACCTATTCTTTAAAAAATTATTTTCAACCCTTCCCCACACCTAAAAAATTGAACAGCACTCCGCTTCCCAGGATATTTTGTAGCACCAGATTCACCAGAAAAAAAAATCAACTCCACCCCCCCCCCCCCCCCCCAATAAATCTGTATACTAGGCCCCTGAAAAAAAAATGGACAGCATTTTGTTTCCTAGGTGCTTGCCATGATTTCTTGACCACCCGTTTCCCAAACAAAATATCGTGTCATGGGCGAACTCGCACACTGCACAATGTGTGAAAATCATAACGAAACGGTTTTCCGTAGAATGGGTATCCGTAGGTGATGGCGGAGGTCAACAGTACTATTAGTTTTGTTGATCGTAATTTTCAAAAGCTGTATGGCTATATCCATGGACCATGTTCATACGTAATACACATTTAGCTTTACATATATGGACTTAGGGTGGTATTGCGACTATGATTTGTTTGAAATACGGTGAATATAGTTTCAAATCAAACGTAAGACGAAGGGGAAAAATCACGGTCAATAGGCATTCTCCACACATTCTAATATTTCGTCAACCGTTGCCAAATTGCGTAAGTTTACGGCAAATGTGATTAATAATAGGGAGTTTGGTGCTGTTGTTTTTGTTTTTACCTTTGATATTTATTTTGTATTGGTCGTAATTAGCAATGTAGCAGACGCAGCAATTGAAAACGTATCGTATTTTATTAAAAATGTGGAATGACATTGAACAATGAAGCGGATCGATTTCGACCCAAACTTGTTATATTTTGAGGTGCCCTTGTGTGAATATGAGAGAACTTTGAGAAGAGGTCCATATCAGAAATTAATCACCTTGGTCCATAGTATC
The DNA here is from genome assembly GCA_032622095.1 of Siphonodentalium dalli. Taxonomy (NCBI): domain Eukaryota; kingdom Metazoa; phylum Mollusca; class Scaphopoda; order Gadilida; family Siphonodentaliidae; genus Siphonodentalium; species Siphonodentalium dalli. Next base: position 177,170,271 of record CP136066.1, read on the forward strand.
AATATGTAAAGTATGGGACTTCTACTCAAAAGTGCATGATTTTTGGTCTTAGCTGCTATACTATTAGACTAGATCTGGATGTATACGTCCAAGTAACCAATTATGGTATAATAGGATGAGCGATGTTATTGCGCGGCGCCAGCAGCTGCTACATATGTTTTGGATAATGCAGCTGTAAATTCTTCAGACGTAGTTTGTTCTACAACGTCCTGGTCTTGTATGTTCCAATTTACTGTTGTTTCCACAAAAAATGAATGTTTGTATTGTCACAAAATGATGGTGGTAGTTCGAAATACTTGCTGTTATTTGTGTTTACTCTCCTTTCGATAATGTTTGTGGTGTAACAGTCCTTACGGTGTTTCGGTTTCATTCTTCTTCGTTCCTTAGCCTTCGCTGGGAAGTCACCTTATAGTAGTAGTTCAGTCGTTGTGATTTACGGCGGACACAGAGTGATGGCACTTGCAGTTGTCTTAGCATTCTCGATATGCTGTGTTCTTCGCTCGATCTGTAATCTTCTGTGCTGAATAGCACCTCCTTGTGTTGGATTTTGTCGAGGAGATCTATGTTTTTTGTTGGCAGGGATCCCACACTATTGTTCCATAGTCCATGATGGCAGTTTTCTTGGATATCATGGGCATGAGCCTCAAAGGAAGCCAAGTGTGGCGCTTGCTTTCTTTGCTGTTTGGTTTAGAGGCTGTCAATTTCCAGTCTTTAGATATCTGTATGGGTTTGTGTCGACTTGGCTAAGTATTTATCCAGTGTGTAGAATTTGGATAGTTTACTCTTGAGGCTCAATACATAGCATTTCTTTGGGTTGAAGGTCATGCCCCAGTGTTTAGCCCATGTTTCGAGGTTCTTGAGATCTTGTTGTAGGGAGACCTGGTTTCCAATGGTGTTGATTTGTCGGTATAACATACAGTACAACAAGAGTGGCCCAAGCACGATTCGCTTGTGGTACTCCGGGGTCAACGTCCACTTCGGTCGAGCTGTGGTCTTCCAGAACAATCTTCATTCTTCTTCTGGTGAGCAAAGACGTGAGCCATGCATGCAGTTGCCCCTTATGCCATTATTATTCATTAAACTTTTATGGTAGCTTATTTTGGGGAACTGTTTCAAAACCCTTTGAGAAGTCGAGTATGATTAAGTCCGTTTGTTGTATGTCTTTAAGCGGTCATTTGTTGTCAGCAGTTGTGTTTCGCATATGAATGACCTGATCGAAATCCGTAATTTAATTGATTTAAGATAATTATTAGCCAAAACATAATCATGAAAAACATGCTACCATATATTATATATGCTGAATGGACCTAAATTCAGCATTAGCATTTACGTGTACTGGTATACTAAATTTGCAATGACAACGAAATGAGCAAGAACAGTTGAACTCACTCTAATTTAAATTAATAATTGCTTACAGTCTGGAGCCAGCATCAAAGCCACTTCTTCAATTAACAGGGCACAAGGATATTTTGAATGACTCCAAGTCACCCCACCCCACCCATGTCAATGGCATGAAGATCTTTCGAAAACTGAGCATGAAAGTATCATATTGATAAATTGTGTTAAGAAAACACCGCACTGTCAGAAAACTGTTTCCCAGAACAAAATCAAGAAGAATGTGCATCGAGTATGCTGAATTGACCAAACGTTTGCGTTAGTTGGCATTGTCATTTGCCCTTAAAATAAATAGGCAACTAAGCAATTATATTCCACAGGAAAAGTAATCTGCACTAAAGTTTATATTTGAATTGCTTGCATCCTAGAGCCAGCATCGAAGTCACCTCTTCAATTGACAGGGCACGAGGATCTTTGGAATGACTCCATGTCCATGTCACCTCTTCCATGTCAATGGCAAAAGGATTTTTCAAAAACTGAATGAGCCGGGGGGGGGTCTGCAAACTTTTCCTGAACACTAGGCGGAGGTGGTGGGCGGTTCAGCAGCCCGGCTAACACAATTATTCCTGGCCCCGTAAATGTTTTCCTGTCGTAATTTTTCTTCAAAATAATGTGACAAAAGGTTTTAAGAATGCTTCCATTATGTACTTGTAATAGGTAGGGGGTTTGAGTTCACCATCAGTTAATAATGAGGGATGACACCAATGGATGTTAAAAAAGGTCAGCTTTCTCAATGTTTTCATCAAGGATCTATCAATGCACATTGACATGGAAAGGCTCAGGTTTAAATAGTTATATTAAAAATAATTTATTCAACCTTATATAAATGAAAACATAACACAATAATAGATTCTTCAAATAAATGTAAACTCTAAGGATAAACATAGACTATTCAAAAAACCATAACAAAATAAAACATAAAGGGGTCAAAACAAACTTTAACCGATCTTGCATTTTACTCTTTGCATCACTAAATCATTTAGCAAACCCCACAGAGCTTATCCCTCACCTGATCATCACCAAACTTAATATGAATCCTCGGTGTGATCTCTTTATGGGTGCCTACCATTTTTTCCCGAATTCTGTAAAAAAAAACATGGCTACCAGAGGCCATCTTGAATTTTACTCTATGTATGACTAAATTCTTTAGCACATCTTACAGTCACATTTCTCATGCAATCGTCACCAAACTTCAAATGGATCTTCAGGGTGACCTCAAGATGGGAGCCTCCCTTTTTTCCACAATATATGTTCAAAACAAACATGGCCGCCAGCAGCCATCTTGGATTTCAAATGTGAATGCATCAGCACAACCTATAGCCCACAGTTAGTATTGGAGAATTGCTTTGAAACTTTACAGCCTTAATGGTATATAAAAAGTAGGACTACTTCTATAATCATGATACGTAACAAAGATCAGATAAGATCAGGACAATAGTAATTTTACGCAGTTTGAAGGGGTGAATCCCTATCCCAGAATCAGGAAAAATAAAAATTAGGGGGGTTGGGTACCCAGAGAGCGGGGGGGGAAGCGCCTAGTGTCCGGAAATTTTTTCCTGACCACCCCCTGAGTGAGCTCGAAAATATCATTTGTATCAGTTTTGACAAGAGGACACAGCACTGTCCAAAAAGTATTAACCCACGGAGAATATGCTATCATATACATGTATATCGTATTTCCGGAATGGACCTAACTTCATATAGTTGGCATTGTGATTCACATACCCCGGTACAATACAATGGCAATGATAATATAAACAATGCTATTATGAATACAGTTACATGCACTGTTTTAATATTACATGCATATTAATAATTGATCTCATGCTGGGGTCAGCATCGAAGTCACCTCTTCAATTGACGGGGCACGAGGATCTTTGGAATGACTCCAAGTCACCTCTCTCGTATCGATGACATGAGGATTTTTCGAAAACTGGGTATAAAATTGTAATTTTTATCTGTTTTGGACTGTTGACGAGACAGCACTGTCAGTGAGGTACAGTTAAAATTTACGACAGAAGTTACTGGCAAAAGTGGGACAAGCAGTTTCTCCTGTATTTGTTAGGATAACTCCCATCATTGAACAGCAAACACCTCTCCATTAATTTCAGGACAACCTAATTTGTTTACCAATTATTGTAAATAGGCATTAATGGTAAATCATGAAAATTGAGATTCATTATCAATGCCTACATACAATTCAGAAGCAGAATCCAGATGACCCTGATAAGGCATCACATCATAAAACACCCAGATTACATTTGGTCTTTTTGAAGTTATTTAATTGTTCTGGCCATGTGTCAGCACTGTGAACATATTCCCTCAAATTGCGATTTTGATTAATTAATGGAATAATGGATACCTACTAACTGATCCTATTTTCGGTAGAAAAGTAAACAGATATAAATGGCATCGTTTTCCAATTCCAATTCCAATACTAGTACTTTGATAGAGAAAGGTTAATTTTCAAACAGTATAACAATTTTGCATGAACTTTAATTGTATATCAAAATATAAGATCATACATGTATCATGATCATGTCTCGTATATAACTATATATCCAACAAATGATGCCGGAAATTCATATTTCATGTGCTGGAGTATATTGGTTGACACCGGAGTAACAGTTGAGTCACAAGCAAACATGTTTACTGGAGAAATGTTACTAGATGGTCCACTTTAGAAGTTTTTGCTACGTCATGAAGCAAAGGTTTCACCTAAGTGATTATTAGTCATTTATCGTAGATGGAATTTCTAGCACGTTTTATGAAGGTACATAAGATTTATTCAAAATAGAGCATTCCTTCACCAACAAGGTGAAACGAAATACAAACAGAAATATAATACAAGAGGAATAACTCTATTGTATGGCGCGCTTAGGCCTCAGCTGTTTCAGCCAGTTAAGAAATTAGATGAATAATATGTGATCATATGTCGACTGGCTCCAATCATGAATTTAGCCAAAATCAAGGATTCATTTACCATGATTTACATGAAAAGCGAACATGAAATTCCTTAGTTGAAGATTGTCACATCACCAATTACAATAATGTGACTTGTCATCCATCCTCATTCACAATAACATATTAAATCGTAATTTACAATTTACAAAGCACGCGTATGACATTACACGGCTGAAGATTTTCACACATTTGAGAACTGGTCCATAAATACTGTTTGTAATCCACATTGAATGGAAAATTCAACTCATCTTCATGACATTTTTTGAGCTACGTCTACACATAGTAACAGATCATTACTGTTTGGTTGTCCTCTTTGGACATTCACCTTCAGTGAAGTACATTATTAAGGAACAGATAATAACTAAGAAATATATTCCCGCGTTATTGTTTCTAATTTATAATGTTCCCTGTCAAAACTTCAAAAAGTTCCAAGGTTTTGTACTGGTGGAATATGATGTCTACGAGCGTTAGCCAGAGTAGAGATTCATGGCATGATCTACACACATAACGGCCTTTCCGTTGCAATATAATGGGATTTCCAACATATGTTGTGTATGTGTTAAAATGACTTTTGAAGAAGGCGTTTTGCGACAAATTATCATGATCAAAGGCCGTTTTTATCTACAAAAAAAGAGTCGTTCGCTCAAATGGAGCCCGCTTGCGATCTAGTTTTATGTTGTTGTTTTTTGTTTGTCTGCAATATTTGGATTTTAAAATAGAATTGTCTCATTTCGGCGATTGCTAATCCGATATGTTGATTGTACGGTTATCACGCTGTGAATTTGATGGTGAAATATTTAGAGGTCTTTTTGAGTTTTTGAGTTATCGCTCTTCTGTTGCATTGCAAGTCGCCGGTCATTGCGATCAAGTGGATTTGATGGAAATTAAACGTCGACTTTCTGTACTTTTAAGACATGAAAAATCTGTAAAATTTCGCTGTTTTCAGGTACGGTATCAAGAACCAAGTTTATATATCCATGACATGACATTTCAAGATCATGAGAGAGAACTTTATCTGTCTTGATAAAAGAAAGTTAATAATTATTTCCATTTAATGAAACAACCACCCATATATATAATTTTATATATTGAGAATTTTCATGACACGCCTGTTAATCGACGACAAATTGGGCCGAGATGAATTCTATGTCATTGGTCCATCATCAAATCCCAGATGACCACCATATATCTAATGTCTTGACCTATATTTCCAGTTGAGTGTCTACCCTGTTTGAGTGGATCAGCATTCGGATCGCACATAAAACATTTATTGGTTTGCCATGAATCTCTACTCAAGGTATAGGGCCGTAGAAATCATATTCCACATGCAAAAAACCTGGAAACGTTTTGGTGTTATGTCCCGTTCTGACAGGGATATTTATAACCTTGAACAATCATGGCAGAGAATATATTTCTTTGTTAATATTTTTCCTCAATAATCTTCTTCACGGTAGGGGGTGGTCCCAGCTCGAAATTGCATGCTTTTTTGAGCCGATATCGCAATAGACATTGAATTATTCACCATGGAGAAATCCCATGATTGTAAGCGACGCAAAGCAAAATTGCTCACAAAGTCACTTAAATCGTGCAATTTAAAGTTGGGACCTTCACCTGCAGTGAAATACATTATTAAAGGTACTCAATCCGATTCGATGGTCCCCATATCATCAGATTTCTACAACAACAATTTTTTTTAAATGCCGCTTCAGTTATCAGAATCGAGTAATTGCCCAAGCATAATGCTAACCACAGTCAACCTTACTATAAAATTGCCCATAACTTGTTATTTATCATTTTTTTAAAAGAAATTTTGCCGGTTAATCAAATATCTGACTTTAAAAAGCCACTTGATTTTAGAGATATCGATCTTCATCCGCAATTTGGTCCGAGACCCTCTTCTCGTTGACTGTTTACTGGGCCACTTAAAATTATCGGTGGTGAAAATAATAGATTTCAAACATCGATATCTGATCACTCTGAGCTTTGATGGGTGGGTTCCTCGACTCGAATCAAATATTTTTACCCCCGAAGTCAAGGAAATTAGTAATTTGCGAGCGTTAATTCGGATTATGCATCTTTAAGGAAAAGATGATGATTGAGAATTAATATTACATGTACTGTTTTTTTTCCAATGTTATAAACTTCCCTGTCACAACATCAAAAAAGTTCCCAGGTAGTGTACTGGTGGAGTATAACTTATACGGGGGTAATCTAGAGTAGAGATTCATGGCATGATATACGCCTGGTTGGGTTGCAATAATTTATAGATGTTTTATTTTTAATCGTAATATATTACATATATGTGTGTAATATGTCATATCATGTGATTAAAATTTCCATTCAACACAGGGGGGGGGGTCGGCATTTTCAGGAACGTATGCTGATGTTTTTCCTTTCGACCCTTGTTGGGGTCCAGTTTTTTCCAGATTATTTTTTTGGACACCCACCCCCCTGTTAACGCTAAAACAGAGATTTGCTGATTTGCGGGGGAAATTCACTGTAAACAGCTGTATATGAATTTATGTGCATACTATTTGTCATGGATGTTAACTTTGACATGTAAATAGGAACGAGTCATTTTGGAGTCATTCGGCCAAAAAACATGGCAGCCAACAGCCATCTTGGATTTCAAAATTCAATCCATTAGCATGGGCTACGGGCTATACTGTTTGTCTGATCATCATGAAATTTTTCGTTTATGTTAATGTTGACATTCTAAGGTGTTTTAATCCAAACTCATTGCAAAAAAAGTCAAAAAGACTTACAGGAAAAAAAAAATTGAGTTGCGGAAAAAATAAATTGTTGGTCCCATCGACCACCCACTCACCCCGGCATACATGACCGAAACAAAATCCCCCCCTGTTCAACACTAAAGTAAGCTTCCTCTCATATACAGCCAAGACATTAAGCTATTTTGTTACTTGATTGTTTCGTGACATTATTAATTATTCTACCAGTTCTTGGTACACAAAGAGGCAAACCATTTAATTATAGTTTAGACTGTCAAATGTATTAACCCTTCCATGACAACTGGGGGAAACTTTTTCACCATAATCGATTATATCGCTAGTTCCGTTCCGACCCTATTGTTACATTTACTGATTTTTCAACCATTTTGAGTGACAAAAATGTGAAAAATAAGGACAACATTCAGGAAAATTGTAAGTATATAGTTTTTAAATAGTTCTCCACACATACTTCAGTGGATCTATAGATCCAGGAAACATTCATTTCAATGTTCCAGGATGGAAACACTCTCCATATCACATAATAATGTTAATTGTACGTGATAATCAATTACTCTGATTTTAAGACAGTGTAATGCAATAGTAAATGGACATGGAGCTTCAAAAATTATATTGGACTCCGCCGAAACTTATATATGTTTCTTGACTATATGAGTCAAACATTTATACAGTTAAATTTCAATCGTAAGATCGTCATTTGCAGATAGCTTCTATATTCACACACTTATATCTATCTATTTCCAGAGAATCAGATGCTATTATTGCAAGAAGAAGTTTGCCGTGGGTGACAATCGCGTTAGGCATTTTGTAGAGTCACATCCTAATGATGAACTTGTTATTCTAGTGGGATAAGATGACGTTGAGTCGTTGGGTAGAAACCATAAATACAGAATCGTTCGTTTTGGAGTGCAAGGGAAGTGACTGAGACAGGGCGATGCAGAATTCGTGCTGAACGAAGAAACAATGTCGCTTGCAGTTGTGGCTGCGGAAGAATGTCATCTAATAGTAAGTCCATGTGCCAAAGTTTCAAAAAAGAACACACCAATGAAGGATGTTCGTTCCAGGAGGTCATTATTTACCGACACGATTGACTCCAATATGGATGTAGATAACTGGCCTCTTACCAGAAATAATACACCATTTAAAAGACGCAGATATGTTTCCAGACTGGATGTCTTTTCTTCGACAATTAACCTCGGGGACATTCCCTATAAATAATGTCTCTTTTCAGCTATTTCTAGATGTTGCACGATTTCTGGAATCCGAGGGTACAACAAGCACGCGATATACTCCGGATGTAAAACAGTTCTGGACCGTTAGCTGCAGACTATTTCATTCCGAAATCATTCGGTTTATGGGAGGGCCGAAATGTGCAGGGTTCCAGGATTGCGAAAATGTTGCTACAAAAGAAGCCCGAATTAACTTTGTGTGCCCCAGTTTAAAAACACTTAGGACAGAATTAATTTCTTCAGAGAGTGAATGCAACAAACCCGGAATCATTGGTCAAAATATAGGACATTTCAAAAGTGCAGCCACAAACGACGTCTCGTATAAAATTTGTTTGGACGGGAAAAAGATTGCAATGCATGGGCTTTGAGACACAGCTTAGAGAGGTTGATTTATTCGGGCGCAGCTTTGGTGGGCGTGCTGGTTGCAGCCGGTGTGGTTAAGGTGTTTGGTGAATTAATCATCGCCGACCTCCATCCGACATCATCATTGTGGGGGGGCACCTCGGTTTATGTCACCAGATCGGCGGATAAATCAAGTAAGAACAAAGATTTAGAGGCAACCTTTATAACGATAACTGGTATATACACATTAGACTGCAAAAGGACCATGCATAATCTCATCGCGCTATTCAATAAAAAGTTGTGGCCATTTATGTTACCCGTTCCGTGCTGTCATTGTGTGTCATAACTGGCAAAATGAAGCTGATCAGCCTGAGAAAACAAGCGTCGATCGAATAGAACCGGGTCTTTAGAAGGGACGATAGAATCGATCTATTACACGAAAATCACAAATGAGTCGGACCATTTTTCACTATTTTTGACGGTCCTTAATTTAGATTGTTATTCTGCTGCGGGAATGTTGGGAGATGGTTTCATTATACACTGCCACCATCCTGGTATACGTCCTGATCATTGCCGACTGGATTTACAGGCGAATAGAGTCAGTAGACCGAATTTGCAGCGTGGAATGATATATTGATTTTACATATAGGAAATGCACAAGCTCGAGTTGTATGGTCTAAATATGTGGATATGTGCACGTACCACAACATTGATTGCATAGATATTATTACTGAATTGCTATATACCTTTCATACATCAATAATAATAGTTTATAGCTTACCTTTGTGAAATTGGCGCCCAAAACTTTCTAGAAAAAGTTTTAAAAAGTCGAAATCCAGTCGGATCTCAACGCCGATAGAGACGGAACAAACGGGCGATAGAATCGATCCTGGTGAAACAGTTCCCCCCCCCCCCCCCCCAGTGATTACTGGATCTTTCTGAATTTGTTTCGAGAAAACAAAAAACTGTGCCAATAAATTCCCTTATATATGCGAGTCGCCCATATATCCAAACAAAACTCGTTGGAGATTCTCTATATATTTAACGAAAATGGTGATTTTAAAACTCGCTTAACAGATCGAGAGAAATTTGTTATTAAAATGCCTTGCAGTTCTTGTCCAAATTTATGCATAACGTGCGTCCGGCGTTGATTACATGGGCCTCGCCATATACTGACAAATACGACAAATGTGCCATTACTAGGTGTATATTGGGGCTTGAAAATCATATTGCTTTATATAAAGGAATGGGGATAGCCTCATCAAAGGCTTCATCCGTAATATGCATTATCTCCCCATCCTACTCCTCCTCTTCATTCTCTCTCTCTCTCTATCTCTCTCTCTCGCTCTCTCTCTCTCTCTCTCTCTCTCTCTCTCTCTCTCTCTCTCTCTCTCTCTCTCTGTCTCTGTCTCTGTCTCTGTCTCTGTCTCTGTCTCTGTCTCTGTCTCTGTCTCTTTCCAATGATTAAAATAACTGAAAATAACAACAACAACAAAAAACAAATAAAAAATACGGCCATGAATATCAGGGAATTGAACGGCACAGAGTTATTTTATCCGAAAACAATTCCAAAGAAAATAAATATTAATTGATAAACGCGTTTCCGGACAGGGGTCTTCGATTCGTATTTATTATTTCATATCTAGAAAACCATATAGAACATGTTCTGGAAGAGATAATACACCTTTAAATTGAACATTAGTTATTAAAAATACCCATGCAACACTACGTGTGCCTTTACGCTCTTCCATGTCCTGGACTGAGGGCATGAATGTCTGCATGCATTTTGTTGTTTCCTGACTGGTTAGCATTTTCTCTCAATAAAACATTACAAGAAAACCAATGTCAGAAATGGTAAGCGCTCAAGATCATATATTATATACCCATGATTGTAATTATAGATTATAAAATATATTGGATTCGCGAATGACCAACTCAGAATTCCGTTAAAATAACAAATGTCTATAAAAGTTGAAATATAAGACTTACAAATTATCTTTTTCATTTCTTTTATTTGTAATTGACATAGCTTGTCAAAATAAAAATTAACATTATTGACATAATAATGTAAAGGACAATAAACGAAATAGAAATTCCCAACCACACCTTTTACCGGACTCGGCCTCCGGGTCGCAGTTCGACTTTTAAATCCGTCCCAAAAATTCCCATTTCTATAAATAAAAACCCCAGCACCCAGGCGAAACAGGAATCTCTACATTAGTATACACGCGGAGCGCGAAATAATACAACAGATATATCAACGGTGTGTCTTCTGTTTCCATGCCTCTGGGGCATGGAAACAGAAGAAACATTGCCCCTGTGTTGAACAAGAGAGGATGTTGCCCATTTCGCTGCCCCTGTTTGGAGTTTTTTTCTTGTTGCGTATATTCCAGGTATTTCACACAATAACACCTTCAGGTTACTCAGTTCATTTGAGATGCGTGGCAATCAGCGTAAAATAGCCGACGAGCATCAAAAGCCGATCTTCATGATGAAACCGATAAACGGGTGCTTGCACAAACTATCAATTCTGCAGTAAATACTACGAGAAACCTAGGTATCCCCTGCATCTAGCTTTGATGGCCTCTCAAACATTAATCTTTCATCGCTGCAATTACACGCATGCGCTCAGAACCAGATGTCAGGAAGTAATATTTTTGGCTCTTTTTAATTTGACCTTGAACATACACTGTATATCTCGAGTTATCTGCTACAAACTAAACAATACTTTAAACATGTGTATTAAGTTTCATCCAAATATAAGTAACCGATTAGTGTAAATATTCCATCAAAACAACGAGGTTTTTTTTTAGTTACACGTAATTGTTACGTGTAACATGTAATGTGGTCAGTGTGTCCACCTTGGGAACTTCACCCCTCAGGCCTAATATCCTATGTATTCATAAACTATGTTGTTCTATATGCCCGGTATAAGAAAATTCAGATACTTTAACCTGAGAATTGCATAAATCCTAACATCTAGTAGCCTACTCCAGACAAATGCACACGGCTACGGGTAAGAGACCAGGGCATTGTGTCCGTCCATGTTTGTTCAGCCCGGTGTGAGAACATTTGGAAAACTATACAAGAAAATCGCAAATCCTAGCATCTAGACTGGCCTCAACTGAAGTTTCCCTAGTGTTGGAAATTTCAAACCTCATACTCCCTCTTAGGTTGGAAACTTCTCCAACTGATGACCATTTCAGTCCACAAGTTTGACCGAATGTACTAAACTATTGTTTTGTTAAACTAATTAGCAGTTTTGTATTGGTCACGGGGGAGGGATAGTGACACACCGGGCCGACCATGGTTCGGCCCGGTGTTCGAAAATTTTGAAATCTGAACAAGAAAATCGCAAAATCCTAGCATCTAGACTAGCCTCAAGTCTTCTTAGAGTTGGAAATTTCAAACCTGACACCCCCCCCCCCCACTTAGGTTGGAAAATTTCAAAATGATGACAATTCCAATGACAATGTTGACCAAATGTATGACAATATTGTTTTCTTAAATTTAGTAGCAGTTTTGACTAGCCACGGGGGAGGACTAGGACACAAGCTTTCCAAGTGTTGGAAATTTCCAACCTGTCAACCCCCTAAGGTTGGAAAATTTCCAACTGATGACCATTCCAACTAATGTTTTGGCAGGTATGAAATTTCCAACTGTTGAAAATTTTGACCAAATTTGGGGGGGGGGTGAGACACCCCCACACCCCGCTCTAGCCACATCCCTGAATGTGGTTATACTATGCATGCATGGTATTGTTATAGATATGAATATATGATGTATAGAGTGTGTCACCCGATCAGAAAGCATGATGTATAGCGTGTGTCACCCGATAAGAAAGTATTTATCACAAGTAAGATACATGCATTCGGATCTGGTGACACACGCTATACATCATATATTCGGATCTGGTGACACACGCTATACATCATATATTCGGATCTGGTGACACACGCTATACATCATATATTCGGATCTGGTGACACACGCTATACATCATATATTCGGATCTGGTGACACACGCTATACATCATATATTCGGATCGGGTGACACACGCTATACATCATATATTCGGATCTGGTGACACACGCTATACATCATATATTCGGATCTGGTGACACACGCTATACATCATACAGTCGGATCTGGTGACACACGCTATACATCATATATTCGGATCTGGTGACACACGCTATACATCATATATTCGGATCTGGTGACACACGCTATACATCATACATGTACATTCGGATCTGGTGACACACGCTATACATCATATATTCGGATCGGGTGACACACGCTATACGTCATATATTCGGATCTGGTGACACACGCTATACATCATATATTCGGATCTGGTGACACACGCTATACATCATATATTCGGATCTGGTGACACACGCTGTACATCATATATTCGGATCTGGTGACACACGCTATACATCATATATTCGGATATGGTGACACACGCTATACATCATATATTCGGATCTGGTGACACACGCTGTACATCATATATTCGGATCTGGTGACACCTATACATCATATATTCGGATCTGGTGACACACGCTATACATCATATATTCGGATCTGGTGACACACGCTATACATCATATATTCGGATCTGGTGACACACGCTATACATCATATATTCGGATCTGGTGACACACTCTATACGTCATATATTCGGATCTGGTGACACACGCTATACATCATATATTCGGATCTGGTGACACACGCTATACGTCATATATTCGGATCTGGTGACACACGCTATACGTCATATATTCGGATCTAGTGACACACGCTATACATCATATATTCGGATCTGGTGACACACGCTATACATCATATATTCGGATCTGGTGACACACGCTGTACATCATATATTCGGATCTGGTGACACACGCTATACATCATATATTCGGATCTGGTGACACACGCTATACATCATATATTCGGACCTGGTGACACACGCTATACATCATATATTCGGATCTGGTGACACACGCTATACATCATATATTCGGATCTGGTGACACACGCTATACATCATATATTCGGATCTGGTGACACACGCTATACATCATATATTCGGATCTGGTGACACACGCTATACATCATATATTCGGATCTGGTGACACACGCTATACATCATATATTCGGATCTGGTGACACACGCTATACATCATATATTCGGATCTGGTGACACACGCTATACATCATATATTCGGATCTGGTGACACACGCTATACATCATATATTCGGATCTGGTGACACACGCTATACATCATATATTCGGATCTGGTGACACACGCTATACATCATATATTCGGATCTGGTGACACACGCTATACATCATATATTCGGATCTGGTGACACACGCTATACATCATATATTCGGATCTGGTGACACACGCTATACATCATATATTCGTATCTGGTGACACCCGCTGTACATCATATATTCGTATCTGGTGACACACGCTATACATCATATATTCGGATCTGGTGACACACGCTATACATCATATATTCGGATCTGGTGACACACGCTATACATCATATATTCGGATCTGGTGACACACGCTATACATCATAGATTCGGATCTGGTGACACACGCTGTACATCATATATTCGCCGATATCCAGAAGAAACAACCTTCGACTTGATGCTATAATTAACCACATCGGCAGATAACTACAAATAGCTTGTAACTGTATATGCGACTATCAATTACAAGTTTTGTTACACTATATGGGGTTAAATACATATTATGTACTTATTCGGGTGCGTGAAACTACTAAGTTAGTATTCAAGCACTATGCCAACTGGGGGGGAGTATAGCATTCTAGTAACAACGCCGAAAATTTCAAACAAATCGACCTTACCACTCCATAGAAAACATCGTCTGAACTACGCGCAATTGTAAATATTTACTTCTCGATTCGGGACGCAACTATCTGCAATAAGCTAACGAAAACGATTTCGCCATCGAGAGTATTTAATTAATATATAAGAATGACGGTGTTTGTTGTCAATTTGAATATAATATTTGTAAAAAAACATTCTATTTCATCACCCTACCGGAGTGTTTCACATCACTTTAAATGTATATAGATTTAGTGCCACAAAATGAGGCGAAGTTTGTCGCCGGGTGCATCTTTATTACCACCTTACAGGTTACACGTAATAAGTACGTGTAATTGAATAATTGTCAACTAACTTTTTTCTGACATACTTTCAAACCTCAATTTACCACTTTGTGTCGCATTAAGCGATAACTTTAACAATCGTAACTCTTCACACTTCGGAATCTATATACTTCGCGAATATACTGTCTCACATTCTCGCTAAAGGAATCAGGGAGCTAAATGTGTTCCAGAGTCGGGGAGCAAGTATACACTAAACAGTGGAATGCTACAAATGAAGGTAACAGAATAATGGCCTTCACCTCATACATGTGATCCATTATTTAATGATGAGATCTTGTTTATTTGATTTGTATATCATATCTAAATAATTTAAACTGGTGAATTAATGGGCCGGGGAATGGATTTTTGCGAGTGTGATATTTATTTTACTATAGTTGTGGTACTTCTTGTTTTCTTCGAGTAAACTTTTGCTGCGGGATAGCCCTGTCGTACACCCGAGGAGATATTTCGAAAAGTAAACACATGACCTGTATTTTTTCTTGCATCTTCAGGATGATCTGGTCTCAGTCTATATATAGCTGCATGGTAAACATCACTGGAGTAACTCGGAGGTTTAAATTCTGTTAATTGGGTCGAAACGTTAACACTTTCGTCTATATGAGAAACCATTAATAGTTCAATTATTCCTGTAGCTGATCAGTATAATACTATGCCAAAATTGATGAAATTTGTACCATTTACTGTATATGATTTCATTTCCGTGTCTGGGAGAGCGACGGAAAATTCGACTATAGCCTCTATCGTAAGGTTTGAGTGGGAGCAACGTTCGCGCATCTAGATTATAGGTGCTGTTCTGTCCAGATAAAACAGACTGTCTCCAAAGACAAAGGCAGTTTGTGCTTTTAAAAAACCAGAAACAATTATATCAGTTAAACACGTGACCAGGTTATTGCGAAAATTTCCGGTTCTGGTGCCGTCTTTTACACTGTACTAATTTACAGTCTCTAATTGGTGCTATAAAATCAGCAACTGGCGCGTGTGCATTCGGACACGAGTGATATTAATGTAGATGACGCACGTCCCTGGTTTGTGGATGACTCCATTATAGTCAGAACGCAAGTCCCATAAATGTCCATAACGTTGTCAGTGGCGAGAAGGGGCGGGGATAACTCGCGGTGCAAATTCTGACCATCTGGAAGCAATAAATCAAAGGTATATTGGAAATAGTTTGGAAAAACGGTGCCCCAACGACTTTCCAATACACGTACATGTATTTGTCAGAACTCTATTATTGTCAGAACTCTAGTCCCATATATATCCACAACGTTGTCAGTGGCGAGGGGGGGGGGTAACTCGCGGTGCAAATTCCGACCATCTGGAAGCAGTAAATCAGAGGTATATATATTGGAATCATTTGGAGAAAAAAACTGTACCCCAACGACTTTCCAATACACATAGATGAATTTGTCAGAACTCTATTATTGTCAGAACTCTAGTCCCAAATATATCCATGACGCAATAAATCAGAGGTATATTGGAATAGTTTGGAAAAACGGTACCCCAACGACTTTCCAATACACGTACATGTATTTGGGTTTTAAAACACATCTATATTTCTCCAGCAACATGCACTGGTGCTTGGATGCACCGACCATATACAACTTCGAAAAACTTATTTAATTAAACAAGTACAACATGCACCAGGTGTGTCTGGAAAGGAGTACACTATAACTTCAATAAGTACCTAATTACCTCGTACGTATGTTGTAATCGCCCATCTTCACTTTGAAATCATTACCCGGTACCCAGTGGGATTCTTGTTTTGAGTTGTCCGCGCGTTGGGGGAGTTTAAATCCAAACTTAAATGAGCTAATGAGTGTCAGGTTATCATCATAAATTCGCGACTAAAGGTCTGCTTGGTCGGGGATGAATGCTAGATATTACAAGATATGTTTGAAGATTTACATGATTTTTTTTCTCGAAAGTATATATGTGGGAGGGCCACTGTGGACTTGTGTACCAATACAACCCGTGGATCTAGGTCAGTCGATGATTATAAAAAATGTGTAAGAAACACGGGCCCAGTGCTGTAACTTAGAGTAAGTTGCATTGTAATTCAAGTTGGCTATTCATTTAAATTTGTCTCTGAAACAAGCATTATGATGGGTCAAAAGTTGCTAACTTTTTTTTTTCGATTCACCAGCATCGGTCGCTGATCGCTTAACATATTTTGAATGGAGCATTGCGCCATGACAACGAGCGTAAAATACGTCATCGCGCAGCCAGGAGTCGCGTAATCGAATCAACCGCTCACCGATGTTTACTGTAGATACCGTTGACAGGAAGTTGTTCTGGTGATGTTCCGAGTAAACACTTGGAACATACCCAGAGATTTGATCACCGGAAAAAGGATATCCTCACTTCATGCATGGCATGTAATGCCGATAAAAAAAATCGCATTTCGTAAAGTTCCTTACGTTTTGTTTTTGTCTGGATTGAATTACAATGGAGACGTATACCCTGTTTCGTAACAGCCGGCTCATTCACAAACTGTTTCCATTCTCGAATCCCCGAATATCTAACTCAACAGGGTATGTTTATTTCCCAAACATTTCATATACAGCTAATCGTAATGTGTCGTCCTGTGATGCATACATGGCCCTGACGAAAACTTTTATTTAACATCCGAGATTTTAACAAGTATATGAATAAGAACTATAACGGATAATTGGAAAAGACAATGGGTGGGAGCATAAGTTATCTCGACTACTAAAATATTCCTCTCCCATAATTAACAACAACATGATCATATCATGGGGTTGTTAAAGACTGACGGCAACAAATATTGAGATACATGTACTAGTAAAGTAGCAATACACAATTTCCAGCAATTTTGGCCAACTTGGGAGGGATACCGTACTTCAAATATATGCTGAGCCATTATCTTTGGCATAGGTCCCATCAAGCATGTTTTATTTTCGACTGAAATTTGTCAAGAGTTATTCCCCTTGGTTTGCACACACAGAACGCTTAATTTTACCCATTTTTTACTCAAATTGACCATTTTCAACACAAAAACAGACTATGGCAGAGCGAATGTCAGTATATATATATATAAGCTTCTTCCACATGATAAGAGCTATTTTAGAGCTGAGAGATATTTGAAATAGAAAACAAGTTATCGTAGCAATTTAAAAAAAATGTCTTCCAATCGCATGCATGCAGATGGCAGAATTCAGGGGAGAGAAATCTGGCTATTTTCCTATAACCAAACACACACATTGTTGGCCTCCACTGAATACGAAAATCATGTTTCGTAACCAAATTTTTAACTTTTTTGTGAATTACCCAGTTTTTGGAAAATAATTAAACCTTCAAACCAGTAATGTCACATTTTACACAGGCAACACTGGCTGTTGTGCCTGAGATACTTAATTTTTTATTGTTCAGACCCATACAACCCGATAAATCGTGTACTGCTACCTAAGCACTTTAACGAAGGAAGCATGCCTTAGTTATCTGAGACGCAAGTTTCTTAGTTGCATATATCATGGGTTGGTGGTTAGTGTGAAAATGAATAGTTCTAAAAAGACATTAACCATCTTTTTGAAATACACTTACGGATAAAATTATGTCACAAATTTCAGAAAACAAACATATACCGAACAACGACACCTAACAACTAAGCCACATTATTTTGTCACTGTTGCAAACATCAGGTGCATGGCTGGTTGAATTGTGGCAAGTATTCGTATACTATACAGTTTATTAACCCTTTACCCAACAGAACGGCCCTGTGCCAATGCATTCTCTTATATATGCGAGTCGACCATAGGTCGCCTCGCATATATAAGAGAATGCATTGGCTTAACACATTAAAAATTATAAAATTGTTAAAGAATGTAAGAAAAAATGGTAAAAAGTGTTAAAAAAAGATTTTTTTTAGGCCAATGCATTCTCTTATATATGCGAGGCGACCTATGGTCGACTCGCATATATAAGAGAATGCATTGGCACAGGGCTAACTGTAACTATCACAATGTGGTCAAGGAGCCGGTTCCAATGATATCCATATTTGTATGGTTCTATTGAGACAGACCGGAGATATTTTAGGCTGTTGAAGCTTTATTTGGCCGGTTTTGGCCGGTTTGTTGGGTAAAGGGTTAAGCGAAATTCGGCAATAGCTGTTATAGTTTGTATTTCGCGGAAGTTATATAAACGTATATAATATGTTATCATATACTTTATTCTACGAATAACTATAGTGAATGACCATTGCTATATCTAAACTGTCATTCTGTCATTGTCAAGCCTGAGATTAGTGTGCCTGTCATTTGCAGAATGAGGGCCCCAGAGGGTGAATTTAGTGACGTTATCACGCATAGCGGGCTAAATTCACCCTCTGGAGACCTCATTCTGCTTAGGCATCATCTTCTCTGGAAAGTTTCTTTATTATCAAATTTCTATATAAACTTCTTCACATATATTTTATTTCTTTTTTAGTTTAGTTTCTCTATATCCCCAAATTGGCAGACGACACAATTGCACAATCGAGGTCCCCAATTGGTATACCTCGCAATATTCACCATTTGGGAACTTCAATCTGAGTCTATGTCTCCCATGGCAGATGAGGTCATGCAGAATGAGGTCCCAGAGGGTGAATTTGGTGATGCTAGCCGCTGTGCGGGATAGCATCACTAAATCCACCCTCTGGGGGACCTCATTCTGCAAATGACAGGCACAATAAACTCAGGCTTGGTCATTGTTGTTGCGATTCTTCTGGCCGTTTGTTGACGCTGTGTAATATATATCTTGTTGAATAAATAGGTTCCTGCAACTTCCTGGTCCAAAACTGCGAAAATCTGAAAATGAGGTAACCCGTTTGCGACAATGTTCCTTAAAACCGAGGAACATGTTTAGTTATCATATGCATCTGCCATTGTGTTATAGTACTACATGCATGCCATCAGATGCTAGAACACCATCCCACACGATCGGCGTGTGTCGGCACGAGTTACCGTTTCGTCGTGTCAAAATAGTGCATGTGTCGCCTCCAATTTCACAGGCATTCGATAGATGATTTCATTCCTTTGATAATTCAAAAATCGAATCATTCCAATTCAATTAAATATTACCACTCATTCCAACTTTTTCGGAAATTTTCTTTGGGGCGGATACTCATGGGACTTCGTCTGCATTCAACGACAACCACATGACGTCTGCGGCGCGTGCGCACTTATGTGGCAACCGTTACGCCATTTTTCAAAGGTTTCATAAACGGTTCCAGGCCGTTCTAGCTAATTAGACGTAACATACAACAACAGATATGAAAGCTTAAGTAATTACAAGACAATTACGTCGGATTTGTGACTTTTGTGACACGTGACCTTTCGGCTGTTCCCACAGTGCAACGCGCGCAGCTAGTCAGCTCCGCAGGGTTTCTCAATCAATTAAATTTCTTTGTGGATTATTTTCAAAGGGATGCACAGGATCGTTGTCTTGTCGTCGTATCGAATTTCGCCTTCTGTCCCAGTGTGGTCACTAGATATTGGAACTAGATGTTGGAAACCGTATAAATCACAAGATATTAAGGCATATTTAGCAGATAATTACTAGTACGAGGATATATTTGCATGATTTCCTAGATTTTGCTCACCGTGGTACATCGGAAAAAATCATGGAAGTGCTTGATTCACGTAGTGCAATATATAGCTGTCAAATTTCTATACAACAGTTCGCAGTTTTTTTATTTTTTTTATTGAAGAAAGTCATATTTAACATTTAGCTATTTATTACATGATCCTAACCTTATTCCATTCAATAAGTCCATTCTATAAATTGTGATATTAAACGATCGTTTAATAACAGGAAATAGTGCCAGGTGACCTTTGACTTCTGGTTTGTCGTCTGTTTACATTCCGTACGCTACGTCTCAAAATACTATGGCTTCCAATATTTTTCCAACAAACTATAATGAATGAAGAGTTTGAAAAGTTATTGTTATCAATTATACGCCATTAAATACGGCAAATGGTCTTTATTTATCTGGAACTATTTGTTTACGCGGGCATAGTTACGTAAAACGCCATCGCATGACTTATAGAAGCCGATGTTATCTATTCGACCCATTTGTTGATTTAAGTATGTTCTGTCGATGTTTTGGACCATGTAATAAATAGAATCTACAACTCGTTCCAAGTTTATAGCGAAATTTACAAAACTCGTCCAGTAAATTAGGTCCTAATTTACTGAACTCGTTTTGTAAATTCCGCTATAAACTGGGAACTCGTTGTAGATCCTCTATATATCAGCTTTATAAATATTATAGCTATTGTGGCTATACATTGGAATTTCCATACACTTCATTGTTCAGTTGATGTGTGGTTTGCCGTACATGGTCGACGACTTTATCAGCCATTAGCCGTAAGTGTGCGGATTTCCTCCACCATTGACACTGGCAATATCTGGATATGACCTTACAGTTGCTGAAATCAACATTAAACCGCAATCAACCAATAAATCAATTTTCTACTTTTTTTAATTCTTGGGGGGAATTTTCCAACAATATGAGGCTGTCAGATTGGAAAGTTCCAATCCAAGGGCATGCAATGGGAATGTCCCATTCAAGTGGGTGCAGTTGGAAATTTCAAGGTGTACACCCCAATGCAGACCATATATAGCCACGTCCCTGTTTACAACCATCGTCGTATAATTATTTCAGTGGTGGGCTGTATATATACATCATCGCGGGTTCGCAAACCTTTAATATGGGGGTCATCAAACTCTCTAACGCCATCTCAATTTCCCGAATCTACAGATCGGTAATAAGAGAACTGTATCTGAGCAATAAAGAGAGACGATGGGTGATTGATTCAAAACGAGGTTTCGGGGGTTCCTATTGAACAATCGATCAAAGAGAAAATCCTTGCAAATTTACGACCCCATTGTAGCCATATCTATCGGTCAATCACAAAGGCCATGGCGCAAGTCCCGACCTTGTGCCGTTTAGCGGTTCACATCTAGACTGAAAGGTTCCACGAAAAACCACTGCACGTAGAAAGTAGCTAGCATGAATTGAATTTTATCCCCCAGATTTCGAGTGCGGCTCCTAACCATATATATCGCGGTTTGCTCCCATATATTCATTCATTGCCGACCCGGTTGGGTCGTGGATATGTCCTGTATTGGTGTATATAACACCATGCACCGTATGTCTGGGAAAGTAGCGAACTTTGTGACCGATCTTCAACCTTGTTCTGAGTTGAGGGACACCACAATTCATGAGCCAAGTAGAACATGGTCATTTCGAGAAGTAATTTGGTCACGCATACTGTGAAGCAATGATACCACATACTGATCCAATGTCGTCTGACGCATATGCTGTATACAAAACCTGCAGGGACGAGGCCAAACGCAATGCCGGGTTTACCTCCCTTGATGAATCGGCAAGACCGTTGATACCGGCGACACTTTACCCACATTTGGTTGACTTCCGCGATATTAAAAATATATACTAAGCGAACATAGCAACATTCTGCCCTTAATAAGCATACAAAATATCGAACAAAATGTGTGTAATTTCGTACCTTAAGTTTGGAAAGTCCCACCTGAACCAAAGAACTATATTGCGAAACGGTGTGATTTGATTATCCGATTATTTTATCAACACAAATGTATAAACGCACATGGACGACATTGTCACGACAACACGCATGGCAAGTCAAACACACGAGTTCTAATTTGCTGCAATTTTGATGTGCAGCTTGCGAAATCGTCAACAAAACTAGTGTGGGAATTGTTTATCAACTCACAAAGGAAATTTGACTTTGGGGCGATCGGTTTTCGCCATTTTGGCTGGAAAACCCCACGTTAAACATAGAAACAGACTAGTATACCCAGCCGGTGACAGAGTCAGAAAGGATTGGGACGAGGCCATGTTTAATTTTGAATCAACTGCCACACGTGTATAATGGACATTCAAGCGACATTTTATGCTTGAACCCTTTCATGAGGTTCATGATGGGAGTTGCGCTGGTATATATTCGAGTCCCCCATAGGGATCCTCGCATATATAAGAAAATGCACTGGCTTACAAGGTCAGATAAATGTGACCATTGTTAGGCCAATGTATTCTCTTATATACACGAGGTTCCCCATGGGATATCGCATAGATAACAAGAATGCATTGGTCGCACGGGGTTTTCGCAAATTTTAAGGAAGCTCTATCTATATAGTCATTAAAGGGTTCAAAAGTACACGCAGATGTGGTAAAATACAATAACAGCCTCTTCAGTATTTTGGTACTCGGTGTATATTTTTGACAGCTATACTGTACACACAAGAGCACGAACAATTTTGCATGTGATATAATGCGGGAGCTGCATGCGTTGCGATAGCTGAACGTTCTTCTGAATGAAAACGTTGTATTGGTATATGTGCAGCCGTGCCAACTGTTCGTCATCATAAAGCGGAAACTGGCGTAAAAGTGGAACATTTCGCAACAATTACCACGTGAGCATCACCTGCTCAAGGGCACACCTGGTGCCATACTCAAAATAAAGATCAGTGAATTATTCCCGATTGATGAAATCTCTGTCTGATACTCCCATGGAGTCACAATGATAACTTTATATGTGACCCGCCATATCAAATCCAGTCGGAAGTCGGGATTTTTTTACCCTGTGCCAATGCATTCTCTTGTATATGCGAGTCGACCATAGGTCGCCTCGCATATATAAGAGAATGCATTGGCCTAACAATTTTTTACAATTTTAATAATTTTTTCTTGTATTCTTTAACAATTTTATAATTTCACCCATATATACAGAGCCCCAGACAAACATGAGCAGACGACACTCTTCTATATGCTTCTATATATGTGTGGGGCTCCCTGCAGGGTAATGGATGGTTTTTATTTTATGTCCTAAAAATTGTAAGAAACATTTATTTTAAAAAAAATGATAAAAAATTGTTAGGCCAATGCATTCTCTTATATATGCGAGGCGACCTATGGTCGACTCGCATATATAAGAGAATGCATTGGCACAGGGTAAAAAAAATCCCGACTTACGACTGGATTTGATATGGCGGGTCACATATGTGCAGCCGTGCCAACTGTTCGTCATCATAAAGCGGAAACTGGCGTAAAGGTGGAACATTTCGCAACAATTACCACGTGAGCACCACCTGCTCAAGGGCACACCTGGTGCCATACTCAAAATAAAGATCAGTGAATTATTCCCGATTGATGAAATCTCTGTCTGATACTCCCATGGAGTCACAATGATAACTTTATATGCTCTCTATATATAATTTACATGGCGGAGGAAGAGGGGGGTATGAAGGGGATCCAATCCCCTTTTGCTCTTCTGATTCCACTGCTAACTCATAATTTGCATTGGGGAAAGTGTATATCTTACTGTATATTAGGTTGTACCGCTGGTGCTCCCTCGCCCCTAGACTGGCAGTTTATGCAAACAGTTTAGAGACACATAGCCTTCATCGGTAGATCTTGTCATGAATCTTTATGCTGACCATTCCCTTAGATATCATACTCCACCATAATGATCGAGTGAACTAACACACAGTATAATCTTTCTATTCTGTGATTTCCATAAGGATTCAAATACGGTTTGATATCATTTGGATTTTAGAAATAATTGGTGTATTTATATGTATGAATTATCTCAGTTTGAAATCCAACAATATATAATATAGCTATACAGGGGGTCTGTGGCTTAGTCGGTTATGGGTATAACTCCAAGCCGTATCGCCCTCCAGCGTTGGCGATGAGGGTTCAAATCAACAACGTTTCCATGATGGACTTTTCGAAATCGTTATTTTGTGGAGTTTCCTGTTACTCGCCGTTGGCCGGTGATTTGCCGCACATGGTCGACGAGTTTAACAGCCATTGGAATCACTGTTAGATTACCCGTAAGTGTGCGGATTTCCTCCACCACTGCAACTGGCAATGTCGTGATATGGCCTTAGTTGCTGATATGGTCGACTCGCATATATAAGAGAATGCATTGGCACACATTAAACCCCAATCAATTAATCTATAGCTATACAGTTCAGAAACGATGTATAATTTGCTATATATATGCAAATCAGTTGACTCAATTCAAATTTCAAGCTATATGAGGAACTGATATTTCTATAATGTTGGTATAATTGGTCACCTCAGCGCATCTCAATATCATGAAGTGTAATTTACACAGCATGCATCTGTAACAACGGTCGTTGTTCTGTCGGAAATATCTAATTGAAGGGTTGGCATGTTACAAGAAATCCGGTGTCCTCTTACGCGCTATCAGGTAGTGAGATCTGACAGTTGATGGCTATTGTCTCCCCTTGCACGTGCTCCAGCAGGCGGCGCCAGCGAGTTCTTACCTGACAATAATAACAGAGATCCTCTAATTGCCGCGATAATGTTAATTTTGCAAAATTAAATTAACATGCACGTGCTTGGTATATCGCGTGCGCTGTAATGCACGAGACCTCTTGAAGGTGGCGCCGACGTTTCGTTCTATGTGTGTATATTTGAAGTGAGCTCTTCGCCATACCTGTCTACAGTAATGCCCTAAATAATCGACTCCTTAACCACAGCAGAATTATGGGTAATTATTCAGGATTTAGTCGGAAATATGGCTTGTTGCCATTCATCGGAAAGCTGTCATTGAGAGCTTTCCGATGAATGGCAACAAGCCATATTTCCGATTAAATCCTGAAAATTTACCCATAATTCTGCTGTGGTTAAGGTGTAGATTATTTATGGCATTGCTGTATATTTGAAGTGAGCTCTTCGCTATATGTTTACCTGTGTATGTCGTTGATGATAGGTATCAGAACCTCGTCTACTCCACATGATTGCGATATTATGGCTTCAAACGCATCATCATCATCAATGTTTTGGGAGTAAGTCGCCATGACTTTTACCTCTTTCACATAATAACATACATGTATAGAATAACGTAAATGAATTTATTCCGTTTTAAAGTTAACCATGGCGCGTTTAGTCGTATATATACCGCTCGTTATAAAAGTTGTAATCGAATAGCTCCTTGATCTGTTGAACCGATTTAGTGGAAACACTGTAATCTGATAAACTATTCCAGTTTGTAATCACTCTCTGGGAAAAGAAACATGTTCGCACATCTTTGGCAATTATGTGCTTTTGTGTCTTATGCTTAAGATAACACAGATTCCTGAATTTAGCTGTCATTTTGGTAGCTCGCCTTTGGGCAGATTCTATTAAACTATAGTTGGGTCAAAATTTCAACAATTAGAAATAGCATGTCTAACAATACAAAACATTAGTTGGAAATTTGAGACGAAAAGATATATGTACATGTAAGTTAAAACTGTTCTGACAGTTTGATATTTCAACTAAATCATAGGTCACAATTTAGAAAATGTTCTTAATTTCAGTCAAAGTTTAGACTCGAATGTCAAGAATTTTTTTTTAAGCAACACAAACGCTTATAACAAGGAGTGGTAGGGTTTTTGTCGTTTAATGTATTAAATCTTATACTAAATCTAAATTGTATCCACAAATGACCATTTGTTGACCAACTAGCATCGCTGATTCATTCGCTAAATTCACGAAGGTCGTCAATAGTCTAATAACTTAAACAACGAAAAGTAATGAAATTCAATAGAGCAAATTGTCACTTCCAATAATCATTAGCACACGGCAGTTGTAACCATCTCTCTATCTCTCTCTATAATATATATATATATATATATATATATATATATATATATATATATATATATATATATATATATATATATATATATATATATATCTTTCTCTCTTCCTCTCTCTCTCTCTCTTCCTATCCCTCTCGCTCGCTCTCTGTCTTCCCCTCTCTCTCTCTATCACTGTCCTCGGACCTCAGCAGATTCATCAGTTGCTGTGCTTAATTTAGAATTCAGATTTATCTTTACACCCACAAGCTGTCCTATTCAACTTGGCACTTTGCCCTTCGCTCTTCTTATATATACTCCACGTGTCTTTCTTCTTTTCTGAGGAGATAACTCAAGTTAATTACTCAACATAATAAGGGATGATTCGCTTGGTGTTAGCTCCTCTTCACTCTTAATATATATAATCAATTTAACAAGCATGTCATTATAAAACAATTAGTGATAAATATTCTAACTGTTCATTGAGCAATAAATATTGTTTAAACCACCCATATATGGTGTTAGGCTACACTAGCATTAGGAAATGGTGAGATATCAGTTGGAAAATTCTTACGCATGGGCCCAAATGAAATGTCCGACAGTTGGGAATTAGGTCTTGTTGAAATCCGAAGTTCGTCACCACCACCTCACAAGTTAACGCATATCTTTTTACTCATTGTGCCACTTTGATAAACTATTTTTTTGTATATACCGGAAAGGGGCTCATTGAGTTTTGAAACTTCTGCTCAAATCCATTTTGCATTATATTACAAATAAAATATGTTTAAACAAAAAAAGAAAACATATATTCTAGCCACAATCGCTAACTCAAGAATACTATAGTGTCATATCAGGTATGTCAGGTATCATCGTATAAGAAAAATAATCTTGTATGTTTTATACATATTGTATTAACAATCTAACACGCAATGCTCGTCGATATATATTGTGCAGCTAAATATGATAAAACACGACCGGAAGTTATCATTGTAATCTTCGAACCAACAGAGCTTCTCGACAAACATTAGCTCAAATTACAAAGTGTGACTTATCGGGTAATGTGATCTATATCGAGCCGTATGCATATCCTAATATGATACTTGAAACGTGCTCGAAAAACATTGTTTGACTATAGCACAATTTTTCATTTCCGAGTTGGCATATATACCGTATCTCAGAAAACTAAATTGAAGGCACCCTTTTCTGAAAAGTCTGTCAAAAAGACCATTCCCGAGTTATAATAAATTGAAAGCTATTCTGTGTTGGGGTGAGAAACAGACATCACGTGACAGGAAGGTGTGATTCTTTTTGTAAACAAATCGCTTGCGAAATATGAAAATAATAGCCGCATAACGCTGATTCTCCTAAATTTATGACAAATAATCAAGTTGTCTATCGGGGAACATGTATAGCCTATATGTTCCGCTATATACTAGTACATAAATCTTTATTATTCATTTATATTATTTTTTTATAAATTGTTCATCATGAGTTACTCTTGGAAATTATATAATAAAACTGACATTCAAAAAATACTTTATACCCTGACATTCTCCAACACACCGTCAGTATATACTCCTGAGAATTGTTTACTCGCTGACATTTCAGCAAGAAAATTATATATGTATTGTCGGCACTCGATTCGAATATCCGCAAATGTCGCCTTGGTATGACTGTAACCATAATAATACCATATACTAAGTTACCTTTGAATCGATCGAAACAGGAAAGAACAACAAACAATTCCTAAAACAGTGACGGAAACTTTCCGATCTCTAGATTGTGTTCGCGTGATTCAAACCATGATGAACATGATGATGTTTCTTCGACAAAATGATAGAAAGAAAAAAAACACTGGTTTCATGTCGTTATCTTCGGCAACCTTTATCCGTATCATGATGTTGATCGTGTATGGGACCTATAGTTTGATTTGGCGTTTCCACACGATTTGATATGGCCTATACCTATACTCTCGAACAGTTGATTGGCGGAAATCACACATCGCATCATTCGCAGTTCATGTTTACCTGTAACAATGACTACCGGCATCAAATGATAGTAATCCCAACACCATAACTCATTTGGAGTTTAATATTATCCGATAAGCATTTGTAACTATATGTGACAAAAAGCACGTCGGATTTTTGAAACGATTTCCATGCAAATGTAACTCCAAATGCATAACAAAAAAATACGACGCATTTGTAACCGGGTTACTGGTCGGAGCTAACACACGAACAAACGTTGAGTCGACATGTAAAATAAAACAGCACAGTCCTTTTGTTGTCCTTCTCACGTTATTTATTGGAATTGGCAGCTTATAAAGCAACGTATAAACTCGTATCGTATACCAACGCAGTGCTATTCTTTTTGCGAATGCATGTTATTTATTGCCAATGAATACACATAGTTGTTGTCTTAAATATATGGAGGGACTTAGCGATGGGTATTGCTGTTAAAATAGTCACATCCGTTAATCCGCCATAAACAGAGAGACTATTAAAATATAGACAGATTTTGCTCTCATACCAATCATAAATATCGCACAAATAGCATGTTATTGTCAAGATCGTGCACCATGTTAGTAAACAAAAGTCATAGTATGTTACAGTACAGTACAGAACGCAACGTATAGTATACTGATAGTATGAATACGATATTATCCGCAAAACACAATGGTGTGAGCCGAGCGTTTGTTTATTTACAGCACATAAAGAGTGTGCGATAAGCAAAACACTCTCAACACTGGGAAGATCCCACTAAGTGAACTTTGTTTATAACTGTACCATGCTGTTTATAACACACCCTTATAGTGCTCGCTAATCCTCGCCACTCAATATTTCGGCGTTCAATAGCTTACCGTTTATCACTCCTAAAAATAATTGCCACGGTGTTGAGTGTTTTGCTTATCGCACACTCTTTATATGCTGTATATAAACAAACGCTCGGCTCACACCATTGTGTTATGTGGATAATATCGTATTCATACTATCAGTATACTATATACTATTATAAACTTTTATTTTTAAATGTTAACCAACAACCAAAGTCATCTGTGCATTAACGAATGCTTAGTATTGTTATTGTTCTGCTCTGGACAAACGGACACATAAATCAGATGTGACATACTGTGTTTTAAGTCTAATAATTACCTCGTGATCTGGCATTCGGTACAGAATGCTCTCGGCTGATTCTGTGTCCTCTCGCGCCGCCTCGCGCTTTCTGTACGCGTCCGAATACCCTCGCGCGCTCGGCATTTATCATTATACGTATACTCCCGACGTCACTGGTTTTCTTGTCGAATTCGAATACTTGATACATGACGTACCATACTTCAAACAGAGGACACTAGATACATAATATCAGTACAGAAACAGGCAGCACATGCATACGACCTCGTTCGCCTCACTGGATAATGTGGAAGTTTAAATAAAACAACTGTTTGAAGTGTTGAAATTATTTTCATCAAACCAACAGATGGGCTATCTCAATGTTTCATGGTATTTGCATTATAAACATACGTCTCGCCTGCTTCGTGTTCGATGTTAGACGTACATAATCACATATCACCTGTCTGAGGCTAATTATCATTATTACCTGGCAAAACTACCCGGTATTTGTTTAATCTGCCGATTTTATTTTCTAAATATTCGCATCATATGGCGTCGATGGGTCTTGGTGAAGATTTCCAATAGTTCCATCTCAAGGGCCATAGGAACAGTATTATCACTTGCCATGCATTCTCGTATCCAGTTCACCGTCAGGAATCACGTGGTTTCAATTCGATGAGTATACCACGAAATAAAATGGCGGATTTTGAATAATTTGCACTACAAACGAAATTTTCATATATGCATGAAGGCCCGCGACACAGTAGATGTAATGAGTCAAACGTGTTGGCCCGCTGTATTTCGGACACGTTGATAGAATAATTATGGTGTTTTATTTGATAGTTCTCTAAAACAAAAGTTTCCAATCGAAGGATCACTCCACGAATCGCAAAAAAATCCTTTGATTCGAAACTTTGTTTAATTAAAGTGATGTGACGCACTTCGTTGTGATGCTCAGTGCGGCATAACAAAGAATCATTGAGTAATCGATAAGTTAGTAACCAAGCACTATCTCCACTGGAAGAATGTATAGCAATCAATTAAGATTATCGAGAATTCCAAACACATCGACTATACCATAGCAGAGAACACGTTTGAACTACGCACAAATGTAAATATTTATATTTATTCGGGACGACTTATTGGACATAAACATTATGTATACGGCAATGATTCACCCAACATTTATAGTCGCTGTATGTAATTAATTTATAGTCGCTGTATGTAATTAATTTATAGTCGCTGTATGTAATTAATTTATAGTCGCTGTATGTAATTAATTTATAACAATGACGCTGTTTTCTGCCTATTGTGATCTCAACTTGATGAAAATAACCTTATTTTGGCATGATTCTTTGTTGTTCCGTTCTGAACATCTCAGCTGAGTGTTTCACATCACTTTAATTTTAAGAGACAGAAAATAGTATTATGACACACAAGTAAATTGAAATAAATTGCAATATAGTATGAAATTTAGTTAATATTGTATCGGACGTTCGTTTAAATATCTGCATCGTCTTGGTTGTAGGTAGATGTATCTTCTCGGTGACTGAGCCGTAGCTATAATTTCTGTATGAGTCTCCAAATCACATCCAGGTGGTACTATGGTGTGTTCCAAACAACTGAGGAAACATACATAATACACCATGTACCCAACCAACTGAGCCACATGTGACCCCTGCATTATATATAAATCAAACACGTCCCTTGTATCGAAGTTGTGCCGCTCTAATCGAATTGACACTACCATAACTAAGCAGCTAATAAATTTGAGCACAGGTGAATAAATGACTTATACTGTAAACAAAGTGTTACGGCATCGGATCCAATACCCACACGAGCTGTCTGTAATAGCGTGTAAAAGCGATGGAATTGTGTCTGGGTTATAGGCTTCTAAAGATTTAAGGATTCACGATGGATTTATCTGCCAATACGTCAGTAAGTTTATATAGTCAGATATATCATAGTTGTTTTGTTATTGTTGTTGTTGTTGTCGTTGTTGTTGTTGTTGTTGTTGTTGTTGTTGCATATATAATGTGATAAACTGATTATGGTCCTCAAATTTTCTGGGACATTTTGTTAACCCTTCCATGACTGGAGCTTCCTGAAATTTATTGAAAACTCTGAGCCAGTGCATTCTTTTATATATGCGAGTCTCCCATAGGGAGCCTCGCATATATAGGAGAATACATTGGGCTAACAATAAGTACCTTGACATTGTAAGCCAGTGTATTGTCTTATATATGCGAGGCTCCCTATATGGGAGACCCGCAAATATAAGAGAATGCCCTGGCACAGGATCTTTAATGATCCACCACCGAGGCTCCCGTCATGAAAGGATTCAGATCAGGTATATACGTGTATATTATACCAAACTTCCAAGTACCAACTGCACCAGCATAAATTCTTGATGCGACCAGACCAAACAAATTCCGCGAAATTGGGCATTGTCATAGGGTTTCATACAAAAAGACACCCAGGATCTCCTAAACGTGCAAAAAGACACCCATGATCTCCCAAAAACTGTAAAACGTCACTCAGAATCTCAGTCTCATAAAAAAAATAGATTTTAAATCAGTCGCATGTATGTGTTAATTATGATTACAATAATTATTTGTTTGTGATTTTCGAGTAAAATTTCAACATTATTTTATCCGCGTTGAGTTGAGTTGAGTTGAGTTGCTATCGCAGACGAACGAGACTTTGAGATGCTGGTCGACTTTTGGCACATTTTGGGAGATCCTGTGCGTCTTTTCGCCCGATACCATGCGACGATGACCAATTCAATGTAAATTACATGAATACGTAGCGCATCCCGCTCCATCGGTTAAAGGTGCCCTGTCCGACTGGTCAGCATATAACAAACATCTGTACGATTTCTACCAGAAAATAATTCGATCTGACCAATGGAGCTATTAACAGGGAGTTATGATGGCCAGATATCGACTTTCAAAAGAGGGAGTTATAGCGGGGGGGGGGTCGGATAAAAATTTCAGGCACGTATGGCATTTTTTCCCTTTCGATCATTTTTTGTACCCACCCACCCCACCGCCAAATTATTTTCTGTTTTCGGCAGTTTTTACCGACCATTTTTTGACACCCACCCCCCCCCCCACTTTTAACACTAAAACAGAGATTTGTGGGGGGAAATTCACTGTAAACAGCTGTATATGAATTTATGTGCATACTATTTATCATGGATGTTAACATGGACATGTAAATAGGAATGAGTCATTTTGAGGTCATTCGGCCAAAAAAAACATGGCTGCCAGCGGCCATCTTGGATTTCAAAATTTGCAACAAAATACAACACAATAACTGCCTGCAGTCAGTTTACCAGTTAGAATTACATTATTTCTCTCATTCAAAGTGGTTTTGAAGCCCAACTCATTGCCAAAACACTAAAAAAACAAGCAGGAAATGTTTTTTTAAGTTGCGGAAAAAATTGCTTGTTGGTGGCTTTGACCACCCACCCACCCCGGCATACGTGCCGGAATTTTTTTTTCACCCCCCCCCCCCCCCCTGGTTATAGCACGTTTTTAATTTTTTCCAGCCTAGCAAAATCCTTTGATCACCTCTAGCTTATAAAGAGCATCCATGCTTTCGTTGTCCAATAGCGGTATATAATAAAGGCCTTCTCAGTCATGAGTTTTTGTGATAGTATTCGACGTATTTTTACTTACGGATGAGTTTGTGGGGGGGGGGTTGCGGTGCCTGTGTGATACGAATGATGATGATGATTGCAAGTATTTGTTTTTTTCTTTTTCTTTTGCCTGGTAAGCAAAACATTGGCAAAGGAAATCATGAAATCTTTAAAGAGACATGCCTAATTTTGGACCTCCAAATTATATTTATTCAGTACAGGATATATATGCTCTGAAAAAAGTCATATAGAGATAAGAGACAAATGCTCTTTATTATTATTATCATATCGGGAATCGACTGATTTGGAGCCTTCATTATTGTTTCATGCTTAAAGGTACTCAATCCGATAAAACTCCTCTCAATTACTATTTCAATGGCTTCGGGGGTCAAAAATATTTGATTCGAGTCGAGGAAGTCACCCATCAAAGCTCAGATTTGTTAGATATCGATTTTAGAAATCTATTATTTTTCATTATCGGGAATACTATCTGGCCCAGAACTCAGTCAAAATTGCGTTAAAATTACCACTTGATTTTAGAGTTATCCATCCTTGTCTGTTTGAATAGATTTGGAGTACACATCCAGAGCAGATTACGGTAGTTATTAGTACTCATCTCGAGTTAATAACAAATTTCAAAAATCAATATCTAATAACTCTGAGCTTTGTTTGATGGGTTCCTCGACTCGAATCAAATATTTTTTACCCCAAAAGCCAAAGAAATAGTAATATAGGACCCTCTGATCGGATTGTTGTTGTTGGAATCTGTTGAGATGGGGACCCTCTTTACGGATTGAGTACCTTTAAAGACACATGGCGGTTTGCGCTACAAAACACACCTAACAATATTCTCTTTTGAACTGTTCCCGGTATCAAAATATGTCGATACATACTTGAACTACTTTTCTACGGTGATATATGTCCCAGAAAGACGCATGGAAGTCATAAAAATACAACTTCGAACCCGGTGTTTGAGTCCGAAATTAACAACAGCAGCATGTACACGGCATGGAACAGAAAAGAGCGTTCCGTGTTAGTCTATTCCAGATATGTTTGAAATAAAGAGCATTTCCTTAACTTCTGTGCGCAAAATCGAAAACAGCTGGATATTGACTTTGACCATGGCAAGTATTTTTCAGAGGACATGGAGCAGGTATGTCAATATTTCGTGTATTTGCGAACCTATCTTATACATCCTTCCAAATCCCGCAGGAAAAATTTGGAAGCTCCAATGAGCTATATGTCCGTTAAACGGACATGCCTCATTTTGAAATTCAAATTATATCTATTCAGCATATGATATATGCTCTGAAAAAAAGTCATAATGCTATTCTCCGACTGTTTTAATGTTGTGCACAGGAGACAAACGCTCTTCGTTGTTATCATATCGGGAATCGACTGATAAGACACGCTCATATACCGATATTGTTTCATGCTGAAGAAAAACTTAATCCTGACTGTTATCAGAGACGTGGCGACAGGGGGGTTTGAGGTGTCCCACCCCCCAACTTTGGTCAACATTTTCAACAGTTGGAAATTTCACACCTAACGCAACATTAGTTAGAAATTTCAATAGATTGAAACTGTTCTTGTAGTTTGATTTTCAAACAATTTATTGGGGGAAATGTATTGCTTTTGGACAAATATTTGCATATTTTCCTACTTTTGGTCAAAATTTTGGACTGATTTGGCCATCATTTGGAAATTTTCCAACCTTAGGGGAGGGGGGGTGTCAGGTTGGAAATTTCCAACACTTGGAAAGCTTGTGTCCTGGTCCCTCCCCCGTTGCCAGTCAAAAACGTTTAGTTACTTTAAGAAAACAATATTGTCCTACAGTTGGTCAACATTGTCATTGGAATTGTCATCAGTTGGAAATTTTCCAACCTAAGTAGGGGTGTCAGGTTTGAAATTTCCAACTCTATAGGAAGGCTTAAGCTAGTCTAGATGCTAGGATTTTGCGATTTTCTTGTTCAGATTTCAAAATTTTCACACACCGGGCCGAACCATGGTCGTTAGTTTAGGAAAACAATATTTTACTACATTTGGTCAAAACTGTGGACTGAAATGGTCATCAGTTATGGATAAATTTCCAACCTAAGGGCGAGTATGAGGTTTGAAATTTCCAACACTAGGAAAGGTTGAGGCCAGTCTAGATGTTAGGATTTATGCAATTTTCAGGTTCAAATATCTGAATGTTCTGATGTATAGAACCATGGTTTATGAATATATTGGCTACTAGGCCCGAGCACCGAGGTGCAAGGGGAGGGGTGCACATGGAATTATGTAAAACTTGCAGTTGGAATTCCTCAAAATATGTCTTTCCGTTGCATATAAAGTTTGTTTAAAAATATTTAGTGCATTTATTGACCTGTTTTATTCCCGCCATCGCACCGCTGGCTATAACAAAATAGAACACCATTTCATTAATCAAACCGCCACTTGGATGGGAAATTAAATATGATAGCTATACCTCATAACGCGCCATTTGTTGATTTTGTTTTTGAAAAAACATATATTGACTGCCGAACGGAGGTGCAAATCAAAATCTCCATAACATATAATGAAAGATGCATAATCCGATTTAACGCTCCCAAATTACTATTTCTTTGGATTCGGGGGTAAAACATATTTGATTCGAGTCGAGGAACCCACACATCAAAGCTCAGAGTGATCAGATATCGATTTTTTAAATTTGTTATTTCTCGAAATGTGTACTTATTTGTAGCCCAGAAAAAAGTCGTCAAACCGACGTTCTCGGACAAAATTGCGGGTGAAGAATGAAGATGGATAACTCTAAAATCAAGTGATAATACGGCCATATTTCGTTAAACAATATGTTGATAAATAACACGTTTTGGGATATATTTTATACCATAGTTGACAGCGGTTAGCATTGTTTTGTTGTAAGTAATCGATTCTGATAACTGAAGCGTATTTTGAAGAAATATTTTTGTTTTTTTAACTTTATGATATGGGACGTCTGATCGGATTGAGTACCTTCAACTTGATGATATGGGGACCGTCTGATCGGATTGAATACCTTTAAATTGATGATATGGGGACCGTCTGATCGGATTGAGTACCTTTAATAGGCCTGTGTGTAAGATATAATTATGTTCTGGTATATATAGAACACATGTGCATAGAAACGTTAAATTGATGTGAAACACCCCGGTAGGGTGATCAAATAGAAATTGAGAACAATCTTGTAGTAATTTTTTGAATTATTGTATCCAAATAGACAACACACACCGACATTCTTATATATTAATTAAATGCAGTGACTCTCGATGGCGAAATCGTTTTCGTTAGTTTATCGCCGATAGATGCTTCCCGAATCAAGTAGTAAATATTTACAATTTAGCGTTGTTCGAACGATGTTTTCTATGGAGTGCGATGGTCGATTTGCTTCAAATTTTCGGAGATGTTAGTAGACTGTTACATTCCTCCAGTTGGCATAGCGCCCGATTACTAATTTATCAAGTTCATGCACCCGAACAAGTTCATAATATGTCTTTATTTGATGTTGCCAAATCTGATGTGGCATTTTATTTTTAAATGAAATGTAGTCCGCGTAATCTGATCAATAGTAGTGTTGACCCATCTCAGACTTTTAAACCGGACATGCCTGAATCACAATGATATTGCGATAACCACGCGAACGTTCTTTGCATGGTGTATATGGTTATGACCAAACTCAGCGGCTTTGGAGTTGTTTTCACGTTGAATATTACGATTTTAAATATTGTCATATTTAGCAGCATTCATATCCGCCAATGCGTATGTTCAATGTTCAATGCATTATTTAAATTCCCGGCACATTTTTATTTAGAATCGTTAATTATCTATTAGCAATTTAATCTAAATCATGGTTCGTTGTCATTATGTGTTCACGTTGATTTGCACCTTCATGTCCCATCTTTATTCGTGGTGTCTGTCCCATCTAGATGTCTTCACATGCACATCATCGAATCCATGTCGCATGCGCATGGGCGTTTTCATTTTGTCCTTTCATCGTGTCATTTCACCACACAACATCACCATAGCGCTAGATACATATCACTTATCCACCTACATTTCACATTCATTATTTCCACAAGCAAATGGCGGTTATTAGATTTATATTCATGTATTTATCAAAGCATTACTATATTTTATCATTATATACTCAAGCATCTTGGTGTTGGTTAAGTTCAAGGTCTCATTTATTGGATCGGTTATTAGTCACATGTGTGTGGTCTAAATGTTATATTTTGTGTAATCACATACAAACGGATATTGCATCATTCTACTCAAGACTATTTCAAGGTCTCATTCATTAGATTCGATTATTAGTCACATGTGTGTGGTTTGAATGTTTTATTTTGTGTAATCACATGCAAACGGATATTTGAAATATGTTCCATCACCTTGGCGTTGCCTAACCCTACATGTACTCGGTAGGCAATGCCCTTTCAATCTATAACGGTTTCCGCAACTAATATAAGCCCAACAAAAGCACTTTAATTCTCAACAAAGTTAATATGATTTAATACCAACATTATCTATACTATACGTACAACTGCTCACTGTACCACCATTAATTCCTAACGGTGTGTAGCACCGGTCCCCTTGTGCGATATCACCACTACAAGTATATATACTTGTAGTGGTGATATCGCACCAGGGGACCTGTGGTGTGTAGTATGTCCTTAATATCTATATCTATATTTGCGAATGTCTGTCTGTCTGTCTGTCTGTCTGTCTGTCTGTCTGTCTGTCTGTCTGTCTGTATGTATGTCTGTATGTCTGTCTGTCTGTGTTCTATAGAAATTAACAGGGGACCATCTAGATGATGCCAAAGGTGTCTACTAGGAGTAGCTTTTTACGAGAAAGATAATGGTCGGGGTTAGAATTTTCTAAAGTGACGCCGTTGTTGTCAGGGGCAGAAAAGGGGGAGGGGCAGAAAAAAAATTGTGCGATTTAACAACGCCAAATTTTTGTTTTTGGATGAGAGATTGGGAGGGGGTGGGCACTAAATTTGATAATAAGTCGCCGATTGCCACCACACTTATACAAAATCATCCCCATGGTATGAGGAGTCTAATGGTGTGGCTTTTATGTGTCAAATGTGGCCTCATTCGAGTCATGGTTGCATTGAAAGGGACAGGGGCACCAAAATTGATGCACAATTTTGTTAGCGCCAATTTCCACCAAAATGATACACGTTCTTATCCATGATACGAGGAATCTAATCGTGATTTAAAGACGCCATAGTGGTGCTGTTTGGGTGAGAGATGGAGAGGGGAGGGATTGGCACCAAATTTGATAAAAAAAATTGTTTAGTCGCCGATTATCACCATGATATCAGGAGTGTAATCGTGTGGTTTAAGAGTGTCACCAGTTGGGCCACTCAAGTCAGTGGTGTATAGAGATGAGAGGGACACAAAAAATTATATCTATATGTTTAGTGCCGATTTCCACCAGATTGATACATATTCTTCTGCGCGATACGAGGAATCTTATCGTGTGGTTCAGATACACCAAATTGGTGCCCTATGGGTGAGAGATATGGGGACCTTAAATTTGATACGAATTTGTATACTCGCCAATTTTCACCAATTTCATATATATGCATCTCTAATCTCTAATGAGTTTTAGTGTGTGCAGCTTGAGTCCGAAATAGGGACAGCAGGGTCACCAAAACTGATACAAAATATTTTTAGTACCAATTACCATCAAATTCAGACACGTTCTTCTCAACTGATACAAGAAATAAAATCGTGCTGTCTGTCTGTACTCTGTCTTTTTGTCTGTCTGCATTCTATATATAACTTCACACGGTACAATCGAGATGGCAACAATGCGTTCTAAGAGGGGTAACTTTTTACAAGGAAGACAATGGTGCGGGTTAAAATTTTCTAAAATGACGCTGTTGGTGGGAGGGGAAATTTAAAAAATATGGTGAAATAGTTTTGTCGCTGATTTCCACCAAACGAATACATAATCACCTTCGCAATATGGCGTTGTTCGAGTCAGCGTTGCATCAACAATTGGTTTAATAAACCAAATTCCACCAAATTCATACACGTTTTTCTCTAATGATATACCATGAATTAAATCACATTTGGTGTCGTTTGCGTCACGGATGGCGAGCGGATATGCACTATCATTGATAAGATTGCTATTCGCCGATATCCACATATAAGTTATATACAGTCACCAGGCCATCTCCATATCATTTTAAGTAGTTGGGCGTTCACATTTCACAATCCCGACATATGGTGACCCACATAAGTCACTTGAACAATTATATCTTCTTAACAGTCATATTTATATGGGAATGGCAATCAACGCATTCACACAATGAGCTAGCAAAAAGAGATAACTAGAAGAAGCATTAAACGTATATCTATCATTCTATTGAAGAGATACATATATTCGTGCAAACTGAGAGACCTCGAACCGTCAGAGGATTTCATATATATAATAACAAAATGTAGTCTGTTCCGTTCAGTACAGTTTCCACAAAAAGTTACAATTTGTCAAGAGATATGGAAGGCCTGTTCAAAAATAGTGGTCACAGTGTGCAGTCATATATAGTTTCTTCTGATATACAAGAACATGCAGTTAGTAGCACAATATTTTTCAGGATCCTACCAATACTGACATCTGACAAGGGTTTTAGAACAGACTCGTCGACTGACATAAACAACTCAAAATCTCGCTCTGTGTCTCACATGTAGCTGCTATATTGGCGCAGCAACATTTCGTTTACACTAAGAATATTTAGCCAATATATAGCACCTTGAACAGAGGAGCACCTGGAAATTTCTTTGAAACATCTGTATCTTCATGGAGATATGATAGCCAGGTGTCCTCGAGATCTTAGTCCAACCCACTAGATTGATTGATACATCTCAATATGTAAAACCCAATTATCATCTTTTATCGAACTAATGTGTTTATGATGTTCGTGTATCACATTATAACGTCTAATGTATACGCAGTTGTAAATAAATAAATACTTCATTATTAGTGGAACGGATTAATCGCGATAAACAGAATGACTATTGACAAGGTGAGCCACTACTTATATTCCATGACTGTAATAATCATGTTTTGTGATGCTATTTGAATGTACAATTTATGAGAAAATGTATAACACTTTAAGCAAGAGTATTTTCTATTCCCAACAAATATCCACAGCATACATTAACCTGGGCAACGCCGGGTAACCCTGCTAGTACCTACTATAGACGAAGCAGGGAAGTGGCGGCAGGAAAGTGGTTATTTTTTGGTTAATCCCCGCCCCAACTTTTGTAAACAACTTCAACAGCTGGATAGTTCATGCCTGATACAACATTAGTTGAACAGTTTACACCACATATATAAGTTGAAATTATTCTGATTGTTTGATTTTCCAACAAGTAATTAGTGAGAAAATTGTTTGTTTTTAGACCAACATTATAGCATATTTTCTACTGTTGATGACCATCAGTTGAAATTGTTCAACCTTATGGGGTGTCAGAATGGACATTTCCAACAGCTGGGAAGTTAGAGGTAATATCAGTTGGAAAGTTCCAATCCCAACATTGTGATAGTTACAGTTATGCCCTGTGGATTGAAATTTTCAATTGCACACCTCCTCTTGGACCAGGCCAAACTCTTATGTTCGTGAAATACAAATCTTATGTTCGTGAAAAAAAATATTTTTTTTAACACTTTTTACCATTTTTTCTTACATTCTTTAACAATTTTATAATTTTTAATGTGTTAAGCCAATGCATTCTCTTATATATGCGAGGCGACCTATGGTCGACTCGCATATATAAGAGGATGCATTGGCACAGGGCCCTTCTGTTGGGTAAAGGGTTAATCAACTCAATTGTGAGCCCGGCGAGCAAATTGTATTTCACGAACATAAGAGTTTGGCCTGGTCCAAGAGGAGGTGTGCAATTGAAAATTTCAATCCAGATAGCCCCCCCCCCCCCTCCCCAATGGAAACCCCTCTAGTAACGCCCCGAGACGCTTCAAGATGTTCAAGCTTGATCTGAGTTGAGGGAAATCTCAATGTGCCAATCCGATTGATACATTGCACAGAAACGAGAAATTGTTCACGCTCACTAAAGCAAGCACATTTGAAGCAATGAACACTCATACTGAGTTCGTGCCTCCATACATCTGGTATATACACACATACCCTCAGTTTACCTTTCCAGTGGACGATTTAATCTGATTATTGATAGGTGTGTATTGAATAAATAACGTAAATTAGTTTCGCTTCTTTCGTCTTGACAATTATGTATGGGGTGAGATCGATTGGCGCTACCAGATTACACCTCATAAGAGGGAAATCGGTTCCACTCGATGAGGAATACGAGCGGCGAGTGCGGTCACAGATGTCACACAAGAGCAGAAACTCCCCCGCCGCCACCATATTGGTCGTTAATCCCCCTTACTGAATTACTCCACCATATGTGGACAGAAAGTTCATGGATTTTAACCCTTTCTTGATTAGTTGCGCTGACGCAGCATTAATGATCATTTGCCAGTGCATTATCTTATATATATCCGAGTCTCTCACATGGAGCCTCTCATATATACGAGAATGCACTGGCTTACATTGAAATATTGTTAGACCAATATATTCTCTTATATATGGGAGGGTCGCACATATATATAAGAGAACGCATTGGTCTTACAATATTCAGGGAGGTATCGACATGGTGTTTGCCCCCTCCATTTCCAACAGCTGTATGTACATTTCATGCCCGAGACAATAATAATTTCAGACTAAAATAGGTTAAATATTTTCGGATTATTTCATTTTCCACCATTAACGTAAAATTCCAACACAAAGCGTTGGGTGCAAATGGAGTTTGAGCGTGTCTACCCTACCCCCATGAATCAGTGCATTCTCTTATATATATATACTAGAAGGTGGACCCGACTTCGTCCGGGTTGTTTCCCCTCTGCTTTTCGGCGAGTTGCGCGATTCGACCTTGAATTGTCCATTTTGAAGGTCAAGGTCAGGTGGGGTCACGATTTGACCCGTCCAAAACACTGCCCGGACAAAAGTACCCGTCGAAATCCATCCGGTTTTACCCGATTTGACCTTGAATTGATCATTTTGAACGTCAAGGTCAGGTCGGAGTCACGATTTGACCCGTCCAAAACACTTAATGGACAAAAGTAACCCTATGTATCAAATTTCGTGGAAATTCCATTAAAAGTCACGTCGCACGGGCAAATTAATAGGCCTATGCCACTCCCCGGTCGAAAGTAACCCCACATACCAAGTTTCATCGAAATCCAGTGATATTCGGGCGTTTGACCTTGAAATGACCCGATTTTAAGGTCACGTCGCACGGACAAATTAATATGCCTATGCCAGTCCCCGGCCGAAAATACCCTCACATACCAAGTTTCATCGAAATCGGCTCGGCCGTTTTCGAGTTCATCGCGATCACACACACAGACAGACACACACACACGCACCCTCACACACACACAGATCTTCCAAAATATATAATAGATACTGGTTGAGAAAATATCTAATACAAGTCATGGTTATTTCACAGTATATGATAATTTTCACATATATTTGCTGAAGTAATGTCTATAACTTCAACACATCAATATGTATGAGACTGAATTAGATCACAATTTGTTATTTTAGCTATAAGAAATAATAAAAATTATAGCAAGTTGGTACTATAAAAGTTGTTGATGCTTTGTTGTTGAATCGTGAATACCGGCTTAAATGAGCAAATGAATCCCTAGTATACATGTGCCAGATAACAGAGGGGTATATATGAATCCTTCGTTCACTTCAAATTCACCCGAAACCCGCGCACCAGAAAGGCTGTGACACCCTCTCACATTGAAAACCTTTTACTCAGAAAAGTGACATTTCAATTGGGGTTATAACATCGCGATTTCTGATTGGCCGCTTATATACTGAAACCAGTTTTGTAACTCTACCAACAGTTCTGCCTAAAATCCTTCCACCCACTGTTCCCTCACGTGAGTCGCTCTCTTGGTGCGATCGAAGTGTCAGTATAGCTTATCACACAGAATATAAATTTATATGGATGTTTTGCTTTGACGCACCAAATCAGGCGACGTTTTGTGCCAGAATCATATTTGTAGCAACCTCAAATAACACACGCTAAAAGTTACACATACGTGTGCCTTAAGGTGTTTATTATATCCCACATGATATACTGCACGTAAGGCCCGTGATTTCTCATTGTTAGAAGTACTTATATTGGCTGGGTGATTTTTCCGAAGTATCGATAAACTAGGCCTCTCGGTGGTTAGGAATTACATTTGAAATTCGTTATATAATGTGAACACACACGGAAGGTGTGAAAATGTTCAATTATTTACGTTGATGAGAATCAGTTAATGAGAACTCACAGGCGATGCCGGGTCATGAAGAACATTGTGTACAAGATGTATAGAAAACTAAAGATAAAGTACGTGTTGTGGGTTGTGGTTCGATGTCTGGTACTGTATTAATGACTGTCTAGATTTCTGATATACCTCGACCACACATATACGCTGTCAATCGTTTATCTATCTAAACGACAGAGCCAGTATCCGTTTTAAAGACATATTAAGCACTTGTTCAGGTGCGTGAAACTGATAACTTAGTATTCAGGTACTATAACAACTTGAGGTCAAGTTGAGGAATGTAACATTCTACTAACATCGCCGAAAATTTGAAGCAAATCGACTGGACCACTCCATGGAAAACATCGTCAGAACTACGCTCAATTGTAAATATTTACTACTCGATTTGGGACGCATCTATCATCGCTATAAACTGACATAAACGATTTCGCCATCGAGAGTCATTGCATTTAATTCATATAAGAATGACGGTGTGTGTTGTCAATTTGGATTATTATACTATTTGTAAAAATTACTACTTTGAACAAGATTATTCTCCCTTTCTATTTGATCCTCTACCACATTGTTTCACATCACTTTAAGTTTGTGTTGGCTCTTCGCGGGGCGTGCACGCCGATACGAAAGGCGTCGAAGCTTGGGTAGGTAGTAGATGGGCGCGAAGCGCCCGAGATGGTCGAAAAGATCGAGTGATCTTCTCCTTCATCCCACGGTTGTTGTTTTGAGGGTATTGAACATAGAAACACTTCATGTCTGGACACGGCAAAAGTTGAATTTAAATGAATTAAATGTTGTATGTTGAATTGAATTAATTTGAATTGAGTGTTGTTTGGGGAAGAGCCCACGAGCTTTAATACGGGGTATGGGGGAGTCCCGATGTGTCCCCTAGTCGAAGCTTGTCATAATGCTAATGTTTTTAAACGTTTTTTCGTTCGTTTCATTTGAGTAACAATTATTTGGTTAATATGCTATAATATCAG
Organism: Siphonodentalium dalli; assembly: GCA_032622095.1. Lineage (NCBI taxonomy): Eukaryota > Metazoa > Mollusca > Scaphopoda > Gadilida > Siphonodentaliidae > Siphonodentalium > Siphonodentalium dalli. Next base: position 177,214,930 of record CP136066.1, read on the forward strand.
CTACATCCATGGACTCACCATTATTAAAACCAAATAACATTATCGGGAATCTAAATATCGTATTGCTATAATGTTGGTTCGATTTATCCGAGACAGTGTGGATACTATACTCTACCACATGAACCCCTATTATATAATTAATAAATCAATTACATATTTCCTTATCTCTCACTAGTGCTGAATACTGTTTAACGAGTTGTTCCCTCGGGACATGTTCAGATGATAAGTTAAACAATTTGGCTGTTTGATCGTTTGGCGAACTTATTATCCGAACACTTCCCACCAAGGAATCGTAATCGTTATGCTCTTTTATTATTATTTCGACTGTCTACCATATGCTTATATGTCCTGTCCATCCATCCAAATGAATAGTAGACCATTCCAATGTATACATTTATCACATAATTAGCCCCTATACCTGGCCTCATATTTTAGTAAAACACACGTATATTATCGGCACGCACAGTGACGTAGAGCTTATGGCAATGAAAGAGATCAATATTATTATTATTATGTTAATTAGAATATAATTATGATATTCAATATTTGTGTTGGGTTATTTAGTGTTGACTGTGAGATAAACATGGGTGATGACGGCGGTTGAACAATTTTGTCAACACGAAAAGACACATTTATAATGGAACTATATTTTTGCTTAAAGGTGTCTCTACTTCCTGTTTGGTTGTGATAAGGAAATCAATATTAATTTGTTTTAACCACATCCGTTTCGATCTCGTTTTTTCTTACTAAAATGTGATTATGTGATTAAAAAAAAGGATCTCAAATTAGTTGCAATTCTATACGAAATGGCTCGAATCGAATTCAGAATCTGTGTAACAACAGAGTCTTTGTCTCAATAATTCTGGTGCTTGAGTCTGAGCATCTAACACACTTCATTCACCGAAATCGAAAGCGCCGCGAAGAGCAACATCCATTTCTGGTGCAAACTCTCTATACATATGGTGCACATACACAAACGGCTGAAAAGTGGCTCGTACTATTTAACAAACAGGCAGAAGGGTCTCTAACAAAGTACTCTGTAAGACAATAATTAGCGATCATCCAGCGAGATATTTTGTTGGTGAACACTGATGCTTCTGTGCAGACAGCAATCATTCTAACTATACTAAATTAAATAACACTGTAGCTAATTCCGTAGAAAATCAGAAAAAAAATCTAAACATAATTATTATTCGCTTTAGCTTGTCAGTACATGTATATATAAATATAAATGAGATGTATCTTCATTTCAGAAATATTTCGTTCTTGGAAAATTTCACCATGATTATCGCCAACGCTGAAATAAGTCCCCTTGACCAGTGCACGATTATACTAACAATGCATATATAATTGTTTTTATCCATCCCTGTAACCTATATGTTAACAAGAAAACCCATATCTTGTCGTGTCGGTTCTGTCGAACTAAGAAATCGTAGACTCTTATGCTACCAGACAATTAAAACCATACCCACATATATGAAGTATAAATGTTATTCTAGCTGCAGGTTAGTCGATGTTGTAACGTCGGCAGCCGTGCAACAACTGACTCTTTCTCTCCATCATGCTACTGCTTGAGTCTGAACCTTGATCCCCACTTCATTCACCCAAATCAAACGCGAAGCGCCGCGAAGCGCCGCGAAGAGGACATTCATCTGTTCTGCAAGCTTTATACAGATGGTTCAAACAAACGGCTGAAAATTGTGTATCGCACTATTTAATAATCAGGAAGATGGCTCGCTAACAAAGTTCTCTCATAGACAATAATTAGCGCTAATCCAGCGTGATATTGTGTTGGCGTACACTGATGCTTCTGTGCAGAAATCAATCATTTTAACTACTATAAATTAAATAACACTGTAGTTGAAACCTTATGAAAATCAGAAAAAATATATAAACAGTTATTATAAGCTCTAGCTTGTCAAATAAGTATAAATGATATGTATACCTTCATTTCAGAACGATTTCGTTCTTAGAAAAATTCACCATGATTATCACCAACGCTGGAATAAGCCCCTTTAGCCAATACACGATTACAAGCACGCAGTGTAACGTTATGTTGACAAAACAACCGACGTTTTGTCATGTCGGTTCTGTCGAACTGAGAAATCGTATATGTATACTACAATTAAAACCATACACACATAAACGAAGTATAAAATTAATGTTATTCTAGCTATCGGTTAGAGTTGAGGTTGTACGCTCAGAAGAAGAGTAACAACTGAGTCTTTGTCTCGATCATTTTGGTGCTGAGTCTGAACCTCTGACCCACTTCATTCACCGAAATCAAACGCGAAGCGCCGCGAAGAGGACATTCATATGTTCTGCAAGCTCTCTACAGATGGTTCAAACAAACGGCTGAACATTGTGTATCGCACTATTTAACAATCAGAAAAATGGCTCGCTAACAAAGTGCTCTCATATATAGACAATAATTAGCGCTAATCCAGTGTGATATTGCGTTGGCGTACACTGATCATGACTGATGCTTCTGTGCAGAAATCAATCATTCTAACTACTATAAATTAAATAATACTGTAGTTGAAACATTATGAAAATCATAAAAAAATCTAAAAAACATTTAGCATAAGCTCTAGCTTGTCAAATACGTATAAATGATATGTATCTTCATTTCAGAAAGATTTCGTTCCTAGCAACATTCACCATGATTACCACCAACGCTGAAATAAGCCCCCTTAGCCAATACACCCTTATAGTGGAGTCGCTTAACCCACAATAATGGAAGAATCGTTCACATCCGGATAAAAGCACCAAACTTAGCACATATATTGTCCACTATATCCCTGATCATAATCCAGCTGGTTCCAGCTTTCGGTTAAGTGGAACCCGTTAAATTCAAGATGGCGCCCAACATGGCCGCCGTTTTTCAGACGGGTCACTAAGTCAGTTTGATGCAAATTATAGTGAGACAGTCTTGTCACATGTATACATTTTTGTGAAGATAAGGTAAAATGCCGCAATTATAGGTTAAAATTGGAACTCACCGTCCAAAATGGCCGTCAAAATGGCAGCTGGAAGTTAATTTTTTTTTTTTCTCTAATATCTTTAAGATCAGTTTATGCTGTTTGGTACTGGTTGAGAATTGCGACTTTATGTTGGATTTTTCATGTTAACTGACCATTGGAGCAATGAGTTATGCCATTCATGGTGTCAGAAACCCTTCTGATCCCTCAAAAATTCGATTTTACAGAGAGTGGTATAAAATTTTACCAAAAATCACCCATTGGGATTTCTAGTCATATTTCATCAAGAAATTGGCAGAACTGTGAAATTTTAGTGAAACATTCCATTTCTTATGCATATTCCAACTCATTAGTACCAAAATTGTCACTTTGGCTCAAAATGGCTGCATAAATGGCGCCCAAAATGGCAGCCGGGAGTAGAAAATTTTATTTGTTTCCTCTAATGTCTTTAAGATCAGTTTATGCTGTTTGGTACTGGTTGAGGATCGTGACTTTATGTTGTATTTTTCATGTCAACTGACCATTGGAGCAATTAAATATGCCATTCAGGGATCATAAACCCTTCTGATCCCTCAAAAAATCGATTTTACAGAAAGCGGTATAACATTTTACCAAAAATTACCATTGGGATTTCTAGTCATATTTCATCAAGAAAAGGGCAGAACTATGCAATTTTAGTGAAGCATTCCATTTTTCTATGCATATTCCAACTCATTAGTACCAAAATTGTCACTTTGGCTCAAAATGGCCGAAAAATGGCGGCCAAAATGGCAGCTGGACGTGGACAATTTGATTTGTTTTCTCTAATATCTTTAAGATCAGTTTATGCTGTTTGGTACTGGTTGAGAATTCTCTCTTTATGTTGTACTATTAATGTTAACTGACCAGTGGAGCAATGAAATTTGCCATTCATGAAGTCAGAAACCCTTCTGATCCCTCAAAAATTCGATTTTACAGAAAGCGGTATAACATTTTCCCAAAATCACCATTGTGATTTCTAGTCATATTTCATCAAGAAATGGGCTGAACTGTGCAATTTTATTGAAACATTCCATTTATTATGCATATTCCAACTCATTGGTTCCAAAATTGTCACTTTGGCTCAAAATGGCTGCAGAAATGGCGGCCAAAATGTGAAAAATGATAAATATTGCCCCATGCTGCGTGCCATGCAACCACATACAAGTTGTGGTTGATGACAAAATTTGACTGTTATGTGTTATATAGATTGAATACTAACATTTCTTATGCACCCAACAGGTTAATTTTTCATATATATCCCAAATATTATTCTCTGTAGCAAATTGTGATCTACTGGGTTATTTAACATGTTACTTAATCAAGTGAAAACTATAGGTTCTATTATGGTTGTCCCAGTACCTTATGGGGCATGACAAATTCATTTTAAAGGATGCAGTGTGGAATTTTGCCTAAAAAACTTCTTTTGATGTTCTGGCCATGCTTCTGAAGGGAAATGGGCATGCAGAACTTCGAAACTGAGCTGAGCGGGACCAATTGATGTTACTACTCTCACAAATTAGCGTCATAATTTATCAACATTGATCAACTTAATACATTATGTTTGTAAAAATGGTAGTCAGGGAGTGACTTTGTGGTCACAGATGATGTGAATAGGTATACATGAAATATAATCACGAATGATGATATACAATGAGTGTCTATATGGTCATGTGTGTGGTGTTCATGGTGAGATGCAGGTAAACAAGGAGTGCTAATGCATGAGGTGAATAGGTATACGTGGAGTGGCTGTATAGTCACTGAAGTGGTGTATGGGTATAACAAGAGTAGCTACATTCCATCCGTGTGTTGTTTACGTATATATGGAGTGACTTTATGATCATGTGTGGAATGTACAGGTGTACATTTGGTGGCTTTATTGTCATGGATGGGTGTATATGTATACATGTGTTGGTTGTATGAAAATGGGTGGGGTGTATGGATACATAAGGAGTGGTTGTATGCTTATGGGTATAATAATTATAGGTGTACATGGAACGGTTGTATTGTCATGATTGTTGAAATGTATATGCATACATGCATATATAGATAGTCATTGGCGATCGTGTTGGTATATATGAAGTATCATTGTGATCTTAGGTGTATATGGTATGTATGTGCATCTTTGCATTTGGTGTATTGTCATTAGGGGATATATATGTATACAGGGAGTCGCTGTATGATCATGGATCCGATGTATGAGTATACAGCGAATGGCTGAATTGTCATGCGTGAGGTGTATATGCAAGTCTGGAGTATACAAATGGCCATGTGATATTGGTGTATCCATTCAATGCTGAGGTGTATATGTAGACATTGAATGACTATGGCCATGTGTGGGGTGTATATGTATGTCTTGAGTGGCTATATGCCATGTATATGGAATAACCATATGACCAATGGTGATGTGAATTGGTAAACAATGATTGACCGCGAATGTAGTTATGAGTATACAGCGAGTGGCTGAATTGTCATGAGTGAGTTGTATATGCAAGCATGGGTGTATGAATGGTCGTGTGAGCGGGGTATTGGTATATATAGAACGTAAGTACGGCCATTGGTGATGCGTATAGATGTACTTGGAGTTACTCTATTGTTATGGGTGTGGTGTATATGTATAGCTTGAGTGACTACATGACCATGAGTGTGGCAAATATATATATGCATGGAGTAATTGTATGGCCAATGGTGAGGCGAATATGAAGTGACTGTATGATCATGAATGGGGTGTATAGCTGTATATAGAGTGATTATACGGTCGTGGGTGAGGTGTAGAAGTATACCTGCATGGTGACTTGTGACTATATATTCAAGTGCGTGGTGTACGGTTATACCTAAATATGGCTGTACGGTCATGGATGAAGTGTGTGTGTAAAAGACGAGTGGCTACATGCTCATTTATGTGGTGTTTATGTATATATGGAGCGAGTGTATGGTCATGGGTGGGTTGTACATGTGTAAATTTGGGTGGGTATCGCTTTACACAATAACTCTGGGGCACGTTAATCGATATAGAGGTAATGTCAGAGAGTTCTACATCCTGATGGTTGTTTATATGCACAATGGGGGAAACGGTTTTCCTGACATTAGTCATTTCGATGCCAATGAGCCACAATTGCATTGTCGTAGCCTCATAATAATGCCCCTTTCAGTTCAGTTTCAAAGTGCTGTCCATTTCCGTACAAAAAACATGGTCAGAATCCCAAAAGAAATTTTTGACAAAATTCCGTACTGCATCGTTTATAATTAATTTGTCATGCATCATAAGTAACATGGTTAATACAAAGTGAGTCACAATTTGCTACCTTTTCGGAACATCAGAGAATAATATTCAGGATATATATGAAAAATATTTTTTTTTAACAAATTTGGTTGCCATTTTGCAAACAATCTTGAGTAATTTTGTCCAAAAAACAGATAAGCGTGATCCAGTTAAGACAGATCAAGACAATAAACACATTCGATACCTTTTTACTTGAGAAAAATGTCTTAACCTGAAAGGTGAATTTTTGCCGATTTTGATGTCAAGTTTGTGATAGAAAAATCCAATAATTCTGGTAATTTCAGTGTTTAAAATAGTAACAAGTAACCAATGTGCATCAGAAATGGTAGTATTCAATATCTATAAGAAATATTAGTCATTTTTTCATCAACCATAACTGGTATGCGGTTCCATGACTCGCTGGGGAAATATTTACATTTTTTCCATATTCTGGCTACCATTTTGGCAGCCATTTTGAGCCAAATTGACAATTTTGGTACAATTGAATTGGAATATTCATAAGAAATGGAATTTGTCACTTAGATTGCACAGTTCTTCCCATTTCTTGACGAAATATGACTAGAATCCCAATGGTGATTTTTTTGTGAATTTTTATACCGCTTTCTGCAAAATCGAATTTTTAAGGGATCGGAGTTGGCAGGGAGCCCACGAATGGCATATTTCATTGCTCCAATGTTCAGTTAACATGACCAATACAAAATAAAGTTGCAATTCTCAAACAGTTCCAAAAAGCAGGAACTGATTTGAAAGATAATAGTGAAAAAACGTCAATTTTTATTTTATTTTGGCGTCCATTATGGCGGCCATTTTGGATTATCATAGAAACATTGAATATGGATACAAAGGCGGACATCCATGGTATCGCTTCGACAATCTCCAATGTCTATATATCCTTTAATATAGCCATTATATTCGATACAAAATAGATACCCCTAAATCTCAAATTTTCGAAATGTCAAGGTCAATTTGAAGGTCAAGGGGTCACCAGAAACCTGGAACCAGCTAACCGGTTGATGGGGACCACATACCCAACCAACCCTGAAAGTTTCATGCTTTTATCCAAAAGTGAACGATTTTTCGTTAACCCTTTACCCAACAGAACGGCCCTGTGCCAATGCATTCTCTTATATATGCGAGTCGACCATAGGTCGCCTCGCATATATAAGAGAATGCAATGGCTTAACACATTAAAAATTATAAAATTGTTAAAGAATGTAAGAAAAAATGGTAAAAAGTGTTAAAAAAATTTTTTTTAGGCCAATGCATTCTCTTATATATACGAGACGACCTATGGTCGACTCGCATATATAAGAGAATGCATTGGCACAGGGTATAACTGTAACTATCACAATGTGGTCAAGGAGCCGGTTCCAATGATATCCATATTTGTATGGTTCTATTGAGACAGACCGAATATATTTTAGGCTGTTGAAGCTTTATTTGGCCGGTTTTGGCCGGTTTGTTGGGTAAAGGGTTAACCGACTCCACTATTACCAGCAATGTATTGCGATATATGGACAAAACGACCGATGTCTTGTCGTGTCGGTTCTGTCGAACTAAGAGATCGTATACTACAATTAAAACCATACCCACATAAACGAAGTATAAAATTAATGTTGTTCTAGCTGTAGGTTAGTTGAGGTTGTACGCTCAGAAGCAGAGTAACAGCCGAGTCTTTGTGTCTCGGTCATTTTGGTGCTTGAGTCTCAACGTCCATCCCACTTCATTCACCGAAGTCAAACGAGAAGCGCCGCGAAGAGGACATTCATCTGTTCTGCAAACTCTCTACGGATGGTTCAAACAAACGGATGAAAACTCTGTATCGCAATATTTAACAATCAGGAAAATGGCTCGCTAACAAAGTTCTCTCACAATAATTAGCGCTCATCCAGCGTGATATTACGTTGGCGTACACTGATGCTTCTGTGCAGAAATCAATCATTTTAACTACTATAAATTAAATAACACTGTAGTTGAAACCTTATGAAAATCATAAAACAATCTAAAAACATTTATTATAAGTTCTAGCTTTTCAAATAAGTATTAATGATATGTATCTTCATTTCAGAAAGATTTCGTTCTTGGAAAAATTCACCATGATTACCACAAACGCTTAAATAAGCCCCCTTAGCCAATACACGCTTATACTAGCAGTGTAACGTTATGTTGACAAAACAACCGATGCCTTGTCATGTCGGCTCTGTCGAACTAAGAAAAACTTTTATGTATACTACAATTAAAACCATACCCACATAAACGAAGCATAAAATTAATGTTGTTCTATAGCTTATTTGGGTTATAGCATAAGCTCTAGCTTGTCAAATACGTTTAAATGATATGTACCTTCATTTCAGAAAGATTTCGTTCTTAGAAACATTCACCATGATTACCACCAACACTGAAATAAGCCACCTTAGCCAATACCCGCTTATACTAGCAGTATTACGGTTATTTTGACAAAACAACTCACGTCTTGTCGAACTAAGAAATCGTATATGTATACTACAATTAAAACCATACCTACATATAAACGAAGTATAAAATTAATGTTGTTCTAGCTATCGGTTAGTTGAGGTTGCACGCTCAGCAGCCGTGCAACAACTGAATCTTTCTCTCCATCATGTTGGTGCTTGAGTCTGTACGTCAGTCCCACTTCATTAGAGACCTTTCGCATCCTCACGTTTACGATTACGAATACGGATAGCTATTCGTAGTCGTAAGTCTATCCGTATGGCCAAAAAGTCCTTTCGCAAAACGACTACGCATAAGGGTTTTGACGAACACGTACCATCATTATTTCGTACCATTTTTACAACTCAAAGCGTGTGTTTGGTATACAGTCCCTTAATACTTCACTTATCGTCTCATTTGCAACAATGCGATAATCATGACTTGTTTATATTGTCAATAATTCGACCAGTCACAACGTACGACCCGGGATTCTCGTGATATATTATGGCAATACAGGTATAAATGCCAGGTCATATGTGGTGGAAATTCAGTTCGTTGTTATCATGGATGACCTGATGCTGATGGGGGAAGAGGGGTTCCTAAATTTGGACCTCACATCAACCACGACGCCACCACTTCAAGACCCTTTCAGTCCGCAATTTCATTTCAATGCGATTTCGGCAGGAAGTCAGTCTTGCCATATTATGCCATCCCCCACAATTTACGACAGAATTATCCATAATTGTCATCATTATTATGTAATATGTATGTGCAAGGACGTGGCTAGAGGGTTTCCGTTGGGGTGTGCACACGACTACGGGCAATAGACCAGGACCCACCGGGTCGACCATGGTTGTTCGGCCCGGTGTGAGAAAATTGTGAAAACTAAACAAGAAAATCGCAAAATCCTAGCATAGACTGACCTCAAGCTTTCCTAGTGTTGGAAATTTCAAACCTCATACTCTCCCTTAGTTTGGAAATTTTCAGTCAACGATTTTAACCAAATGTAGTAAAATATTGTTTTCTTAAACTCATTAGCAGTTTTTTATTGGCCACGGGGAGGGACCAGGACACACCGGGCGAAATTTTTTTTTTAAACGTGATCAAGAAAATCGCAAAATCCTGGCATCTAGACTAGCCTCAAGCATTCATAGAGTTGGAAATTTCCAACTGATGACAATTCCAGTGACAATTTTTACCAAATGTAGGACAATATTATTTTCTTAAATTAACTAGAAGTTTTTGGCTGGCCACGGGGAGGGACCAGGACACAAGCTTTCCAAGTGTTGGAAATTTCCAACCTGACACCCCTAAGGTTGGAAAATTTCTAACTGATGTCCATTTCAGTCCAAAATTTTTATCAAAAGAAGGAAAATATGCAAATATTGGTCCAAAAACAATAAATTCCCCACAATAAGTTGTTTGAAAATCAAACTACAAGAACATTTTCAACCTATTGTTGGTGTGAAATTTCCAACTAATGTTTTGGCAAGTCTGAAATTTCCAACTGTTGAAAATTTTGACCAAAGTTGGGTGGGGGGGGGCAAGCCACCAAACCTCCTCCCTGTCGCCACGTCTCTGTTCATGTCTGGAACTTCCAGAATTTTCGCGATAACCCTGTGCCAATGCATCATCCTATATATGCGAGTCTCATATAGTGAGCCTCACATATATCAGAGAATTAATTGGCCTAAAAATATTTGACTTGACCTTGTAAGAAGTGCATTCTCAGGTATGAAATTTCCAACTGTTGAAAATTTTGACCAAAGTTGGAGGGTGAGACACCCCAACCCCCCCCCCCCCCCCCCCCCCGTCGCCACATCTCTGTGTATGTGTATTGGAAATAAAATATCCTATCCTATCCTATCCTATCCAGGCCTATCACCTCTTTGGGTTTAGGAAATCAGACATAAGGTTGCTGTGCTCGCTGATGTGCATCACTTCTGATTTGGTCCTATCAAATCGAAACAAAGTCGACACGGTGATGTCGGTGGGTGTGCCAAATATTCTTTTAATACCACCAAATCCATGTCAGTCGTGTATTTTTGGCGACTGGTTTCATAGTGCACTTCTATATATTACTGCAAAGTGTTGTGTCGCAGCCAGCGATTACTATCCGTTGTGAATAGCGATCTTATTTCGCGGGAAGCTCGAGATTCACGACGACGAAGTACAGTGATTGCCAATCTAAACAGCACACCGAGGTCGTAGCTCAATACAACTGGATGGTTTATATGATATACATATACAGTCTCGAACGAAGTAAAGTGATATATTGCAGAAAATAAATTTCAGGTGTTATTTGAGCTTATTAGAAACCATGAAATCGTTTTGCGAAAGGTCTCTATTCACCGAAATCAAACGCGAAGCGACGCGAAGAGGACATTCAAATGTTCTGCAAACTCTCTACAATTGGTTCAAACAAACGGCTGAAAATTCTGTATCGCACTATTTAACAATCAGGAAGAAGTCACTAACAAAGTTCTCTCATAGACAATAATTAGCGCTCACCCAGCGTGATATTGTGTTGGCGTACACTGATGCTTCTGTGCAGAAATCAATCATTCTAACTATATATACTATAAATTAAATAACACTGTACTGGAAACCTTATGAAAATCAGAAGAAAAAAATCTTTACAAAATTTATTATAAGCTCTAGCTTGTTAAATAAGTATTAATGATATGTTGTTTCTTCATTTCAGAAAGATTTCGTTTTTAGAAAAATTCACCTCGATTACCACCAACGCTGGAATAAGACCATTTAGCCAATACACGATTACTAGTAGTGTAACGGTATATTGACAAAACAACCGACGTCTTGTCATGTCGGTTCTGTCGAACTGAGAAATCGTATATGGATACTACAATTAAAACCATACACACATAAACGAAGTATAAAATTACTGTTGTTATAGCTATCGGTTATAGTTGAGGTTGTGCACTCAGAAGCAGAGTAACAGCTGAGTCTTTGTCTCGATCATGTTGGTGCTTGAGTCTGAACGTCCATCCCACTTCATTCGACGAAGTCAAACGCGACGCGCCGCGAAGAGGACATTCATATGTTCTGCAAGATCTCTACAGATGGTTCAGACAAACGGCTGAACATTGTGTATCGCACTATTTAACAATCAGGAAGATGGCCCACTAACAAAGTGCTCTCATAGACAATAATTAGCGCTCACCCAGCGTGATATTGTGTTGGCGTACACTGCTGATTCTGTGCAGAAATCAATCATTCTAACTATATATACTATAAATTAAATAGCACTGTAGTTGATAATACAATTTATGATAAGCTCTAGCTTGTCAAATAAGTATTAATGATATGTATCTTCATTTCATAAAGATTTCGTTCTTAGAGAAATTAACCGTGATTACCACCAACGCTTACTAGCAGTGTAACGTTATTTTGACAAAACAACCGATGCCTTGTCATGTCGGTTCTGTCGAACTAAGAAAAACTGTTATGTACACTACAATTAAAACCATACCCACATAAACGAAGCATAAAATTAATGTTGTTCTGTAGCTTATTTAGGTTATAGTATAAGCTCTAGCTTGTCAAATACGTATAAATGATATGTATCTTCATTTCAGAAAGTTTTAGTTCTTAGAAACATTCACCATGATTACCACCAACACTGAAATAAGCCCCCTTAGCCAATACACGCTTACTAGCAGTGTTACGGTTATTTTGACAAAACAACCGATGCCATGTCGTGTCGGTTCTGTCGAACTAAGAAATCGTATATATGTATACTATACAATTCAAACCATACCCACATAAACGAAGTATAAAATTAGTGTTGTTCTAGCTATATGTTAGTTGAGGTTGTACGCTCAGCAGCCGCACAACAACTGACTCTTTCTCTCCATCATGTTGGTGCTTGAGTCTAAACCTCGATCCCACTTCATTCACCCAAATCAAACGCGAAGCTCCGCGAAGAGGACATTCATATGTTCTGCAAGCTTTCTACAGATGCTTCACACAAACGGCTGAAAATTGTGTATCGCACTATTTAACAATCCGGAAGATGGCTTGCTAACAAAGTGCTCTCATAGACAATAATTAGCGCTCATCCAGCGTGATATTGTATTGGCGTACACTTATCAATCTTTATGTGAGCCATGTGCGTGTGAATACATTTCAAGGGGTTGCACAAGTACGGACTTTGCGAGTTGAATGAAATCAAACACTCTATGCTCATTTGGAGCACCTGGACGGCCCATTTGTATTAAGGTGTGTGTACTTCCTGGGTTTGATGACGCTGTAAATTGGTATAAAATTGTATGTATAGTGAGTGCAGTCATATCTGTATGCACCGATCACATGTCTATGTTGATGTTCTGCACTCTGGGTTCGAAGCACCTGCCAATAATCAACACTTTACTTAGGTAAAATTTGGTTTAGATATTGGTTTCATCTATACCGGATAGATGATAGCACGACCTTTGACTGTTTGTTCTTATAAGCATACTCTTCGTGTTTAACCGGGTAAGATAAATACGATTGGTCGTATGCATGCATGGGAAACAATATATACTTCACACTCCCCCGGATAAGATTTGATATAAAAGCAACACGATATTTATATTACCGATCAGATGATTCTTTTTAATCAACGATTGGTCTGTAAAAGTCGCCGATATAATAGGTTAATCGGATAAAGGTCAATTCAAGATAAACCAAACCAGAAAGTGCGTCAAAATAATAGTCCGGAGTGTGAACAAAAGCGTTGTGCGTATCGTATCGCTTCGCCGTGTGAACGGTCAATACAAACTTATCCAGGTACCGGTTGTGTCATTTCGATAGATAACTGGCTGATAGCGTATGTGTGTGATCGGGGCGTTATATGGTTATCGGTCACACGTCAATCTATAATATGACATATCTAAACGTGTCAATTGTCAAGCGGTTCGGTGTCCATATACATATATATATATATATACTCTTTGGCCCACAGTTAAAGATTGACAAGCACGGACAAGTATATTTTGTTTGTCTGCATGATGGGCTCAAACTGCGTTAAAGGCCCGGGTGACCCATATCTTGAGTGGCGAGGATTATATATGTTGTAAACAATATGGTATTTGGGTTTCCCCGGTATTTGGTGTGTTCCGTAACGCACACTCTTTAGGCACTGTACTGTGTCATAATATGGCTTTTGTTTTACCAACAAGGCGTTTATACGATCTTGACAATCACATGCTATTTATGCGATATTTATGATTGATATAAGAACAAAACCTGTCTATATTTTAACGAATGTGACATTTTAAACAGCAATTAATACCCATCGCGAAGGCCATCCGTATCTCTAAGCTGGTGTTCAATCGGACATGTAACTTAAAGTGATGTGAAACACTCCCGTAGGGTGATCAAATAGACATGGGGAATAATCTTTCTAAAAGTAGTTATTTTATACAAATATTATATCCAAATTGACATGACACACCATGATTAATATGATCGTACGTGACACGTAATGGAGCAACCACCAAGTTGATCATTAAGTTCAATGTTACAATAATTATAGGATGTTCCGTACAGGGTACTTCATGTAATACACCACTCGGAGAAATGTCTGTGTCGTCACACAAATACCATGCTAGAACTTGGATTGATATATTCGTAATCGTATATAGTCACCAATAGCCGGGTTATCACCGTAGTAACGGACATTGCCCATATAGTGAACTATTCAAACCCAGCATTAAAATCATGGTTATGATCAGTCCAAACATGAGTAAAGTTCGAACATAAGATAATAATAGCTGAGAACCTGGTGTGAATTGAACTGTGGTGGGGTCTCAAGCATATCTACCCCTGCACGTCAGAACAAAATTATGCCATGAAATGGCATAATTAGCTTGAGGATGGAAGTGAACCATCATCCCACAGCGAAATCAACCAGGCCTGTTGGGTTTGAATAGTTCGCTAGATGGGCAATGTCAGGTACTACGGTAGTAACCCAGCTATTGGTGACTATATACGATTACGAATATATCAATTCAAGTTATAACATGGTATTTTAGTGTGATGACAGACATTTATCCGAGTGGTGTAGCACATGTAGTACCCTGTATGCATATATACATATATATATCACAGCAGAAGTTTCCTTAGAATTAATGGATGGAAATGGAATGCCTTTAATATTTGTATTATTTGAGTCGGACATAGATTACCTTAGCTGCAGGCAATCAATGCAATACATGTAAACTATGTAGAAAAAGACATTATTGAATGAAGTGTAGTGAATATGATGCGTCACTTTAATATTTGAGTCGGACATAGCTTAGCTTACCTGAAGGCAATCAATGCAATAAGTGATGTAGAAACAGAAATTATTGAATGAAGTGTAATGAATATGAAGCGTCATTTTAATGCAATATCGATTGGGTGGAAGAGAAATGTCACTTTAATAGTTAACGATGATATACATATAGAATTATAGATTATCCCCATTGAAGACGATCAATGCAATGAACAGTGTAGAAATGGAGAAAATGTTGCCTGAATGAATCAATGTGTGAACATAAAGTCTCACTTTAATGAAATATTGAGATGATGGAATCAACGATGAATTTGCAATTTCTTTAATGATGAAATTGGTTTACATATACATGTATATGCAGCTGAAAATGTGAATTGACTGAAATGTAATTATCAAAGTGTCAATGGCACTGTAGCTAACGTGGAAAGGGAATAATTTCATGTGTTACAGTT
The DNA here is from genome assembly GCA_032622095.1 of Siphonodentalium dalli. Lineage (NCBI taxonomy): Eukaryota > Metazoa > Mollusca > Scaphopoda > Gadilida > Siphonodentaliidae > Siphonodentalium > Siphonodentalium dalli. Next base: position 177,230,395 of record CP136066.1, read on the forward strand.
AATGGAGCGATTAGGAATGTGGAAAGTTGAAAGGCCTAGTTATGCAAAGATTAAAATCAAAGATGGCCACGACAGCCATGTTTTTTGGCAAATGACCCAAAAAAGACTCCTTCCTATTTACATGTCATTGTTAACATCCCTCACAAATTTCATGATGATCCGACAAAAGATACGACATGTAGCCCGTGTCAAAGGATTTAGTTGTGTAAAGAGTAAAATACAAGATGGCTGGTTTTTTGGTTGAATTTAAAATGAATCTTTTCCCATCTACATGTAATTGTTAACATCCATGACAAATCTCATGATGATTGGACCAAAGATTCGACTTGTAGCCCTTGACAAAGAATTTAGTCATGCAAAGAGTATAATCCAAGATGGCTGCTGGCGGCCATGTTTTTGGCCGAACAACCCCAAAATTACTCGTTTCCCATCTACATGTCAATATTAACATCCATGACAAATGTAATGAAAGTGTCAATGACACTGTAGCTCAACTTAGTAGGGGAATGATTTAATGGTTGACAGTAAATGGAGTAATAGGAAAGGTGCTAATTGAAATGTCTAAGTAAGACTAGATGTACATGGCAATATCAACATTCATGACAGGTTTCATAATGATCGGATCAGGGATGTGGTGATTATGGTGTGCCAAAGGATTTATTGATGCAAAGAGTAAATTCTAAAATGGCCAATGGCAGCCATGTTTTTTTCCGAACTACCCCAAAATGAACTGTTCCCATCTACAGCCTTTACAAATCTCATAATGATCTGATCAAAGGTACGACCTGTAGCCTGTGCCAATGGATTTAGTCATGCAAAGAGTAAAATCCAAGATGGCTGCTGGCGGCCATGTTTTTCGGCTGAACGACCCCAAAATAACTCGTTTCCCATCTACATGTCATTGTTAACATCCATGACAAATTTCATGAAGTTCCGACCAAAGCTACGACCTGTAGCCCGCACCAAAGGATTTAGTCATGCAAAGAGTAACATCCAAGATGGCTGCTGGCGGCCATGTTTTTTTGGCCGAACAACCCAAAAATGACTCGTTCCCATCTACATGTCAATATTAACATCCATGACAAATTTCATGAAGATCAGACTAAAGGCACAACCTTGAAATCCAAGATGGCCGCCAAGATGTTTTTCGATCGAAAGACCCCAAAATGATTCGTTCCCATCTACCCTGCTGGGAAAAACAAGTGTCCACTTAACCACGGTGCGCTTAGCATTGCCACCGCGGCCGAAATGCAACTACACCGCGGCTCCACTGGCTAACTACAGTTGGGCATTGGTTTATTTGCCATTCGGCCATGGTGTACAAATGTAGTTGCCGCTGTGTACATTCATCAAACTGAAAAAAGACAATACAAACCAGAAATCTAACCACGGTGTACATACCATTCGGCCCCGTTGTAGTTGCTTTTTGGCCATGGTGTACATGTGTACTTGTCGTTCGGCCGCGGTGTACATGTACTTGCCGCTCGGCCGCGGCGCTCAACTGCAGTTACAAACTCTGACACTGCACCCGAATGGAAAATACACCGTGGTGCCAATGGACACTTGTTTTGTCCAGCAGGGTACATGTCAATGTCAACATTCATGACCAGGGTTCGCTCTGCCACTTGCCAAATTTGCCAATGGCAAAAATAATTCACAGTTGGCAAAAAATATTTTCATTTGGCAAAAGTTTTGGCAAGTCACTTTTTAATTCCTTATTAATGAAGTTAAAAAATATCGGTCAATCAATACCATTCATTTTCGGAAATTATTACAATGGAATTATATTAGTTGTGTTTTATATGGTTTCGCAAAAGTTAACACCTCCATTAAGATGCAGTTAATCTGATATCATTAGTATCGACGGGTGGAGGGATTACCTCTATTTAGTGTGATGGTGGTGCTTACATAGCTAATCTTCATATGATGTTCGCTTTTGATCAAGCAACGCTTCTACTATTGTATTGTTCGGTAATCGGTTTATTGTTGTATGATAAACCGTAATAGATGAGATCATAATCATTAACTAACTGCTTTTTTATCGATATCAAACAGTGAGTGTCGAAACATAAGACTCAGTCAAGGTTGCAGAAAATGATGCTATTGGGAATAATATTTGGCAAATTCTAAAAGAAAAAAAAATATTTTCATTTGGCAAATGTAAATTTCGTTCCAGCGCGGACCCTGTTCATGACAAATTTCAAAGAGATCAGACTAAAGGCACAACCTGTATCCCGCGACAAAGTAAATTGTTGACGGACACACAGACACACGGATGACGGACGCCAACCCATGGCAATAGCTCAAACTTACAAAGTTGTAAGTTGAGCTAATAAAACGGGATGCGTTGGAATTTTGCAAAATGAATAAAATGAAAACCCTCAGGAGCTCCGAAATAGGGGTGGGCGGGTCACCGGAAACACAGGTATATATTTTTTTGGCTTTACTACTTCGGGGTTCATGCAGTTTGCTGAATTTTTCTTGCGGTAAAAATCCGATGACCACATTGAACCCGCCGTTCATTTCTTATATAATACAGCAGTATTACATGGGGTGACACCACTATAGAGGGGTCAATTACTTAAATCTAGGGAAGTCGATAGCCGAGAGGTACTGTAGTGTACTGGTCTCTCGTGGTAGCGGGCCAGGGATCGCAACCTGGTCAGGGTATTCTGACAAAAATCAGAACTCGGTCAGATACCAAGTTTGTAAAGCTGAAAAGTCTCATTTGAGATCACTGAATAAAGATCCGAATGCAAAAATACCGACTTCCCCCATTACAACATCTATCCAGGTATTTTGTTGTTCTGCAGTATGCTGTTTGATTGGGGGTGCAGACATTAATGGCTAACCTGTGTACATGCCTCGGGGTATCTGGAGAAGTCAGCCCAAAACAAGGTCGGCCACAAGAGAAGTCGGCCCGGGTAAATTAAAGATTGGTCAAGAAAAGTCGGCCCCATTATTATTTTACTGCTTGTTAATGCCTGTGGCACAATAAGATGAGACCGACATTTCGCCACACGGTGTCATAAGGGATTACATCACCTCGTAGCATTCCATTTTATGTGACCATGTTTTGGTCACATGGTGTCAAGGAGGATTATATCACCTCCTGGCAATCCATTTTCTTATCGCGCACTGTCATGGCTTTACGCAGATATGTCGATAGGGTTCGTTAAACGGAAATTTAAATCTGTACCGGAAAAATAGCCATATATACAAGACATGGTATTAGACCAGATACGAACCTTCAAACTTAGTCAGCCAATTAATCTATAGACCTAAACAATGTCCTGTCATAATTATAATGGCGTCGCGCCAGAGGGATTTCCACATGGAAGCAGTCAGCGAAACGCCGATAAAGATCAACACTAAGTCATATACAATGTAGTGTTGAACAAGGTTTCCGTGACACCTGATATACATGTACATGTATGTTACTCAATTGAGTAAACATGTCACTAACTGATGTTAATAGCTGGGCCGACTTCGTACGGGGCCGACTTCTGGGCCGACTTCTCTGGGGCCGACTTCGTAGCGGGGCCGACTTCTCCTGTATTCCGCCTTGGTGTGTGCACATTAAAGAACGCTACTGCAGTCGCCACAGGGTTATAAAGTTACTAGTACTCGGCCGTGGTAGCACCTGGACCCGACAGGAATGATTAACAGCCCGAGGGCCTATTTATAGACCCGAGACGGAGTTAATCATTCCTGGAGGGCTGTAAAGAAACCAAGGTGCCCGACAAAATCATGCTATTACTATTATTACCACACCGTCCTGGTGTGAGCATGCTTTAATGAAAACAAAGCTTAGCGCTCGCTTCTGTTCAACTTCACCTTAAAATCATGGAATCATGACGTGTGGGTAAAACAATGTTCATCTAATAAAGAACGCCCTCTAAAGTGGTAAAAATATTAAGTAATAGTGTTAACGTTGGAATCAACAGAAAGATCAGACTTTAATTTTTGAGGCGCGCGATCGCTCTTGCGCACCATCGCGCGGCTAAAATTGAAAACCAGTGAGCGATCAATTGCGCGCCTAGCCAAATACGGAGAGCGTACAAGAATAAAGAAACAGCTTGAATGTTGTAGCAAAATATCAAATGAATTCTCCAAAACCAACATTCATTGTCGGCATTCATCAAAAGGTGATCCCTCGTGCCACGATGATTGGCAGTTTAAGTTTTTTGACGTCACACGATGTGAAGTGTCAAATGCACTATCTGTCTGAGACTGAATGATTCGAAGCTAAAAATACATTTGAACGATTTCTATGTATGGCTTATAACGTCACATAAATTCCTGGAAAATCAAAGCGAGACCACGTGGCCGGGAGATGTTACCGTATTTATTTCGTCAGCATTGAATCGGAGTATTAAATTAATTCCTTATTAATAATTATGAATTACAATTAATATACCGGGGTACTAGTAGGAGCATGTACAATATGAAAACACAGTGTGTAACATTCACTTGTGCTAATGGATAGTGGATTAAGCAGTGTTAAACCATCAAAGAGTTTCAATGGACATCCATCGTGAGTAAACTAATTCAATTTACGCAACATTTATGAATGTATTTCCGCTGTTTATTTTATCTTGATAGAAACCGCGCGGCTGGCCAAAACCCAGCGAGCGGGACTATGCGCGCCTACATTTTGTAAACATGAAATCTGAAAGATATCTGTATGAATTTGAACTGAATACACATGTACTACCCTGCTCGGCAAAACAAGTGTCCACTTAACCATGGTGCGCTTAGCATTGCCACTGCGGCTGAAATGCAACTGCACAGCGGCTCCACCAGCTAACTACAGTTGGGCCGCGGTGTATTTGCCATTCGACCATGGTGTAGTTGCCGCTGTGTGCATTCATTAAACTGAAAAAAGACAATATAAACCAGAAATCTAACCACGGTGTACATGCCATTCGGCCCCATTGTAGTTACTTTTCGGCCATGGTGTACATGTGTACTTGACGGTCGGCCATGGTGTACTTGCCGCTTGGCCGCGGTGCTCAACTGCAGTTACAAACTCTGACACCGCCGCCGAACGCCAAACACATCGCGGTGCCAATGGACACTTGTTTTGTCCAGCAGGGCAGTACGATTGATCTTTTCAATTTGAAAACAGAAACAATTCTTTTTCAGTCCTAAATCAAATGATTAAATTAATGATAAGCAAATACCTGTGCAACCTTTGATGATTAGAGAACAAATTCAACAATGCCTCCAAGCTCCTGTCGAAAGTAAAAGTGCAATAATCATGTCACAAACACAGTTTACACATGATGTCATGAAATTGAATACACCTAACATTGAATTGCCTAGTCTTCGTGTATCTGTGGTACACAATAATCCATACAATCCTCAAAACAACATTCATTGTTGCAAATTACATGAAACACAGATCAATCACTCGTTGATTTTTCAATTTCGTGCCATGTGGGGCCTTGACCTTGTAGTGGAGAAATCGGTGTATATAAAGTGTTTGTCGACGCCGATGCCGGCTCTAAATAAAAGTGTAATGTCTAGCTTCTTCGTTGTTTCTCAGTGGATGTGAATGCGATTTGGTATGTGTGTCCGGTTTATTGGATGATATTGATTATCGCACATGCACATTTAAATTGGATTTTTTTTTTTAATTTACAAATTTCGAGTAGAAGATTTGTTTACAATCGAGATGGCTAATCACAAACTGTGCCACGGTAATATTTTACCGAATGCCATGTTATCAGACTAGAAAGGCTGTGATTAATCCTCGATTAATCTATTATTTGATTGAGTCTCTGAATGACTCAGTGAGGACAATTAAAAAGTGATCATCGGCAATCGTTGTTGTACTTGTATGTAAATTCCTCCGTCGCGGTTGTCTTCGGAGCACGCTGCTCTCCTAACTCAGTACCGTTACTAACAGTCGATTGTGTTGAAGTTGAAGTGAAGAAAACGTAATTCTTCGATCAGTTTCTGCTGGAGTCTGCGCAGTAACCTCCCGGAAGTCACGTGTGAAATTTACAAAAAAGCATACACGCTATTTTCGCTCTTGGTATAGAAATATAGAAAAATTATATGACGTCATAATTCACACGCATTTAGGTATAAACACCCACTGGGGTGGTTGCTATTATTATATCTTAATTAAATGTAGCTACTCTCGATCGTGAAATCATTTGCGTTAGTTTATCGCCGGTAGTTGCGTCCCGAATCGAGTGGTAAATATTTACAATTGAGTGTAGTTCTGACGATGTTTTCTATGGAGTTTTACGATCGATTTGTTTGCTTTAGATTTTCGGTGATGTTAGTAGAATGCTATACATTCCACCAGTTGGCACAACGTCTGAATACTAAATTATCAGTTTCACATACCCGAATAAGTCCATAATATGTCTGTAATCCTCTTATTGACTCTTGATTTTACCCATTTATATGAGTACACTCGCTCAGGTGAAAATCACCTACCCTATACTCATAATTGCACGCGTGTACAGTGCATATGTACCTGTAAATCATATCACTGCTATTACTCTCCACTCCCCGCTGGTTTCATAATAACACGTTCCCGCTAACCCTTCATTCAAAGTGTATTCCCAAATTGTATCGCACTTGGTTCCCAATTAACCATGCGCTCGTTTCGTTCATCGTTCAGCGAATTTCGCGGCGAGTTCTGACCACGGCTATGTCATGTTGTAGCTCAAATTGTGGAGGCGAATATTCTATAGCACAAACACCATTCTGATATTTGTCACCATCATCATCATATAATACAGAACAAGTCTTTCGACGTTTAGTCCCAATATCGTTGTTGAAATGTTTGTATATATCTGTATGTTTCTCATATTATTCCAGTCGACATAAATTTCGACTGAGTATATCATATAAATTCATCTGATGTTTACTTCGACTGATATTATTCTTGAACAAACTCTGATGGTTTATCGTCATATTTGTATATTTACACACTAAGTGTTGTCATCACTAAATCCAGCATTCTGATTGGTCGGCGCCCACGCGGCTAGTTGCAGTTATTTCTCGGTGAATGCGCAACGCCTCATAACACCAAGCTAATAACACGATCCATACGTCATTGGGTTTGGAAAGACGAACGCGTAATGCTTTGGGCGCATTTGAACTCGCGCAGGATTGACTTAATACATCATCGGGTTTCAATGTGAAGATAAATTGTTCCTATTAACTTTTGCCAAGGGTGCTATTGGGTATTTTGGGCTGATCTTGCCACGATACACTTTTCGATTTAAATATATTTACAAGAGTGGCTTTTTCGCTAAATGTATATAAATATAAGGATTAACTGTCATGTGGACTATTTTTATGGAGATGTAACGGTGAGGTAAGTGGTCATAACTTGTATGTAAAACCCTTCGGGTTTTACACAAGTTATGTCCACTTACCTCACCGTTACATCTCCATAAAAACAGTCCACATGACAGTTAATCCTTATATATTTCTTATCTTAGAAAAATGAGTCTATGTAGAATTTAAATTGGTCAAGTGTTTGAGCCCCGACAACGTCTGGTATAGAGTATTCCAACTCGTTACCATCATCTGTGTGAGAAAATATTTTCCAATGTCCTAATTGTCAGAATGCAGTTGTAGTTTTTGTTTGTGCCCTCTTGTTATATATACCATGTATTCTATTAATAGATCGTTCTCACGGATGTAATAATGTCCATTTAACAACTTGTACACTTAGATTAAGTCTCACATTAACCTCCTATATTTTAGGGACATCATATTGAGCCTCATCATGGTCTCGATAATGTAGAGTTCTGATCTCATCGCCATACATGCACTATCTTTGTTGTTTTTTTTAGATTTACTCTAAAACAACATGTTGATATTTACTGACGCGGATTCTATGATGGGTTAATACTATTATGGCTCACCATGCTAATATATGAAGGAATCTAAAACTATCGATGTCTAAATGTGTGAACGTTTTAATTATGCCGACGATTTTATTGACTTTGTTCCAAATAGTATTTAGGTGCACATCGAAATTAAGTTTTTCATCAACAATTACTCCAAGAATATTAGTGGCTTTTGGATAGAGGACTCATAAAGCTCCAAATGCGGGATTCATACCTCTCTGGTAATATAACTGGTATACACTCGGGGTTCAGATGCTAATTTTAACCGAAAAAGATTCAACAACAATGATGGTACGCAGCATCAAATTGTTCAAATTTTCATTTAATATTTCTTAGCAAAAATGTCAAATTTTTATACAATTCAGTCCCAAACATCTTGGTGTGTTGAAGTTATGGACAGCACTGTACTTCAGCGAGTGTGTGAAAATCATCATATTAGTATGAATTAACCATTTTTTTTACTTGTATTCTATATTTTCTTAAAGGCCCACTTAATTTTCGAACCACCAGATCACATTATATACAACTTATTCCATATTATATACCATTTGAAAGAGGCAGCTCCAAAACATTGTACTATCAACTGATCCGGTCGAATAAACTGGGAACTTGTTGTTTTTTCGAGGTAATGAGGTGTGTTCTGTGATTAATTTTGCTCCAAACTGTACTATAAAGTCTATCATTCTCAATGGAAGGGGAATAACTATATCTCTTAGTTTGAATTATGATGCATTCTGGGTTGACAAGGGGGGAAGTCTTGGAATGAATCTGATAATCTCTATCACTTGGTGGGCACTCCAATGCCACAGCTGTTCCGTATTCTGGTGGAATATATATAGTTTTGGTTCCTCTTCCAAATGGTATATAATATGGGATATGTTGTGTATAATGTAATCTGGTCATTCGAAAATTAAGTGGGCCTTTAAAGGTACTCAATCCGTAAAGAGGGTCCCCATCTCAACAGATTCCAACAACAACAATCCGATCAGAGGGTCCTATATTACTATTTCTTTGGCTTTGGGGGTAAAAAATATTTGATTCTAGTCGAGGAACCCATCAAACAAAGCTCAGAGTTATTAGATATTGATTTTTGAAATTTGTTATGTTCTCGAGATGAGTACTAATAACTGCCGTAATCTGCTCTGGATGTGTACTCCAAATCTATTCAAACAGACAAGGATGGATAACTCTAAAATCAAGTGGTAATTTTAACGCAATTTTGACTGAGTTCTGGGCCAGATAGTATTCCCGACAATGAAAAATAATAGATTTCTAAAATCGATATCTAACAAATCTGAGCTTTGATGGGTGACTTCCTCGACTCGAATCAAATATTTTTGACCCCCGAAGCCATTGAAATAGTAATTGAGAGGAGTTTTATCGGATTGAGTACCTTTAACCGCTACGCAGGATTCATCCTCTATGTTAACTGCATTGCATGGTATATTGAGGATTCATGGGAGGTATATGGGTGACAACCTCATATATGAGTACATTCGTAACACACTCCGTTGAAAATCCTCTATAACACGATTGCATGTAGGTGCGTATGCACCTGTATATCGAATCCCTGAGATAACTCTCTCCACTCATGCTGAGATCACAATAAAACGTTCTCACTAACCCGCCGTTCAAAGAGTATCCAGCGTTATCTCCCACTGGGGCGCTGCACTCTCTTGCTTCATCATTCGACCCTGAGAGTTATGTGGTGTCCTGTTGCGACAGTTGGTCGGCTCATCTATTATTCGAAGATATCTATATATAGGAATACCCCTGCGGTCCTATACCCCACCACATGTGTAGGTCGTATAGCAATGAAAACACTCAAATATTATCACCATATTGTTTATACTCCCCGTTGCAGAAGGGTATGCGGTTATCATAAAACATAATAAATACGTCTGTTTTATTCGGGATCAGTTATCTCCAACCGGATCGTTGCACCCCTTGTTTCGTAATTCGGCTAATTTCGCTGCGATTTATTTCGTTTCCTGTGGCGACAGTTGGTCGGCTCTTCTATGATTCGCAGATATATACGAATCCCTATCCCATCACATCTGTAGGTCATGTCGACCAAAAAAACTCAAACATTATCACCATCAAGTGTTGCTTCTATATCTACTCCATGTCGCAGAAGTATATATGTGCATGGTTATCATAAAAACATGGTTGAAAACTTATATGGTCTTAAGTGCCGAAAAGGACTAATATGGCAACCGCGTATGTGGTCATAAATCAAGGGCTAGCAACTGATGACGTTCTCCAGTGAAATTTCTACCTTTCCAAAAAATGGAATTTCTTTTTTAACTTTTCAAAATTATATATTTTGGCTAATTAACTTTGCTTTGATGTTTACGTTCCAAATTTCTTCCAAATTTCTATAAACCGCTCCTGGATCATGCCTCACAACTGTTTATCATGATGGACGAGGAAACCAGTACCTGTACAAATTGGGAACCATAAAACATCCCCACGTCTTTAATATGACTGACAGCTATTCTCCTCTTCCATAACGATATACATATGCCTATATTATACTGTTATCATGTGAAAACTTTCTATATATAACGACGGGATAACCAAGATTCTATACTGTCCTGTATTCCTCTGTTGACTATAGATAGCCGTGAGTTTTACACTTTCCGGTTGTCAGTTGACGCCCCATACTGGTTTTTACCTGCCAGCCCGGGGTGCTGGCTTGGCGTTGTACACCCTGTTCTAAGTTATTAGTCCCGACATCCGCTTTGTCATAAAACATAAAACAATTAAAATCATGGTTTAAAACGTATGGTCTCCTCGTGTTTATCCATGTTTAGACGGTAGTCCATGCATATCACGATTGTGTCACGTTTGGTTGAGAAAATATCACATAGAAAGTTAATGCCAATTGGAAATCACTCCTTGCGCTTATAGAAATTGCCGACACCCTGCAGGATAGCAAACTTGCCGGGATATATACGAATGGTGTCATTGTGAATTTCCACACTCCACAGATATACAATAGTTTATCCCGTCAGACAAAGTTAACGTTTATGCAATTACGTTAAAACAAATTTAAAATCAATAGCGGTTTGGGTTAGAGACTTTATTGGTGACGTAGGTTCCTGGCCTTGTAAACAGTTTGGCACACCCTTGACAAATTCAACCAGTTAAAATTCTATATATGAAACAATGGAATTCTCGATCGAGCTTGGTTGCAGGGGTTGTATCGGGAAGGTGTATATATACTTCTGGAAATGCCCTGCTTGTTTCTCAAAACATCACGTTTCGAAAAATATCGAAGCACTTGTTTGAAACAACAGAGCTGTCTCTTCTATCACGGATGTGTTTGTATGGGAAATTACATACGAAAGAATTTATCGGTGACGCCAAAAGCACTTTAAATAACATGATCAAAGTCGCCTGAACACTCTCTAGTTGAGTGGATCACGACAGGAAGACTTCAACTCAAGGAGATTCGCCGCCCTTTGCGACAGTTTTTACATCTTCCAATGGTTGTATTGTAGGTTTGGTGTTATGTGTAAACTGTGGACAATCGAGTGGTAATGTTATTTCGAGAGTCGGATTTGGTGTTTTGTCATTCGTTTTCAATAGAAGTTGACGTCAATGGTAAACCTTGGAATTTGACTCTCTTAAATACAAAGAATGTTATAGAAGTTGTATGTAATAGCTCCTGTTGTGTGCTATATCAGTCGGCTTACGTGAACATTCAGTCTGGGTCGCAGTCTGTGTGAACCCAGATTAACTCAGACTGACTCAGACTATCTCAAACTAACCCATACTAACTCAGATTAGCCAAGATTAACTCAGACTAACCCAGACTAACCCAGACTAACCAAGATTAACTCAGATAAACCCAGACTGACAGACTAACCCATGCTAATTCGCACTAACCGTGACCCAAACAAACCAATACTAACCCAGGCTAACTCAGACTAACCCAGACAAATCCAGGCTAACTCAAGCTAACCCAGTCTAACACAGACTAACTCAAACTAACCCAGGCTAACTCAGACTAATCCAGACTAACTCAGACAAACCCACACTAACCCACACTAACCAAAACTAACACAAACAAACCCCATGCTAACCCAGATTAACCCAGACTAACTCATACTAACCCAGGCTAAACCAGATTAAGCAGACTAACTCAGTCTAGCCCATACTAACACAGACTAACCGAGGCTAACCCAGACCAACTCAGACCCAAGCTAATCCAGGCTAACCCAAAGCAACCCATACTAACTCATAACCATTGCAAAGCGCATTGCAGATAATTTTGTAATGCGCTATAATAAATTGATAGATTATTATTAAATCATGGGGTAACGGAAGTCACGTTCATCCTTTCTATAACCCTATATATAGCGTTAGATATTGGTGCTAGTTCACAACTGATACCACCTATATTTTTCTCATATTGACACAACAATGATTTAGGGTACGTGACATGCCCTGGACATACACGATCGTTTTGATGGCGTGCTTCAGTCCATAAAACCACAGTAAAAGTGCCACTTTGTGGTTCAATATTACATTCTGAATACGTATCTGATGAAACTGAATGGCTTGTGAGTATATCTGCGTCACGGTGATAATAACATTATACCCGTAATAGCGCAATTACTATCAATCATCGGTGCTTCTACTTTCAAAGGTCGATGTACAGACAACTGGGTTGACATTTTCATACTTTATTGGAGTCTCACTCGAGGATTAGATAAGGGATTCTTGTGGCCTGGCGGATATATCGCACACTCACACGATGAAATGATGAGTCACATGCAGTTAAAGGTGTTCTTAGCCTCAGATTCCCAGGCTCATTTTAACGAAACCTATTTGATCTATTATTTAGATTCAAGTGTTTGCAATAACATGTTTGGCAAAAACAACTATATATCTGTTACCAGAAAGTCTCTATTTTGTTTGAATGTAGAATATTCTTTGCATTTTTTTCATATAGTTCCGATTTAAATTTTTTAGAGGGACGCCAAATATTATTTTGTTATTTTTTCAATAACAAAGTTATATTCTTTGGTATTTTGTAGGTCTAGTTTATATATCACTAGCAGGTTATAGCCCGCAACTGGCGTGGTTCGTCTCATGGCTTTGTTCGAAAAAGCAATTGCAACAGCTTCCGAGACACGTATGCTGCACCTAGGTGTAAAATTTCGCCGAAATCCGCCAGTTTTACCCGATTTGACCTTGAATTGATCATTTTCAAGGTCAATGTCGTGATACTTCTCGTAGGTAGCAAGTTTGAGCTCAATCGGTTCGAGTCTATAAAGGACACACATTCACCACAGCAATCGGCATTGCCGTGGCAATCGCCGTAGGCTTCAATATTCGCCACGGCAATTGACTGCAGTGGGCCACGGACTGCCGTAACAGTTGATAACATGTTCACATTCGGCGGATCTGGCACTGCATGCGGTCAGTCAAAAAACATAACGCGCACGCTATAACTCCGGTATCACTAACGAACTCGGTATCGGAAGGGTCAGGTTAACTTCCGCCTGGATCCACGTGGTGTGACGTAATTCACAACCACGTGTATTTACCTCGAAAGTGTTAAAATTGCGCGACCGCGACACACACAATGGCCCGATAATGGGCACGCATTCCCTGGAATTTCCCAGAAGATATTCATGGGGAGGTCAAGTGACCAATTTTGAAATTTGCTGGTCGCATTCGTCTGTAGGTCTGAGGAATTCTCGGCAAGACATTGTTACCAACATGACATATTGAAATTAATCCCGCCGTTCACCCCCATCACCAACGCGACGTAATTTTGGTACCATGTGTTGTGTTCTAAAAATAGGTCGATTGCAGTGGATTCGTAGAGATGACGAAATATGAGTGCGACAGAGAATATTGTTTGATCGAAAGCATTTGAATTAATACGTCACAAGACTCGCCTTGATGCTGGCTAATAGATATTTGTCTCTGCTAGGTGTTGGGAATGTGAATTAAAATTGCCGTGGGGATGCCGTGGGGATCTAATTTTGCCACTGCATTACACAAAATCTCCCCCGTTCCTAGAAGCGAGTTCCAAATAACGTAAACAAAACCGTATGCGAAAGCGGAAGGGAATAAAGAGCGTTAACCGGTTAACGAACCCAAATATGGAAGAACTTTATCAACGACACTGCGGATACGAACGCTCTTTAACTATCAACGCTATTAACACCGAAGTGCCGTTTTTTGTGACTGAGGGTGGAGAACGGGTGCTCTGAGCTTCTCCAAAACGCCGCGACGACCATTCCCGGGGGTTAGATGCCGTGGGGTCTAATCCGATGAAAATGTCCCCGTTCCTAGGAAGCGAGTTCCAGATAACGTAAACAAAACCGTATGCGAAAGCGGAAGGGAATAAAGAGCGTTAACCGGTTAACGAACCAAATATGGAAGATCTTTATGAACAACACTGCGGATACGAACGCTCTTTAACTATCAACGCGATTTACTCCGAATTGCCGTTTTTTGTGACTGAGAGTGGAGGACGGGTGCTCAGAGCTTCTCCAAAACGACGCGACGACCATTCCCGTGGTTTTTACCCTTAGATGGGGAGTTTGGTCTCGATCGGTGCAGCCGTTTTCGAGTCTATAGACGACACATATATGTATATATATACGTAGTTCTCAAAATATATAGGAGACGATAGCTCTACCCGTTTCCGAGATCTGGTCTGCGCATGCTCGGCGACCCGATAAAATTCGTATCCGGGGCAAGATACATTCACATACCAAATTTCAAGTAGATAGCTCCACCCGTTTCCGAGATCTCGGCGCATGCGCGAAGCTGGCGTCGCACGGGCTCGACGACCCGATAAAATTCGTATCCGGGGCAAGATACATTCACATACCAAATTTCAAGTCGATAGCTCCACCCGTTTCCGATATCTCGTCTGCGCATGCGCGCAGCTGGCGTCACACGGGCTCGGCGATCCGATAAAATTCGTATCCGGGGCAAGATACATTCACATACCAAATTTCAAGTCGATGGCTCCACCCGTTTCCGAGATCTCGTCTGCGCATGCGTGAAGCGGGCGCCACACGGGCTCGCCAATACGACAACGTCCACCACCTGGTCAAACTACACACACGTACCAAGTTTCGTCCCGATCGGTCGAGAATCGTAGATTTGTATTAATGACATACAGACAGACAGACATACAGACAGACAGAGGTCTTCAAAATATATATGAGATATTTCGTTTAAAAAAATGTTTTAACAGAAAAATCAGAAAATGGTTAATTCGATTTTGATGTTGTTGTAATTGGCGGTCGAATGAATCTTCAATAATAGAGTTTAAAGGCGGTTTTATGGCTAAGCGGGGTCTATCTCGGTGTCGCTTCAAAGTTTTCATCGAGAAAGATCTCACAAAGCCTCAAAACTGGACCCAAGCCCATATAGCTATGCATCGGGTCTCCTTGCAACGTTCCTCGTGACCCCGTTTGAATCTAGGGGCGGGAATCTTATGGTTAGGGGTCTAATCCATGCGAGAATCAGGAAAACTGGGACCAAGCTTATGTTTCAGGGTGTTCTTTAAAATGAATTATGAAACAATTGTCAATTTTTGGGATATTCACCATTATAGACTCAGAAGAGACATTAGTTCGGTTCTGTTCAGGAAACCTTCTCTAAAAATCATTTGAGTGTAGCCTTTAGAGTTTTACAATAAATGGCATACATATATTCTGTACTGCCTCCTCGAAGAAGATTTATGTAGCAAATATATGCATAGATGCATTCATATTTATGTAAAATATAGTGTCATTCTATTATTACATGTTCATGCATTTGACCTTCGAATGTCAGTTCACAAAAACTCGCATCCGAAAGGCTATGTCTTATCAGAATAATATAATACATGCACTGCATAGTATATATACATCAATATCCCAGCATGTATACTGAACATACTCAAGAATTATTATACCAAAGTATACACTGAACTCAACAATGAACAACGAATAATTCGTCCATTCATGAGGCTACACATGTATGTATACCTGTATATGCCGACTCACATGCGTGTGGGCTATCATTCGTTGTATTGAAGACAATTATTTCCGCCCTGACAAAGTTGAGGGAAACACTCAAATCAATAAGTGATTTCCGACCAACGCCATGCACTCAAGAGCGAGAGGTGCTCACTGTCCGACATGGAGCCTGATTCTTTTGTGCGTCCCTCGAAATACCGTCCATGCATGGATACGTCACTGGCTGCCTTAGAAATATTCACAGGTTTCATAGCCTGATTCTTGTTTGTTTGTCTTGAAAAATCTTTCTGTGATTTGTCCAAATAGAAACATGGGGAGGAATCTATGTCTATTCGCCAACATACGTTCGCCATCAATTGGAATGTACAGGTACCTGTTGTCTATGAGAGCGCTGTGAAGGTAGCTATGTTGCAATGCAGAACCTGCACGTTGCGCTGTGTTTATACACGTGGCGATACCAATTTGTTTCGTTCGTCTTTGCCAGCCAGGGATATATGTCCTGATAGACGCTGGCATTGACAAAGTTCAAGTTCCATTCCGTGTTAGTAATATACGTGTATAAAAACTATAAGATACACCATCAGAATAATTAACTAAACACTTAGAGAACATCTACTAATTTTCTGATATATAAAAGTTGAACGCCACTGTTCTGGCTAGAATACATCATTACTATGCAGTTGGTGAGATCTGGCCTGGTAGACGCTGGTGTTTGTATATTAGAACACGTCGTTACCATGCAGTCGGTGAGATCTGGACTGGTAGACGCTGGTGTTTGAATATTTCTATTTGTATCGATTGGCGAACAGTTGACAAATTTCTGTGACTCAGTAATAAGTATATTATAGAGTAAAGTGTATATAAATGTATTTTTAAACTATTCATTTACCTATATCTGATTCGAAGAATAAGCCAGAGAGACAATTGCTAGATTCAATTTAAGGCTTGGGAATTATATGTATTTTTTGTTTTAACTATATTCTAGAAGAGACGATCCAATCGTATATGGAACATCCAAGCGACAATATAGGTTCGATATTTAATTGGTGCAAATATAATCGATACAAAGGTGAGACAAACCCTCTGTGTCAGAAAAATACAAGACATCAAAACGTTCTATAACAAAAATTACAACCCGATTACGATCACAACGCCATTGGTGGCATCAACTGTAACATAAAATGGCTTCACTATATTATTAGGTATAATCTAGTTTGTTATAAATTACGTAAATTACTAGTTTTTTTCATTTAAATAAAGTAACACTAACTTTTAATAAATGCAGTTTTGTCGACATGAGTAACTCTACTCACCGATCGCGATCGGATCATGATATTTATTTTATTTATTTATTTATTGACCTCCAAGTTTGGAGAGCGACTGGTAATATTTACAAATCAGACAACACGAAGTATGACATGCAAGGGTTACATAACAAATACATGCATACAAAAATAATAATAATAATAAAATAAATATATATATATAAAAAAAAAATTAAAAAAAATAAATAAAAAAACCACACACACCCTCACAAATAAATAACATATTGATATTAACAGAGAGAGTCATATGTCACATGCATACGGCTCAACGAGCGCTTCATTGTCCCAGACATACATCGCACTAATGCGGTCCTAGTCATATACAGTGGAAGAGCGATCAATAATCAAATAAAATATCACTATATACAGAGAGTCATATGTCGCATGCATACGGTTGTACGACATATCGATGTGCTCTATTGTCCCTGGCAATTGTCGCACGCAAGTGTTCGTTTTTATATATAGGCTGGCTAAAGTATAACGACGGGGAACATTACGAAGTCCATAGAGGTGTCAGAGCTTCAATGGCGCACTAGAACATAGATCTTGTACGAATTAGTCTACACGCTATGAGAAGAAATGTAGCAGCGTCCAGAAGTAAGTCTTCCAAGCAATCCAGGAACTTCTCGGTGAGTGTTTGAAGTGTGCTACCAAGAAATAGAGCGAAAAGATGAATTTCGTCAAGAGCAAGCAGCTCCATCGAAGTGACCACGCCATAGCGTGTCAGTATTCCGTCCCAGAATTGGTTCCGAAGAAAAAGCAGAGGTAATGACTGGCAAGTGAATAATATGTGCTGAATTTCATTGTTATATTTTGATTGGCAAAGACGGCATTGAAGGTTGTTCGGGTATGTGGTTCTGTGCAGTAGGAAGGCAAGATTTTTTATCGCTGAACTACGCCGATCATTACCATGCAGTCGTTTCCAAAAAGACCAACATATCAAAGGATACGGATGTGTTTTCCAGAGAACAGCTAGAGCAGGATCACTAGCGACAGATGACTGACAAGAAGATACATATGTGCGGTGAACAGCAGTCTTGACAATGTTTTTCCACGCGGATTTTACAGGATATATCCCTTCATCCAAGAATTCATCCAAGTAGTGACGCAATTTATATTTGTCCATAATGGCGAATATATCTGAAACAGAGCCAGTAGCTTGGCGATTGAACAGTCTATATATGTGACAATTCGTTACAAAGATCCGGAGCGGTAACTGATGTGACTCTGGCAGGCGAATGAGTTGCCCGACAAAGCACAATTTTCGAATGTGCATCTCACTCTCAACCGGCAGCAGTCCTAATAAACCGAGTGACAATTTAGTGGATGTTCGCTTTGGAAATGACTGTACATATTTTACACAAGTTCTTAGCGATTTGTCCATGATGCTTAATGCTGTTGATTGTTGAATTGAAATCTGTTCCGTACAATGCTTTGGGAAGAACTATGGTTTTAATGATCGTGCACATAGTTATCGGCGTGATTGTTTGGAGGGTTTTGCTTCCCATGATTCCAAAGAATGATTTTCTCAATTTTTCAGAGACGAGCGACGCGACAGAAGACGATGTGGCAGATTTATTCTGTGTCACACCCAAATGGACGTAGTCAGCCACCTCGTCGATAACCTGGCTTCCAAGCATCCACGTCCTATGTCCACCAACCAGAGCCTTTCTGTGTTCGTTGAATACAATTACTTTTGATTTGATGTGTGGAAAATTAAATCTCCATTTCAAACTGTATGTGTGACATATTTGTAAAAGTTTGTCGAGTTTGACTTTGATAGGGATAATAATGTTATATCATTTGCTGTTGTGGGAGCAGAAAACGAAACTCCGTTAATCTGCAGGCCAACTGTTGAATCTTTTAAAGCCACAAGAAGGTCATTAATGTAGATTAAGTAGCAAAAATGAGATAATACACCCCCCTGCCTTGTTCCTTGTTTCACCGCGAAACTGTCCGAGATGCGGCCACCGTACTGCACTTTACTAGTCACATCCGTGTGGACACTTGAGAGGAGACGAATAAGCTTGCTTGAGAATCCGAGTTTTATGAATTTATATAAAAGGCCTGCATGCCAGACCTTGTCGAAAGCTTTTTGCGAGTCTAGGAATGCCACAAACAATTTTGAACCATTGTCTCGGGCATAGTGAATTGATTCCGTTAGTATGAAAGAAGGCATGGAACAACTGATACCTTCCCGAAAGCCATGTTGGAGATCGTCGGGGAAACTATGGATTTGATGACTTTTGAGAAATCTCTGAAGGAGTATGCTTTCGAACAGTTTGTAAACCACAGGAAGCAGCGTTATAGCCCTGTAACTGTCCGGCAAAGATGCAGGTTTGGGATAGCCTTTATACAAAGGGATCACAATGCCAGCTTTCATTTTTGGAGGGATCCAGACCATTTCAAACATGCAATCGAACAACTTTCTGACACAAACCAGTAACGAATCAGGGGCATGTTTTAAATGTTCGCCGACTATATCATCGTGTCCCGCAGATTTTCCTGGTTTGAGTTTTCGAACCAGTAAGCGAAGTTCGTTCGTTGTATTGAGGACATTCGTCGCCTGAATTCATGACCTCCTCTTTGGCGAGCACCGAGGCAACTTCGCGTTCAACAAAAATCTCAAACAATTCATCCGAGTGTCGGATTGGTGTATAGAGATCGCTGAAATAATTACACCATCCCGACAATATATCATTCGGATCTCGATAAGTCGCCCCACCAAATTCCATTGAATAACCGACCTTCGAAGTCGGTGAACGCTTATTATTGAGGAGTCTCCAGAACTTATTTTGGTTATGTACAGAACTTCTCTCGACTTCCATTTGTTGGTTGTGAAAGCAACACTAACTTTTAATAAATGCAGTTTTGTCGACATGAGTAACTCTACTCACCGATCGCGATCGGATCATGGTAAGCGATATCTCCCCTTCACGAAGGCATCATTTGATTGCACAACAAAATTACTATGGCAATACAGACCCAATACGTCCTCCGTGATGGACATTAAGTTGGACACCGTACTCTATATGGGAGTTGGCAAAGTCACTACTCTGAAAACGAGGTGGAGCCGGTGGACAGACAAACCACGCAGTTAATGTTTAACCAACGATGTTCAGTATTTTTGCTTAGTGTGAGCATATTGACTGTCATTTTATTATTTTATACACCAAAATCTAAATAAAAAGCATTACAGGTTTTCTGTTGGGTAAAGTTATATTTTGTATATTGCTGTTGTACCTGATGTTATGGAACCTTGAATGCACCTTTAACTGGTGCAAGGCGAACCCGTCTGGGCGAATTGTCTGAACATCTTTTGGTCACCAAATGAATGCGTCGTTTAATTATCCGCCCCGTGCCTTTCATAAGTAGGAGCATTTGTCTTCTTGATGAGATATCGCAAAAGTCCTCGAAACATATCCGACCTAACAAAGAGACATAGCATCGTCATCAATCAAAACGGTGGTTGTAAATTAAAAGCGCATTATTTTGTAATTTGTTCAGTCATTAGAGATAGTGCGAGATCAAATTGGCGGTCTCTTCGTTAAAATTGGCGCCTTGGCATTCAATTCTGCATTTTGGCGGATAAAGTGCGCAATATTTTATGCATGAGTGCTAATACTGGTTCATTATCGAGAGAGACAGACATATATGCAGTGGGATATTTGTTTTTTCATTGTGTGAATTTTAGACTTAACGGTACTCAATCCGACTCGATATGCCCACATATCATCAGATTCCAACAACAACGTGTTTTGAAATGCCGCTTCAGTTATCAGATTATCAAAATCGAGTAATTGCCCAAAAATAATGCTAACCACAGTCAACTATAGTATAAAATTGTCCAAAACCTGTTATTTATCAACATTTTGTTCAACGAAATTTTGCCGGTTTGTCAAATATCTGACACAAAAAAGCCACTTGATTTTAGAGTTATACATCTTCATCCGCAATTCGGTCAGAACAACTCTTCTCGTCGACTGTTTACTGGCCCACTAAAAAATTTCGGTGATGAATAATAACAGATTTCAAACATCAATATCTGATCACTCTGAGCTTTGATGGGTGGGTTCCTCGACTCGAATGAAATATTGTTTACCCCCCGAATCCAAGGAAATAGTAATTTGCGAGCGTTAATTCGGATTATGCATCTTTAAATATAGAAGATGGTGAAATAGCATTCCTCACCGACATACTAGAATAGTACGTAGAGCGGCTTTGATCGAAACTGTCATCTAGTTTTCGAGATACCCCGCCGGCGGTATAGAACAAGTTGAAACTTTCCATGATAATCAAGTGTTCAAATAATTATCAACGATGCCGGCTCCCCAGTGCCGAGGTTAAAATTTTAATGCGAACAATGCAAATAATGTCACTAATTTCAGAAAAATTAATAAATTTGTGGCTAAATTCTGATAGAATTATGGGGAAAAATGCACGAGAACACCAGACTGGAATTGTCATTTTAAAAAACCCCCAAAGATATCGCCTTCGTGAACATGCACTTTTAATTTTGTTACTTTTTATTTGACATTTTCGGAAAATCTCTACCATTTTTTGCTTTTGAACAACCAACGTTTCCGAAGCCATATAGTTTACGATATCGATCTTGGAGGATGTTTTCTAGGTTTAAGTCCTATAGTTACATATGCAACCTGAAAATATTTTCTCACTATTGGTTCTGTTCCAAAATCTTCGAACTCACATTACATGCACCATAAAATAGTCTTATAAAAACCAAACAAATCATTTCATCCTATAACGTGTATATACCTGTTAGTGTCACTCAAAAATCCTCGAAAAATAATATGTAATTTATATACTTATCGAGTTTCTCGTCAAGATAAACACGTTTTTAGATGTAATCTAGAATTATAGCGTGCTACCGGTGACACTATTATCAAACCTGAGTTTAGTGTGTCTGTCATTTGCAGAATGAGGTCCCCAGAAGTTGAATCAGTGTATCCCGCATAGCGGGCTAGCATCACTAAATTCACCATCTGGGGACCTCATTCTGCTTAGGCCTCATCTTCTCTGGTAAGTTTCTTTATTACCAAATTTCTATAGAAACTTAGATTCTAATTCTTTTTTAGTTTAGTTTCTCAATATCCCCGAATTGGCAGACGACACATTGCACAATCGAGTTTCCCAATGGGTGTACATTATAGTATTCACCATTTGGGAACTTCATTCTAAGGCTATGTCTCCCATAGCAGATGAGGCCTAAACAGAATGAGGTCTCTTAGCGGAATAGCGTCACTCACTAAATTCACCTTCTGGGGACCTCATTCTGCAAATGACAGGCACACTAAACTCAGTCTTGACTGTTATTTCCCTAATATTTGCCTATGGTCTAAGATAATCATATAACACTGCCACTGGAACTCGAGTCTTTGTCGTCACACAATCTTCAAAGTTTGCACAGATATTAGTATATTCAAATTGTGCACATGCCTGTCCATATTAATCCGATATAAATATCACGGTTTGTCGTCGCGGTGTCCTCAGCGGGATGAAGACGTGCGTTCCCATTATTTGATAAATGGAGTGACATCCCTTCGTTAATGTCCTGTGGTCAACCCATTCGAACTCTGCACCTGCCCGCCTTTTGTTATTCGTGGAGCGTTTTTATTTTGAGGTGTTTTTATTTGCCATGATTTGGTTTGGTTTTGGTTTATTATGTTTAACCATTTCTATACTAAATGGATTCTCCCAATCAGTTAAAAAGTGTACATCGAATGGTCTATTATTGATTTGCAGAGGTGTACAGTTAATATAAGCAGCCGACAGATAAACAGAAGTACAGAAGGAGTCCTATTTATTGAGGGGAAATGTTTACGAATATTTCCTATGGGATAACTATAATCAATGATTTGATATAGAAATGGTTAATCGTCGTTTAGCAATATCACGAGATTGTCAATTTGATGAGTGGAGAAAAGACCGCACAGAGGGTTAAAAAAATAAGGGTAGAAACCACCGACTCACGGAAAGCAACTGACAAACTTGCCTTGACACAAGGGACATGCATCATACTAACTTTGTCACCACCCTTTATATATTTACAGGGGTGTACTCCGTTTTATGAGTCTGTACATGTATGATGTCTTTTCGGGACCATGTGGGTAAGACAACGCATGTCTGGAACACATTGGTATGCGTGTTAGATCGAAGTGTTTCTGGCAACAGTTCGGTGGAATCAAAATGTTATCAACGTTAACACTATCTTTGCTAAATACACATGAATGAGTAGTTCATATATACAGACCGTTTGCTGATCTTATTATCTTACCATTTCCCACCAATGAATAGGAATCCTTCTGCATTTGTATTGTCTGCTCGTGTGTTTTTGGTATTTCCTGAACATCCCTCCAGATGAATAATAGACCATTCAAATGTATACTGTTATAATTATGAGCTAATCAATTCAGTAAAGAAATTATTAACCCTTCCACGGTTAGAGCTTCCTGAAATTTTGCGAAAACCCTGTGCCAATGCATTCTCTTATATATGTGCCAGTCTCCCATAGGGAGCCTCGCACATATACGAGAATAAATTGGCCTAACAATATTTACATTAACCTTGTAAGCCAGTGCCTCTGGGAACGTCTCGAGCTGTTGAACTTGAACCTAATACTATATCCCGATGTAACCAATGACCGCGCGTGCACGCAATTTATATAATTATACGAATCAAACCGGAAGGAAGCGTAAGATAAGTACACCGGAAATTTTACCGATGGATAACGTAAACGCTATGGTGTTCGGAAATGAGAAGACACAATCGACTAGTTACACACGGTTTGAATCGGGCGGAACTAACTTGACCACTTCTGACTTCACAGCC
The DNA here is from genome assembly GCA_032622095.1 of Siphonodentalium dalli. Taxonomy (NCBI): domain Eukaryota; kingdom Metazoa; phylum Mollusca; class Scaphopoda; order Gadilida; family Siphonodentaliidae; genus Siphonodentalium; species Siphonodentalium dalli. Next base: position 177,254,458 of record CP136066.1, read on the forward strand.
TGAGTTCAGTGTGTCTGTCATTTGCAGAATGAGGTCCCCAGATGGTGAATTTAGTGACGCTATCCCACAGAGCGGGCTAGCATCACCAAATTCACCCTCTTGTGATATCACTCTGCGTGGCCTCATCTGCTATTGGGACTCATATATATAGGAGACATAGACTCAGATTTAAGTTTCTAAATGGTGAATAATTTGTTGTACACCCATGCATTGGGAACCTCGATTATGCAATATGTGTCGTCTGCCAATTTGGGTATATAGAGAAACTAACCTAAAAAAGAAATAGAATATATGTGAAGAAGTTTCTATAGAAATTTGATAGTAAAGAAACGTTCCAGAGAAGATGAGGCCTAAGCAGAATGAGGTACCAAGAGGGAGTATTTAGTGAGGCATAAAATACTGTGTATGCGCGGACACCGATTTTTTCCACCGAATTGTTTTGGTAATTTTGTGTTGTGAGTAATTTAATTTCCATTTGGCTGTGCATAGCTAGATGCAAAATATACAATGCATATTGCATGAGTGAATTCCTGGCAAAAATGGTGTCCCCCGATCCTTATCTAGGCTTACGGGATACGTGAGGCGTGTGCGACGTTGGGATATGCTGATAGCTCAACTTGTAAATCTGTATGCCCTCGTGTCGTATTCTTGTGATTTGAGCCCCAGGTGACAGTAATCACCAATCGTTATCGATCCGTGTTATCTTGATCACATGCACGCGAGCGTATCCACGTCTCCAGCCTAATCCCATCATATCATGTCCCGCGGCAAAATAATCCAATATGGCGAGGGTGCCATGATCTATAAACAAATAATCCCGATCCTTAACAAATAAAATCTAAGCTGAACAATCTTAGTGTGTCAGCCAAAGGTTATTGGATGTCAGTTCGTGTCATAACACAATTTGTCCAACTACACTTACTAGTATATATATACAGTGCCAAACCTTATCAGTCGAACCTATGAAATTATACCCACCACGGACGTAGATGTTAGGCACATCTTCCGGTTCAGTCATATTCCCAACTCCAGAAATGTATTGCACCACACCTTTGTGTTCATCTGTTCAACTATATGTATAGGAAACTTTCGAGGACTTCCTTGTTGTAAAGTTTATACTTGATGGAGAGGGGATAGTCAGTCTAAAATGATCGAAAATAGGAAAATATTCAAATATTGGGCTAAAGACACAAACGCAACACTAATATTTTTAACAATCTCGACCTATTTATCATATCCTGAAACTTTCCAAATATTGCTATTTTATTTCATGCCAATTTTCTGATTAACATTTTGTTCAGAACGACGGGACTGGTGGCAGGGGAGTTGTATCCTGTTCCAGTATATTTCATTTAATTATTGACACTGTTTTTTATGTGTGCCGAGGAACACTCCTAGAACAACAGAATGCTTTATTGAAATGTGCATGATCAACACCTTTGTTGCATAACCTTGACCTGCATGGAGATGGAGTGTCTTTCGAAACCTAATCCTCGAGTCTTTCGAACAAATATTGGTTTATTGTGGTCAAGCGCCATTTAGACGACAACTTTGTTGAGATGGGTTATAATCCCCTGTAATATGCCAACATACCATTGTCGCGATCAGAAAACCAAACCGCCTTTCTGAAGGACCTCCTTGATATAAATTTCTAATTGATGGGGAGGAGGTTGCATGTCAGTCCAAAAATTGATCAAAAATAGGAACGTTGCAATAATGTACTTATTTTTTACTGCTAACTTAAAATATCAGAACAATCTCGACCTATTTATAATATTCTGAAACTGTCAAACTATTGCTATTTTATATCATGTATTTTCTTATTAAGGGGGAGGTCAAGTGAAAATCCAAAATGCAAATCCGGAACCAAAGCAGGCATATCAATGAACAGGCATAACATTTCTGGAATTACATCACATAACCTACATTTGAAAAATCAATATAAAATTAAAAAATTAATATAGAAGTATGTGCAACTCTGTAACTTTTGCTCCGCAGATTTGCATAGAAATCGGCATTCAAAGTCGGTCACTTGACCTCCCCCTCAGCATTTTGTTCGGGACGACGGGACTGGTTGGAGGGGCAGTTACCCTGTTCCAGTATATTTCATTTAAATATTGACACTGTTTTTTTATATTTGCCGATGAACACTCCCTACAACAACGTGGAGTTTTTATTTACATGCACATGATCAACACCTTTGTTGCATAACCTTACCCTGCATTGAGTGTTTTTCGAAACCTAATCCTCGAGTCTTTCGAGCAAATATTGGTTTTTAGTGGTCAAGTGCCCTTTAGACGACACCTTTGTTGAGATGGGTTATAATCCCCTGTAATATGCTATCATACCATTGTTAGAATCCGAATAACAACCCGCCTTTCTCACACAAAGTTGTAGAACAGATTACTAATTGGCACAAATTAGTTAGCCAGTGTATGTCCTACTTGTTAATTCACATGACAAATCACATCATGCGTGGGGAAAATGCCCCTGAGGCAGTGTTTGCTTTCTTGAAGTAATGGTGTGTACTTATTTCAGTCTAACAAATAGGTCTCCATGTAGGAAACAGTTCAGCTGAAAGAGCGTATATAGCTATACGTAATAAGCGTAGACCTATACGTAATAATAAATATCAACTAATATTTCCAAAACACTCAACCACGTCGCTTGTATACAACTTCAGAAATATTATTATGTCGGATAACTTCACTAAAATGCCGGCCCACCTCAGGCCTTAAATTTCCCTCAAATTCAAGCCGGAAAAGATTGTGTCCAAAATATGGAATTGTGCCAAAATTATAGAGGCACATATGAAAACATGGCTTCTTCGTGTGTATGAATATAAATATGAAACTTCAGAAATTCTGTGAGCAAACGAAAAGAAATTCTAAAGGTTTTTTAAGCAGGAAATGAGCCACCAGAAGCGAAGAAATCGTTTCTTTTTATGTAAAATTAAAAAAATTGTCTAACATTCATATATATAGTTATCCCAGTGGGTCCACGTTCTGCCGCTGTGTGACAAAATTAAGGAGATCAAAAGGTATGGCCTCTGTCGTCGCTTGTTGCACTTGTTGCTTGTTGCATTGTCATGCATGGGACAGAAAATGCAGCTATTTTTAGAACATTACGTCATTTTATTTATTTTAAATAAATCTTTTAAGAACACTTTTAAGTGGAATTTGTGTAACACCAGATTTTTTTGCTTTCTTGTGAATAATATAAACGTGCTTTCAACAAAGTTTCATAGAAATGTTGCTAATGTTGGAGGTACATGTATATTGCTTTTTTTTCAAGGGCTGCCCCAAACTTCAAACGATTTCAATTCTATTTAATTTGAAAGCATTCCTATGGATTTTTAAAACGATTTCAATAGCATATATTCATATATATATAGTTATTTTATTGAACACATTATGACAGTGCGCATGTGTGCAGTGTTTAGAATGGATGTTGCCAGCGAGAATATAGTTTTATTCTTGAACATTACTGCATTTTAATGGATTATATAATATCAAATAAAATATGATGTATTCCTGAACAAATAGACATAAACAAGCCATCCAGTGGTCCAAATGTGCTAACTTAAAATTGTTCTCTAAATATTTTTTCTAGCATCAGAAAAAATATTAATGTAAGAAATAACATGATCACTTTTTCTAACACACGAAACTTGCTCTCTAAAACGTATTTTTTTTCCTAAAATTCTGAAGAAAAAAATCTTAATGTAATGATCACTTTCTCTAACACAAGAAAACAAATCTGGTTCTCTAAGAGGTTTTATTATAACCTTGAAAACTGTTCTTATTTCTAGAAAATAATTCTAGATATAAGAAAATGTGCTACATGTGAATAACGTTTTCTATACTTTTTCTCGAATAAGAAAAAAAAAATGAGAAAATAAATCTCAAAATAAGAAATCTTTTTCTTTCCTAGAAAATCTGTTTTGGCAATGTATAGCTGGTTGAAAAGGGGTCGCTGGTTAGCGTGCACTCTGAAATGTTAGTCACATATACCTGTAATTACTCTCAGCATTTGAGACTTGATTGTGTGTCGCTATCGGCCTATACCGGGGTCTTTTATGCTGGTCAATTTTCCGTAAAAAAGGTGCGAATTCTCAAATTATCTACATGTACAACCACTCAGGTTGGAAAATCTAGCTGCTCAAACGTTCCACATTCCTTGTAGGCGGTACGATCTATTCGCTCGCTATTCCCCCCGAAAGTTCGAATAACGTACGCTCTATATACGACATGTGTCTTCACAGTGGTACGCACACAATAACGAAGGTTTCACGTGAAGAAAGTAATTTATTTCATAATGCCCGAGTCTTTCGGCATTTCAAATGGTATGCAATGTCAACGAGGCATAAGCCTTTCGTATTTACTTAATAAATTTGCTTTAAACGTAGATAAATACTTACTTCTGTACGGGCGGTGACTGGTGAATATTTACACCGAGTCGTGACTTCGCCGTACAGCAACTTATTAAGCGCTTCTCTTGCTTTATTAAAATATATTTGGGTGGTATATTTGTTTGTCACCAAACAACACACGGCTGTACTATCTCCATTCTCAAACTTACTACATTTGGGTTAACGTTCTTGACAAAAGTACAAATTAGTACAAACTTTTACATTGACAACTGTTGTTTTCATACAGCTGTTAAAATTACCCAGAATGATGTCTGCCTCTTTACATGTATGAGCATGATAACAAACGGAGTGTCACGTGGTCTGTTGCGTTATCGGTTACAACCCCTATATTGTTATACACTCCATACCGACTTGGGGAATGGAACATAGGTGTTGCCAAGACGATAATCATTTAGATGACAAGTTGAAGATGATTAGGTCGACGACGCTAACGGCTACGATAATGATGATGACTACATTGTGTGTTTATGATGGTGATGATGACGATAATGACGATGCCGATGATGATGGTGATGATGACGATAATGACGATGATGTGGATTATGATGATGATTATGATGATGATAATGATGACGAGGTTGGTGATGATGAGAATAAAGATGACAGCGACGACAACGATGACGATTGGCGTCGACGATAACAACTGATGGCGATGCTGATGATGGGATAATGGTGATGGTGGATAATGACGAAGATTGATAAAGACGGCGACAAAAATGTCGACGATGGTGATGATACGGATGATGACGGTGGTGTTGATGGTGGTGATGATGATGATGATGATGACGATGGTGTTGATGATGATGATGATGATGATGATGACGGTGGTGTTGATGATGACGATGGTGTTGGTGTTGATGATGATGATGATGATGATGATGATGATGATGATGATGATGATGATGACGGTGGTGTTGATGATGGTGTAGATGATGATGATGATGATGATGACGGTGGTGTTGATGATGGTGTTGATGATGATGATGATGATGATGACGGTGGTGTTGATGATGGTGTTGATGATGACGATGATGATGAAAGTGACTCCATTGTATATATGGACATATCCATGTTCTGCATTAATTTGCAGCGTTGACAATTAAAGCATACATATATATACACAACATTGGTACTTATATATACAAGTCTATTCTGTTCGATAGTCCAAGAGCCATGTCGTTCGGACTACTGCATGGGGTGGTATATATACGGTCGGGTGCGGTCGGGTACGATCGGGTGCGGTCGGGTGCTGTCGGGTACGCTCGGGTGCGGTCGGGTGCTGTCGGGTACGTTAAACAAAAAAAAGGTTTAGTTCGAGTTTACACATGACCAGTGCAATGTTTAGCTTCATGGGCACTTTCGAAGTCAATGGGACTCCGCATGTGCGTGGAGCGTATATTTTCCTCATAGCGGCATGTCTCCCCAAGTTCAAAAATAAAATAATAATATATATATATGGTGTACTAAATGAATATATGATGTCACAAAATTGAATATATCATATCATTAAAATATTTTAGTATATCACAAAATGATTTTAAGATATCACTAATTCCACATTGTGATATCTTAAATTAACTTTTTGATTTCACAATATCAAATATATGATATCACAAAATTGAAAGCATTTAGTGATATCAATAATTCTATTTTGTGATATCATAAATTTATTTTATGATATCTACAAAATGAATATTATATACGATTTCATAAAATCGAATATATGATATCATAAAATCGAATATGTGATATCACTAAATGCCTATAATTTTATGATATCATATATTCTATTTTATGATATCGTATATAAGATATCACACAATAAATAGAATAGGCAATAAATAGAAGAACGACGCCCAATAAAATTCTACCGCACACACTTTAACTCCAGAATCAAACATATTGCGCAAGATTCCAGATTCAAATATGTTTTGATAGAAAGATAAACTTCCGCGGATAATCAGTAATTGCTTGTATACAGATATTGATATCAGGTTATCGATTTTTTTAAACTGCGAATTCAGTTTAGTTTGTAGGATATATTTTGAGTGAACAATTCGTATTTAAGGTGTGCTCTCCTTGTCCTAAATCAATAGAACTGATGTGTGAATTAACTGACATATGATCCGTTCGTCGATATCATCTCAAACTGCTGTGTTGGCTGGATTAGTGTACGCCGCAATAACTCTCGTTCCGAGAAGTACTTTCATTTTCGGTACACCATGCGTGTAAGATTCTCGAATGCATAGCACCACAGATCACACGGGTGTGCTATATCGAATTGTTCTATAAACAAACCAGTGTGTGAGCCATCTTATATCTATAAATCACACGCATGAGATATTGCTATTCTGGTTACATGATAGTCAATAAAGATGACCAGGCAACATATATTCCAGGTCTGCTTAGTACACCACGCGTATGAGATTCTTGGTTGCATAGCACCGAATGATCACACGGGTGCGATATATAAAAGTAATCGTTCTATGAACCCAACGTACATATGACATTTATGCGTGTTTGTTATTTCCTTTCGTTCTTGTATCGTGCACGTTTTTGTATGGATTTTTTTTTTTTTTTTTTTACTCTTTATTTATTTATTGTCGTGATCTTTGTTTTTGCTTCACATGTATCATTATTATTTATTTTTTTATATTTTTTTTTTTCCTCACTTTTATTTATTTATATTTTTCTCGAATATAATATTTTAGTACACCACGCTTGTGAGATTATTAATTGCATAGCACCGAAAGATCATACGGGTGCGATATATAAAATTAATTGTTCTATGAACCCAACGTACATATGACATTTATGCATATTTGTTATTTCCTTTCTTTTTTGTATCGTGCACGTGTTTGTTTGGGTTTTTTTTTTTTTTTTTTTTACTCTCTATTTATTTATTGTCGTGTTCTTTGTTTTTGCTTCACATGTATTTTTTTTTTTCCCTCACTTTTATATATTTATATTTTTCTAGAGTATACTATTTTCACAAATTATATTTATAGACATGTTATATGTATATCGAGAGAGAGGGAGGGAGAGAGTGTGTGTGTGTGTGTGTATGTACGTGTCCTTATGCTTGTGATGTCAATCTCTTGCTCTTCATTTTTCACAAAACTTGTAAATAATGGTGTAATAATTTATAAATATTCTCTCCCAAGAAGGAGGTAATAAAGATTATCTCCTTGTCCTAAATCAATAGAACTGATGTGTGAATTAACTGACATATGATCCGTTCGTCGATATCATCTCAAACTGCTGTGTTGGCTGGATTAGTGTACGCCGCAATAACTCTCGTTCCGAGAAGTACTTTCATTCTCCTGGTTAACTCTTTAGTGACGTGGCTGCAGACCGTGTGCCTGTGTATTCTCTTATATATATGAGGGAGCAAGCATCGTGTCTCCCACAGGGAGCCTCTTATATATAAGAGCATGCACTGGCTTAAAGGTCAAGGCAAATATTATTAGGCCAATGTATTCTCTTATATATGCCTCCACGTGGGAGACTGGCATATATATATAAGAGAATTGCATTGGCTCAGAGTTTCCGCAAAACTTTAGAAAGCCCCAGTCATGGAAGGGTTAAAGTGAGTCATCGCACCCAGACCTCAAATAAATCAGGGACGTTGTTAAAGGGTCGGGGCTTCATCCAACTATGGTTCAAATGTTCAACTACATGCCTCTTTGGTTTAAATTATTCCGATAGTTGTATTTACCTACCACTATTTATTGTAAACAATTGTTGTTTTTTAGACCAAAGGCCACATCTTTACTACTTTGAGTCGAATATTGAACTGAAGTGACCATCCGTTGGACAATTTCCAAATTTAGAACGCTGAATTGATGTACCGTTTGATTTGGAAAATTTCAACTTAAGGGGGTGCAAATGAATGAATCTCGCGAACTTGAGAATTTGGGTCTGGTTCAGGGAGGGGGGTACAATAGGAAGTTATAAATTAACACCCCCAACGAAGATCCTCTAACCACGTCCCTGAAATCAAACCTAGTAATTTGTCGCATTTTGAGGATGAGATGGTTCTGTTAAGGGGGTTAACACCGTACGTACTATAGCCGCTGTGCGCCATATTACGACGTATATACGCATATCAGTTTTATGCGTGAAGGAAATATCACGTAAAGAGGGTTTATTCACCGAGAAATCACTCCTCTATATACACGTAGAATCCACCGACCCCCAAAAATCAACTGACAAACTTGCCCAGATATACGAATCTAATATTACATTCACTGTGCGTGTACCACAAGCCAGGGCTTAAAGGTACTCAACCCGTAAAGAGGGTCCCCATCTCAACAGATTCCAACAACAACAATCCGATCAGAGGGTCCTATATTACTATTTCTTTGGCTTTGGGGGTAAAAAATATTTGATTCGAGTCGAGGAACCCATCAAACAAAGCTCAGAGTTATTAGATATTGATTTTTGAAAATTCTTATGTTCTCGAGATGAGTACTTATAACTGCCGTCAATTTGGTAACATGCTCGAGATTTTACGCCAAAATTCTATTCAAACAGACAAGGATGGATAACTCTATAATCAAGTGGTAATAATTGACTACGTACTGGGCCAGAAAGAATTCCCGATAATGAAAAATAATAGATTTCTAAAATCGATATCTAACAAATCTGAGCTTTGATGGGTGACTTCCTCGACTCGAATCAAATATTTTTGACCCCCGAAGCCATTGAAATAGTAATTGAGAGGAGTTTTATCGGGTTGAGTACCTTTAACAGTATATGAACCAGATTCGCCATCGCTGTCTGGCTTATTATTATGTTGGCCTATATACTGCGTCAGCAGCTTACCAACTGAGCCACCAAGAATGAGAATAGTTTTTTTTTAAATAGAATAGACAACTTTTACCTGAGTAACAAACACCCTGGTGAAATTACATCGTTTTAACTGTTCAATCACTATGGTAAATATCACGGTGTATTTGCCATTGTTTACCAGGGTGTAGTGTTTATAAGGGCATATACAAACGGATAAATATAGAAAAAATATTCTATAAGTATGGAATTCATGAAAATGAAATTCTGCTTTACAGGCGCATCTCCAGACCATATTGATCTAGTGTATAGCCGAGTTCTTTTAATTCCTCTCTCAGTTTGCCTTTCGAAATGCGTGGTCCGCCTTATATAGCATTCTTAAAGAAATATTATGGACTTGTTCGAGTTCGTGAAACTGATCAGTTAAGCCGCTTTCACACATGTCCGTTTCTCGGATGCGTTTCCATACGTTTCTAATATTTTAACGCATCCGGAAAACGCATCGGTCGAAATAGTGAAGCTAGCCACACATGCTTGTGTATGCTTTTTTAGAAACGCAGGCGAAAAGCAGCATTTCAAGTCCGAGACATGAAAAAAGAAACGCATCCGCAAACGCACATGTGTGAAAGACCCAGTGATATTATCACTGTTTTGACCGATGCGTTTTCCGGATGCGTTAAAATATTAGAAACGCAAGGAAACGCATCGGAGAAACGGACATGTGCGAAAGTGGCTTTAGTATCCATGCGTTATGCCAACCTGGAGAATGTAGCATTCTACTAACATCGTCGAAAATTTGAAAGAAATCGACCATACCACTCAATAGAAAACTTCGTCAAAACTACGCTCAGTTGTAAATATTTACATCTAGATCCCGGACGCAACAATCGGCGACAAACAAACACAAATGATTGCGCCATCCAGAGTCGGTGCATTTAATTAATATATCAGAATGTCGGTGTGTGTTGTCAATTTGGATTAATATTCGTAAAAACTTTGAACAAGATTATTCTCCATTTCTATTGGATCACCCTACCGGAGTGTTTCACATCACTTTAAACGAATAAATCTCACAAAGGACGTGCATGTCAAATCACTGTTACAAATATATATAGGCCTACTAATGAGTATAGTTTGTCGGTTTATCACGGAAGAGTCCTTGTGTAGCTTTTGCAATCCACGTGGAGAGTTCGTTTTAGTTAACTTAAATCACGAACCCCCGTACTCTAATAATCAGTTGGAGACAATCCGAATTAAAGCATTGGTTTTAAATTACTATACTCGTATCGGCTACATTAAAACCCATAAGCATACAATCAAGCCTTGAAATAGTGTGTCTGTCATTTGCAGAATGAGGTCCCCAGAGGGTGAATTTAGTGATGCTACCCCGCATAGCGGGCTAGCATCACCAAATTCACCCTCTGGGAACCTCATTCTGCTGAGGTGTAAACAGAATGAGGTCCCCAGAGGGTGAATTTGGTGATGCTAGCCCGCTATGCGGGGTAGCATAACTAAATTCACCCTCTGATGACCTCATTCTGCAAATGACAGGTACACTATTTCAAGGCTTGCATACAATAACATGACCACAGCGAGCGCGTTGCTGTAAGTATGGTTTGAATTAAAAGCCTTGTATAGATGTGAAACGATATCGATATTGAACTGGTGCTGGCGTATATATATGCGCTTTAACGCTATAAGGGGAATGAAACAAGTGAACGCCCCATCACCATCACCCGTCACAGAATATATCGGCTGTGTAATTGTGAAATCTCTGGAGCAGATTTTTAGATACGAGACAACAGACTAAAATAGTGCTGGCACTGGCACCGGACTGCCGTGCTTTGTCAGTGTATAGGAGCCTGTCAAATTACAGCGTTATCAGATTTCTGTGACACTTGGATTCTGTTGATAATGTGTTCATATATGTCAAATTTTGGTGCATCGTTCTATTGAACATGTTTTGCAGATCGTGAATTTATCAAGACCGTTGACTAGCGTGATAATAAAGAACGGCATGCACAGTTTGAAAGTTCGTATTCAGTGTCAAGAATAATGTTGCGCTCTATAATTTTTGGAGACATGTGATGTTGCGGATTTTGCATTATCAAGACACTTGAAGAGTTTGATAACCAAGAACACCATGCATAGTTTGAAAGTTCACATGCATTGTCTATATATAATGTTGACCTCTATACTATTTGGAGACATGTGACAAGAGGATTGCTTTGTTTTGTGTTCAAAATATTCAACTATTTACACGTGGGTGACTTGCGTGGATGGTATTTTCTTCAAGGTATATGGAACATTGAGCGCAAATCCACAATTATGTATGTGCATCATTGTTTTGAAGTCTCATGTTTGATATGGGATTGGATCATTGGATATACATTTCTGTTTCTTTTAAAGAGAATTAGTCTCACATAATAACGCTGTTAATTTCTTTAGCTTATCACTTATATATATCATAACCCAAAAGCATGAACACGTCGGTGTATATAACATATGGAAACTAACTATGCAAAACATTTACAAGTTGTAAATTGAGCCTCTTCAAGTTGCATACAAGGAACTGCGTATGAATATTAGGACATAGCATATTTTCAGAACAACGGCGTACCGGTATATATATATATATAAGTTTGCCTCACACGCGTGAGGCCACAATATGATCTCACGCGTAAGAGGGCGATTCGGCACTTCATTCACAACATATTTGTAAGATTGTGTTTATGGTCGGTTGTGAGTTGTATCCCTTCGTGTACGTTTACGACTCGATAGAGGTTCACGCGTGTGTACATTGTAATGACAAAAAGAGAAAAGGGTGTGCGATCCTGCCAGCTAATTGTTACGACATATCCTCCGCCGTGTGACAAAAATACCCAGAGTTACATAAGCCACTCGACGGGTGTTCCAAATGTCAGTATATACCCAGATTATCGTGTGTGCCTTTGGATTTAATCGCACTGAACTTCTTTTATCCTTTATGAACTATGTGGATCTATTCGCTGTAGTATATCGTTAACATGACCATTCGATCTACATACAAATAAACTCTAGAATTCTATAATATACGGTATGGATGTGGAAACTGTTATCCACCCGTGGATGGACGATGATTCAGACTTTAGAAAGGAACTTAACGACGAGATATCAAAACTAGAAATTATGATAAGGAGTCTACAAACAATGACTGGGTGTGTTCTAACAGGAATTCATCCCAAGGGACTAGATAAGGTGAGACCAAACAGGGACGTGGCGACAGGTGGTACCGGGGTGTCTCGCAACAGTTTATACCAACACTAGGTTGAAATTATTCCAAGTTTGGGTTTGAAAGTGTATAATTTGTTGTTTTCAACAAAAAGTCGAATATTTTCAACCATGTATATAGGGGGTATTAAGTTGGAAATTTCCGACAGTTGCAAAGCTTCGGGTACCATGCAGTTATAAATTTCCAACCACAAAGGAGACCTAATTCTAGCCACGTCCCAGCACACCATCAACCGGTTTCATTTATACTTTTTTGTGTTTTGTTTTTACTTTTTTCCCGTAACCGAATGGTTGACCCGCCCCATGCAGCGATGACCGTCCCGGACCACACAGAGTGTATAGACATGCACAGTATATTTTCTCGCGAAATGGAACTCTTAAAGTTATATTAAACACTCCAGTAGGGCGATCAAATAGAAATGGTGAATAATCTTCCTCAAAGTAGTTATATTATATTTTACAAATATTATATCCAAATTGACAACACACACCGTCATTCTTATTAATGAAATGTAGTGACTCTCGGTGGCGAAATAATTTTCATAAGTTTATCACCGATAGTTTCGTCCCGAATCTAGAAGTAAATATTTAGATTTGATAGTACATGTAGTTCAGACGATGTTTTCTTCGGAGTGGTATGGTCGATTTGTTTCCGATTCGGCTACGTTAGTAGAATGCTACTTTCCCCCAGTTGTCATGGTGCGTGGATACTAACTACCAGTTTCACGTACCCGAGCAAGAGCATAATATTTCTTTAACCCACATATGCAGTACGGATCATGCTACAATGTCCGACTGTTGGAACTTTGTGTTAATTTGAATGGAGCAACGGTCTCAGCTGAATATCGTCAATCGCTTCGTTGCTATCAAAATGACCATGACGACAGCACACATCTGCCTATTGTCAGTTATATCTCTCCGGTTCTAGATCATTATACAACCATGGCCGCCCGTTGATGCTCGTGTAGCGTTGTTGGTCAGGGACAATGTCATTCGGCATCTAATTTATTTCCTTGTCCATCGATATAGCATATGCTTGTCAGCGGGTCGGTCTTTATCGCATCATATTGTAATTTTAATGATGGTATTAATCATCCTCGTATGACCACGCACCATTGGCGGAGGGAGTTATGGTCATCATACCGGTGAATGAACAATGCAACGGCATAAGAAGATACACAATTTTGGGTTATAACGAACCCTATTAAATATAACCAAGCGCCTATATATACGAACCGGCGTGTCAGCGATAAAAACACCATATTTATAACTCACAATATGCCCTGTCACTTACTCGCGGCCATATTGGATCCACCAGGTCCGGTTCCGTGGTTTTACTTAGCTTTCCATATATGGAAGTCACGAATAATTCAAAAGCTCCATATATGGAAATGTTACTCCAAAACTTTGACATGTAGCACTGACCACGGACCGGAGCTGCATGGACCCGGTGAATCCAATATGGCCGCGAGTTAATGACAGGGCTTATTAATATAAGAATATAATTCCATTTATGAGTGATGTGTTCTTTGTAGAATAGCTCCAAACAGAATGTCTACTAATATTGGTCGAATGTGCATGTATATATTTACTATATATATATATGCATGGAATATTTAGGGAGCGTCCAGTTGGAGCGTCTATAAAAAAGTATAAATGATACGTGGTAATGTTCGGGTGTCTGTTGATACAGGACTGCATGCATTGCGCCTTTAATAAGCCTTGAACGGGGGGGGGGGCACAAAGCCGTCGGGTATATATATCTATCTAATAAATCTATGATCTCCAACCGAGGACGGTGGCGTTCGTGACTGCAGGATATGATGAGGCGAATTCGCAACTTTGAAAGTGTTGTCTCATATAAACCATGCTGTATATACACTTGGGAATTGAGAATTAGATAATTTGAATTTGAATAACCGTGATCGCATTGATGGGGACAACAAGCATCAGCTGTATTAATATCGCCAAGCCTTGGTATAGTGTGTCTGTCATTTGCATAATGAAGTCCCCAGAGGGTGAATTTAGTGATGCTACCCCGCATAGCAGGCTAGCATCACCAAATTCACCCTCTGGGGACCTCATTCTGCTTACACCTCAGCAGAATGAGGTTCCCAGAGGGTGAATTTGGTGATGCTAGCCCGCTATACGGGGTAGCATCACTAAATTCACCCTCTGGGGACCTCATTCTGCAAATGACAGACACCCTAATTCAAGGCTTGCTTGGTATATCATGAACGAAACCTGGGTATATATAGATATAGTATATATACACTCGCAACTCAAATTCTCCAAATGGAAACGAGGTTGCAGTGGATCTTGTGTATACGTGTGCCAAAAATTACAGAACAATCCTATATAGACCGTTCCATAATTATACGATTTCAAATTTTGATATCATTATTATTAAGTAATTGGGATAAATTGACCCCATTTGAAACTTTTCTAAAGGGGGTATACGTGGTATATCGGATGAATATCGGTTGTTCCACCTCTTGATATATACATTGTAGTCCGACTGGATATATAAGTCTGTAGAGATGGCGGTGGGACAGTGGAAATTGGAAACACTGCATGATGTGTAATAACTATTTGCGGAAAAGATTTTTCACTGAAATAAGATTTCACCATGCAGCGAATTTTCGTAGACTTTGATGAAAAAGAAAAGTTCATATTCCTCATGAATTTAAGGCTGAAAATCCGAGCATTTGCAATCTTTTCTGTAAAATGGTTCGGCAGTTTTACGCAAATAATTTTTAGAATATATACTGTTGAGTTACCTACAGGTATACATGTTATATATATATATTTATATGAAGTTGTCTTGGCTTGTGTTTAAATTATCTGTATTATGACAACTTCCCCGCGTGGGTGTATTTTGTCAATAAAAACTTGTTTATGTTTATATAAATGAGTGTACACAAATGGACGGCAAATGGACCGCGGTGCGCGTTGCATTATACTGAAGCAGACGTCGTTGAGAAATGTTGACCGGAGGAACGATAGACCCAAGCGGCAATCACAAAGACATCGGGTATATATCTGTGATCTCTACCCGCCGGCGATCGTTCCTGCGATAACCGTGATCTGTTCACGCACGCGATTCCCCAAAGTCAGTGATTGTCGGGTATATTGTGGAGTATTTATTTCGGGTGGATACCCCGCGACAATAAACTGTTTACCGTTTGTGTGGTATGCCATCAGATAAGGAGTAGCTGATCATATCTCAAACCACAGCACCATAATAAGCAAATCTGTGTTTGGTGTACAATATCAAAGATCCATCCGAACATACGGCAGTTTCTTGAGGTCAACAAGTGCATACATAGGACATTGCCCTGGCCAACGCCATGACCGTTGTATAATGTTACAGGTGGGGGCCAGTCATTTCACGAATGAATGAATACTTTTTTTGGTTCGGGTGACTTCAATTGTGAACTTAAAATTACGACTTGATTTAATTTTAAAATTGTTATTCATAATAATAAATCATAAATTTAATAGAAACATAAAAATATACACTGAAATAGTTTCAAATGATTAGAGTCACATATAGTATCAACACACAGGAGTCTTACTTCTTGGAGCAGCTCAAACTGTTGTGGCACCGACAATTGCAGAGTAAGTTTCGCCTTGAAATATTTACACCTTCTCGTCTTATACACTAAGTCTTGTTCGGACCACTACAGGAACATTTCACGAAACATTGTCCTCCACTTATCGAAGATTGTGTAACCGCCTGTCGTAGGGAAAGCTCGGTGCTTTGGTCAATGTCTTTGTCAGTCAGAAGTCGTTCAGGGCAAACTTCGAATTGGTATCGCTAATAGCTGTTTGATTTAAACATATTTTATTGTATATCAATGATATATATACATCGGGATTGTGAAACAAGTTTTGTCAACTTAGTGACGTCCCTCTCCCGCGCAAAAGGCTGCCTTTCATGATGCCACTTCTTGTAGCAATCTTGTACATGTCGTTGTCGTCTCGACACACACTCACACTGAGAATGTTTCACGGATCGCTACGGCCGCGATCTACTTGAGGAATGGGAGCAGCAACATTGTCTCCTATATTTTGCTGGAACGCTACCTCAGTGGCTTGTTTGGAAGTCAGTGGCCGTAGAATACAAAACTTGGTCAAGTGGTCCTACACCATGACCTACTTGAAACTGTTGTGGCTTATATGGACTGCATGTCGATAACACCCCTGGCCAAGTGGTCCTGCTAATATGCTATTATGTTGGCGGTCCTGCTGAATTGCTATGATGCGGGTAGGGCAAACTGATGCCTTTACGAAAATGTACCGTTATTTTTTCTAAAGTTGTCATTTTCGCGGTGTTTGGCTAATCCGAGCGATTTGAGAAAAAAAAACAGTGTGTGTATGAAACATTCAAGAACATGCTAGTATATATTTTTTGAAAAATATAATAATGGCTGCGGTGGTGTTTCTGAAACGACGTGAATAACCATCTTGATTATAGTAGATTATCAACAACTAATACAACCAGTATTAAAAATGTTTCGCAATAAATATGTTTTTGAATGTTTCATACGCATAATGACTTTTCCTGGATATGTTCAGATTATCGGAACACCGCGAAAAAGACAAATTAAAAAATTATAACGGTACTTTATGTTAACAGCGTCAGTTTGCCCTAACAGCATCATAGCTATTCAGCAGGACCCAACCGCATCATAGCAGATTAGCAGGACCACTTGACTAGGGGTGGATAAGGTCAATCTGTCCTCTGGATGCGAACTCCGTCGTCGTCCTTGGTCATTGGACGTTTCCTCTTTTCTGGCACTCTGACACAACGACATATTGGCGTACTTCACTGATAGTTCCTTCATCATTTTATCTCTACCGCCAATGCCAGTTGCGATATGGGCCCTCTTGATTATGAAGAATTTCAAACTTGTTGAGCAGGTATAGTATTCATGACGAGACTTCGTATTTGATAACTCACTGACAACTTTTAATTCTTCTATTGTCTTAAAGTAATCATCCTTGGGAATAAGATATTTCGGACTTTTACTGTACTGTGAATTATAGCGGTATACATGTGATATTACACGAGGACTGAAATTAGTCAGATTGTGTAAAGAATATAACTAAATTTCAGTCATTTTATAAAATGACTAAAAATTTCAGTCATTTCATGCAATAACTGACCCCCCACAGTCATATCACGAAATAACTGAAAATTTTAGTCATTTCACGAAATGACTGGTTTCGCAATCTGACTAACATATATATATACACGTTATTATGTATATAGTCTATCCTTCTAAGTTATGATGTTTGTATATAATGGCGGAAAGCGATGCTATTATATCTAATTATGTTTGTCATATTCGAGGTATATTCGACAAATCTCGCATATATAAGAGAATGCATTGGCCTAACAATTTTTTACAATTTTAATAATTGTTTCTTGTATTCTTTAACAATTTTATAATTTCACCCACACAGAGCCCCAGACAAACATGATCAGACGACACTCTTCTATATGCTTCTATATATGTGTGGGGCTCCCTGCAGGGTAATGGATGTTTTTTATTTTATGTCCTAAAAATTGTAAGAAACATTTATTTAAAAAAAATGAAAAAAAATTGTTAGGCCAATGCATTCTATATGCGAGGCGACCTATTGTCGACTCGCATATATAAGAGAATGCATTGGCACAGGGTAAAAAAAATCCCGACTTACGACTGGATTTGATATGGCGTTCACATATTGCTATCTGAAAATGTATGCAATGGTTATTGTAGAACGATCTCAATTAATATGACCGATTCTTCCGATAGCTGTATAACCACCGCCTCGGGGACCCAAAAGTATATATGTGACCCGCCATATCAAATCCAGTCGTAAGTCGGGATTTTTATACCCTGTGCCAATGCATTCTCTTATATATGCGAGTCGACCATAGGTCGCCTCGCATATATAAGAGAATGCATTGGCCTAACAATTTTTTATCATTTTTTTTAAATAAATGTTTCTTACAATTTTTAGGACATAAAATAAAAAACATCCATTACCCTGCAGGGAGCCTCACACATATATAGAAGCATATGGAAGAGTGTCGTCTGCTCATGTTTGTCTGGGGCTTTGTATGGGTGAAATTATAAAATTGTTAAAGAATACAAGAAAAAATTATTAAAATTGTAAAAAAATTGTTAGGCCAATGCATTTTGCATATATAAGAGAATGCATTGGCACAGGGTAAAAAAAATCCCGACTTACGACTGGATTTGATATGGCGGGTCACATATATAGTATAGGTATAAATTAAATACAAGATTATACCCACAGAGCCATGGAGTGGGTGTTACTGCTCTGCTTGTGAACCTTGCTATGTTAATTAGTGTGTATCAAATAGTCGTGTATGGTGATTAGAACCAGTGACATATGGGTCCGATATGTTAGAGTCGGTGTTTTTAAGGATGTCCCCGTAAAGCCGAGGTGGTTGCATGGGTCGAGGATACGATCATCGCAGGTGTCGACTGGACGAGGTTCTCCATATATACATCTTATATATATTTGGATTAAAATATGTGACATTAGAACAAAAAAGAGAGAATATTTTCCTACTCTTCCATGCAGTCGAAATTTCAGACTAAAAGGTAATTTACCACCGAATTCGAAACCGATATCTGGGGGTGTTAGAATTTACTGACCATTTAATTGCAACCCAATGGGTTGCAGATGAAGTCTATTATAAAATTAGGATTTTTTCTTCTTTTTATTTTTTGGAGGGGTGTTTTTTTTTTAGTGGGACTTTCTGATATCTACGTTGGACACTTCCCCAACGATAAATGATACATGCAAAATACCCGCTATAGCCATACACGTCCCTGTGGTTCTATGCACAGAGCCATGGTTTGGGTGAGACTATATATATATCTGGCAACATTTTACCATTTTCAATACCACTCACATAACTCTCTCCCAAATCAAAGGAAGAAAAGGTTAAATTGAACATAGATTAAGAAGCTTAGACTGATGAACATCACATGAACTAACCAGAAAAATGCATAAAAATAAGGTTGGGTAGCATGAGGGAAATGTGAAAAAAAAATCATATTTTGCCCCAGATATTGACCACGCGACAACCGGATCCTGAAATGAGAATAGTTGGGCTTCATAAATATTGTGGTCGCTGAAATTCCCCTTTCTGCATGGTGACACCTCGTGTAATGAGAGCCCATACCAACACCTTGCATGTGGACGGTCCAGGGATGTGGCTAGAGGGTCTCCGCTGGGGGGGGTGTCCACCTTGGGAATTTCCAACTGCACCCCCCCCCTTCCCTTGAGTCGCAATCACACCAACACAACTTTTTGCATAATTCCATTTGCACCCCCCCCCCCTTGAGTTGGAATAACGCCAACACAACTTTTTGCATAATTCCATTTGCACCCCCCCCCCTTGTACCTCATGCTCAGGCCTAATTTCCTATATATTCATAAGCCATGCTTCTATTTTCCCAGTATGAGAACATTAAGATATTTTAACCTGAAAATTGCCCCCAAAAAAAACAACTAGTGATCTAATTCCAGACAAATGCACACAGCTACCGACAACAGACCAGGAAACACCGGGCCGACCATGGTTGTTCGGCCCGGTGTGAGAAAATTTTGAAAACTATACAATAAAATCGCAAATCCTAGCATCAAGACTGGCCTCAACTGAAGCTTTCCTAGTGTTGGAAATTTCAAACCTCATACTCCCCCTCAGGTTGGAAAGTTCTTCAACTGATGACCATTTATGTCTACAAGTTTGACCATGGTTCGGCCCGGTGTGCGAAAATTTTGAAATCTGAACAAGAAAATCGCAAAATCCTAACATCTAGACTAGCCTCAAGCCTTCCTACTGTTCGAAATTTCAAACCCTACACCCCCACTTAGGTTGGAAATTTTCCAACTGATGACAATTCCAATGACAATGTTGACCAATTGTATGACAATATTGTTTTCTTAAATTAAATAGAATTTTTTGACTGGCCACGGGGGAGAGACCAGGACACAAGCTTTCCAAGTGTTGGAAATTTCCAACCTGTCACCCCCATAAGGTTGGAAAATTTCCAACTGATGACCATTTCTGTCAAAATTTTTGACCAAAAATAGGAACATATGCAAATATTGGTCGAAAAACAATAAATTCCCCCAATAAATTGTTTTATAATCAAACTACAAGAACATTTTCAACCTATTGTTGGTGTGAAATTTCGTTGTGGCAGGTATGAAATTTCCAACTATTGAAAATATAGCTCTCTGCTGGGGGGGGGGTGAGACACCCCCACCCCCCCCCCCTCTAGCCACATCCCTGTGTGGACCTTGCTATATTAGTGTGTATCAATTCTTCGAGTATGGTGATTATATAACAATTAAGTGACATGTGGGTACACTGTATATAGAAAGCGTTTGTGAAAATTCGAGTGGTGGTAACCTTTGAAAATGCAACTGGAAAGTGCATTTGATGATACTATGTTGGGCAATTTGCTACATTGGAATATCTTTGCAAGGAATAACAATGGTATAGCATAAAATCCCCTTTACGGACAACCCGCGTGAACGTTTTCGCCCCTACTAATACTTGACGCATGCGGTGAATAGGCTTCATATATTTCGCTGAGTTACTTTATGTAAATCTCAGCTTCATTGTGTTAATGTTTATAGTAAGAGTCGTAAAATTGCGTTTATTTATGCATCTTTATGGTAATAGACATGCATACCGCTTGTTGTCTTTATTTCGTTATTTGGGGCGAGTCGAGTTGAAACATCCATACATTAGCTCGGTCGTTAACCACACACGATGAATATCCCATTTAATTTGCGTATGTGCATGCATGCAATGAAATGAATATTGTTACTTTTATTTTGGTCGGTGTATACATATATCCCCAAAAAGTACGTGCTATTGTTTCAGGTAATGGGTGATGTTCCTGAAACTACCAGTGATAATTCCGGTGCAATTCCTAATGAAGGAGCATGCCAATTATCATTGGATGGGGGAGCAGAAACTGGACACAAGCTTGCGATTGTAAATGGATATTGCTATGAGAAAGGGATGCTCGAAAGCGTGAGTTGAAATTATGAAATATATATAAACGTTTGTTTTCATGAGTCACATCACATCACATGATGCAGGGATATACTTCTTCCCTGAAATAATTTTTACTATATATGTGACCCGCCATATCAAATCCAGTCGTAAGTCGGGTTTTTTTTTACCCTGTGCCAATGCATTCTCTTATATATGCGAGGCGACCTATGGTCGACTCGCATATATAAGAGAATGCATTGGCCTAACAATTTATTACAATTTTAATAATTTGTTCTTGTATTCTTTAACAATTTTATAATTTCACCCATACAGAGCCCCAGACAAACATGAGCAGACGACACTCTTCTATATTCTTCTATATATGTGTGGGGCTCCCTGCATGGTAATGGATGTTTTTTATTTTATGTCCTAAAAATTGTAAGAAACATTTATTTAAAAAACATGATAAAAAATTGTTAGGCCAATGCATTCTCTTATATATGCGAGGCGACCTATGGTCGACTCGCATATATAAGAGAATGCATTGGCACAGGGTAAAAAAAATCCCGACTTACGACTGGATTTGATATGGCGGGTCACATATGTCGTTATGACATTTAAATGTGCTTCAATCGGGCATTATAAGTCCTATATCGTAATGAGTGTAGACACTGGCTCAGTATGACATGTCCATTCCTTCCTATATATATCTATACATACATGCATGAACATATTATCATTCTTATCGAGACGCATGACAATGTTACGCGACCTGCCCATCTATACCCTCCAACCTCTGGTCCAACGGGACCCATGCTAACAATAAACATGGCAAGGTTGTTGCTGATATTTTGTCAATATCTTTAACTGAGTGCGATATTCTATATATACATCTCAGAGAGTTCATCATTGCAAACACAAAGCTCATTTATTGTATATTTTGGAACTTCTGTATGTATATATGTATGTATGTAGTTATGTATGTATGTATATATGTATGTATGTATTTATGTATGTATATATGTATGTTTGTTTGTGTGTATTTATGCATGTATGTATGTATTTATGTATGCATATGTATGCATATGTATGTAGTTATGTATGTATTTATGTATGTATGTATTTATGTATATATGTAGGCCTATTTATGTATGTATGTATGTATTTATGTATGTATGTATGTATGTATTTATGTATGTATGTATGTATGTATGTATGTATGTATTGATGTATTTTTGTATTTATGTATGTATGTACGTATGTATGTGTGTATGCATGTTTGTAAGTATGTGTGTATGTATGTGTGTATGAACTGTTCGACCGATCCGACTAAAATTTGGTAGGTAGGCCAACTTTTATCCTGGGAACAATATGGGCGGGACCAATTCCACGTGCGACGGTGTCCTTTGCCTTGACCACATACAGGCATGTTTTTGGACCTCGACTGATTCGACTCAAATTTGGTACGTAGGTCTACTTTGATCCCGGGAACATTATGGACGGGTCCAATTTCATGTTCGACTGTGTCCTTGACCTCGCTCATATAAGCTCATATATATAGGCATGTTTCTGGACCGCCCGGACGAAGTCGGGCACATCAGCTAGTACTAAACTAAATTGCCCCTCGGTATATGGTCAGGGACCTGGCGATAGCAGGGTACGACATTCATGGAAAATTCGTAGTCTACACATTTTAGGGAATTCATCATCGCAAGCACACAGCACACATTTTAAAGAGCGTTGCCCTCCAGAAGAAGTGACTTTAATGAAAAAAGAGGTGGTACCAGAGTATGTCCCATTTCATCCAGGTTTTGTCAGAGTGTAATCTGTGACCATGACTCCATCAATAATTTACTGTTTTTATTTACATTTGTTTACATGGGTTTTAACCATGTATGTCCTGTTTCACCAGCATTTTGCGAGAGTAAATTGAGGTACACCATGCCTTTACTTGGAATCTACAAGGATGTGTCCTGTTTACATGGGCGTTACCTGGTTTTTACTAGAGAAGAGCCATGTTAACCGTGGTTTTACCAGATATAATTTGTTAAACCAAGATTTCACCAATGCTTCGCCGGAGTATGGTCTGATTTACCCATGTATGTCATGTTTTACCAACATTTTACAAGAAGTAATTAAAGTGGGTACACCATGGACTTCACATGGCTATTACCAGAGTACATTTGTATATCATTGTTTACCCGACTTTACAATATTTTACCAAGCCACGTAAGCCATGGTTGCATAATTA
Organism: Siphonodentalium dalli; assembly: GCA_032622095.1. NCBI lineage: Eukaryota > Metazoa > Mollusca > Scaphopoda > Gadilida > Siphonodentaliidae > Siphonodentalium > Siphonodentalium dalli. Next base: position 177,278,248 of record CP136066.1, read on the forward strand.
TATAGCTTATACCAGAGTGTTTTTTTTTTGTAAGGCAGGCCTTTTTTATTTATTTTAAACGGACATGACTTAGATTTGTCGACGAATATACGAGATATTGATAATGTATTATGAAAAATAACTTGCCATAAGCAATGAGAACAATTATCCATATGTTATCACTTGTTAGCACAAAAGTGAGACGACGGCCGATCGCTCTTTTTTTCACTCCACATAGATTGATCATCCTATATAGGGAATATATGGAACTATATACGGGAAGCCAAATTCACATTTAATAATTCATTTGCCCTTGAGCGCAATTATTTGCGATAAAATAGTATAATTATGCTTAAGCACTGATAAGCGTTATTAATGCTTAAGCACAATTATTTTAAGCGCAAATAAGGAAATTAAAAACCATTACCTAACACATCCTGTTGATATTGGCCGAGTCCACTACACGGTAGCAAGTTCAAACATGGGGTAGCCTATTTCATTTTAGGTAAGATCTATATTGATGAGGAAATAAAATGTACATAATTATGCGAAAGCGCATATATTTGTGTTTAAGTGCAAATAATTATTAAAAGTGAATTTGGTCTCCTATAACCGGAACACTCTTTATTGCTCAATCCAATGTGCACAGAATTAGAATAAGTCTTCGTCTCCGTGGCATATTTATATAAAGTCCATATAAGAGTATTTAACGTATGTGTCGATCTATTTTGATTTCCGGGACCGACCGCTATGTAACAACTAGAATGCACTCAGAGAGATGCCAACGTGCGCAAAAATGTAATAAACAATAATTAAAAAAATTATTTTACTGTATTTTACTTAATTTATTTAATTTAATTTAATGTTAGCAAAAAAAGACAATTACCATTTCTCCACAGATAAAAGGCAAATTACTATATTAATCATTTAAGTAATTAAAACCAATTCCATGTTGGCGAAAGGATGAGACTTTAATATCGATTACATTTTTTTCAGCGGCATATTTTCATTTTCATTTTCCGATAGTCAAAGTTGACCAAAGGAGCATTTATTAGAAATAATTAATATTATTTGTGTAAATATTGATAGCAGCCAAATATCAATAATTAATCAATAATTAATCAATAACGATCATTTTATGTAATAATAAACTCTTCAAACGGTGTTTGTGTCAACAAATGCGTTTTGTTTTGTGTTACGTCATTCGTCGTATTTGACCCGGAAATCGGCTGAAGGTTAGGCTATTCAGCATATTGCGTCGAATTACGAAATCGCGTTTTGAATGTCTCTCTTTTCCCGCACGATAAAAAGAGGTCTTCGCACGAACCAAAAATGATAAAACTTCCCAATTATAAGTAAAAATACCCAAATGAAGGAGTCTATGTAGGTCCCGAAGGAGTCTATAGACTCTTTGATGTAGAGTTCTGATGGAGAACATGTAGGTCGATCTATTTTTGTCATAACTCTGACGTATTTTGACCTGGGGAAAAAAATCGAAATCGAGGCTCACTACGAGCATGCCAGTTTTAAATATAGAAACAGGGAATCCCGACAAATGGCGATATCGGCGACAAACAAATAATCGAAAACAACACATAAAATAAACATAGCAAAAACGCGGCACGGTAAAAATGTCAGAACGCCACGAGGTTTTACGTCATTTTTGGTGACGTCATTGAGTGAAACGGAGTAGGGTGACACCAACCTACGAATCTGTCTGATCGCCATACTGTTGTGCGAGCGCACGTAATAATACGGACGCGTATTCGGGACATGGTAGAACAAAAATGAAGTCAAAATTTTGACTTTATAAACTCAAAATTTTGACTTTATAAATTCAAAATTTTGACTTTTTATCTCGAAATTTTGACTTTCAAACTCAAAATTTTGACTTTTTATCTCAAAATTTCGACTTTCTAAGTCAAAATTTTGACTTTTTATAATTTTCTAAAAATAGAATCACACTGCTTATTCTATTTTTAGAAAATTATAAAAAGTCAAAATTTGACTTTCAAAGTCAAAATTTTGAGTTTGAAAGTCAAAATTTCGAAATAAAAAGTCAAAATTTTGAGTTTGAAAGTCTACCATGTCCCGAATACGCTTCCGTACAATAGAGAGCATCATTTCATGCTTCAAATCGAAAAGTGGCTTCAAAACCACATGGCGGTTTGCGCTCCAAAATACACATAATAATATTCGCTTTTGAATTTGTCTCGTTATCGAAATAGGTCGATGCATACTTGAACTACCTTTCTACGGTGATATATGTGCCCCAAAAAAGACGTATTGAAGTCATAAAAATACAACCTTGAAAATGGTGTTTTGTATCCCCCCACCCAAAAACAACATCATGTGCACGAAATGGAGCAGAAAAGAGCGGTCTGTGTTGGTCTATTCCTGATATGGTAGAAATAGAGAGCGTTTATTTCACTTCTGAGCAAACAATAAAAAGCAGAAAAATGGCAATGGTAATTACTTTCAGAGCATACGACGCTGATATATCAATAGTTCGTGTATTTATCGACCTGTCTAAAACCTCCTTCCCAATTACCATAATAGGCACACATGTAAACCCACCCATGTAGTTTTACTCTAGTGCAATGGACCCATCCATGTATTACACCAAGGTATTTTACATGGATGAAAGTGTGTATATGTGGTGGTTCGACTAGAGTAATTTTATCAGAGTAATTTACCTCGATATTAATGAAATTTACCACGGTAGTCCCGTGCTAAGGTTTCAGAAGCCTTAAAATTTGAGACAAAAGATTGGAGGTCATATGAATGGCAAATGTGATCACATATATATATAAGGTGTTACACTCTTCTGGACTTAGCTGACTTGCTTGTAAGAATATGCTTGCCCCATTATGATAACTTTTGATTATGACACCGGGTACAAATGTTTTCCACTGAGATATTATTTTATTCTCACAAAAGAGACAGGAAACACTTCAGCTGCACAACGTGCTATTGTGGCATAGAGTTATCGCTTATGCTCGTATAAAAATACTCTGGTGAACAGCCATGTAAACCCATGTCCCTTAATTGTAAATTCCAAGTAAATGCATGGTGTACCCCACAAAGATTATACTCTGGTAAAGTGTGGTGTATAATCATTAAATGCAAAACATTAACTAATATGCCGGCAGCCTGGAGACTTTAGTCTAGAAATAAGACTAGGATCCATATTATCATTCATTCCCATTGTATGTCTTGATTTCACTTGTATAGTATTCTATAGTATTACTTCACCCCATTCGAAATAACAGGATGTGATATCAGCTGCCACATAACGTTAATACTATGGAATGGAGAACTCAATTATTCACAAAATCCATCCCTGGCTGGAACCAACCAATATAAGAAAGGACCATGGTTGTATTGCCAGGTTTTGAAGTAACTGACGATTTTTGAAGTAAAGCGTTTTAAAGAGCGTTTTTCTTCTTCGGAGAACTCTATATTGACTAAATAACGGAGATATTTATAAATGGGAAAAAAAATACAAAAATTTAAAGAGCATTTTAAAGAGCGTTGCCCTCCAGAAGAAGTGACTTTAATGAAAAAAGAGGTGGTACCAGAGTATGTCCCATTTCATCCAGGTTTTGTCAGAGTGTTTCACCAGCATTTTGCGAGAGTAAATTGAGGTACACCATGCCTTTACTTGGAATCTACAAGGGTGTGTCCTGTTTACATGGGCGTTACCTGGTTTTTACTAGAGTATAGCCATGTTAACCGTGGTTTTACCAGATTATAATTTGTTAAACCAAGATTCCATCAATACTTTACTGGGGTATGTTCTGATTTACCCATGCATGTATGTCCTGTTTTACCAACATTTTACAAGAAGTAAAGTGGGTACACCATGGACTTCACATGGATATTACCAGAATACATTTGTATATCATTGTTTATACCCGACTTTACAATATTTTACCAAGCCACGTAAGCCATGGTTGCATAGCTTTTACCAGAGTGTTTTTTTTTGTAAGGCATGCCTTTTTTATTTCTTTTAAACGGACATGACTTAGATATGTCGACGAATATACGAGATATTGATAATGTATTATGAAAAATAACTTGCCATAAGCAATGACAATTATCCACATGTTATCACTTGTTAGCACAAATGTGAGACGATGACCGAACGCTCTTTATGTCACTCTATGTAGATTGATCACCCTATAGGGAATATATGGAACTACGGGAAGCCAAATTCACATTTAATAATTCATTTTCCCTTGAGCGCAATTATTTGCTCTAAAATAGTATAATTATGCACTGATAAGCGTTATTAATGCTTAAGCTCAATTATTTGCGCTTAAAAAAGCGCAATTATTTTAAGCGCAAATAAGGAAATTAAAAACCATTACCTAACACATCCCGTTGATATTCAGGGCATATATTCCGTTCAATTTTGCGAGAATCCAAACATACTATTTCGCAAGAATCCATGGTATTTTGCGAGAATATTTACGAGAATCTTCGGTTGGATTCTCGCCGAATTTTGAGCTCTGATATTGGCCGAGTCCACTACACAGTAGCACGTTCAAACATGGGGTAGCCTATTTCATTTTTAGGTAAGATCTATATTGATGAGGAAATAAAATGTAGATAATTATGCGAAAGCGCAAATATTTGTGTTTAAGTGCAAATAATTATTAAAATGAACTTGGTCTCCCATACCCGGAACACTCTTTATTGCTCAATCCAATGTGCACAGAATTAGAATAAGTCTTAGTCTCCGTGGCATATTTATATAAAGTCCATATAAGAGAATTTAACGTATTTGTCGATCTATTTTGATTCCCGGGACCGACCGCTATGTAACAATAGAGAGCACCATTTCATGCTTCAAATCGAAATGTGGCTTCAAAACCAGATGGCGGTTTGCGCTCCAAAATACACAAAATAATATTCACTTTTGAATTTGTCCCGTTATCGAAATAGCTCGATGCAAACTTGAACTACCTTTCACGGGCATTTTATGTGCCCCAAAAAAGACGCATTGAAGTCATACAAAATACAACCTTGAAAAAGGTGTTTTGTATCCCCCCCCCACCCAAAAACAACATCATGTGCACGAAATGGAGCAGAAAAGAGCGGTCTGTGTTGGTCTATTCCTGATATGGCAGCTGGATATGGTAGAAATAAAGAGCGTCTATTTAAAAGTGACTTCTGAGCGAAAAATAAAAAGCAGAAAAATGGCAATGGTATACTTTCAGAGCATATATACTACGCAGGTATATCAATAGTTCGTATATTTATATTTATCGACCTGTCTAAAACCTCCTTCCCAGTTACCATAATACGGCGTAGACAAACTCGAATGAGCCATGATCGTTGATAATTGCAATTTGTCCATCTATGACCCACTTCCGAATTCCAGAACTGAATTTTCGCGCTCACTCAGCTCATGACGTCATCGACAGACATGTGCCCTTTTGGTTCATCCTGGGTTCAACTATTATAGTTAAATATGACTATTGCTAATACATGCACTTGACGAAAGAGGCATAGCATAAAATCAGATTTGGTGGTGAAGATTTACTTATTCAATGTCTGAGGGAAGTCAGTTGGTCTTTGGTATTTGCACTTTGAACAGCGCAATAGATTGATCATCAAATCATGATATCGCTTCAGCATAAATGATTTGTGACATTTAATTACGGTAATCATTGGAAAGAAGACAAATATTTAAGTCATTGAACTATATGCTGAAAATCATATTCAGACTAAAATATTTTAACTTATTACACATTTTAGCGATGTTTGTTGACAAATCACCAGGGGTCGATTTAATGTTTTAAATTTGTTAAGCATTTTTCAGCACTGGGTAGATTTTGTACTAGTATAGCATTCCCAAACAATACATGTCTTTTCATGCAAATTGCGATGCGATTCCAGTTAAATCGAGTCCTGCAAATCACTATAACAGTTTTGTTTACATAACAATGGTTTCAACATGCAAAATTTAGTTATTGTAGAATTATCAATAATTAATATAACTTTAATATAAGAACAAAGTTTATCTATTTCTCAATGTTCCTCTTCTTGTGACTGGAGCTTCCTGAAATTTAGCGAAAACCCTGTGCCAATGCATTCTCTTATCTATGCAAGTTTCCCCATAGGGAGCCTTGCATATATATGAGAAATTACTACATTGGCCTGACACCATTTACCTTGACATTGTAAGCCAGTGCATTCTCCCTATGGGAGACTCGCATATATAAGAGAATGCACTGGCACAGGCTCCTTAATGCTGCACCAGCGCAGCTCCCATCTTGAAAGGGTCAGTGGTGATATTTTTCTTAAACTTATATTTTGTTGGCACATTTACCCACTGCGAGTACCTGGGTCCCTTTTTTGTCCCTTTAATATCAATAGATCAGTTGTCCAATATAAGTCTCTGAAACTCTGAAAAAATAGGGCAAATTGAAAAGTCTAATATTTGATGAAATGATCAAGCCATCATATCGGTGATAGCGGGATCTACAGAAAACTTTCGCACAACCTGTTTTTCGTTCACGTCATTTTCATTTTAGGTCGCTTCCAGGCAAACTGAACGGTCGTTTGCCTCAAATTTGCAGGCCTGCTTCTTAACCATTTCAGTGCCAAGTCCGATTTTTATATCAACCCATATTTCCTTGATCATTTTTCAAATTTATTGATTATAATAATGTGATACATTGATGGAAAGAGCTCTTAGAGCTCTTTTCATCAATGTATCACATTATTATAATCAATAAATTTGAAAAAAGATCAAGGAAATATGCGTTGATATAAAAATCGGACTTGGCACTGAAAGGGTTAATTAATTAATGGTGATATTTTTCAGACTTAAGAGGGAGGTAAAGTGGCTAAATTTGAATGGGGAATTCAGTGTTAATTTTTTAGAAAAGATTGATTAAACCTAACAAAGCACAGGTGACCTTATCATACCTTTTTGTAAAGTTTGAAGACTTATCTTGTGACAACGTGAAGCGGATTTCTGATTTTCATCCCAGGTTGGATATTATTGGACATTATGAAAAAGTAGGTCACAATTGTTTATCATTGTTTATAGTATTTCCACCAAATGTCGCAAAACAAAACATATATAGAAAAATCTGCTTTGCGTTGTCACTAGATATATGCTCAAACATTTCAACAATACATGAAGTATTATTCTATGGTTTGTAAATATCGAGTAATCTTGTCTTGAAAATTAACACTGAATTCCCCATTTAAATGTTGCCACTTAACATCCCTCTTAAATTTGTTTCCACATTTACCATCTACGAGTGCCATGGGTCCCTTTAATATCTATAGATGAGTTGTCCTGACAGGCCTGGAATTTTTCCATTATAAGTCTCTGAAACTCTAAAAAGATAGGGCAAATTGAAAAGTCTAATATTTGATGAAATGAGCCACCATTGTCATGAATGTTTGTTTATAAAACACTGACAGATTTATCAGCAAACACCCTGACTAGGAGATTATCCCCAGGCATGCAAACATTTCTTTAAATTCCACACTGACCCTGGCAAAATTGGATTGAAGTTTGGCAGTCATGAACTTCGTTTATTGACAACAATGAGAACTAGACAACTGTTTTGCCTCAGATAATGAAGTCTTGGATTTATCCAAACATATTGAGAATTGTGTTATGGGATATTGATTTGACTGAGGCCAACACACTCAGTGACTGTTAAAACATGCCTGGAACAAATGAGAAAATAATGGAATGATTAAGTCTCTCTAGTAACAGTGTCTACTCAAGATGAAAAATAAATTGCAAAGTACAAGAAAATCTCCTGAGTGTACTCTTCAGTGCCTAACAATTGTACATGCTGTATGCTTATCTTCTACAGATTGAAATTCTAATTTGTACGATCCTTATTTAGCCCTGTACTTTTTTATACCCCCATTTGGGCTTTGGGGTTTTGCCAGATTTACTTTGGGCCAAAGTAAAACAAACGTCTGGTTAGGGTTACATGCCAGAAGAAAAAAAGGGTCGGTAGGTAGGCTAATCATTTTATTTTTATTTTGACATATTGTTATGGCTTTTCTTATCTTCTGCAAGATTTTGATACATTCATTTTGAATATCTTTGTATAAACTTTAATAAAAACAATGCTTTGACAGATAACAACTCGTTTTTTGTTTTTTTTATATTAAAATTTCAGAAACATCTCTCGAAAACCATGAACAGATCTTTAGCAAGCCATGAAATAGGGTGTCTGTCATTTGCAGAATGAGGTTCCCAGAGGGTGAATTTGGTGATGCTAGCTCGCTATGTGGGGTAGCATCACTAAATTCACCCTCTGGGGAGTGGGGACCTCATTCTGCAAATGACAGACACCCTATTTCAAGGCTTGATCTTTAGGGTAGGTGGTTTGAAATAGGGTAGGTAGTGAAACCCAAACCACAAGTATTTTTTTCTTTGGCCTTGTCTATCTTCATCCTCCCATGTGCCCAGGCAGCATATATCTCAGCCATGTGTTGTCAGATCTGAATGAAATTTGGTAGGAGTTTAATTGCTATGGGGACTGCTTCACAAGAGGGTCAAATTACTTTGTTCATGGTTTCCAATCTAGAGTTGTCCTTCTTTGTCTGGAAATCTTGTTTTTTTTTGTCCATTAGTGCAGATATCTCGGCCATGTATCTTCACATCTCAATGAAATCTGGTATGGAGGTTCGCTATCAGGAGTGCTTTCAAAAGAGGATATAATGACATTCATGTTTTCCGTTCTGAGAGTTTAATATCCTTTGTTTATCTGGAAATAATGGCTTTCTGTCCATCTGCATGTATTTCTCAGCGGTGGCTTAACAGATTTGTATGAAATTTGGTTTGAAGGACAGCCATCAGATGTCCTTTCAACATTAGAGACAATGATGTTCACGATCTTCGCGTTTTCCATTTTAGAGTTAACCTTCTTATCTTGAAATGATGGTTCTCTGTCATTGCAGATATTTCAGCCATGGATTTTCAATAAAATTTGGTATGCATGTTCAACATCACAAGAGCTTTCAATGAAATGTCCCTTGTATTTGTTTAAAAATTTGCCTTCGATTCTTCCCAGGTTTCAATTTGACACATCAGGGGTATGCCAGCACCCTTGGTGCAACCTCTTGTAAGCTTAATTCACCATTGAGACAAGGCACTGTGAGTCTTAAAGGGGTTATAATACTTATTTATGTGGGCAGTAGCCTCTATACGGGTGCCTGTGGCGCATAAGATACTATGGGTGGCGGGATGGGGTGGTGGGTGGGATCTCATTATACTATATCAGGAGGTGGAAAGTTTAGACAGACCTACACAGAAAACTACTTAACTGTTAAGCTAAGTACACCATCTGAACGAATCTATGCTATCTGAAGACCACATCATCCATATTATATAACAATAAAAATGTCAAATAGATTACTTTATTCATATTTTTTGAAGGGATATTTTGTTCTCAGCAAGTATAAAAAATTATTGGAAATGAATAACTGCCATAAAAAATAAATGATCTGATTCTGAACTAGTAATGCCCTAAGTAACCGACTCCTTAACCACAGCAGGATTATGGGTAACTTTTCACGATTTAGTCGGAAATATGGCTTGTTGCCAATGATAGGAAAGCTCTGTGAGAGCTTTCCGATGAATGGCAACAAGCCATATTTCTGACTAAATCCTGAAAAGTTACCCATAATTCTGCTGTGGTTAAGGAGTAGAATACTTAGGGCATTACTGTAGTAAAAGGCTCCAATGATAATTTAATAGAAAGCAACACTCAAGAATGTTAAATGGATGTTACAAGCTATCTCTAATATTGTGGTCTATTTATTGTTGATTGTTCCCTGCTTGAGTGAATGACCTGCATACCAACATTTGTATTAATTGAGCTGGTTCTTCCGTGAAACCCCTTAATTTTCATTGGTCTATCCTCAGAGGAGGATGCACTAGTTTATCTAAGTACTGTACTTCTGACACATATCTATTATCATATATCAGAAGAATCTTCCTCTTGTGACTAGGCGCCATTGATTCAAAGATTCCTGGTATCTTTAGAATGTTTATAGCAAATCAAAATGTTCCTATCACGGGCATACATCTGTACTGCCCCCTCTATCTCAGTCTATCTGTGAATCTCGCAGACACGCGCCCTCCGCTACTCAGACCCCCTGGTCCTGTTTATTAACAGAACAGATCACTGTGGACTCAGTAGCTTTTAACCCTGTTAGGCTGCTCCCAGGCTATGCAGCTGTAATATCTTCATCATTAAAGGATTTATTCAGTGTTCCTACAGTAATGCCCTAAATAATCGACTCCTTAACCACAGCAGAATTCATTTTTCAGGATTTAGTCAGAAATATGGCTTGTTGCCATTCATCGTAAAGCTCTCACTGAGGGCTTTCCGATGAATGGCAACAAGCCATATTTCCGACAAAATCTGAAAAATTACCCTTAATTCTGCTGTGGTTAAGGAGTTGATTATTTAGGGCATTATACTCTAGGCTGGTCCGAGGCTATGCAGCTGTAATATCTTCATCATTAGAGTGATGTTAAACACTCCGGTAGGGTGATCCAATAGAAATGGAGAATAATCTTGCTCAAAGTAGTTATTTTTACAAATCTTAAATCCAAACTGAAAACACACACCGCCATTATTATATATAAATTAAATTCAGTGACTCTCGATGGCGATATTGTTTTCGTTACTTTATCGCCGATATTTGCGTCCCGAATCGAGAAGTAAATATTTACAATTGAGCGTAGTTCAGATGATGTTTTCTATGGAGTGGTATGGTCGATCTGCTTGAGATTTTCGACGATGTAGTAGAATGCTACATCGTAGTAGAATGCTACATTCCTCCAGTTGACATACTGCCTGAATACTAACTTAACAGTTTAACGCACCTGAACAAGTCCATAATATGTCTTTAAAGAGCAAGCCTTGAAATAGTGTGTCTGTCATTTGCATAATGAGGTTCCCAGAGGGTGAATTTGGTGATGCTAGCCTGCTATGCGGGGTAGCATCACTAAATTCACCCTCTGGGGACCTCATTCTGCAAATGACAGACACACTATTTCAAGGCTTGAATATATTGAGGGTTCCTAGCTGGCTATTTTTTTATGTGACATTTTAATTTAGGAATATTTACATAGTCCATCTGTGTTACACTAAATCCTATTCAGTGATTGGTAAACTGCCAATTGAGTCATCTGTTTCATACCCCAATAACACAGACAGTAACACGAACACGACATAAAAAATTGTTGACCTAATTTGACATAATCACTAAATGCGGTCTTCAGAATAATTGGGCGTGCTTTTTAAAGTTCAGCCGAATTGCATCTGAAGCCAGTTATTTATATTGATCAAGTTATCATTGCTATTAAGTGCTTGGAAATATTATATTGGGCTAACTTAATGTGCTGTATGGGCTAGTCTGAAATTCTCAGCAGATTTTGTGAAAATAAATAAGAATACACTCAGCTTTTTTATGGGAATAAATCATCAAAAGGTTGTATAAATATAAGAAATGAATGTAGTGGGTGTGTGTGTTATTTGGGGATATAGCTCTGTGGTCGGCTGGAACACATTTAGTGAAGACTGCTTTTTACAGTTCACACAATGTGCCCCAAGGACCACAGTGCCATATCCCCCAATAACACACACACCCACTACATTCATTAATAACCACAGCACCATGCATGTCCCACAATAACACACACACCCACTACATTCATTTCTTAATTGAGACATTCCTGAATTTGACATGGCTGCATAATCAAGGGCTTTAATAAGGCCATAGCATTTGCAGCTTCAAATTTTGAGTTAAAAGGTCTTGAGTTAATGCAGAATATCATAGGTATCTAAGGAATGCATGTGCATTAATAAATCAGTATACAAAATATGCAAATTGTTGTCAGTCCTAAGATATTCAAGAAATTCCCTCTTAACCGTTTCTATACTAAATACTCATTAACGAGTAGTTCCCTTTGTTGAACTTATTATCTGAACATTTCCCACCAATGGATATGAATCATTCTGATCTTGTATTATCTGTTTTTCTGTCTTTGATCTGCTTTTATAACCTGAACACCCCTCCAGATGAATAATAGATCATTCCAATGTATACTATTATAAATTAGCTGGAAAATCCATTTAGTATAGAAATGGTTAAGGTGTGAAAGGAAACAAAGCCATTTTTAACTGATATTCTACAATTAACTACATGTAAACCACCAATGCGGTTATTGCATCTTTTCTTGGAAGTTTGTAAATGATAAATTAGTCTTATTAGAAAATATCCCAACGCTTTGTGTGCCTTTAACCCTTTACCCAACAGAAGGGCCCTGTGCCAATGCATTCTCTTATATATGCGAGTCGACCATAGGTCGCCTCGCATATATAAGAGAATGCATTGGCTTAACACATTAAAAATTATAAAATTGTTAAAGAATTTAAGAAAAAATGGTAAAAAGTGTTAAAAAAAGATTTTTTTTAGGCCAATGCATTCTCTTATATATGCGAGGCGACCTATGGTCGACTCGCATATATAAGAGAATGCATTGGCACAGGGCATAACTGTAACTATCACAATGTGGTCAAGGAGCCGGTTCCAATGATATCCATATTTGTATGGTTCTATTGAGACAGACCGAAGATATTTTAGGCTGTTGAAGCTTTATTTGGCCGGTTTTGGCCGGTTTGTTGAGTAAAGGGTTAAGTATAGCATCCTTTTTTCATTGTAGAATTGCCTGATTGGATATGTTTGCAATTGGGTTAATATTTGACTGACAGGGTGGATCAGAGCACATGACATTTAAACATATGCAATGAACACCTAACAGGCTAATCACATTGAATGAATTGTATAATTGAAAAAAATTGATTCCCAATTTGTTGTAAAATATAGAGATCCGGGGGGGGGGGGGGGGGGGCTGGGAACACCACAGAAAAGCGGTGGTCTGTTGTTTAAACACTCCATCACCAGGTACATAACTGACGACGATTCCAGTGAAATTTAGCATTTTACTTCAGACTTACACCTACACTTACATTCTACAACTGCTTACTCATGTACATAACTATAAATTTCAAAATTAACCCTTTCGAAAACTCGCGGCCTATGCTTACGTTCCTAATTTCTAAATTTGTAACACCTAACTATGTACCACGCTCCCATCTTTTACTGAAACTACCGGTATGGGACAATCATGAAACTAAAGAATATTTTAATACTCTACGTATAACTAGTTCATTTATGATAGTGCGTGATTCTACGATACTGGTACGCATACTCTGTCATAGGTATACCTATATTTTCCAAATTTCAAAACACCAGGCATACCTCTATTATGCTCCTGTTTTTAATTTTACTGACTATGGAATTGTCCAAGTGGCGCTTCGGAATGTGTACCTAGATAATGATCACCTTTGTCCATGTTACCGAAGACAGGTTTACCCTACTATTCTGTGGTGTTCCCAGCCCCCCCGGATCTCTATATTTTACAACAATTGGGTTAATATTTGACTGACAGGGTGGATCAGAGCACATGACATTTAAACACATGCAATGAACACCTAACAGGCTAATCACATTGAATGAATTGTATAATTGAAAAAAATTGATTCCCAATTTGCATTATAGCATGACAGCGTCTGAGTCTGACTAGAGGGCTGCACTTCATAAGTAGCGGCAATCACTGAATATCGGTGTCGTCAAGTCATAAGGTTATAACCGGGAGGTTTACTTGAGAGATATTTGAAGACAGATTGGACAAGTCTTACACCATGAAAGAAAATGATAGCACTTCCTCAATAGCTTAATTGAATTCCAAAACTAATTTTAAATCAAGTTAGAGAAAATTTGGAAATTCAAACTCTCTTCATCTCTTTTGTCTCCTGACCTAGCGGTAGATTGTGTTATAATTTAGCTTTCAATTCGGCCGACTGTGATGTCTTTGTTAAAGGACAATCGCTGAAAATTGTCTTTTATGCCCCAAGCTTAGTTTCATGGTCAAATTCTTTGAAAATTAATCTTCTGCCGTCAGTGGATCTGAACAGTTAATTGATTGTCCGTCACCAAGCGTGGTAGACTTTTGAACAAATGGCCAAAAAGATGGAACCATGGGGAAATTCATCTGAAATTAATTAACACGGTAATGAGAAATTCTCCTAATGGGTAAAAGATTCAAATTCTGCAGACAAATGTCTGTGTTGATATGGCCAGTCGCCTGGAAAAAATTAAAGACAATTCTCAACTGCCATAATCAAATAACAAAAGTTTAATTTAATGGAAGGGAAATTTTGATGTGATTGGAGTGAATTTTCTTGTCTCTGATGCCTGTCAGACATGAAATTTTCTTCAACAATGAGCACTGCACAAGTGATGCAGAAAAATTGACTTTACAGTTTGTGTGACTTTTGCTGTTAATCTGTGGGAACTACATGAATTTAAAATGTAGGAACTCCCAAGAGTATGTTTCAAGGACGCAATACTAGGGAGAGGGCACTGGCCTTTCCTGCACCACCAAAGGAAGTAGGGGTGCCCCAAGTGGGTTCCTGAGAACAATTATCTGCAGAACCCAAGTACCAAACATAAGATATGTAATTTGGTACCATGGGTTCTTAGATAATGATTAACTTTTATACACCCATTTTTTAAAAACAGGACGATTTTGGTATTGCTGTCCGAATGCCCGTCCATTCCCTTTTGGTTTCCGGATGCTATTAACTTTAGATAGATTCAACTGAATGGAAAAAAAAATTGGTATGTGGGTTTACTAACACAAAATACAGGGCAAGTTTGAATTCGGATTCCGCCCTCCCCCAATTCTCACCAGAGTTATGGCCCTTTTTTTGAATTACCACAGGCGTATTTTGCCATGCCCTAGCGATGCTCATGTTTTGATAGGGACCTTTGGGGCGGGAGTGGTTTATTTATTACACAATCACAAATGGAATTTGGCCATCATGTTCACATAATTTTATTCATCTGTTGTATTTTGACAATAGATACAGACCACAGTGGGTTTTAAGTGCACATGGAAAACAATTCCAGCAGATTTGCTTCTATAAATCTGTAGCATGTTTTTTTTTGCAGAAATGTGAATAAATGTGCACTGATGGATGAAATTGAGCCTGCATGGATGATGAGTGCTTGACCTGATGTGATCTATGCTAAGTTCATTCCTTTGGCACAAATGATGCTTGAGTAAATTTTATATCCACATATCTCACTGGTGTCTTCTGGTTGATTAAGCTAAGCATGTGATTAAGTATGTTTAGTATAAACTGTATATTAGATTTATACAACTGAGCTACAATTGGAATGTACTGCACCAAGCGTGTGTTTACTGTGCTTGTCATTTGCAGAATGAGGTCCCCAGAGGGTGAATTTAGTGACGCTATCCTGCACAGTGGGCTAGCATCACCAAATTCACCCTCGTGGGACCTCATTCTGCATGGCCTCATCTGCTGTGGGAGACATAGACTCATATTGAAGTTCCCAAATGGTGAATATTGTGATGTGCACCCATTGGAAACCTTGATTATGCAATGTGTCGATCGTCTGCCAATTTGGGGATATAGAGAATCTAAACTAAAAAATTAAATAGAATCTATGTGATGAAGTTTCTATAGACATTTAATAATAAAGAAACTTTCCAGAGAAGTTAGGGCCTGAGCAGAATGAGGTCCCCAGAAGGTGAATTTAGTGATGCTAGCCCCCAACTTTGGCCAAAACAGTTGGAAATTTCATACCTGACATAACTTTAGTTGGAAATTTCAGGTTGAATTTTTTGAGATAGTTTGATGTTCCGCCAACCAGTATTTAGTGCCAAATATGTTGTTTTCTACAAAATGTTGCAATTTTTTTTGTTTTTGGTCAACATTTTGGGACTGAAATACTCATCAGTTGGAAAATTGGGCTTGTTAGGTTGTAAATTTCTGGTACCAGTTAGAAAATTCCAACCCAAAATTAATTGTTATTGTCCCTCTAAATCATCGTAAATGTATAAAATAAAATGGATAATAATTCCAGTTAATATGCGTCCTTGATTTTATGGTCGATAATATGTAAAAATCAGGCTAAGGGGTTTAAAATGGAAATTAAGCATCAGGCTACACAAGAGAATCTTATGTAACTCATAGAAAACAGTAGTCACTTGGTATTTTGAGCTTATATATTACACCTAATATTATTTGCTTTTGTTGCCTTCCGGATATGAAAATAGGTTGATAAATACATGAAATACCTTTATATGAACATAATAAAACAGAAGGCCATATCAAAATCATAAAACGTCCAGACTTTCTAGCTGACATTTTCACATGATGATGCTCAACGACAACTGGAGATGTCTGTTTCTCTCTCTACATTTTCATGAGGCAATGCGAAAAAAATTGTGTTGTTCAAGAAAAAGAGGAAAGCGAAGATAAAATTTGGAATGATTTTCATCATATCAAACAAGCCTTGAAATAATGTGTCTGTCATTTGCAGATTGAGGTTCCCAGAGGGTGAATTTAGTGATGCTACCCCGCATAGCGGGCTAGCATCACCAAATTCACCCTCTGGGAACCTCATTCTGCAAATGACAGACACACTATTTCAAGGCTTGATATCAAACAAGAAATCAAATGATAATCTACACATCAAGACTGTCGCGCACAGCTAGGAAAGTTAGCCGATTCCAGAACTGTTACCAGCACCGAAACAATATAAAATTTACGGAAATATATAAGACACAAAACACACTTTCAGCTCTTTATCGGCTAATTTACTCGGAAATCTGCCATGTAGGTTCAGTAATGCCCTAATTAATCGACTCCATAACCACAGCAGAATTATGGGTAACTTTTCAGGCCCGAGAGCTTTCCGATGAATGGCAACAAGCCATATTTCCGACTAAAACCTGAAAAGTTACCATAATTCTGCTGTGGTTAAGAAGTTGATTACTTAGAGCATTACTGTATGTTATGAGATCCCCCTTACCAAATTACGTTTTCATATTTTTGAGGTTCGAATTAGCCATGTCCGTTTAATTAATTAGTGCCATGGTAAGGATGTCCCCTTCCTTTGTAAGTCTGACCCCATCATTGAGGAACATGTCTCGATGTTGTGTAGATCCATTCATGACACTAATCTCCCCATTGTCCCTCATCATTGTGTGTTATTCACCTCTACATCTGCCTGGCATCCCCTGTCTGACCATAAACAATAACCTCCATGCCAATTTATTTTTTGGTTCAAATGTGGGCTTTTTGGCAAGCCTGGAAATAGTGTGTCTGTCATTTGCAGATTGAGGTCCCCAGAGGGAGAATTTAGTGATGCTACCCCGCATAGCGGGCTAGCATCACCAAATTCACCCTCTGGGAACCTCATTCTGCTGAGGTATAAGCAGAATGAGGTCCACAGAGGGTGAATTTGGTGATGCTAGCCTGCTATGCGGGGTAGCATCACTAAATTCACCTTCTGTGACCTCATTCTGCAAATGACAGACACACTATTTCAAGGTGTGCTTTCTTGGCCAGCTGATTGTAATTGATTTCACTGTCCAATCTGCACATTGTAAATGAAGAACCATGTGTAGAGAGGTAGGAATAGATATAAAAAAATCTGTGGTCTGTCAGGTCTGTCAGTGATAAAAAATGCTTTCAATTAACCCATTTATAAGATATATGTCTCCCAAATTAAATGCCTAACCTGGTTTTGGGTCAAATAGCAAGAGCAGCCTTCTTCCTTGATATCCGATTGATTCCAATTCATTTGTGGAATGAACTTGTTTATAGGTACATGTATGTAGCTGGAGTGAAGGTTGTAAAGGACTTAGTGAATAGAGGGAATGTGTGGTGTTTCTCACCCCTCCCCCATCTTTGGCCAGAATTTTCATGCTTGACACAATGCTACTTGTCGTACTTGGAACATTTTTCTAACCAAATGTTGGTTTAAATTGTTCCGATAGTATTATTTTTCATTGTTTTGTAAGAATTTTGTTTTTAAATATTTTCCCACATTCAGTCAATAGTTTGGACTGAAATGGCAATTATTTGGAAATTTTCTAAACATAGGTGGTGTTAGGTTGGAAATTTCCAACAGTTAGAAATCTTGTTTATAACACGAGGAGGTGGTGCAAGACCTGGAAACTTTTTTCAAAGAATGGGCTGGAAGGGGGGCAGTTGGGGCAATTACAAGTCGGCCACCTCCCCCCCCTGCACAAGCAAGAGAAACCATCTAGACACGTCCATGAGTAAAATCTATAGCAGGGTTTGGGTTTTTATTTCTGAGCAGTTTGAATTCATTTGCTGAATGAACTTCATGTTTGTCGGTAGCTGAACACATTGGCCTAACAATATTTACCTTCACCTTGTAAGCCATTGGATTCTCTTATATATACGATGCTCCCAATAAGAGAATGCCTGGTACAGGATCTTTAATGCTGCACCAGCACAGCTCCCATCACGAAAGTGTTAGATGAGCCCTTACTGAAAGTTGTGCGGCCTACCCTTGCCTTCGTTTGCTTCTGGTGCCCCTGGATAGCTGATTGATTCCATTTGATTAGCAGAATGAATCTCAGTGTTTATAGGTAGCTGGAACAAGGCTGTAGCAGGGTCGGAGTTTCAATATCTGATTGATTCCATTTGATTTGGGGAATGAATCTCAAGTGTTTATCACTATCTAGGGTAAAGGCTACAGCGGGGCCTGGGTTGTGTTTTTTGAGTAAATACGAAGCATGTATGTTTATATTTGCCCCCACACTGTGCACCCTGGCTCTCACACACGTTTCATACACTTGACTATCTCACACTGATCAGTTAAGGTCAGGGATTCTTTATTACATTTTTATCATTTTGTGCTGAAGGAACATCTGTATAGACCAGGGATAATACAAATCATTTCTCAGTTGGACTTGGATTCTCTTCATTGTGGTCTTGATTCATTGGATGGTGTTAATTGTGGTCTCGATTCATTGGATGGTGTTAATTGTGGTCTCGATTCATTGGATAGTGTTAATAGTGGTCTCGATTCATTGGATACTGTTAATTGTGGTCTCCTTCTCCTTGTTCAGGATGTTTGACAGGTAAACCTTGGCCTTTTCAAAGTGATTTTGAAGGCATACATAATGCCCTAAAATTATGGACTCCTTAACCACAGCAGAATTATGGGTAATTTTTCAGGATTTAGTCGTAAATATGGCTTGTTGCCATTCATCGGAAAGCTCTCAGTAATTCTGCTGTGGTTCAGGAGTCAATTATTTAGGGTATTACTGTAATTGTGCGCTTGTTTATGTGAATAAATCTGATAAGTGACTACACATTGCCCACTGAGCATTAAGGTAGCAATAACCAATTTCATGCAATTTTGGCCAACCTGGGAGGGGGTACTGTACTTCAATTCCATGCTGAGCCATTATCTTTGGCATGGGTCCCATTCAAGCATGTTTTATTTTTGACAGAAATGTTAGGTGTAATCAAATGTCTGTACTTTAGCTTCTTTGTACAATTTGTCAAGAGTTATGCCCCTTGGTTTGCACACAGAAATAACTTTTACCCCATTATTTTACTAAATTTGACCATTTTAAATACAAAAACAGATCATGACCGAACGAATGTCAGTAAATAAGCTTCTTCCACCTGATAAAACTGTTAAAACCGTAAAATATTTGAAATAAAAAAACTGATCTCGCCAATTTCCCAAAAAATGTCTTGCAAGCGTAGATGACAGAATTCAGGGGAGATAAATCGGGCTATTTTTCTATAACAAAACACAGAGTTAATTGCCCCCCCCCCCCCCCCTCTCACCCACTGAATACAAAAATCTAAATTCATGTATTAAATTTTGTCACTTTTTTGTGAACTTTCCCAGTTTTTAAAAATAATTAAACATTCAAACCAATAATGTCACATTTAACACATGCTACACTGGCTGTTATGCCCCCTCCCCCGATACTTAATAATACCATCTCAGAAAACACAACACATGAACTTCGCCTAATTGTGTATATACCAATAAATAAAAGGCAATAATCTGAGGGTTGAGTGTAGCATCATTAAATTCACCCTCTGGGGACCTCATTCTGCAAATGTCCAGCACCATATTCTCAGACCTGACATTGCTTCCAGAATTAGACAGTACAAGTTTTACAGCTTTTAGGTTATGTATAAACTTGGTAGACACTGGCCCTATATGACAGTCCTGAGAGCTTATTTGCATACAAAATAATATGAGGTGGCATTGTCAAGATGTTGCAATGTCAGAACATCAAAATAACAAAATCGTTAAAGTGATGTGAAACACTGAGGTGTTCAGAACGGAATAACAAATAATAATGCAAAAATAAGTTTTTTTTTACCTAAATTTTATATAAAAATCTTTCCAAATAGGCGGAAAATAGTGTCATATAAACGACGTACATGCAGAGACTATTGTTGACACAAATCATTGCAGTAGATATTTACATTTGTGCATATTTGAAACGTGTTATTCTCTGAAATGGAACAGTTGATGTGTTTGGAATTGTCGGCAATCTCAGTCGATTGCTACCTTCTTCCAGTAGAGATACTGTTTGGACACTAAATGTAACTTATCGGTTTATTCTCTGAAGTACGTCCATAATATGCATTTTAACCCTTTCAGTGCCAAGTCTGATTTTTGTATCGACCCATATACCCTGTGCCAATGCATTCTCTTATATATGTGAGTCGACCATAGGTCGCCTCGCATATATAAGAGAATGCATTGGCCTAACAATTTTTCTTATATTCTTTAACAGACTTATTTTGTAGGTTTAGTGCCAGGGAATGTTACGTTTTTCATGGGCATCAAAATTATTACTATGAATACTTGGTGATAGTTTTGAGTTATAACATGCCCCTAAGGTTTTATCAAGTTTGTTTTTAAATTCGCTATAGCATGCTTTAAGCATACCCAAAAACAATTCAACCCAAAAAAAATTTTTAGTGCCGATTTTACAGACCGTTAATTAATTAGGGCCGATGAGATTGGCCCCTGGCACTGAAAGGGTTAAGTTTGAATGTGAAGTGTAATGTTTAAAAGCCTCTTCTTGACCTTGGTTGATCTCTATATAAAAACTTTCCAACTGTTGGAGATTTCCGACCTGAAAACCCCCTAAGTTTGGAAAATTTGCAACTGATGGCCATTTCTGACCCAAATTTTGACAAAAAAGTTGAAAAATATGCTACTGTTGGTATAAAAACAACAAATTTCCCACCAATTATTTGTTGGAAAATCAAACAATGAGAACAATTTCAACTTATATGTGGTGTATTTAAAAAAGCTAATTTTGTGTCAGGCATGAAAATTCCAACTATGGAAAGTTTTAACCAACATTGGGAGGGGGTTAGACACTCTCCAACCCCCCTCACCCAGTTGCCAAATCCCTGTCGCTGGGTCCTGATATCTTTTTATTGCTGCCTGCCTATTGTTTTCAATCCTATTACAGTAATGCTCTAAGTAATTGACTTCTTAACCACAGCAGAATTATGGGTAACTTTTCAGGATTTAGTCTGAAATATGGCTTGTTGCCATTCATCGGAAAGCTCTCCCCGAGAGCTTCCGATGAATGGCAACAAGCCATATTTCCGACTAAATCCTGAAAAGTTACCCATAATTCTACTGTTGTTAAGATGTCGATTACTTAGAGCATTACTGTGTATCCTATAATTGTGATAAAAAAGTTTATTGCATCTCTTTTGTTGGATCATTTGTACAATGGGGTTTATATTTTTATTATAACATTTATCAGTTCACAGCGCGCATAATAGTCTGCTTCCATGTGGGTGGGATATTTTTTCATTTCAATTTTATGACTTAATACTGAAAAAAACCCAAAGGTTAATGGTGATAACACAAATCATTTCTCTGTTGGATCCGCCTTGTGTCTGTTCATTTGAAATCCATCTTTTCTTTGTTTAAAGATACTGTGCACTTGATAATAATGATGATTTTATGTAGCATTGAACCAACTTGCTCTTAGTCGCGTTTAAACATTACACTTCACATTTATAGTTAAAGACATATTATGAACTTACTTCAGACAATAAAACCTGATAAGTTAGTATCAAAACAGTATCTCCACTGGAAGAAGGTAGCAATCAACTAAAGATAATCAAAGTTCCAAACACATCAACTGTAAATTCAAGCCTTGAAATAGTGTGTCTGTCAATTGCAGAATGAGGTCCCCAGAGGGTGAATATAGTGATGCTACCCCGCATGTAACTTTCAGTGCCAACATCTGCACCATCCATGGATATTTCTGATTTCAAAACTGTGGAACAATTTAGGATGTGCAGTAATTCTCTAAGTAATCGGTGAGAGCTTTCCGATGAATGGCAACAAGCCATATTTCCGACTAAATCCTGAAAAGTTACCCATAATTCAGCTGTGGTTAAGAAGTCGATTACTTAGAGCATTACTGTAGAGTCACTGTCTGAAGTAGAAGTCTTCTAAAAGTAATTTGAATTTAAGTCTCTCTTACAGTAATGCCCTGCATATCGACTCCCTAAATGTCTTGTTGCCATTCATCGGAAAGCTCTCACTGAGAGCTTTCCGATGAATGGCAACAAGCTATATTTCCACCTAAATCCTGAAAAATTACCCATATTTATGCTGTGGTTAAGGAGTCGATTATTTAGGGCATTACTGTATGTCATGATATGACCATACTGGTTGCTTCTGAAGGGGACATTTAAACCCAAATTAACTAACTACCTAACTTTGTTTTTGACCAACATCAAATTACGTAGTCGCTAATGCTCACTGGGAGAACTTGGTGTCCCTTCACAACATACAAGTCAGTAAAATTGCAGTTGATTCCTATCCATAATATTCTAGAATGAAACAGATGAAACAGCATAGAAGTGACATGCTGACAACTTACTTCATAGTCAGGTGTGAAACTGTTTGTTAATTTTACTGCCTATAAATGTCACAAACTAAAGCAGTGGTGTTACTCATGATAATAAATGGGGCGTACTTATGTAAATATTCTACCTAATAAATGTCTGTTTCTGCAAAAATCACGTTTATTTTCTCTAGGTTGAAATCTACAACATATTAACAGTGATAGTCCTACATTGTGTATGTAATAAGATTGCTCTCTGCATTTTTGACAATGAATACTTGACAAAATATGCATGCTTTGAGTTTAGAATTAACCATTTGACTTTCTGCTTTGGTTTCTATTCACTTATTTTTGGAATGGTTAAATAATTCTTATGCCAGTTGTTGAACTTGTTTTCTCAATGCCCCTAAAAATGAATGAATGGGAATTTATAAGGCTTTTCTGTACATGATATACAGGGGGCCTCGGTGGCTCAATCGGTTAGGGGTACAACTCCAAGCCGTTTCGCCCTCCAGCGCTGGCGATAAGGGTTCGAATCCACATTTTTCCATCGTGGACCTTGTAACTCGCAATCGTTATCTGGTGGAGTTACCAGTTACTCGCCGATGGCCGGTGGTTTGCCGCACATGGTTGACGAGTTTATCAGCCATTGAAATCACTGTTAGATTAGATGCTAGTGTGCGGATTTCCTCCACCACTAAAACTGGCAATGTCGTGATATGGCCTTAGTTGCTAAAGCGACAATAAACCCCAATCAATCAATCAATCAATCTACATGATATACATGTTATTTGAACATTCTTAAAATTGACAGTCAACTCAAAAATGGGAGCTAGAGTTCATTCCAGGTCAAGCCTGAATTTAGTGAGGCTGAATGAGGTCCCCAGAGGGTGAATTTGGTGATGCTAGCCCACTGCGGTATTAAATTCAAGCTTGATTCCAGGTTTAGATGAAAGAAGTTAATAAAACAGTTTTATAAATGAAGTAGATTTAAGAATTTCATTATGGATTTAAGGCTGTTTTTTTCCTTATAGTCTGAACATCCCTACCAGGCCTCAGCTCACAAGGCGACTCGGGCGAGATTGTCGCCTTACTGTCGCTCTAAGGCGAAATCGAAGTCGCCTTCAATTTTTAATAGTGGGAATTTTTTTATTTTTTTTTCCTTAATTTTTTTTCCGGACATGTCCGTATATAGATGAATTATGGCGGCCATCCCAAAAAGAAACAGACGATGCAGAGCCAAAGACCCAAGTGTTTAAAATAAAAATAATAAAATATGACCTATTGTTTTGTGTTGTTATTCCGTCGCCTTTGTTCCCTTTGCGGTAATGAATGTTAATCACGAATGTTTTGACACGCTGAAAACACGATGAGATGTTCCCATCTGTGTTGTTACTGACCATCGTGAGTGTCACAAATAAATGTTTTAATTAACTTAAAAGACCGCCGTCCCGCTTTTCAGATATAAAACAATTACGACATTATCAGAGTATGTACCAGGCGCTTCGGAAGTTCGTTTCGGTAACGCGTCGGACTTTTTGAAGAGACCGCGTCGGACTTTTTGAAGAGACCGACTTCCGTAAATAAAATAATGTTTATTGCTTTAATCGGATTATACCAGTGATGTTGGCATTAATTAAGGGAGGCCATTAATTAATAAAAGCTTTTGCAACTCCTTTGTTAGTTAGTCCTTATTGTTTATTTTAGCGGACACCCACATTACAGCCGTGACCAAATTAAGCTTAAAAAGTTACATGCATCATGATTAAGAGTCAGACTGTACAAACGTATCTTCCAAGCTGCAGTCTAGGAAATAATACTACTTTCATTTAGTTAAAAAAGTAACTATTACTGTAACTTGATAATTGTCTTGCTTAAATGATAGCTACACAAAACATTTCCAAAAATTTTAAATGTATAATAACAATTAAACTAATTTCAGATAAAGTCAATTTTTTTTAGTTTTATTTGTTATTTTATCTTTTTTAATTTTTTATTGTCAGATGTTATAAAATAAAGCGATATTTGAAAATTGTCAATTTTTGGTAGTCTCCCTACCCTGAAGTCTCCCTAAATTTCCTGAAGTCTCCCTAAATTTCCTGGAGGGAGTCTTCAAGTCTCCCTGTTCTGGACCCTACAAATGAATGAATGGGAATACAGAAACTATCCGCCAAAGGGTTAAGTAAACAGACAGTGTTATTAAGGAATCTATCATGCATTTATGGCTCGTCATGATAAAATACCTGGTAATAGTATGAGCTTATTTGAACATCCCTACAAATGAATTAGTGGGAAAATATCCAAATATCCAAAGGATTAAATAGTAAAATAATATAAAAAATACGATTTGTGAATTTGTGAATAAATTTAGAAATTTAACCTTTATATTTAAGATCAACTTAATATTTCAAAAAAAATTACTAATTATATAAGCTGTTTGTTAACCATATGTGACCCGCCATATCAAATCCAGTCGGCAGTCGGGATTTTTTTACCCTGTGCCAATGCATTCTCTTATATATGCGAGTCGACCATAGGTCGCCTTGCATATATAAGAGAATGCATTGGCCTAACAATTTTTTATCATTTTTTTTAAATAAATGTTTCTGACAATTTTTAGGACATAAAATAAAAAACATCCATTACCCTGCAGGGAGCCCCACACATATATAGAAGCATATAGAAGAGTGTCGTCTGCTCATGTTTGTCTGGGGCTCTGTATGGGTGAAATTATAAAATTGTTAAAGAATACAAGAAAAAATATTAAAATTGTAAAAAATTGTTAGGCCAATGCATTCTCTTATATATGCGAGGCGACCTATGGTCGACTCGCATATATAAGAGAATGCATTGGCACAGGGTAAAAAAATCCCGACTTCCAACTGGATTTGATATGGCGGGTCACATATAATATTAATTAAATGTTCCTAAACATTACCCTATAAATATATAAATCCTTTTTATAATATATGAAATATATTATAAAAATAATTTATATATTTATAAGGTAATGTTCAGTTATATTTAATTAATATTATATTCAGATATTCCTGGGATTGTGAATTTGTGAGTAAGTTATTAACAGATTCAGTTGTAACATTGTAATAAAGTTATAAAAAAAAAAGAAACAAAGTTTGATATCTTATTTAAAATTTAACTTTTTATTTTTCAGACTAACTTACATGTTATGAAGGAGGATGACGGAAGGAGCTACTTAAAACTCAGCAGAGGTCTAGGAGGCCCCTCCAAGGAGGAGGCACCATTAGCGTCGTCTGCAGGGGGTCAGTACGATGATCTGTTGATTGGTTCATCCGGGGCATCCAAAAAATCTCCAATCAAACAAACTGAATTAAAGAGTGTGGCGATAGATGAATCGGCTAGCACATGTGTCTCTAACAAAGACACGGCCACTCAGGGCTATCAGGCTTCACACATAAATGAACTCCAAACAAAACCACTACTGGTCGCTGTCAGTGAAGCTGCTTTTGTGTATGGTAGGCCTGTATCGCCAGTGAGTGACACTGGTGTTAGTGTATCTCATCATAGAAGGAGGCTTATAAAAAATCATGCCATTCGGACTCTGCCGTCACCCAGAGTACAGGATGTTTTACATGTGGATGTTTCGGACAACAGATTAGGACCGTTCTTAACCCCTATATCCGAGGGACGGGAGAATATGTTTCAAGTCGGTGTGTGTTGCGAACATTGTAACAACTGTTTAGTGGATTTGAAACGACAAGTTTTGAAATTCGTTTTTCCGGATGGGAATTATAGGAAAGCTATAAGAAAGGTAAGGTTTCCAAATATATTATATCCTTTTAACCTACAGTTCTGCCCAAAATAATTGACTCAGTAACTCGGGTTATTATGCATTTATTACTGTGGTCAAACCATAACTGCACTACAGCTAAAGTAGTTATGTGACAGCTGTGACATCGCGATTAAATGTGGTCATAAGAAACCCAGGTTATATTCCTTGACTGCTGATACACTAGTTAACTGCTGACTGTTTCATTTCTATGACATATATAAATTTTCTGGAGCCACAATTGTTCTGAAAGTTACCGTTTCATACCAGTTGATGATTACATGCATTGTGACCACACAATCTTCTGGTTGTATTTCAGTGTTAACCCTGTGTTTAAAGTCTTGAAATGCAGTTTAACTGGGGTGCCACCCCGGTTCAATTAGTCATTTACTTAGGGCAGTACAGTTGGTTGTTTTAAAGCTAACCTGTCTGATGTAATGCCCCAAAGTTACTATTTCTTGTGCTTCTGGGGTGAAAAATATTTAATTGGAGTCGAGGGACCCACCCTTTGAAGTTCAGATCTATTAGATTTTGATTATTGAAATCTATTTATTTTCTACAGCTCGAATTGTTGTCAACCTAGCAAAAATTCACTGGACAATATCTTGTGAACGTTGGCATGTGGATACATTTCCGATGAATGGCAACAAGCCATTTTTCCGACTAAATCCTGAATTTTTTTCATAATTCTGCTGTGATTAAAGGGTATTATACTTCGGGCATTATTGTAGGTATTCTTATTCCGGACTCAGTAAGCATGTTTTATGCATGAACATAGACAAGTTAAAATACCATGCTGATCACATGTGAAATAAGATGTTTGTTTACTAATACACGTGCTGGGGAATTCTGGCCAGTTTGAACCAGGCATCACCATATCTGGAATTCTAGGTAGAGAAAGTAAATAGATTTCAAAAATCTAAATCTAATGGCTATGTGTGTTGAATGAAAAGTGGGTTTCTCGACTCAAATAGAATATTTTTCACATTGAAACAAAATTTTGCAGGTGGCAGTTTCTGTAAATGTCTGTCTAGGATCTTGATGCACATATATATGTCCAGACAGTCTGGGCTAAAATATTTGTTTTTTGCAAAGTACTACTTAAATTCAATATGAAATTCATAAGTTATTCCCACCAAACATTTATGGTAGATTAATTATTGTATTTGTATGGCTTGTTGATTATATTTAAATAAATGTGTTGTAATGTGCTGGGAGGGGTGTGACATATTTGTTCAGTGTCACTATGTCAAACCAAAATTAGTGATGTAAAATTAGATCTTACAAAATATGTTGTTATTTTTACTGGAGGTCTGTCATCTTGAAGACACTTGTAATTGTTACTTAATCTCCAACCAATCAGAAAAATAAATATAATCACACAACATGGGGTGGGATGGTGGGTGTGTCAGAATTTGAAAAGTTCACACCAAAAATTGGTTGACATTTAGTCCTGATTAATTTTCTAACTTTCAGAAAATTAACCCTTTGATGACAGGAGCCATGCTGATGCAGCATTAAAGATCCTGTGCCAGTTCACTCTCTTATATATGCGAGTCTCCCATAGGAAGACTTGCATATATAAGAGAATGCATTGGCTCAATGATTTTGCAAAATTTCAGGAAGCTCCAGTCGTGGAAGGGTTGACCAATATACTAGTATAATGTAAAATTAGGTTGGAATTTTCCGACAGTTGGGTGTTCGTGGGTGCGCAAATGAAGTTTCCCTGAGTCTAGAAGCATCCTTGCATGCAATAGCACTATTTAGATTCTCATGTGTGCTGAAGCTATCTGTGGAGGTGGGGGAGGGGGTGGGACTCTCAAGCTTTCAGGGCCGTAACCTTATTTTATAATAAATGATTACCCTTTGACCAACTACAACTGTACAAAGGTTATTTTACATAATTAAATAGTGGGTCAATTTTTATTCATGCGCAGTTTAAAACAAATCAACTTGAGACTCATTTTGCTGAGAGTTTTATTAGAATGTGAACCACCCTTGAATGATGTACACTGGTCGGTCGGGTACTCAACTTCTCGAACAACGATAACCTCTTTGGTCATAGTCAAAGACTTTCATGACGAGTACTCTATGAATTAGCGAAAGCTACAGTAAACACATTTAAACATTCATCAATATTGTCGATTGGAGAATCGGTGATGGACAGGGCCGAGGGGTTAGAATGATGAACATTGTTCAAATACTCCCGGTGTTAGCACCCTATTGGGGATTGTTCAGTGAAGATATCAGCCACTTAACATTGACCAATCCATCAGAAAACTGAAGACCGAAAACTCGTCCATCTGTTATTACGTGCTTCAAGCTGCTGAGGCACCAAATGAATTGATCGTAATTCACACATCTCGCTAATCGCGGACATCATCGCATCATCGAAGCTAAGGCCAGACAAAAAAGATGTTTGTTTCCGATGTCGGACCGACCCAGCTAAAATTATACCTACCCTATTGTTAACCCTTTCATGAAGATGCACTGGTGTGGCATTAAGATCAAGGGCCAGTGCATTCTCTTATATATGCAAGTCTCCCATAGGGAACCCTGCATATATATATATAAGAGAATGCACTGGATTAAAAGGTCTATGTAAATATTGTTTGGCCAATGTATTTTCTTATTTATGTGAGGCTCCGTTTGGAAGAATGCATTGGCACAGGGTTTTCACAAAGTTTCAGGAAGCTCCAGTCATGGAAGGGTTAAGGTCTAAGTGCCTTACCTTCACACCGAGATATTGTCATATATATTTTTATCACCACAACTAGTGTACAGTAATGTCCTAAGTAATCGACTCCATAACCACAGCAGAATTATGGGTAACTTTTCATGATTTAGTCGGAAATATGGCTTGTTGCCATCTCCCCGAGAGCTTTCCGATGAATGGCAACAAGCCATATTTCTGACTAAATCCTGAAAAGTTACCCATAATTCTGCTGTGGTTAAGGAGTCGATTATTTAGGGCATTACTGTATATCTTCCACTCCAAACTATTTAATCTTATCCGAACCACTACGGAGAAACAAGAAGGGCTTTATTGGCCAATTCTTCTCTTCATTCCCTCCAAACAACTGAATAGGAATCATATCAAAACTGACCCAAATGATTTTTAAAATAGATCATTCCAATGTATACTTGCATAACGGATAGGGAGAATCCATTTAGTAATAAAAGGAGGGTTAGTATTGAATTTTATGAAAATAACTCTTAAATTTATTGTTTTCTGTTCATTAGAGAGTGCCAGTTTATCAACAACATTGATGCATCTGTCAGCTGTTACACTCTATAGAATTGATGAATACTGTCTGTCTAATTTTCTACTGCTACCTCAATATATAACCCCATTTTGGATTTAATTGCCCCATCCATTTCATGCATGTCTGTTGGAATAATATATACTGATCCATCATTAACCCTTCCATGACCGGAACTTACTGAAATTTCGTGAAAACCCTGTGCCAATGCATTCTCTTATATATGCGATTCTCCCACAGGGAGCCTCGCATATATAAAAGAATGCATTAGCCTTACAATATTTACCTTGATCTTGTCTCTTGTATATGAACTTAAGCTGCACCAGTACGGCTCCCCTCATGAGCTTTAAGTACCCATTGACGAGTAGGAAATGTTCAGAAAATAAGTTCACCAAACCATTTGTTGAACTTATTATCTGAACATTTCCCACCTATGAATATGAATAATTCTGCTCTTGTATTATCTGTTTTTGTGTCTCTGGTCTGCTTTTATTACCTGAACATACCTCTAAATGAATAATATACCATTCCAATGTATACTTTTTTAGTTGAATGGGAGAATCCATTTGGAAAAGAGAGGGTTAACAGACATTAGAGAACAGGAATGAGATGCTTTATTCTACATGTTTACATAATAAGTAGCACGTCTGCTTTATATATTTCATAACACTCGGTCCATGGACTTGAAAAATAATTATAACCATTGTCATACCACTGAATCCAATATTTTGAGAGTTAACCATTTCTATACTAAAGCATCATTGACAAGTACATGTACATGTATTTATCCCATAGTTAATGTTCAGATAATAAGTTCAACAAACAGGTCAAATGTGTTTGTTGAACTTACTATCTAAAACATTTCCCTCAATAAATAAGATTCCTTTTGACTTTTATTTGTCTGTCATCTGCTTACATTACCTATCCATCCCTTCAAACCAATAATAGACCATTCTGATGTACACTTTTTAACTGACTGGGAGAATCCATTTAGTATAGAAAGTATTAAATAAACAGATATAAAATAAATTCATTTATTCACTACTCATAGGGTTAAAAATGTGTCCTAAATTGCTGTGAAACCAAAATTACAAATAAATGTTTCTCCATCCTCATTTGTTCCTATGGTATATGTGAAGAAATTTCTCTATTCCATTTTATTCCCTCTAGGAGGAGAGGGGGTATCCAGGGGCGCCGGAAGCATCCAAGGGCAGGGGGGCAGAGCCTACAAAAAGGGCACTTTTCCGCAAAAAAGGGCATTTTCTCCGCAAACTCGGGAAAATAACCATAAATTCATTGTGGCAAAAATCCCTATTTTAATGGTATTTGTCGGTTTTTATGGCTGTTTTGTGATAAAATTGACAAAAAAATAATATTCCTTGTGAAATTTGTGGTATTTGGACCAAAAAAGTCACATTTTGCTATAAAAACACGAGATTAAACACACAAAAAGCATTTTCGCCTCCAGAAAAAGGGCAAGTCCTGCCCCTGCTCGCCCCCCTTGGTCAAGGGCAGGGGGGGGGGGGTCAGCTGCCCCCTCTGCCCCCCCCCCCCATCTTCCGGCGCCCCTGGGGGTATCTTTTCTTATCACATAATTAACCCACAAAACCAGCTTCATAATTATTGGTAAGACACATGTGTAATATTGGTGCATATGATGACATCGCACCGTTATTTAAATGACTTGCGATTGCTGAAGTCTAAGATTGTTGTTTTCGATGAATACTTCGCGTTGCTTCACGTTTATTTAATCATGTGATAAAAGGTATCTCAAACTCATTCTATTTTATACGTAATTTATTAACCTCGTCCACTAAATTCTATTTGAGCCTCGGTAAACCTCGGCTCAAATCAAATTTAGTGAACTCGGTTGATAAATTCTGTATAAAATAGAAACTCATGTGAGATCCTCTATTTATCTCACTACCCTGATCATTTTGACCACTGGAAACAGATATTAGTTTTGTTAGGCCTAACCTTCAGTGGGACAATGAGTTTTCATTTTTAATTTCCGTAAACCAAATCATCAGTAGATAGGCCAAGTAGCTACTCGCACCCCCAGCTGCGTACTTGTCATGGAATTAGAGGAGTATTGTTCTCAATGGTTATGAAGTGAAGATGTATTGATTAGTTTTCATTCACACAATTAAACCAAATTACAATCCATTTCCCATAATATAAACTGATATTTCGACATGAATAAACAAAGGAAATCTTGAAACCTAATAATTTCAAAGCTTTGAAAAATTTGCTTCAATGCAAACCTCAGGTTGTATACGATTTCCGATAAGTTAAATTAATCGACCACTGTCACAAGAAAGGTCCGAGCCAGGAAACGATATCTGGTGCTAAATAATATTGATGTATGGAAATTGTCAACTGTAGCAGTCGCCACCAGTTATAAAGTGTATTGGGTTTCATGATTGATATTTATTGTCAGTATCTGTGTACGAGAAATTTCTTGTTGATCTACAGCTGTCACCAGACTGAAGACTAAAGTACAGTAATGCCCTAATTAATTGACTGCTTAACCACAGCAGAATTATGGGTAACTTTTCAGGATTTAGTCAGAAATATGGCTTGTTGCCATTCATTGGAAAGCTCTCCCCGAGAGCTTTCCGATGAATGGCATCAAGCCATATTTCCGACTAAATCCTGAAAAGTTACCCATAATTCTGCTGTGGTTAAGCAGTCGATTAATTAGGCATTACTGTACCCATTCTTAGGGGTTTTATGATACTGTAAGCTTGCTATAAGTGGTACATTTATAACTGTAGTGATACAGTCAGTTAGGTACATAGTCCATTTATCTGTTATATTCCATCTATATGATGGTAATTAAAGTCCAGTTTTGATTCTCGATAAACAGTAGTACAGATTTAAGATCTTGGCAAAGGGAGGATAACTTTGTTTATCTGCCCAAGTTTGTTAGTTCTATGTTGGCGATTGGTCGTTTCAATGTTCAGTGGAGCGATAGACCAACATAAAAATTGCTTGATTCACATCCCCACCCGACCCTGTTCAGTCTCTGCCTCAATTGTTTTGGATGTGCATATCTTTTATGTAAACTTTTTTCTTATGGCTTAACCATCAAATTACATTTCACTGACCCATTAATCAGTCTATGTTGATCAGATTGGACAATCTAAATCACCTTGTGTTATATAAGATAGGATACTGCTTCAATATCTAGAACTGTCCATGAACATTTATGTTAGGAAGAATAAAATATAAAAAATTAGATTCGTCTTCCCACTCTATTTTTCTGAAACTGTTGGATGTAAATCTGGCAATTTATTTATATTGCCATAGATAGATATTTTATTGAAGCAAACCAAATAACAGGGGTGTGCTAATACAATAAAAAAAAATCAATGCTTATGTCTGTGATGGATAATAAAGATATCATATAGATATGATATGGAATAGAACTTGGCTGGTGAGATCTTATCATCCCAATAATAGTACTAATAAGCAAGCCTTGAAATAAGGGTGTCTGTCATTTGCAGAATGAGGTTCCCAGAGGGTGAATTTAGTGATGCTCCCCCGCATAGCGGGCTAGCATCACCAAATTCACCCTCTGGGGACCTCATTCTGCTTACATTTCAGCAGAATGAGGTTCCCAGAGGGTGAATTTGGTGATGCTAGCCCGCTATGCGGGGGTAGCATCACTAAATTCACCCTCTGGGAACCTCATTCTGCAAATGACACACACACTATTTCAAGGCTTGATAATAGTACTAATAAGTAGTACAGACAGAAGTTGAACAGCATGATGGTATTTGGCTATATTCATAACTACCCGGTATACTACTGGTAATTCATACATGACTTGATGTAATCACATATATATTTAGTTTAGTTTTGGGAGTCAATAAATTAAATGTTCAAGTTGTGTTAACCCTTTCATGATGGGAGCTGCGCTGGTGCAGCATTGAAGGTCATGTGTCAATGCATTCTCTTGTATATGCGAGTCTCCCATAGGGAGCCTCGCATATATAAGAGAATGCACCAGCTTTCATGGTCAAGATAAATATTGCCAGGTCAGTGATTCTTTTATAAATGCAAAGCTCTCTATTGGAGACTCGCATACCTGTATATAATAATGCATTGGCACAGGGTTTTTGCACATTTCAGGAAGCTCTAGTCATGGAAGGGTTAATGACTCATGGGCTTTCCCAGTGAAACTAACCATACAATTGGTCTTTACTCTGGACACTAATAAACCATATGTGTAATAGGCCCTAACTGTAGCAGCGTAGCTGTCCCCACCAGTTATAAATTAAGTGTATAGGGTTTCACAATTGATATTTATTGTGGACAATTTGTAGTATTTACAGCTGTTACAGGACTGAATATATCTATACCATTCCTTCAGAAGGTTTTTTATATGACACTGATAACTATCTGTACATTGGTCCCGTACCGGTATACAACTTTCAATTCATCGGTGCTAAAATATGCACTTGTCCCTCTTGTCAAAATGTTCATGGTCACAATAATCGCTGATTCAATATTGGAACTATTCGAAGGTATATTTAGAACCTTTCCCATCTCAGTTATATTATGGGCATGTGAAAGTGTAACTTGACATAGGTCTATCCCACAATGATACTTTGTTTGAGAAAAAAAACAACTTACAATGATATTACGGGCGCAATTACACCCGTCTTCTGAATTGCGAGAGCAAATAAGCTAGTGTTCTCGCTGTGTTTTCCTCGTGGGAAGGACTGTCTGTAAGCTCTGCATATACCTTACAAGTGTATTTGGGATTATATTAAATACTTATTAATGAGGAGTTATCCCTTAGGAAATGTTCAGACAATAAGTTCAACAAATGACCATACATGGAGGTCATTATACTGAACTTCAATATCATCTGAATGAATATGAATCATTCTGCTGTTTTATAATTATCTGGTTTTTATCCGTCATCTGGTTTTATTACCTGATCACCCCTTCAAATGAATAATAGGCCATTCTAATGTATACGTTTATAATCAATTCAGTATAGAAAGGGTTAATTTAGTGACATACATGTATAATCTTCCAAGCCTCAATAAACCCAGTAATTGTATATTGTTCAAATTGTTATCATTAAGAACAATATTCAGTTTACATCCCAACATCAACTTTCTATGATTCAATATCATTTTTATGCAATACCATTTATTAAACAATTATAATAATGAGTATTTAATCCACTATAATCAGAAAATACACTTTAAATGTGCTGTTGTGCTGTGTGTACATATACATACTGGTATATGAGAGAGAAATCACTTTTTCTTGGATAAAAATAGGGAGAACTTCAGAAGTGGCACATTTTAGGGAGAAGATGTCTCCCAACTCGCCATCTAGAATGGTCCCTGTTAACTGTATGACTCAGTATGAACAGGTCACCATGACAATGATTGCTATCAGGGACTCCTTTAAGTGTGATCTTTGTTCTTCTTGGAACTATTCTTTTGAGAATTCTGTGGTCGCTTGATATAATAGAACCAGGTGCCTATGTTTGAACATCTCTGCTTGCATGAGTGCAGTCAGGAATTAAATTCTGGTCTTCTTTCAACTTGTGAATGAAAATATTTGCTTCCTTATTATGGCCACTCCACATGTTTTAGAAGCAGTGTGATTGTATTGTGGTATCAGTGTGTTTCTTGCTACCTTTAGTTTGTTCAGCGGCAACTTATAGAAATGAATGAACTTAACTTTCTTATTTGCCCATAGGCCAAAGCTAGACTATTTTTTCTACATTTACTTTTAACCCTTTACCCAACAAACCGGCCAAAACCGGCCAAATAAAGCTTCAACAGCCTAAAATATCTTCGGTCTGTCTCAATAGAACCATACAAATATGGATATCATTGGAACCGGCTCCTTGACCACATTGTGATAGTTACAGTTAGCCCTGTATAAGAGAATGCATTGGCCTAAAAAAAATATTTTTTTACCATTTTTTCTTACATTCTTTAACAATTTTATAATTTTTAATGTGTTAAGCCAATGCATTCTCTTATATATGCGAGGCGACCTATGGTCGACTCGCATATATAAGAGAATGCATTGGCACAGGGCCCTTCTGTTGGGTAAAGGGTTAATAGGGTATGACAAGACGACTGGTGAATTTAGTGACGTTATCCTGCATAGTGGGCTAGCATCACTAAATTCACCCTCTGTAGACCTCATTCTGCTTTGGCCTTATCTTCTTTGGAAAGTTTCATTATCAAATTTCTATAGAAACTTCTTCACATAAGTTCTATTTCTTTTTATACCCCCATATAAAATGGGGGGTATATTGGATTGACTGCGTCCGTCCGTCCATCACACTTTCTCCCTCTGTGTGTCCGTCCGTCCGTCCATCCGACCTCATAACTCGAACAACTATGAACCGATTTCAATAATTTTTTGTATGCAATCTCCTTAGACCCGCCTCTCCGCATGATGCTAATTGCGGTCCGACTTTCTTTTTTTAAGTTACGCCTTACTTTTCGACTTAGAAAATTCTGTCCGACTTAATAACTTTAACAAATATGAACCGATTTTAATAATTTTTGGTATACATGTTTCTCACAACACCCTCTCTACATGTTGCGGCTCAGGGTTGGCTCGGACTGTTTTTCCTAACATTACACTTCATTTTCGACTTATTTTGACTTAGAAAATTTTGGGATTTTTTTTGTGTGGATGCTATCAATATCGATATTATTAATCAAAATTTTTCTTTAAAGTTAAAAATCTTTTTTGTTGGGTTTATGGATAATGCGGGTTGATTTTGCCACAGTGGGGGTATGCTAGCACGCGAGTGCACACCTCTTGTTTTGTTTAGTTTCTCTATATCCCCAAATTTTCAGATGACACATTGCATAATCGAGATTCCCAATGGGTGAACATCACAATATTCACCATTTGGTAACTTCAATCTGAGTCAATGTCTCCCATAGCAGATGAGGCCTTGCTGAATGAGGTCCCAAGAGGGTGAATGTAGTGATGCTAGCCTGCTATGCAGGATATCGGCACTAAATTCACCCTCTGGGGACCTCATTCTGTAAATG
The DNA here is from genome assembly GCA_032622095.1 of Siphonodentalium dalli. NCBI lineage: Eukaryota > Metazoa > Mollusca > Scaphopoda > Gadilida > Siphonodentaliidae > Siphonodentalium > Siphonodentalium dalli. The sequence goes on from CP136066.1 coordinate 177,315,196, forward strand.
ACAGGCACCTTAAACTCAGACTTTACTGCAGGGACATATGCATACTGGAATATACATGTACCGGTAAGAGTGAAGTCTCTTCTCCCTGGGACAAAATTATGAAGAAGTGACACCTTGCAAGCGTTGAAATAGTGTGTCTGTCATTTGCAGAATGAGGTCCCCAGAGGGTGAATTTAATGATGCTACCCCGCATAGCGGGCTAGCATCACTAAATTCACCCTCTGGGGACCTCATTCTGCAAATGACAGACACTATTTCAAGGCTTGACATTTTGACAACTTAAGTGGAAGATATCTCCCAAGACACACTCTAGACTGGTTCCTGGTTCTAGTTAGCTGTACATTTTTCATCTCAAGTTTAATTACTTTTTTATCACTTTTCTATCTGACGTTTTGCATACATGTATACAAGACATTTTGTCCATCCAAATACTATTATTTGTCGACTAAAATTTTCCGATATAATTTACTTCAGGTCCCCAAACTCTGAATAGTATAAAGAGTCAGCTTAATTGTCTATATATATGCTATCTTTATTCTCGTATAGGGGTTAACCCTTTCATGATGGGAGCTGTGCTGGTACAGCATTAAAGACCCTTTGCCATTGCATTTTCTTAAATTTATGCGAGTCTCAAGATAAATGTTGTTAGGCCAATGTATTTTCTTATATATGTTAGGCTACTTATGGGACACTCTCATATATAAGAGAATGCATTGGCACATGGTTTTTCGCAAAATTTCAGGAATCTCCAGTCACAGAAGGGTTAATTGTCTATACCAGGGATGCCCTATCTGACTGGTGTGTTATTGTATAACTAGCTTCTACAGACTTACAGCTAACATTGCCTGGGTGCTTTTATCTAAAGACAACAAACCTACAAAATCGAGAATATTTTGTGACCAGTTATCATAACCTGGTTATGCTCCTACAGATAAGAGATATCAGAATGTCTTTTTGAAGAACTATTTGTGAATCCGGAAAGATTTGTTTTCCTAAGCTGATAAAATTTGTAGCAATACCTACATATCCTCTTATTTTAGATATGGAAAGTAATTCTAATCTTGCTAGTTCAATGGACCATATGTATCATGAAATGTTGGTCAATCTTTAACCATTCCATGTCTGCATGGAGCAAGCCTTGAAATAGTGTGTCTGTCATTGCAGAATAAGGTCCCCAGAGGATTTTGTGTTAGCTCGCACATTGGGCTAGCGTCACTAAATCCACCCTCTGGAGGACCTCATCTTCTCTGGAAAGTATCTTTATTATCAAATTAACAAGTTTTTTTTAGTTTCTTCAGACACTTTTTCACAAGGTTCTTTGGCAGACGACACATTGCATAATCGAGATGCCCAATGGGTGCACATCACAATATACAACATCTGGGAACTTAAATCTGAGTCTTTAAGCTAGTCTCCCATAGCAGATGAGGCCATGCAGAATGAGGTCTCCAGAGGATGAATTTGGTGATGCTAGCCTGCTGTGCAGGGTAGCGTCACTATATTCACCCTCTGGGGACCTCATTCTGTAAATGTCCCGCACCATATTCTCAGGACTGTTTATGATTCATTAATGAGTCTCACAAACAGGTTCAGGGCTTTTCAAACTTCAGAGTGTAACATGCTGGGAATGCCTGGGATGACATTTATTTGCCATTTCACGACTATTTATAGTCATTCAGATGTTCTATTGCAAGTCATATTTACATAGGAGATATGCGGGTTTGTGTATGTCCATGGGTCATAAATAAAATGTGTGGATTTTAAACTAGGTAGGCTTTATAATACTGATTATTTAACATGACCGGACATATCTTTTATCCAGCAAAATGTTATCCCCCCCAGGGGCTCCATTCCAGAAGAAAACTGTATTACTTTATTCAATTCTGCATTACGACTAGAGGTAAATTTTATGCTTATATCAGTTTTTGGAACTGAGGGGTCAGCATTGGAATAGCATCAGGGACCAGTCTAGAGGTTTAAAATTGGGAGAAGTCACTTAATTCTCCCTGTTTCGTTATGCAGTAATGCCCTAAATAATTGACTCCTTAACCACAGAAGAATTATCGGTAATTTTTCAGGATTTAGTCGGAAATATGGCTTGTTGCCATTCATCGGAAAGCTTTAGTCGGAAATATGGCTTGTTGCCATTCACCGGAAAGCTCTCAGTGAGAGCTTTCCGATGAATGGCAACAAGCCATATTTCCGACTAAATCCTGAAATGTTACCCATAATTTCCGATGAATGACAACAAGCCATATTTCCGACTAAATCCTGAAAAGTTACCCATAATTCTTCTGTGGTTAAGGAGTCAATTATTTAGGGCATTACTGTAAGGGAGAAATTGACTGTTATCAGGGAGAAGTGACAATGGCTGAAGTTCAATTTACACCTCAACATCACACTTCTATGATCCAATAAGTATTATGGAACACAAGAGCTCATTTATAAAACCATTATAGTGAGTAAGAACACCATTATAGTGAGTAAGAACACCATTCTAATCAGTAAATGTACTTTAGATAAGCTGTTGGGACATTCATACTGGTAAAGAGAGAGAAGTCACTTCTCCCTGGGACAACAATAGGGAGAAGAGGCACATTTTAGGGAGAAGATGTCTCCCAAGTTGCCCTGTAGGCTGGTCCCTGTAGCTATATATGCCCGACATCACACTTCTATGATCCAATAAGTATCATGCACCAGAAGAGCCCATTTATTAAACCATTATAGTGAGTAAGAACACCAATTATAATCAGTAGATATACTTTAAATAAGCTGCTGGTACACATGCATATTGGTCAGTGTTCACGCTGTCGGTAGCCAAATTAGCCAATGGCTAATCTTTTTTGAATTTGGCTAATAAAAATTTCATTTGGCTAAAATTTGGCTAAACTTTTTTTTACCCCAAATGTAGACTGAAAGCATGGAGTCAGAAAGCTAATTAATAAAAGCGCTCAATAGATCGACATTCAAGACGAAGTTAGGTGACGAAAGTATTTCATTGTTTTCGATTACGTCACTCTGCACGAAACAGCAAAAGTTTATTATTTTACATTTAATCCCCTAATCCCCCATTGTCTGTCTGGTCACTCACGGGACTCCCGCACAATGCATGTTTATGATGACATTGTATTTATGACGGTCGAGGTTTATGAGCACCAAGTGTAAGACAATAGCTTAATCAGCCAAATGTGAATCACGACAGATATTTTGTGGCTATTTGTCGTCAATACCGATACAGTCAAAATAATATGCATGCTTTTATGACAGATTGTAATTTGATAATGGCGTAACAATATTAAGTTATTAGTTTCCAGATGTCACTTAGATATTTTCGCAAGGATAAATATTTAATGATTTAAAACAAAATATTGATATAAAACAAACTAAAACAAAATTAAGAAGGACAATCCCGGGTTACCCCCCCCCCCCCCCCCCCCCCCCCCCCCCCAAATCACTCTTTCACATAAAGATTAATAATTTTTAATAAATGATATATATAAAAATACTTCTAGTTCATAAAAATTATTTAAATTATTGTGTATTTTACCTGTGTCTGTTAGATTTTACGTTTTAGTCATCAATTGTGAACCGACCAGAAAACGATGATTTAATTTGGCCAAAGTTTTTTTTAATTTGGCCAAAAAACATTTGGCTAAAGTTTTTTTCATTTGGCTAATAAAATTTTCATTTGGCTAAACTTTTGGCTAAAGTTTTTTTCGGTCCAGCGTGAACACTGATATTGGTATATGAGAGAGGTCACTTCTCCCTGGGACTGGGGGGCCTCGGTGGCTCAATCGGTTAGGGGTACCACTCCAAGCCGTTTCGCCCTCCAGCGCTGGCGATAAGGGTTCAAATCCACATGTTTCCATTGTGGACTTTGTAACTCGAAATCGTTATCTGGTGGAGTTGCCAGTTACTCGCCGATGGTCGGTGGTTTGCCGCACATGGTTGACGAGTTTATCAGCCATTGAAATCACTGTTAGATTAGTCGCAAGTGTGCGGATTTCCTCCACCACTAAAACTGGCAATGTCGTGATATGGCCTTAGTGGCTAAAGCGACAATAAAACCCCAATCAATCAATCAATCAATCTCCCTGGGACAAAATTAGGGAGAAGTGGCACATTTTAGGGAGAAGTCTCATAAGTCACTTTCTAGGCTGATCCCTGTACTGTATGCCCATTTAAAAATGCAACATAGGCTTTTATTGCTGAAAGATCCCCAAGAATAATGGTTTTACTGTGAACATTTAGCCGCTCATTCACACTGTATTAATCCTTGATAAACAGGATAAACATGCCAAAATGATTCCCTTGACAGGCTAGAAGCACTGCAAGTAATCTGCATATAAAAATTATTTATATTGCTCATCTACTAGTGCTAAGGATCCAAATAAACATACTCCTAGGTTTATTATTTTTGTCGAAATAATCACACCCTTGCTTGGGGATTATGGCAGAATTGAGCTATTTTGCAATCAAGCCTTGAACTAGGGTGTCTATCATTTGCAGAATGAGATCCCCAGAGGGTGAATTTAGTGATGCTACCCCGCATAGTGGGCTAGCATCACCAAATTCACCCTCTGGGAACCTCATTCTGCTGAGGTGTAATCAGAATGAGGTCTACAAATGACAGACACACTATTTCAAGGCTTGTTTGCAATAGTCAGGTTCCTGGGAGGCAATCATGTCCTATCAAATTGATATTACTCAAAGATCTTATTGACTGGATTTGCTTCCATGGTAATCACGTACATAATTTCAATGTTTGGTTATATAATGATTATCAGAAGCACCTACGCTGTATTGTGTCTATCAGTTTCTGTTTTCACACCCCTACTTTTATTCCGCCCCTACTCTTATTTGATTTCGGGATATATTCCACCCTCTACTTTTATTCCGCACCATTCGCAAAGAGATTGTTTCACATTACTTAACACTTCCATGACTGGAGGTTCCTGAAATATTGCGAAAACCATGTGCCAATGCATTAAATTCTCTTTATGCCGGTATATGTGAGTCTCCCATAGGGAGCCTTGCATATATAAGAGAATACATTGGCCTAACAATATTTACCTTGACCTTGTAAGCCATGCAGTGCATTCTCTTATATATGCGAGGTTCCCTATGGGAGACTCACATATATAAGAGAATGCATTGACACAGGATATAAGAGAATGCATTGACACAGGATATAAGATAATGCATTGACACAGGATATAAGAGAATGCATTGACACAGGATATAAGAGAATGCATTGACACAGGATATAAGAGAATGCATTGACACAGGATATAAGAGAATGCATTGACACAGGATATTTAATGCTGCATGCACCAGGGCAGCTCCGGTCATGAACCTCATGATAAGGTTAAGGTTGCACTGCCAACTTGAACTATTTCAACACTGACAGTTATAAAAACTGTCAATATCAGTTCTAGCTCTGGGAGAAACAATAATGGACTCAAGCCTTGAAATAGGGTGTCTGTCATTTGCAGAATGAGGTCCCCAGAAGGTGAATTTAGTGATGCTACCCCGCATAGCGGGCTAGCATCACCAAATTCACCCTCTGGGGACCTCATTCTGCTTACACCTTAGCAGAATGAGGTTCCCAGAGGGTGAATTTCGAGATGCTAGCCCACTATGCGGGGTAGCATCACTAAATTCACCCTCTGGGGACCTCATTCTGCAAATGACAGACACCCTATTTCAAGGCTTGGACTAGGTATTGTTCTTGAATGTTATCTATTGATGAAGCTTCAGCATTTTACCTGATGTAGTTTTCCTTTGATATACTCTAGGTATATCTCCCTTCCAACCTTAAAATAGTTCCAGACAGGAAAAAACACAGCAGGTTAAACCAGGTGTAGCCTGGTCATTAAGATATCACTTATTTGTTGAAATCGCAACATGAACTTCAAATGGGTAAATAAGCTTGTAATGGTAACATGATAGTGTTGGACACAGCATGGGTCCCAGATCATTAAAACCAAAACATGCCCTGTGTGTACTGGTAATGATAAGCTTTGCTTCTTTTATTTGTAAATAAAGTTTTTCTCTCATGATATTGTTGTTTGTTGATCTTGAGTTTTATGGTGGTAGCTTGAGTTTGTGCTGGCCATGACTTAGGTCCTGATCAGGGTTCTCGCTGTCAATTTTGTTTACCCCAAAATCTGAAATCTAATTCAAAAACCCAATTTTTTTTGTAACCAGAGCGACATGAGAATCAAATTTATGGTATGATCATCTGCTAATTGATTAGCTGATACAGCTTAATGGGTAACAATTTAAAAGGCGCTTTGTCTGTCATGAGGCTGAATGGTAGATGGTGGGTAGTGGTATATTGTCAAGTAACACTTGTGGGATGAAAGAAGTCTGGTCACTTTATTCGAAGTTATGGATATAATTATATAGAATGTTAGATGTTAAATAAAACACAAATATTCATTTAATTGTGAGACCAGAAAATGAGGATTTAATTTGGCCAAAGTTTTTTTAATTTGGTCAAAAATTCAGAATTGGCCAAACATTGACCAAAACATTTTTTCGCCCAGTGTAAACACTGGTCCTGATCACAGACATACACGGTCATTTGCTTATCTATCGAAATGGTCACGCATTATCCCGATTTTTATAAGTTTGTATTGACTCTTCACACATTGAAACAATATGATACGAGTCAATGTTTTTTCTTTGTGCTCTTGTTTTGACACACTTTCTCACCCGTTTCCACTTCGGTAGACCTTTACTCTATTAACTTATTGCTATATCGGCAAATTTTATAGAATCGTCACAGATGTAAATGAGAAATCTGATTGGAAATGCTGGGATATAGGCAGCGTTTCTAGAAAAGAACACCAGCCCGATTCGGAGATTAAGAATAAATTCCAAAAAGTTGTCAAAAAATGGAAAATATGGTAGTAAAACCACCCCTGGTCAAGTGGTCCTGCTATGTGGTATGAGGCTGCATGACGGGTCCTGCTGAATTGATATGATGCTGTTAACAAAAAGTACCGTTATATTTTTTTAATTTTTAATTTAATTTTTTGCGGTGTTCCTATAATCGGAACATATCCAGGAAAAGCCATTATGCGTATCAAACATTCAAAAACATAGCTATTGTGAAATATTTTTAACACTGGTTGTATTAGTTGTTGAAAATCGACTATAATCAAGATGGATGATCGCATCGTTTTAGAAACACCAGCGCGGGTATTATTATATTTTTCAAATATATATATGTTCTTGAATGTTTCGTACACTACTGTTTTTTTCTCAAAACTCTCGGATCCTAACAACGCAAAAATAAAAACTTTAGAAAAAATAACGGTACTTTTTTGTAACGGCATCAGTTTGCCCTACCCGCATCATAGCAATTCAGCAGGACCACCAGCATCATACCATATTAGCAGGACCATTTGATCAGGGTTGAAAACGTTATTTTTCACATTCTGTGATCTGACTTCCTTGGAAGAGGGGCAAATGACCCCTTCTGCCCCTGCTTTTGGCGCCCCTATTTGCTTTACACATACATTACTGCAATTTGTGGTAGGTAGTGAAAAACGACAGTATCATTTTTATATAAATGGGGGTTAATTACTAATCACTATAAAAAACCCTGGCATCAAACTAGGATCATAAATTGTGAATTGACTTGCGTTGGTATCATATAAATTTGCTGATAATAATTTTTTTTTTACACCAGGTACTAGACTGGCATCCCCCCTCATGTGCAGAGTGCAGGCTGCGCCACTTATCACTCCAACATCGTAAAACCCTCGTCAATTTTATGGCTTTTCATGCCTTTGTGAATCTGTCTGCCGCAGCCTGCTCTTGAGTTTGGAGGTGTGTTTTGTGGATAACGTTTCTAGCGATTTGCATCCTTTGTATAATGAGATGGCCCTATGCTATCTTCCCTCTCATTAAAGAGATATGCAGCCAATTTTTTTTTCGGCTCCAGTTATAATGGAGTTTAGCATATTTGAGACTAACTCGAGCCTGCCCTATCTTCTCCATCATTTATGTTGAGAGCTTAGACGAAATTCTTAAGGATTTACCTGTGATTTTCATCTATTAAATTATGGACAAAGAATCTGGATTTTAAGTTTAAGTGTGAGTAAGTTAATTAACTGTAGACCGGTTTAGACTAAAATTAAAACAATTTAAACAATCCAGAACAATCAGCATTTTTCATGCAATCATGGCTCAACGTTGTGCTTCACTGATGTTTTAAAACGTTTAGTCTCATATTTTCTTCTCAGTGCTGTTTAAATAGCGACCAATATTTCTTCAATTGATTTTCCAAGGGCTATATTGTTATTCTGTATGTTTGATCTGTGTATGTTTTTAAATTCGAGTTTAATTATTATTATTAATTTTATTAATTATTATTTAATAATAATTATAATTGGTATACATATTATTAAATATTCAGGGGACATTGCATTCAAGTTCAGTCACTAAAACAAAGTCCATTTTTTGGAAGGAAATAAGTTCTTTCCTTGACATTAAAACTTTGTATACTTGATGTTAATGAAGACAGTGATTTGTGACCAGATTTTTAACAAAAGGGCAAGATATTGGTAGAATTTGGAAATTTTAGGTGCCTTGTAGATTTAGTCACTTGAAACTCATTCATCTAAGGGATAACTAAATTTAATGAGTTCTGATTCTTAATTTTTAACAATAAAGGAAAGTTCTTCACAGTATCTCATTATATTCCTGATGAAATTAAAGCACAGGTGTGGCCCATTGAATATGATTGATCCATAACACCTCACATAAAACCCATCTCTCAATATAACCAGTCAATGAGCTCGGCACCCGTCTCCAAACCAGGCCTGATGCATTGTTTCTATTGTCATTGAACAGGAACCCTAAATCATATGAATTATAGATGACCCCTAATTGGTGAAATGTTGTGTTCGTCGAGACTGTGCGAGATGAGTAATTAAAGATTACTAATTACACTGAATAATTAGGGACAAGATTTCTTGAAGATGCACAGATGCTGCAGATCGACTTGTATTTGCAGGAAGCTTAAGTTGAATTTAAATTCAGATCATGCACATTTATGTTTTGGTCATAAGTTTAAGTAGTGAAGTCTGGGAGATGAGTATTTAAATATTATTAATTGCACTGAATAATTAAGAACCATTAAGATTTCCTGAAGTGGCCCATGTGATGTTGAAGAATTGTGGTCTCACATATGATTATTATACCCCCCGCAACGAAGTTAGGGGGGTAAACTGGAGTCAGCTTGTCCATCCGTCGTCTGTCATGCCGTCCGTCGTCTGTCGTCCGTCCGTGGACACAAATTTGTCCGGAGTTTTTCTCGGTCGTTTTTTGATCAATTGTCGTGAAACTTGGCACAGACATAAACCACCATGGGAACCTGTGCACTTGCGATTATAACGTCTGTCGGACTTTTTTTCGTGGAGTTATCCCCCCTTTTTCGACTTAGAATTTTTTCGCAACATGTATACTTTTGTCCGAGCTTTTATTCCTACATTTTTCAGTCAATTTTTTTAAAACGTGGCACAGATATTTAGTACCATAGGAACTTGTGCACCTGCGATTATGACGTCTGTCCGACATTTTTTGGTGGAGTTATTCCCCTTTTTCGACTTAGAAATTATTTCGCAACATACATAATTTTGTCCAAGCTTTTATTCCTACATTTTTCGGTCAATAGGTTTAAGATTAGGGTTATGGTTGTACACCTACAATGGGAACTGTTATTTTATTATTTTAACTAAATTTTTACTGATATGTGAAACATCTTAGTATGTTAAAAACAGAGGGGTATCCGTAGTCCCATTGGGACAGTCACACCTCTAGTTATTTCCAGGAACCTGTCCTTATATAGAAGCCCAGTTGAAGCTTCCAGTATATGCAGATAAGACAGTATAATGTGGTGACAAGAGAGTGGGGTATTGGTTGGGTCTGTAAATTTAAGGTCTGCTCAGGGGAGATGCAGTTGGAAAGTAGAACATCTGGGAGATGACCTTCTTTATCTCCACCTGAGGGTGGTGGAGGTGCTGAAGTGAGATGAGGGGGCACAGCCCTCCTAAGGGAATATGTCCCAATATATCAATACATGTACATATTTTGTGCGGGTGCTTGTTAGTGGTAAGGAGGTAGGAGCCTTATTGCATGCCTCCCTGCTTCACCCCCATCTGTGTGGGGCAGAGGATGCCTTTCTGGGTTCCATTAAAGTGAAAAGACTTCAAATTCTAAATTATCATCAGAAATGGAACTGGTTATCTGTTCTTAAACCACAATATTTAAATTCTCATACATTTATAATATACTAGCTGAAACAGGCTCCCATTGGCAACCTTTATTCGTCGTCGCCAGAGCCGTGCCCTGCTTCACATTTTGATCGTTGAAACACTGATTTAAAAAAAAAAAGAATAATTTAAATTTTTTGGTTTAAATTTAATTAATTTTTTTTTAGATTTAACTCCTTGTACTCTTTTATAGATAAAGATGAGCTTAAAAGTTGACATGTGTGGTAAAATACTGTTTGTGTTTCACATTTTTGTTCTCTGCAATCAGTTTGTTCTACCGACATCAGTTTAGTCAGCTGATCCCATAAGGCAAGCATTGTAGTATTTTAGCAGGACCCATTGAGCAGCTCTGGTATCTTGAAAAAATATGTTAATAATTGAATTATTCCTACACCTAATTATTTTGAATCAACACATGTCTAAAAGACACGCACGTGCGACTGGTTCATCTGTGTATAAGCCTGTTTTTAACGCTAAGCTTCTTCTTCAATAAGCCCTGTCACCAATGAGGGGTGTCATTGCTACCCATAATAAAAACATGACACCACAATCGCATAGTACACAAGATGTATTCGTGCATGCATGCCTCGTTCGATGAAGTGTGTTCAGACACATGACTTCACAGTCGCTGCATTCAGACGGTATGAAAAGTCTCCATTAACTTGTCAATTTTGTTAAAAACCAAAATCCTCCAATAGGGGAGCGACGTTAATCGACCAGAATAAACCGCGTACAATGGCAGCCTTTGCTCGTCTTGTCACGACAGATATCATAAAATAAAGAACGTAATTCCATTGTACACGTCTGATCGTGAAATTAAAAAATGGCACCATTGTGCGACTGACAATGAAACTCAGATTTTGTGAGGAGACTTTATTTTTTAAATTAATTACAATAGCTCGGTGATTCACTTAACCCCTGCCTTTGCAACATGACACCAGCTGTAGCAACCTAACACCATGCAGTTATCTTAGGTAATCTTTCTTTGCATAAAATTCCAAATTTGAGGGAAGAATTATTTCCGATTTCATGTCGTTAGATATAACCTTGAAATATGAAGATTCAATCTTCATGTCTAAACTAAATCATCATATTCACGCCAAGCCTCGGGTCATGTATAAGTATAACATATTTATGTCTGACGTCACAGATAATTTTCAATACAATGTTCTTAAAAATTTTGAACGGTACACATTTTTCAGAAAAAAAGAAATCCACAATTCCTGTTGTGTATTGGGCATTTCTTAACGCGAATGTTTCATACCCTCTGGGCATTTTATACATACCAGGGTTCTATATGTTTTGTACCAGGGGTTTCGAAATTTGGTATCAGGAATATTTGGAACACACCTCATGGTCTTTATTATGGGTATTTTTCCAAGCATTCGGTCCATTTCTATGAGCCCAACAGTTTTGCATATTATTACCAACATATATACAGCCTATAAAACTACTGGGTTATGATATGCATATTAACTTGGATACTCTCAGATGGGTCGTTACTTGGTTCTCATTCATTCATCTGTAGGGATATTTAGCTAATAATTTTTCTCTGGCCGCAGATTTTTTATACGTCCATTTTTGTTTCTGGATGATAACTTTAGTAAGTCTGGACTGACCAGAGTTATGGCCCTTTTTGTTGGAATTTGCACTAAATATTCATTTCCGGATGATAAAGTTGTGAGTAAATTTTAATGGAATAAATTTTGGTATGTGAGTTTACAAGTCAATTTTCACCAGAATTATGGCCCTTTGTTGGAATTACGAGAGTCGTATTTTGCCACACCCTAGCGATGCTCTTGTAGTGCTAATCTCAACATATGTCTATAAATGAACAAATGAATGAATGGGATTCCATAAGGCTTTTCTCTGCCTGTCATCTGTTTATATTTTCTGAAAATCCTTGCAAATGAAGAATGGCCTTAAGTCCCATGTGTAATTCATAACTGAATGAAAGAATCCCTTAATTTAATTGGAAAATCACTCCACTTCCTATTAAAACCACCAACCCCTGATAAGGATTTGAAAACTTGCCCAGATACACGAACCAGGTTAACATTCCTTTGCATTAATTATCCCATGCTTTTTGATCAAACCAACTTCGCTATCGCTGAAAGGCTTAGTATGTAATGCGCTGTGCACTTTACCAACGGCCCCCCTCCCCCAGTTTCGTACAAGGAAAAGCTTTCCATTTTAAATAGTACCAGTTTTGACTCATATTTGAGATAACACCAGACCTGCCCTTTTAGAGTATTTCATTATCTGAAGTTCAGAACAGAGATGGGTTTTCAGATCTAAATTATTTTCAAATTATTTTGTACCATCTGGCAGCACATAAAAAATTCTCATATCAATATATAAATTACTCAAGACATGATTCAACGTTTCGCTTTGTCTATTGCAGCATTGTTTGATTTTTATAGTAACCACTTTGGATCGGGCCTTATCAAGAAATCGCACTATGTGCAATGAACGGACTCAGCTACTGTAAATCCCTTTGTATTATTGTATTATCAGCTATTGCCAGGGCGTCCTGCTCTGATAACATCTCGTCATGGGATAATTTTTGTGTGTGGAAACAGTTGTAATTATAAACGAAAATATTGATACAATTTTTATTACGTCAGACAGCGTCAGCTTTGATTTAGGATGCTCGAGTTCAATTAAAAACAGTATTTAGCGTCACAATGTGTAATTTATGTGCAGAAATTTTACGATTATAAGGGTATGGGAGTTAATTAATATCTCTGCATCGTGCTGATTGGTTATCAGCTCCGGCTGGTTATCAGCTTCGTCTTCACGATAATGTTTATATGTGAGGCGCTAAAGAATAGAAACGTCATAATTCTAAATGAACAATTGATTTGAAAGGTGCATGATCAATTCTGTTAATTAAAAGTACCGAGTGTTTCACGCATCTCATTGTCTGTGCTTTTCTTGAATGAATTTAAAAAAAAGAGATTACCAGTAGATGAATTTTCGTTGATCATCTTGAATTATCTTCATTCAATATTTTGTGCTATTTCTCTCTGCGATGTCTTCTGAAGACTTGGAACATACAGTAATGCCCTAAATAATCAATTCCTTAACCACGTACAGCCGAATTATGGGTATTTTTTGGGATTTAGTCGGAAATATGGCTTGTTGCTCTGTGAGATCTTTCCGATGAATGGCAACAAGCCATATTTCCGACTAAATCCTGAAAAAATACCCATAATTCTGCTGTGGTTAAGGAGTCGATTATTTAGGGCATTACTGTATGAGAGACATTTCCAAAATATCAGAGAATTAAACCAGTATGCATGTGTGCAAGTCTGGATATAGTGTGTCTGACATATGCAGAATGAGGTCCCCAGAGGGTGAATTTAGTGATGCTATCCCGGGCTAGCATCAACAAAGTTACCCTCTGGATATCCCAGTTGAAGTTGGTGATGTTCACCCATTAGTCACCTCATTAAATCATTTTATCTTCTGCATAGTTAGAGGATATAGAAATTGAACAGAAGCGAAACAGTAACTAAACACAATGTTAATTTGGACTATAGCTACTTCCCAGAAGATGAGGTAAAAGCAGAATGAGGTCCCCAAAGGGTGAAATTGGTGATGCTAGCCAACTGTGCGGCAAGATGGCATCACTAAATTCACCCTCTGGGGATCTCATTCTGCAAATATCAGACACACTATATCCAGGCTTGGCACGGGCAGGAGCTCAACCTTCCGAAGAGCACTTTTCCTAATGTAGTCAGACCTATATTGAGCTCCTATATGCTCCCTGCTCTGCCTCCCCTGCATAGCACAGTGTCACCCCTGGACATTAGTACACAGGCTGCAATCAGATATATTCCTAAAAATTAAATTGTCTGGCTTAATACACTGTGTGTGGCATGCTTTACAGCACTAAAAGCTACTCAATAAAATTCCAGGGCCCCAGGTCCCATTAATAACCAAACCTGAAAATAGTGTGTCTGTCGTTTGCAGATTGAGGTCCCCAGAGGGTGAGTTTAGTGATGCTATACCATACAGTGGGCTATTATCACCGAATTCACCCTCTGGGAACCTGATTCTACTTAGGCCTCATCTTCTGGGAAGTATCTATAGTCTCAAATGACCATTGTTTTTAGTTATTTTTTCCCTTCTGATGAGTTTCAATATCCCCTAATTTGCAGAAGATAAAATGCATAATCGAGGTGACTAATGGGTGAACATCACCAACCTCTACTGGGGAACTTCAATCAGATCCTAGGTCTCCCATAGCAGTTGAGGTCTAAGCATAATGAGGTTCCCAAAGGGTGAATTTGGTGATGCTAGCCCGCTGTGCGTCAGGATAGCGTCACTAAATTCACCCTCGGGAGACCTCATTCTGCAAATGACAGACACACTATTTTGTCGCAGTGCCCCAGGTCCTATTGACAACACCACAATTATTAATTTTCTTCCTAATTACTTGAGCCCATTTCTACGAGGAAACTATAGATCTCCCTGCAGCAATGAAGTGAAGAGATTTGTGATGTTCAGCTTTACAATATATGGTACCATTACCAGTTGTCATCTTAAATGTCATTATCGTTTTATTTTATCCCCACCCTCCGATGTACTTCAGCTACTAACTGGCTCGTTTTTCTTGATTGCCTGCACACAGAAGTCGCTATGGGATCTTTTTATATTTGAGAGGGGAGGGGGGTTTCTAACTTACCAAATTCTGACTGCGTGCTACAGTGGACATATTAACTTTATAATTCCATTTCCACACACAATCTCATTCCCCCTTGTTGGGGTTATAATTTTCTTTCTGGTACCCCAGCCTCATAATTATACCCCCCGCAACGAAGTTAGGGGGGTATACTGGAGTCAGCTCGTCCGTCCGTCCGTCGTCCGTCCGTCCGTGGACACAAATTTGTCCTGAGTTTTTCTCAGTCGTTTTTTGATTAATTTCCGTGAAACTTGGCACAGACATCAACCACCATGGGAACCTGTGCACCTGCGTTTATGACGTCTGTCGGAGTGGAGTGGAGTTATCCCCCATTTTTCAACTTAGAAATTTTTCGCAACATGTATACTTTTGTCCGAGCTTTTATTCCTACATTTTTTGGGTAAATTTTTTTAAAACGTGGCACAGATATTTAGTACCATGGGAACTTGTGCACCTGCGATTATGACGTCTGTCTGACATTTTGTGGTGGAGTTATCCCCCTTTTTCGACTTAGCAATTATTTTGCAACATGCATAATTTTGTCCGAGCTTTTATTCCTACATTTTTCGGTCAATGTTTTTTAATCTTGGCACTGATATTTAGTACCATGGGAACATGTGCACCTGCGATTATGACGTCTGTCCGACATTTTTTGTGTGGAGTTATTCCCCTTTTTCGACTTTTGTCCAAGCTTTTATTCCTACATTTTTCGGTCAATAGGTTTAAGATTAGGGTTATGGTTGTACACCTGCAATGGGAACTGTTATTTTATTATTTTAACTAAATGTTTACTGACATGTGAAACATCTTAGTATTTACAAACAGGGGGGTATCCGTAGTCCCATTGGGACAGTCACACCTCTAGTTTTGAACTATTGGAAAATTTCAACCAGATAGTTCTCCCAAACCTTGCTTAAACTGTTTCATCTGTTACCTTTTGAACATAAAATTTGACTGAAAGTAGGAATATATTCAACCCTTGGTAAAAAAAACACAACAAGAAACTTTAATGTCTTTCGATATACTAAATATTGATGAGAATATCAGAGAAAGTCATCAACTTACAGTAATGCCCTAAATAATCGACTCCTTAACCACAGCAGAATTATGGGTAACTTTTCAGGATTTAGTCGGAAATGTGACTTGTTGCCATTCATCGGAAAGCTCTCAGTGCAACAAGTCATATTTCCGACTAAATCCTGAAAATTTACCCATAATTCTGCTGTGGTTAAGAAGTCGATTATTTAGGGCATATTACTGTAATATCTCTAATATGAGATATCAAATTTACTGTTGTATCAGGCATGAAATTTTTAACTTCTTGTTACATTATAAAAAAGCTTCTTGGCTGATATTCCTTGCTTCGGTCTATTCTAAAGAAAACGTAATCTTCCTACAAGCTTAAGTTTTAAATTTCAGTGACCAGTTTCTGTCAAAACGTTTCTAATGTCAGTCATTGTGTCAAATAATTTTAACCTATGACTGACATACAATAGAAAATCATTTAGAGTTCTTTATAAGTACGATTGTTGTTTCTTAAGTTGGATCTTGAAATTCCTCAGTGCATGTCCCACCAAGATGACACGTTATTTGAATACGGCTGTATTGTAAATCTTGTTGTTTGAGTATGTTAAGTCAGAGTATTCACGCTGGGAACTGACAGTATGAATGCTATTTTGAGTAAGCACTCAATCTAAATGTCTGTCACCATCAATTGGTGACTTTTCTTTGATGTCCATATCTCTGAGACATCCTCGAAGTATCTATCGTGTCATTCCTATTAAAAGTGTGAGCACTCGTGACCCGACGTCAATGAATATTGAAGATTTTCGTTGTACTATTACATCCATGACATTTCATGAGATATTTCAGCACAGTCAATCAGACCTCTTCTTTCCTTGTGTGACCATCACTAACTGCAACTTGACTGCTAACTCCATAAGAGGCTGATGGAGGCACATTGGCCAAAATATCTCAGATATTTAATCTCTCCGTTTTGAGAAAATACCAGCCCAAAAACAATTACATATACACATGTTGGGAGAGGACTTACAAAAAAGCCAAAATAGGCTTGTTTCATCCATTTCCAATTGCCCATAATCATCCACTAGCATTTTGTTAAAATAATGATTTTTTTGTATTGGGAATAAATATTGTTTGCACCCATTACATATTACAGCAGTAATTGGTATTTATGCTCATTGCAACAGGGAGGGGGGGGGGGGCTAACAACTAACTCAAACTAACAACTTTTAGTTTAAAAAATTACAAATTCTTTCCCCTCATGTGCAATCGTGAGTGTATATACCATCCTGAAAACAATGTTTCTCAATATACACTTGTTACCCAATCCACCCATAATTCCCAATCCGCCCATGATTCACAACCCGCCCATGATTCACAATCCGCCCATGATTCACAATCCACCCATGATTCACAACCCGCCCATGATTCACAATCTGCCCATAATTCACAACCCGCCCTTGATTCCCAATCCACCCATGATTCCCAATCCACCCATGATTCCAAACCTGCCGTGATTCCCAACCCGCCCGTGATTCCCAATCCGCCCATAATTCACAACCCGCCCATGATTCACAACCCGCCCATAATTCACAACCCGCCCATGATTCACAATCCGCCCATGATTCCCAAACTGCCCATGATTCCAAATCCACCCATGATTCCTAATCCACTCATGATTCCCAACCTGCCCATGATACCCAATCCACCCTTGATTCCCAACCCGCCCATGATTCCCAATCCACCCATGATTCCCAATCCACCCATGATTCCCAACCCACCCATGATTCCCAATCCACCCATGATTCCAAATCCGCCCGTGATTACCAACCCGCCCATGATTCCCAATCCACCCGTGATACCCAATCCACCCATGATTCCCAACCCACCCATGATTCCCAATCCACCCATGATTCCCAATCCACCCATGATTCCCAATCCACCCATGATTCCCAATCCACCCATGATTCCCAATCCACCCATGATTCCCAATCCACCCATGATTTCCAACCCGTCCATGATTCCCAATCCACCCATGATTCCCAACCCACCCATGATTCCCAATCCACCCATGATTCCCAATCCACCCATGATTCCCAATCCACCCATGATTCCCAACCCGCCCATGATTCCCAATCCACCCATGAATCCCAATCCGCCAATGATTCCCAATCCTCCCATGATACCCAATCCACCCATGAATCCCAGTCCACCCATGAATCCCAATCCGCCAATGATTTGCAATCTTCCCATGCAAGATTTAAACCAGAGATAATCTATTTTTGGATGCTTCTAAAAAAGTTCATCTATTGTTCCATCTGGCTAGAAACATCAGAAACAAACAGGCAGTTCCTCTATCAGGTGTGAGTATCTCTATATCCAGACACGATCTCTCTCAATTCATATTTAATGGCATCAACAAATGGCGAGATCGCTCACGCTTGCTCGAGGTCAGAGACTTTTTCCTCTTGCCCAGTTCCTTTTTGTAAAGTTTTTTGTTTCCTGATTGCTTCTTGATGGTATATTGATATTCAATCATGGATATAATAGCGAGGCTCGATAGATTAATGAACAATTGTCTGACCATATTGTCTAGCCATCTGTGATCGTTACCCTAGGTGTAATTGGCCGCTGAAATGTCTAAATTGATGTAGAGGTTGCTTTTCAATGAAGCTGCACGATGGGGTCGTTGTCGTAATGTTTTATATATAAATGCACAACAGTCACAGGCAGTGCGATAATGAAATGTTGCTGTAAATAATTGCCGTCTGCTTAAATTCAAAATTATTTTTTCCCGAAGTTCTGATAAAGGCATAAATTTCTTTCTAATAGCACAACGACGAAACTGCGATAAAATTGATCATTGGCCACATTGTTCAGGGATTGAAAGAACTGCAGGTTGTTTGGTCGATGACCGGAAGAACATGAACTTACAAATATGATGAACACATGTACATTTATGTAGAAAACATTACAAAAATGACCAATGTTATGTGACATTATGCGAGACTGCATGGTGTGCATTTATGTGCAGAGGAATGCACACGGTGTGCATCTATATTTAAAACATTACGATAACGACCCTATCAGCTTCAGTGATCGATTGTATATGAATTGTTGGATCATTGACATGCATTCTGCAAATAATTCTCATCTTGATGGTTAGGAATTCAATTGAGTTTTACTTTGATATTCTGCCAACGGTTGGATAATTTTGGATGAAAAAAGAGACTCTTTTATTGTTGGCGTCTTTGGCAAATTGCTAAACTATTTTCAAGTAATCAATCACTTTAGTCCTGGGTGCGTTGAGTGGGGGGGGGGGGGGGAATGCACGGTGCCTCTTGCCTTCCAGGGGTACATGTTGCATAAAATACCTGTTCTGAAAAACAGTATGAAAAGCTGAAATATTAGCAGAAAAAACTTTAATATGGTTTTGTGATCATTTCATATCCATTCTATGGTTTAAGCCTTGCATCACCATGGAATATAAAGTATTGTTTGGTTGCATTTCACGAAAAAAGTATTGTTTCGATTTAGTGTGTATGATCATGAATGTAAATGAGTAGAGTAATGCTCTTAATAATCGACTCCTTAAGCACAGCAGAATTATGGGTAATCTTTCAGGATTTAGTCGGAAATATGGCTTGTTGCCATTCATCGGAAAGCTCTCGGCGAGAGCTTTCCGATGAATAGCAACAAGCCATATTTCCGACTAAATCCTGAAAAATTAACAATAATTCTGCTGTGCTTAATTAAGGAGTCGATTATTTAGAGCATTACTGTATATGTACATCGCTGTTATGATTACTCGCATCTATTTTCACACAATTAGTCATTGATAGTGATGCACCATGACGTCAACTGTATGGTGCGTTATCTGAATGCATGCAATGACATAGATCTCATAAGATATTACCTTTAAGACGATAGACGAAAGATGAATTGTAAAATAAATTGGTTATCAACACACCCGAAATAGGTATTCAAGTTTCGCTACCAACTCAGTGCCCGCATTTTGACTTGTCCTGACGGACTCGACAATATACAGCCCAGAGAAGGTAGCTTGACTTGAATATGATTCTTGTAAACACACATGGTTATGATAGCCAAAATATATTCGAGGGACACACAATGTTTTTGTATTCTTTGTCATCCGCCTACATATTTGTTTCACCTCTAACTTAAATTCGTGCCGTATTTGTATTCCTTTGACATTTGGATCTTTCCAACACCCCTGATCATAAGCAGTTTTCAAGTTCAAAGATGTTAATATCTAGGTTATGTTTTGAAATGTGTCTTCTTGGAAAATATTTTGTTATGAACAGGGATTAGTTTCTTCCTGAGCTTTGCTTCAGTAAATTCTCAGAGCATTCTAACCCCCACCCCCCCCCCCCCCCCCCCCCCCCCCCCCCCCCCCCCCCCCCCCTGTGTCCCAGCCTTGTATCACCCTCAGAGCATTATAACCCCCCCCCCACACCCCCACCATCCACGTAACCCCCTCCGAGCATTTATCTTCCCACCCATGTAACACCCCTCAGAGCATCTATCCACCCACCAATGTAACACCCTCAGCATTCTCCCACCCATCCATGTAACACCATCCAGAGCATTCTCCCATCCATATAACACTTACTAAGGAGCATTTACCCCTGATGAATAGATTAATTTCTTCCATGTCTCACACCTCCAAGGATTCATGTTTGGCAGGTGAACTGAAAGTCTTGGAGCCATTCCATCATATCATCGCCTATAGTAAACAAACATGGAAAGTTGATGGATTCCTCACTAACAATCTATGTTTGAAGAGAAAGCACTTCATGAACCACGAAAAAACCAATGAGTTTCCTTGAGAATTCCAGATAAAACATATGTTCAGGTGGCTCTGATCAATTTCTGTGAGGGACCTTATCAAAATTTAATGAGATTTCTGGTTGTGGAGTGCTTAATGTCTGATGCAGTGTCACACTTCTGGGAAGATACTCACACTTCAAGAATTTTAGGAACTGTTGTACAGTAATGCCCTAAATAATCGACTCCTTAATCACAGCAGAATTATGGGTAACTCTTCAGGATTTAGTCGGAAATATGGCTTGTTGCCATTCATTGGAAAGCTCTCAGTTTGTTGCCATTCATTGGAAAGCTCTCAGTGAGAGCTTTCCGATGATGCCAACAAGCCATATTTCCGACTGAGAGCTTTTCCGATGAATGCCAACAAGCCATATTTCCGACTTAATCCTGAAAAGTTACCCATAATTCTGTTGTGATTAAGGAGTCGATTATTTAGGGTATTGTTGTACTATCGTTTGTGTACTCACATTTAGGGCTGTTATAAGCTGTTATAGGCTGTTATTACAGTTTAGATTTAGGATGTATTTATAGTTCAGAATTATTTTTTTTTAAACATATTTGCTAATATTTTTTGAATTTTTATTATATAAAATAGAGTTAAAAATTGGTTGATGAAAAATACAACATACTTTTCAGCAGATTTATATGCTTACCCCTTTCATAATGGGGCTGTGCTGGTGCAATCATTAAAGACCCTGAAATTTTGGCGAAATCCCTGTGCCAGTGCATTTTCTTATACATGCGAGTCTCCCAACAAAGCGGGACCAAAAACGCCCAAATAAAGCTTCAACAGCCCTAAAATATCTTCGGTCTGTCTCAATAACACCATACAAATATGGATATCATTGGAACCGGTTCATTGACCACATTGTGATGGTTACAGTTATGCCCTGTGCCAATGCATTCTCTTATATATGCGAGTCGATCATAGGTCGCCTCGCATATAGAGCTGAAACGGTTAGACGGATAACCGGTTAGCATCCGGTTAGCGACGTAACCGGTTAGAAAAAAAATGAACCGGATGTAACCGCATCCCGTTGTTAGTTGAATGTGAACGTGAATAATCCTCAAAATATTAGGTTAAATGATGCAAAACTAATACTAAATCCTGTGTCACGATAGTAGAGTGCAATGCAAGCATTAATTGGTACACGCGGTAGTATCAGATACTTAGTAGCAATTCTCGAACTGTCTGGAAGTGTCGGCGACCTTCAATCAATTCCGACCCTTTGAAGTTTTCTCTGATCTTCCGACAAAAGCATGTGTGCAGTCACTGTGTATCAAGTCTGAATGCACACAAGGAAGTGACAACGTAAAAGTGGCGTTGTGTGGCAATGCGTGCTTTCGTAACTTAATAGTTAATACTGCACGAAGCAACATGAATTCAAATTGGAATCACACCACGACATTACTACTGTTTTACAGTGGGGTTTATAAAAACTATGTAAGTCGGCAAAGTTTAATGATTGAGATCAGCTGCACAATGTCTTCACTCTTCCCGTTCTTCCTCCCTGTTGTGATCTAATATGATCAATTCAATTGAGTGACCAAACAGACATCGTAGTTGAAGCAACCCAAAACCTCTTTAACTTCTTCAATGATCTTCTCTTTTATCAAGGAAATTGATGCTCCATGCTACTCTGTAACTGGTTGTGCCTGTGAGACTAATTGACAGTAATTTCTATACGTTAAGTGATTGCATACTAAAACCGAAACCGAGCTTTTTTTAACCAAAAAAACGAAACCGAAACGTAAATTCTATAACCTTCCAACACTAGTGTCCGCGACCATGATACCGACCAATAGCTCGAATACTGAATAGGACTGCGAGTCTGACCTAACTGACCTTCCTTTTTGTTCTATAGTTATTACTTTCTTGTCTTTATATATAATTCATTGGAGGATATACCAATGATAATGATATATTACAGATCTTTAATATATAGTTTTGTTACTCGTTTTACCAATACCCATACTATTGTTACTCGTTTTGCAAATGCCCAAACATATGCTGATCACGGCAAACAAGCGATCCCCCTGCCATTCACAAATTTCACTTGCTCATTCTCCATCACGAGAGCCAGCAAAAGAACAGTGAATGCGTGTTTTTGAATATCGTTAAATGCCGTGAATAAGGTCTTTATTTCAGCTACTATTTCTCACCTAGGTTTGTCCCTGGAGCATGGCATAATGTCGACATAATTAGTGTGAGAGAAGTCTACTAGAAATTAGCGGTTAACCGGTTGAAATCCGGCTAACCCCGTTGGTTAACCGGTTAGAAGAATGGGTTAACCGTTTCAGCTCTACTCGCATATATAAGAGAATGCATTGGCCTAAAAAAAATCTTTAACATTCTTTAACAATTTTATAATATTTTCTTACATTTTTTAACATTTTTTATAATATTTTTCTACATTCTATGACAATTTTATCATTTTTAATATGTGTTAAGCCAATGCATTCTCTTATATATGCGAGGCGACCTATGGTCGACTTGCATATATAAGAGAATGCATTGGCACAGGGTTTCCGCAAAATTTCTGGAAGCTCCAAATCATGGAAGTGTTTAGAACGACTAAAAGAAATGATAGAATTTTTTCAAACTGTTATGTTCCAATATGAGACGAAATCCAGCGAAATCCGGAGTAAAATTTGACAATGCTATGACATGGCCAAGTGGCTGTGACGACAATAGACTTATGAAATGAAACTGGCATAATGATCCTATACCATCTATGACTGGTGCTTCCTGAAATTTTGCGAAATCCCTGTGCCAATGCATTTTCTTATATATGCGAGTCTCCCATAGGGAGCCTCGCATATATAAGAAAATGCAATGCCTAACAATATTTACCTTGACCTTGTAAGCAGTGCATTCTCTTATATATGCGAGGCTCCCTATGGGAGACTCGCATATATCAGAGAATGCACTGGCACAGGATATTTAATGCTGCACCAGTGCTATATGCCATTCCGCCTTCACAGCAATGTACCCATGTTCACCCAAGCTGTTTCAAATCAGGATCATGGGTAGGGGAATTACCCTGCAATGATGTGAATGACTAAAGAAGACAGAGATTCACTCCTGCACAAATTATACAGCAATTGAGCAACCCACAAGTAAACTTCAGCTATCTTTTTTATCACTGGCCCAGATGTTAGAAGAGATTCCGTTAATTAACGGAAAAAACGTTTATCTTGATAACGATTTCTACAGAAACAAACGGACATAAATAAAAAAAAATCCTCTGTTAAGAACTTGAGATCCATTATCACGTTTATGCTCATCTGTTTAATAGCCTATTGAAGAGGATTTTTACAATAGCCTGATAGTGAGCGCCCATAATGAAGTTTTGACCTCTTTGCAATAAGACGAAATTAAATGCTCATCCACTGGGATTGTAAATTAACATAAAAAAAGCATTTAAAATTTAAAACAGCTCTTTTCCCCAGTGGTTAATCAATTGTGAATTCTATTGTTTGGAAGATTTCTTGTCAGATATGCTGTTATTTGATCCAACTTTACATGCACGGAATTGCTCTGTCTGATACGGGAGATAACTATTTTGAGTTTGTTCTTGTAGATTGTCTGATTTAATAGCCAAGTTTAGAATGAGATCTTCTAACTGTTATATACCTACCAATAGTAAGATGATTCAATGATCGTCAGACATCCTCGTTCTTATATGGATAAAGAGTAGCTATGATTTTTTGTTAACATTATTGTCAGGTGATGACTAGATCATATCAACAAAGTTTCAACAAAGCCACCTAAATCATGCAATATCGAGTTTTGACCTTCATCTACTATGAAATAATTTATTAAGGAATAAGTCTTAACTGAGAAATATACAACCTGCACTGTTTTTTTTCAATGTTATAAACTTCTCTCTAAGAACATAAAAAAAGTTCCCAGGTTTTGAACTGGTTGAATATGATCTCTACAGGCATAGCCAGAGTGGAGATTCATGACATGATTTAAGGGTTATGCAGATATTTCCACACCCAAACTACCCCCTCCCCCAAATCCCCAAACCCTGCTTTGCCATTTAGTTCTTCTAGACTTACAGTAATGCCTTAATTAATCGACTCCTTTAACCACAGCAGAATTATGGGTAACTTTTCAGGATTTAGTCGGAAATATGGCTTGTTGCCATTCATCGGAAAGCTCTCGGGGAGAGCTTTCCGATGAATGGCAACAAGCCATATTTCCGACTAAATCCTGAAAAGTTACCCATAATTCTGCTGTGGTTTAAGAAGTCGATTAATTAGGGCATTACTGTAGTTGTCTAGACTTCCTAAATACATACTCAATACCTACTGTTTGTATTTGGGATCCTTGTTTATGTAGATGCTTTCGAATTGGCATATACATTGGAACATGTCGACTTACTATAGATAATATAATCTTATACACTGATGTCAAGTAGAATTAGTTTGATGTCTTAGCTCATGCTCTCATAACTCCCTCCCAGCGGGATACTACATGTATTGTGTTTAGAAATAATTACCAGTATATTTAGTCTATTAGGATGGTTAGAGAACCAGCCTACAGGTCTATAAGTCATGACAATTTCCCCCTGTGATGTAATTGTAGTATAATTGAGGTGTAAATGTGTACCAGTCTAACACACCTGGGAGAGAAAATATTATATCAGCAAGTCTGAGTTTAGTGTGCCTGTCATTTGCGGAATGAGGTCCCCAGAGGGTGAATTTAGTGACGCTATCCCACATAGCAGGCTAGCATCACTAAATTCACCCTCTATGGACGTCATTCTGCTTGGACCTCATCTTCTCTGGAAAGTTTCTTTATTATCAAATTTCGTCACATAGATTCTATTACTTTTTTAGTTTAGTTTCTCTATATCCCCAAATTGGCATAACCGAGGTTCCCAATGGGTGTACAATCACAATATTCACCATTTGAGAACTTCATTCTGAGTCTATGTCTCCCATAGCAGTTGAACCCTAAGCAGATCTAATCTTTCTGTCCGGTTGCTTTTTCATTTCCGGATGATAACTTTAGTAAGTCTGAACAGAATAGAATGAAATTTAATATGTGAGCTTAATTGCACAACATGCAGGTCAAAATTTTGAATTCGGGTTCCGCCTGCCATTTTTCACCAGAGTTATGGCCCTTTGTTGGAATTACCACAGCGTATTTTGCCACGCCCTAGCGATGATCTTGTTTTCTCATCCAAATGTTCATAAACCAGACTATAATATTGTGAGGCCGTGTTCCCTGTATGATTACTGGATATAGTAAAATGCATTTCCGCCTGGTTTCCCATGAAATTGAGAGGTGGAAGGTTGGTTACAGTGAGTGATGGCAGGCTGTGATGTGGTTTGATCAAAACCTTTGGGAGTCATGTCATGTTGCCATTTTTTTGTCCGGATTGTTTTGGGGTCAGACGCGTTGCATAAAAGGTTAGATGTACAAATAGGGTTATCTATGCGTCAAATATAATTCAATATAACCTACAGCAGTGTTTATTTAATTTTGTGCATGTTGCATAATATGGCAATTATTTAGTGGTGCAATAATATACATTCAATGGGATAGTTCATGGCTTATGCAGCAAATGGTGGTTATACCTGGATAACATGAATTTCATCCTGTCATCTGTTTGTCAATCTATCTGTTTGTTATCTTTGAGAAAAATGAATAACAACATTTTTGACTGAAATAAATTTCAAACATAGTAATTTCCAAATCAAGAAATACTAAAATTTCTTAATTTTGATTTCAGAGACAATTAAATAAATAAAATAAGACTCTTTTGATCATATTTTTTGTTAACTTTAGTTGTAGTCAAGGTGATGGACAAATTCAATAGTGTGATAAAGTTTGATTTTAATATGTTGTTATAATTGTAATTAGTTGTAATCGGAACTCAAAGTACATATTCTTATACATACTCAGAATTCTTCACCCCTGCAGTGATACCATGACATTATGCAGCATTGCAGACTCCAGAGAGCACAGAACATTAGAATCTAATCAGACACAAAAACCTTCTAATGATACCTCACTGTCAAAAGTGATTTCTCAAACACTATGATACCTGGCGAAAGCTAGGAATAAATTATCAGATCTTCAAATTCTAATTGTGCAAGAAAATGTATTCTAAGTTTTTACAAAACCTGGTATTAACCCTTTCAGTGCCATGGGCCGATCTCATCGACCCTAATTTACGGTCTGTAAAATCGGCCCTAAAAAAATATTTTTTTTTTTTTTTTTTTTTTATAGATTTTTTGGGTTGAATTATTTTTGGGTATGCTTAAGCATGCTATAGCGAATTTAAAAACAAACTGGTTAAAACCTTAGGGGCATGTTATAACTCAAAACTATCACCAAGTATTCATAGTAATAATTTTGATGCCCATGAAAAACGTAAGATTCCCTGGCACTAAACCTACAAAATAAGTCTGTTAAAGTATATAAGAAAAAATTATTAAAATTGTAAAAAATAATAACAAATGATGAAAAATTGTTAGGCCAATGCATTCTCTTACCTATGGTCGACTCGCATATATAAGAGAATGCATTGGCACAGGGTATATGGGTTGATACAAAAATTGGACCTGGCACTGAAAGGGTTAAAAACCTTTCATGACGGGAACGGTACTGGTGCAGTATTACTGTTCCTTTTATAGCACAAAATTACACACATTTTGATTATTTACCAGCCCAAATGATATATTTTGATGTAATTCAGTCTAATACCTCTTGATATGTTAAAGTTATGGCTCCAGGCTACTTTAGTAAATGTGTGAATCTATTATATTGGCATGTAATAACTAAGTATATATTCCATATTTTCTTAACTGGTATCTCTGTTAACTGGTACACAGGATTCACCCCTCTCTGTTAACTGGTATTCAGGATTCACCCCTCTCTGTTAACTGGTATTCAGGATTCACCCTTATCTGTTAGCTGATATTCAGGATTCACCCTTCTCTGTTAGCTGGTATACATGATTCACCCCTCTCTGTTAACTGGTATTCAGGATTTAAGGGGGTAGAGGGTGACACCCTCATTAATGAGTTGGAGGCTCGGACCTTGAATACTATTAAACCTACGCAGGGAATAACAGCATACCATACATTAATGCCCTAAGAGCCATACATTAATGCTCACTGAGAGCTTTCCGATGAATGGCAACAAGCCATATTTCAGACTAAATCCTGAAAAGTTACCCATAATTATGCTGTGGTTAAGGAGTCAATTATTTAGGGCATTACTGCACCATACCACTATTCAGCATTAGAGACCAAGAGAACATAGAACATTAGAACCTAATCAGATGTAAAAAATACGAAGCTTCTAATGATACCTCCCTGTCAAAAGTGATTTCTCAAACGCTATGATACTTTGCGGAAGCTTGTAATAAATATCAGATCTTCAAATTTTAATTGTGCAAGAAAATGGATTCTAAGTTGTTACAAAACCTAGCTATTAAATTGCTTTTACTTTAGATTCTAATGTATAAGATAAAATGTTTAACCCTTTCATGACGGGAGCGTTGCTGGTGCAGAATTACTGATCCCATCCTCACATATTTAAGAGAATGCACTGACTTACAAGGTCAAGGTAAATACTGTTAGACCAATGAATTCTCTTTTATATGTGAGTCTCCCTATGTGAGACTCGCAAATGAAACAGAATGCATTGGCACAGGGTTTTCTAAAAATTTCAGAAAGCTCCAGTCATGGAAGGGTTAATTTGAAACACAGGGAATAGACACTCGTATTGGGTATAAAACTGTTTAAAATGACTAAGTATGTATCCATATTTTCTTAACCCTTTGAGTGCCAGATCCGATTTTTGTATCAACCCATATACCCTGTGCCAATGCATTCTCTTATATATGCGAGTTGACCATAGGTCGCCTCGCATATATAAGAGAATGCATTGGCTTAACAATTATTTTATTTTTACAATTTTTTACAATTTTAATATATTTTATTATATTCTTTAACAGACTTATTGTGTAGGTTTAGGGCCGATAATATCAGCCCCTGGCTGCCAGGGGCCGATCTCATCGGCCCTAAACCTACAAAATAAGTCTGTTAAAGAATATAAAAAATTGTAAAAAAAAAATAAAAAAAATTGTTAGGCCAATGTATTCTCTTATATATGCGAGGCGACCTATGGTCGACTCGCATATATAAGAGAATGCATTGGCACAGGGTATATGGGTTGATATAAAAATCGACCTGGCACTCAAAGGGTTAATGCTGGATTCACCCTTTCAGTTAACTGGTATTCAGGATTTAGGGGGGGGGGGTAGAGAGAGGGTGACACCCTCATAAATGAGTTGGAGGTTTGGACCTTGACTACAAATAAACCTACGCAGAGAATAAAAAAAACAGCATACCATACCACTATTCAGCATTACAGACCAAGAGAGCATAAAACATTAGAACCTAATCAGACGTAAAAAGCACCACGCTTCTTATGATACCTCGCTGTCAAAAGTGATTTCTCAAAGGCAATAATACCTGGCGGAAGCTTTCACAGTGTTATAGTTCGCATTGTCTGCATCGTGCATATACCTAAGAGTCTTCGATGAATGTAAGCACCGCTTTGTGGCCGCTTTGTAGGTGCGTAAATCGAGGTGTTGATTGCCCGGGCTGTTAACGGTCAGCTGTTAGAACAATTGTCAGTCCTTTGTGTCTAATTGAAGTACAGTTGTGCACGAAAAAAAGTTGGTGCGTGCATTCTTCAGGATTCTGTTTGAAAACATCTGCCTGATATTCATACTCATGGGGCTCCCTCTGGCTGGACCGGATCATTCACCTGTATGTGCATGGGTTGCAAAGCAAGGGGTGAAGAAAGGTTTTCATATTAGCAATATCTAATAGAGATAGGCATTTTTACCATACATATTCACTTCTAGAGTTCCAATCTCGAGACATTGATCTTTGAATTCAGGAGACCTGGGTCAAATTTGGGAGATTTTTTCATCACTAACAGTCTTCTAATTTTAATCAGTTAAGTCAGATTAGAGCTATATGAATAACAGCAAAACAAAACTTTAACATAGTAAGAAGTATATCACTTTAACGATAACATAAAGCTTAAATTGCACACAAAATAAGTTCATTTGTTATTTTTTTTAGCCTTTTGATTACTGAATACCCAGTTTAATTCCTATTGATTCATTTGTAGAAATGTTAGCCATTAAAATGAGCTTTAATCGTTCTTCAGGATGATTTAGTATATAGAAACCACCAACCTGCAGTATTATAAATAACTAATTAAGCAGCTGACAAACTTGCTCAGGTACCCCCCCCCCCCCCCCCCCCCCCCTGCATGTAACTTCAATCTGCGCTCATTTGGATTTGAAAAAGGTTGCATGGTGCGATCATTCTTCTGGTTTCTGTTTTAAAACCTCTGGTTGCATGATAATCATACTCTTGGTGTTCCCTATGGCGGTTCAAATGGTCTATTTTCATAATTCAATTGAACAGAGAGAAATATAGAGAAAACTATTTACAGGCTGCGCATGGTCTCATTCATTCACCTGTATGTGGCAGCCGATGTGGGGTAGGGGTCTGGAGGACAGCTAGGTGTACAATCCCTGTGTGTGTGGCAGCGCATGTAGATTAGGGGGCTGGATGAAAGGTGTATGAACACTGTATGAGGCAGTGGATGCATAGTAGGGGGCTGGAGGACAGGTGTACGATCCCTATGTATGCAGCAGCGGATGTAGAGTAGAGGGATGGATGCTTTATGGTCTGCACTTGTGGACGTTGTGGGGGGGGGGGGGGTCCTGTTCTGAATGGAATATACTGTGCCTGAAGTTTAGTTGTTCAGTCAGACTACAGTAATGCTCTAATTAATCGACCTTTTAACCACAGCAGAATTATGGGTAACTTTTCAGGATTTAGTCGGAAATATGGCTTGTTGGCATTCATCGGAAAGCTGTCGCCGAGAGCTTTCCGATGAATGACAACAAGCCATATTTCCGGCTAAATCCTGAAAAGTTACCCATAATTCTGCTGTGGTTAAGAGGTCGATTAATTAGAGCATTTACTGTACTTCAACAAGGAATGAAAAAGTGGAAAAGCATTAATGTGGTCAGTTTATGGCAAAATCAGGCAAATTTAGCAAATTTGTCATTTCATTAGAAAAAAAATGCCAAATAATGTACTTTTCCTTCGCTGTGATGTTTCACATTTCTTTTACTCATTAATTTTATTCTAATACCATTTCCCATAGATTAACACCCTCTTTCATGATTGATACATGTGTTTTTGGAATAGGTTTTCATCGTAACTCATTCTGCTATGATTATGAATTGGAGAAGTGTATATGGAAATCATAAGTCATATGATGTAGAGTCGTGGCACTGATTGGATTCCAAGATGTTTGGGTATAGATCTGGCTTCCACTCTCTCTATTAGGGGAATAAATCTAGATCACACTCTATACTCAAAGGGAGATAAATCATGTTTGCTTCTATTAGTTGTTTGATGGAAAGAAGCTCAATTTGTTTGGGGAGGGGGCTTTCTCAATCTTTTTAGTACAGTAATGCCCTAAATAATCAACTCCTTAACCACAGAAGAATGATGGGTAATTTTTCAGGATTTAGTTGGAAATATGGCTTGTTGCCATTCATCGGAAAGCTTTCACTGAAATCTTTCCGATGAATGGCAACAAGCCATATTTCCGACTAATTCCTGAAAAGTTACCCATAATTCTGCTATGGTTAAAAGGAGTCGATTATCTAGGGCATTACTGTATAACAGAATGCATCGGCATAGGTTTTTTGCAAAATTTCAGGAAGCTCCAGCCATGTAAAGGTTAACTATAAAAGAAAAGCAGATGCTCTTGAAGAATGTGCTATAATGTTATCAAAATATTTGACCAAAGAACCATAGATCACAGGGGCGCTTGAAAACATTTTAATTACAACTAATAAACACCAAGCTGCAATATGCCTGCAGCTTATTAGAAATCTGGTCCCAATAACTGCAGCCCAGAAGCTAAGCTCTGTCAAAAAGATCTCATCCTTTAATCCCCAGAGATGCACTTACTAGCCAGTGGTTATAAAACACATTGGGGCTAATTGTCATTCAGCATGTGTGTCCCTGACTGTTTTACTACCTGGGGGAGGTTTATATGCCCTTGTTTTACTACCCATGGGAGTTTATGCACCTTTGTTGCACCACCCAGGGGACTCTGACAAGGTTTATACATCTTATGCTCATTAACGGACATGTGTTGCATAATCCCCCTGGCTGAATTGTTGTGATTATTCTGTTTAGTTGTGGTGGATCTTTTATCATTGTCCCATTGGTTCTGTGTTTGATGTTACAAGGCAGGCCACTGGAAGTTTAATTTATATTTCTAATTCTAGGTAAGTTAGAGCTTTTATATTAAAACTAGCTGAAACAGTTTCCCTTTCACAGCCTTTTTAGTGATAAAGGGGTCTTTCTTTGTATGCGGCACCTTTGTTCGCTTCTTTAAATATAATGATAAAAAAAAAATAACAAAATATTTTAGATTGAAATCCTTGCTCAATTTAACAATTTTAAAAGTTAATTTTGAAAAAATTAACGATGTTATAACATCCGCCGGGGTACCCTGAGTCACCACACCAAATTTGGTTGAAATTGGTCCAGGTTCTGGGATACAAAATCGCGAACAGACATCCTACTTATTTTGTATATATAGATTAAATATCATTGATTACTGATCAGCTTATTTCTATTGGCTTGTGGACAGATAACCTGACTAGAGATCTTTATTGAGGAAAGCCTTTGAATGTAAGATGTTTGAAGCCACAATTAACCCTTTCAGTGGCAGGGGCCGATCTCATCGTTCCCTATTTTATGGTCTGTAAAATCGGCCCTAAAAAATAAATTAAAAAAATATTGAATATTTTTGGGTATGCTTAAAGGGGTACTGTACTGTACGCCAAATGTTGTTGTTGGTTTCTAGAGTCTCCGACTCGGAGAATAAGGTAACAATTTTTTCATTATTTGAAAGTCTGTTGAGTACGAAGTAGTGTTACGGATGACAAATTTACCGGAATGCAAAAATACAAATTGTTGTTGTCGAGTAATTTGTGTACAGTTTTCAACCAAATGAATCAAATAAAAGTTATATTATATGCATACTAGTCCCATATAATCATTTAAGTTATTGTATCATCGCTAGTCAGTGAGTGGCTTGAGTGTTCTCCCCGTATCATCATAATATTTTAAGCGATCGTGTGTGCGATCGGTTTAACAATCCAGTATCCCTCAATTACTTTGTTTGATTACGGAAATTCGTATATTAATTGACGCCTTTTTATGGCTCCAGTCATAAATTCAATTTATATCAAATTATTAACTTTTAAATTATTAAATTTTAAGATAGCCTATTAACCTGAGCGTTTACAGAATACATCTTCGACTCAAATTACTTATGTTTCTATATATTATCGATATTAGATCGTTGTTGTCACCGGAAATTTAATGAAAATGGCGTACAGTACCCCTTTAAGCATGCTATGGCGAATTTAAAAACAAACTGGATAAAACCTTAGGGGCATGTTATAACTCAAAACTATCACCAAGTATTCATAGTAATAATTTTGATGCCCATGAAAAACGTAAGATTCCCTGGCACTAAACCTACAAAATAAGTCTGTTAAATAATATAAGAACAAAATATTAAAATTCTCAAAAATAATAACAAATGGTGAAAAATTGTTAGGCCAATGCATTCTCTTATATATGCGAGGCGACCTATGGTCGACTCGCATATATAAGAGAATGCATTGGCACAGGGTATATGGGTTGATACAAAAATCGGACTTGGCACTGAAAGGGTTAAGGAGCATGTGTTGCCTAATCCTCCTTGCTGGAATGACAGTTGTGTTTATCCCTTCAGAGGGATTGGATATTTTATCATTGTAAATTTTCACTGGTTCTGTATCTAATGCTACAATGTTAGTGCACATTATCTACTGGTATGAGGAAGTCAATTGTATGTTTAACTCCAGGTAAGTTGAACGTTTTGATTCAAATTAAACATTTTCAGCTTTCAATTGTTTACTGATCAGCTTATTTTGTCTATGTGGACAGATCAACTCAATACTGAAAAGATATCTTTAACCCTTTATATACAGTAATGCCCTAAGTAATCGACTCCTTAACCACAGCAGAATTACGGGTAACTTTTCAGGATTTAGTCGGAAACATGGCTTGTTGCCATTCATCGGAAAGCTCTCATTGAGAGCTTTCTGATGAATGGCAACAAGCCATATTTCCGACTAAATCCTGAAAAGTTACCAATAATTCTGCTGTGGTTAAGGGGTTGATTAATTAGGGCATTACTGTCCTAAACCAAGAATGCACTCACTGGAGCTGCATATACTTGCACCAATCACACATTTGGCATGCTTTGTGGTATCTTGCCATCAATAGTTTGAAGCACGGGTGTTGGGCCCTCTTTTGGGTGATCGATAGAAAATCTACATATCAAATTTCAGTTCATCCATCGCTGAAATATTTGTTTGTATGGTCAGAATATCTCTGTTATCTCCAGTTGATCTATTACGCTAACGATGGTCTTAATAATACCATATGAGTTGTTTGACATATTTATAGAACAATATAGACATCGCTCATATGAAGGGTGTGAAGACGATTTGTTGCCGATGATGCTATATATTATACACCATTGATATGACATCACATATGATTTACTCACGCCACAAAGGGTTAAAGACATATTACGTACTTGTTCGGGTGCGTGAAACTGATAAGTTAGTATTCAGGCGCTATGACAACTGAAGGAATGTAACATTCTACTAACATTGCCAAAAATTTGAAGCAAATCGACCATGCCACTCCATAGAAAACACAGTCAGAACTACGCTCACTTGTAAATATTTAATACTCGATTCAGGACGCATCTATCGGCGATAAACTATCGAAAATGATTTCGCCATCGAGAGTCACTGCATTTAATTCATATATTATCAATTTTGATGGTGTGTATTGTCAATTTTGATATACTATTTGTAAAAATTACTCCAAAATTCTCCATTTCTATTTAATCACTGTACTGGAGTATTCCACATCACTTTAAGCATTGGTTATCTCACAGATATCAGACCTCCAGACATATCTGATATCTAGACATCTCCCAAATCTCAAACTTTGAAATACCCCACATATCTGAGATGTTGAGATACACATGTAGGCAGAGTATTCCAGCTCTGAGAGCACCAGTTCTGATATTTAAAACCAAGCTCTTCCCTAATCTCACAAATCTCAGACCTTGAGACATCCCACATATCTGAGATGTTGAGATAGGCAGGCCATTTGTCCATTACATTATACAGGAGGTTGTGGTCAGCCACACTTTATGTACAGACCAGCTGTCTGTTAATGTCAAGAGGTCAGAACTCTTCTGTTTTTATAAACACAAAACACACACCCTGCCTTCTGCTTTATATCAATGTTTGACAGGGTTTTTCAATCTTCTGGATTTTACAATGGACTTGGATTATTTTATGTTTTGTTTGTGTTAGCTGCTATAAGGTAACTGATGTAGTTTATGCATAAACACATGAAGCCATTAACATGTTCCATTCTTTAGCGAACTAGCTTTTCCTTTATGATAAGCATCAAATTGTTGAATCTGTTGAAAAATGTTTGTCAGGTGTTTGGAAGTTTTACGTTTGTTTTTTCTGGCTACTAATAACTCCCAGATATGTATAGAACTTGTTATGAGGTCATGTTCCTCCACAGATGTATCAAAACAAATTCTGATGGAGTCTGATGGAGATATGTTTTTCTGTACAATTCTCTCAAATTTCTTTAAAGATACATAATCCGATTTAACGCATGTAATTACTATTTCTTTGGCTTGGGGGTGGTGGGGGGGGGGGGGGGGGGGGGGGTAACAAATATTGGATTAGATTTGAGTCGACTAAACCACCCATCAAAGCCAAGAGTTATCAGGTATCGAGTTTTTAAATGTTATATTTCACTACCTCAAATATTTTGCAGCCTGGCAAATATTTTACGAATGCTGACCAACATACTTGTTGATACCAGAAACTTTTTGGGCAATTTTATACTATAGATAACAGTGGTTAGAATAATTTTTTGGCAGTCGGAAATATGGCTTGTTGCCATTCATCGGAAAGCTCTCAGTGAGCTTTCCGATGAATGGCAACAAGCCATATTTCCGACTAAATCCTGAAAAGTTACCCATAATTCTGCTGTGGTTAAGGAGTTGATTATTTAGGGCATTATTGTAGTCACCTGTTCCATAATAATGTATTTCACAGTAGGTGAAGGTCCCAACTCGAACTTTATTGCCCGGGGCAGTAATTTTCACCAGAAACTACTTATAAACCCTTTCCTGACAGGAGCTGCATTGGTGCAGCATTAAAGATCCTGTGACAGACACTGCCAGTTCATTTTCTTATATGTGCGAGTCTCCCATAGGGAGCCTCGCATATAAGAGAATGCACTGGATTACAAGGTCAAGGTAAATATTGTTAGCCAATGTATTCTCTTAGTTATGTGAGGCTTCCTATGGGAGACTCGCATATATAAGATAATGCATTGACAGTGGGTCTGCAGGAAGCTCCAGTCATGGAAGGGTTAAGTACGGTTGAAGTCTTCATTTGTTACCCATGTATGCATGAACATGGAATACTCAAATCAGTGAAATTTACTTTCCGGGAACTCAATTCACAGTGACATATCATCAGAAAACTACAAATCTACAGTACCTAAGTATTAAACTCAAACTCTATGTCAGTTGCCCATGTATGCATGAAAATGGATTTAATATTCACCGAGCAATAAATGAAATCTCCACAGGAAACTAAGAAGACTGTCTGCATTGTGCACTGATAATGTCTTATGAATGAACTAAAGTTCAGACAGAAACACAAACATCGCGCTGTGTCGAGGAATGTCTCGCGAACACTTGATTTATTTCACACACAACATCACTGTGTTTCTCATCCCTTGGATTAGCGCCATGTTGTCACCTGATTATCTGCTCAATCTGTTGACATTACGTACTCGCGAGCATTATCAAGTACTTTCAAGTCTCTCTTTTTACCTTGGTGTAAGAATATCACATGATAGTGTCAGATCCATGTTTTTTCAATGGCGTGTAAAAGGCATATTCCGTCACAGGGTCACACGTACCCTTTATTGTCGCAAACATAAGAATATCGCATGGCCGTGTCAGATCCATGTTTTTTTTTCATTGACCAGTTTTAAATGAATATTTCGTCACAGGGTCATAGATATTTGTTGGCCCATGTAATAGAAGCATGAAATGTGATAGTGTAATTGTCTGATCATAAAGCTGTTGAAAGGTTTGAAGAGTATTGTTGTGGTGAATGAAGGACTGCTTGGGTGGGAGCTGAACACTATATACTAACCAACAGCTGATACACATGACGAAAGTAGAAGTACAACTGACATCAGTCTCAATCTGTGAAATGGTGTGTCTGTCATTCACCCTCTGGGGACCTATTTCTGCTTAGGCCTCATCTTCTGTGAAGTATCTAGAGTCTCCAATTAACATTGTTTTTCGTTACTTTTTCCCCTTCTGTTCAGATTCCCATACACCTAGTTTGCGGTATGTCGTTCATGTAAGAATACACTTACTCTATTAAACCCTATACCCTAACCCTAGCCTTAGCCCTAGCCCTAACCCCAACCCAAGCCCTAACCCTAGCCCCAACCCCTAACCCTAACACATATGGAGAATGGAGGGGGTGAGTGGTTTCGTGTATTCTTACATGAAGGATATACCTAATTTGTGGAAGATAAAATGAATAATCGTGGTTACCATAGTATAGTAATTCCCAATTCGAATTATGCAGTTGTACAGGTAGGTGACAGTTGAGGGCAATGCCCCCCCCCCCTGCATGCTCCCTGCCCTACCACCCCTGATCTTTAACCCTTTCTATACTGAATGGATTCTCCCAACTCAGTTATAAAGGTATACATTGAAATAGTCTATTATTCATCTGAAGAGGTGTTCAGGAAAAATAATTAAATTAAGCAGACAACTGATAATAAAAGTGCAAAAGGAGTCCCAATTTATTGTTCAGATAATAATTTAATGTTCAGATAATAAGTTCAACAAACGAACATGTTTGTTGAACTTATTTAATATCTAAACATTTCCCACCAATGAATATGGAATTCTTCTGTACTTGTATTATCATTATACCCCCATCCCAAAAGATGGGTGCGTCCATCCGCGTAGCCATCTGTGCATCCGTCCATGTATCTTCCCGCTCATATATCTCAACCATGGGTTATCAGATTTCAATGAAATTTGGTATGCAAGTTTGGCATCATGATCGAGGGCTTTCAAAATAGGGTTCATTGACGTTGTTTTCATTTTCCATTCAAGAATTATCCCTCTTTCTTTATCTGAAAATGTTGGAATTCCGTCCGTCATTCATTTGAATTGTCCACTAAATTGTTCGTTATCACATTTTTTCACAATTTGGTTTCCAATCTGCCCATATTTCAATTTTCACCATGGGGGTATATACCCCAGCACCTGTGGTGCAACCCCTTGTTTTGTCTGGCTGTCGTCTGCTCATATATCCTTGACATATCCCTCCAAATGAATAACAGACCATTCCTATGTATACTTTTATACAGTAATGCTCTAATTAATCGACCTTTTAACCAAAGCAGAATTATGGGTAACTTTTCAGGATTTAAATCCTGAAAAGTTACCCATAATTCTGCTATGGTTAAGAGGTCGATTAATTAGAGCATTACTGTAACTGAGTTGGGGTTAATCATTGTGCAATGTTTGGATTTACTGATAAAATACTCAGACCAAAATTGTACTTCTGATAGGTAGATACAAGATAATAAGGTTTAATTATGGAATTTATTACCTTAGCACTAAAGTAGATCAGTTACTCAGCTAAGTGTTTAGGAAACTATCAGGCGTTTGAACAATAAGATTTATGGGAGTCATTTATCAGTGAAACCCAACAGATAAGATTAAATAGCCAGCCCTTCTGCCATAGGGGCCTTATTGGCTGGGAGCTAGGACAGTAGCTTCCCTAATAAAGTGACCAAGGATACTTACAGTGAGGATAATTGGATTGTGTTGTCTGCAGGGACAGGTCATGTACCTCTAATCTAGATTTATGTCCTTTAAGTTGGCTTGAACATCATGTGGAGGATATATATGTCAAGGTATGTACGATTTAAAGGGAACGACTCTAATGGAATATCTAAAATGTGGAAATTGTGTACGTTAAATTGTTCAATATTTGGATGCTTTTAACCCTTTGAGTGCCAGGTCGATTTTTGTATCAACCCATATACCCTGTGCCAATGCATTCTCTTATATATGCGAGTCGACCATAGGTCACCTCGCATATATAAGAGAATGCATTGGCCTAACAATTTTTTTTTTTTACAATTATTTACAATTTTAATAATTTATTCTTATATTCTTTAACAGACTTATTTTGTAGGTTTAGGGCCGATGAGATCGGCCCCTGGCACTCAAAGGGTTCAAATAGATTCGGAAGACAATTGTTTGTTTGATGTAGTTGTCCTTTTGCCTGTATATCGTTTATCTTATTCTTAACCCTTTCTATACTAAATGGATTCTCCCACTCAGTTATAAAAGTATACATTGGAATGGTCTATTGTTCATTTGGAGGAGTGTTCAGAAAATATGAACAGACATACGAAAAAATAATACAAGTGCAGAAGGATTAATATTAAAATTCTGATAAGAAGTTTGTTTGTTGAACTTATTATCTGAACATTTCCTAAGGAAACTACTCGTCATTGAGTATTTAGTATAGTAAGGGTTAAAGCAACTTTTTAGCTTAAGCTCAACGTTTCGGGTTCAAATTTAAATTAAATACCTAAAATACATTTAGGTGAACTTGATACAATCTCAGAGAATATATTGAAGTAACATAAATTATTTTTTCCCATACTAAAAAGGGGCTCTTTTATCCAACTTGTTTTACCAAGGACATAAAAAAAGATTCAAAATTTCGGACTGGGACATGAAACAAATTAGCTGAAAAGATTCAGTGATTCTGGGTACCTAAATCCATTGACCATGTGAACTTGAATAATTCAGCCCCATACATTTAGGGTACCCTACATTCAAGGACATCTTTATTCCAAAATATTGGTTCCTTTATTCAGCCCAAAACAATTTCATTGTCTAAATCCTATGCATATTGAATGTATTCATGGCATCCCATCTGCTGGAAAATCCAGCCCCAATTCACACCACCAGTGTGGCACTTTTATGTTAGGAGAACACTCACATCAAAGTATCTGGGCATGACCTCCAATAAATCCCTCATAGGTACCCATAACCACAACTCCGACAAATTCATCACAATTTCTCATTAGTGAGAGATAAATTGGGAAAATTCGGGGAATGAATGTCAGTGACAATTGAGGATTAATTTTGGCTATAATTGAATACAAGCTTCGGCTTTTAATTTTATAGATTAGATCCAAAATGTCGAGGAATTATGAATCATATGCTAACGTGATCACATGCCTATTGTTTGGGGATGACGATTTCTTCTGGGATATCTGCATGCAGCGCCTTTTTCCAATGTAATATCAAATGAGTGACTGTTCCCGAGCAAGCTTGAGTTTGGTGTGCCTGTCATTTGCAGAATGAGGTCCCCAGGGGGTGAATTTAGTTATGCTACCCCCGCAGGCTTGTCATGTTATCAATGTAATTTAACCCTTTCTATACTAAATAGATTTATCCATCAGTTATAAAGGTATACATAGGAATGGTCTAATATTCATTTGGAGGGGTGTTAAGGCTACAAATATTAGCAGATGACAAACAGGATAACAGACAATACAGTAATGCCCTAATTAATCGACTTCTTAACCACAGCAGAATTATGGGTAACTTTTCAGGATTTAGTCGGAAATATGGCTTGTTGCCATTCATCGGAAAGCTCTCGGCGAGAGCATTCCGATGAATGGCAACAAGCCATATTTCCGACTAAATCCTGAAAAGTTACCCATAATTCTGCTGTGGTCAAGAAGTTGATTAATTAGGGCATTACAATACAAGTGTAGAAGATTCCCAGTTATTGGAGGGAAATGTTTAGATAATTAGTTCAACATGGTCATTTGTTGAACTTATTATCTGAACAGTTCACAAGGTAACTACTCGTCAATGAGTATTTAGTATAGAAGGGGTAATAATTTCATTCTAGCCTCTGTAAGCTTGGATTAGGAAGTCAGCCCCTTATAATCTAGCATAAGCAATATCTTGTTTTGATTTTTGAGATAGCCTTGGATGTGGGCTGTCTTCCTGTCAACCTCTGTTCTGCTCTTAGTAAATAGAACTGGGTTGGCGCCTCAGTTAGACCGCATTTCTGTTAGACTTTAAACGTGGTTATAAAACGCAAGACAACCAGAGGATTGTGTGGTTAAAATGCATGTAATCTTCAACTGGTATGAAACGGTATCTTCCAGTAGAATTTCGGCTCCAGCAAATTTATATAGTCATAGAAATGAAATTTCCGACTGTCAGCAGTTAGTTACAGTGTATCCGCAGTCAAGGCATATGTAGATCATACCATGAACCTCTACTCTGGCAATCGCCCGTAGAGATCATATTCCACTAGAACAAAACCTTGGAACTTTTTGAAGTTTTAACAGGGGAACCTTATAAAGTCGAAAAATAACGCGGGAAATATATTTCTTAGTTATTATCTATTCCTTAATAATGTACTTCACTGTAGGTGGATGTCCAATTCAAAATTGCATGCTTTTCCATGCTATTTATGAGCCGATATCGCAATAAACAATGAATTAATTAGCCAGGAGATATTCCATAATAATAAGCGGAGCAAAGCAAAATCGCTCACACATTTATTTGAATCATAAAAGTTAGAGTTGGGACCTTCACCAACAGTGCATTACATTATTAAGGAACAGGTAATAAATAAGAAATATATTCCCCATGTTATTGTTTCAACTTTATAAGGTTCCCTGTCAACGCTTCAAAAAGTTCCCAGGTTTTGTACTGGTAGAATATGATCTCTACAGGCCTTGGCCAGAGCAGAGATTCATGGCATGATCTAAGGCATATGTAAACTGGGGTTTCTTTAATTGCAGTGCCAAAGCAGTCATTAAGTATGGTGCAGTTATGTTTTGACTGGTGCAGTTATGGTTTTACCACAGTTTTTATAATATCGCCCAGTTACTGAGTCAATTACTCAGCACAGTACAGTACATGAGCAGTTCTGTTTTCTGTTCCAAAGGTCAACGAACTGAACCCAGTGCTAAAAAAAATCAATAAATATTTCTAAATTCCACCTTTAAATAAAAGATCCTACAATATTGAATTTCAACATCAGAACAATTTCCCACGAGTCTAATTTAAATTTGAAAAGAACTAGTTGAATTAATAATTTATCCACATTTATTCACTAATAACTTCACACACATCAAACAGTATTATATTTCTAAGTTCAAAGACATTCAAACCTATCACTGGCATCATAGCTAACCATTATGGCACTGGACAAATGTCCAGACTATTGATTCCTTTGGAACT
The DNA here is from genome assembly GCA_032622095.1 of Siphonodentalium dalli. NCBI lineage: Eukaryota > Metazoa > Mollusca > Scaphopoda > Gadilida > Siphonodentaliidae > Siphonodentalium > Siphonodentalium dalli. Next base: position 177,357,638 of record CP136066.1, read on the forward strand.
GGAGGGGGTAAAACTGAACAGAAATTAGTTGCAGACAGATAAGATATTCTGAGTAATTTAATGGCTGAGAGGTTGTGTGTGATTCTTGCCACCTGTTGGGAGCCATTGTTTATGGGACATGTGTATTAAATTGTAAGATCATTAGAGTTCAGTGCAGTTCACTGCTGGAGGCTGATGCTCAGGATTTTAATACAAACAGCTTTCTCTCTAAATGAAGCACCTGTTCTTGATACTGTAGTAAAGTATGAAACTTTTAACTCTTGCTTTAACCCTTTCAGTGCCAGGGGCCGATCTCATCGGCCCTAATTTACAGTCTGTAAAATCGGCCCCAAAAAAAATATTTTTTTTTTTTTTTTTTTAGATTTTTTAAAAATTATTAAAATTGTAAAAAATAATAACAAATGATGAAAAATTGTTAGGCCAATGCATTCTCCTATGGTCGACTCGCATATATAAGAGAATGCATTGGCACAGGGTATATGGGTTGATACAAAAATCGGACCTGGCACTCAAAGGGTTAAGATGCCACATCTAGGATGAAGCATGGTATTTTATTCACCACAATCAAAATCCAAAGCAAAATAAAACTTAGCATGGAACCATTTCCGATTGAACACACTATTAAATGCTACTTTTTAGTCAAATAAACCAGGGCGACTGCTATGGTACCAGAGCAGGTGATAGATGGGGTCAGTCTTTCTCTCCACCAGGGGGGCGGGGACGGGCACAAAGTGCCATTTCATCCATCACAGATCGGCAATATTTACCTCATACATGTATATCATCTCAAACAGCATGTCTAGTCCTTTCATGACGGGAGCTGCGCTGGTGCAGCATTAAAGATCCTGTGCCAGTGCATTCTCTTATAAATGCGAGTCTCCCACCTCACATATATATGAGAATGCACTCAGGCTTACACGGTCAAGATAAATATTGTTAACAATGGCAGAGGGTTTTCGCAAAATTTCAGGAATCTCCAGTCATGGAAGGGTTAAGGCCTGAAACGTGCCCTCAGGAAGTTGTGCAATCCTAGCCTCCTTCCAGGTTATTGCTCTCACAACTGTGTATAGATCATGCCATGAGTTTCTTCTCTGGATAACGCCCGTAGAGATCATGTTCCACCAGTACAAAACCTGGAACTTTTTGAAGTTTTGACAGGAAACCGTATAAAGTCGAAAAAATAACGCGGGGAATATATATCTTAGTTATTATTTGTTTCTTAATAAAGTACTTCACTCTAGGTGAAGGTTCCGACTTGAAATTTCACGATATAAGTGACTTTGAGCAATTTTGCTTTGCGTTTCTTATAATTATGGAATTTTTCCTGGGTAATTAATTTAATGTTTATTGCGATATCAGCTCTCAAAAGTCACAGAAAAGCATGAAATTTTGATGTTGGGACCTTCACATATTGTGAAGTACACTACTAAGGAACAGATAATCATTAAGAAATATATATTCCCTGTGTTTTTTTTCCCGACTTTGTAAGGTTCCCTGTCAAATGTTCAAAAAGTTCCTAGGTTTTGAACTGGTGGAATATGATCTCTACGGGCGTTAGCCAGAGTATAGAGATTCATGGCATGATCTAGTGCTATCCTAGCCTCCTTCCAGTGCTACTGGTTATTGTTCTCAAGCCTTGAAATAGTGTGTCTGTCATTTGCAGAATGAGGTCCCCCAGAGGGTGAATTTAGTGATGCTACCCTGCATAGCGGGCTAGCATCACCAGATTCACCCTCTTGGGACCTCATTCTGCTTACACCTCAGCAGAATGAGGTTCCCAGAGGGGACTTCATTCTGCAAATGACAGACACACTATTTCAAGGCTTGCTCACAACTGTGTAATATGCACAGCATGAAAATCTTGTTAATTTTATTACATCCATCAGCACATTTTCCACACTATAAATGGCCAATTGAACCTATTCATAACTTGTCAACTGCTACCTTAAAAATGATGACTCCATTCTCCAAACTGTATGCATAATATTACAAATTTACAACATGATAATCTTGTTAAATTCATTACTTCTGCCACATTTCATGCATTATTTCACTGTCAGGCTTATTGTCAGCAACTTGAAGGTTTTAAATGGAAAGCACTTAGCTTTTTGAATGTCAATGTATTGTTCGTTGACTTGTCACATCGCGATATGAACTAGCAGTCAACCCATGCAGATAATCTACATGGGCTTACTTGAGATTGTCGCCAATTTACGGTTCAAAGAACTTTCACTTTCGCTTTGGATCTCTTAGATATTCACATTTTTGTGAAATAATTTATGGCACCTTTGCACTATATAGTACTAGCATAATCCTTTATTCATTCAATATCCGATTCATGATTTATCTCATGTACATGTAATACTATTGCCAATGGGGTCATTGTCACAAGGCTCCGGTCACATCGTAGCCAGCTTTTTAAATCGATCACAAATGTAGCCAGCTTTTCACCGGCGATCACATTCGTAGTCAGCTTTTCTAATTCCATGCTTTATATGGTGCGAAATATGACGTCATCGCATTTGTGACTAAAATTTTGACGTCATGCTCCAGAAATGACTTCGTTTATCAACTTATGTTGGAATATAATTCGAGCATTCTAACGACATTGATCGGAAACCTCAGATTATTAGATGAACTAATATCAAATTAAAATTCAAGTTGTTTTTCACCCATCAACTCAGAAAAATGGGATTAACCTAATCTTGTTCATTGAGGCTCGCATGAATATGAAAAGCTGGCTACAAATGTGATCACCATAGAAAAGCTGGGTACGTTTGTGATCGATTAAAAAAGCTGGCTACGAATGTGATCGATGCCTTGTGACAATGATCCCATCAGCAATACTATGGGTGCCGGAGTCAGGGACAGAAAGGGTCAGTCTCATTAGATGTTCTTATAAAACTAAATAATTTAAATACACAAAACCTTTATATTTGTTGTCAAATTTAAATGGGTGGGGGATGAAGCATTTATGGTACATGTGCACTTAAATAGTTGCTATATAGTACAGCCATAGCCCAATCATTTATCATCCAATTCATGCTCTTAGCTCATACTTGTAGTAGTGCAGTAGTGAAGACTCTTCCTCAACAATAGTTCATTGACTGACATTTACCAATCCAGGCTGTATCTCAGACTTGAAGAAGTCTCCCCATACAATACCTCATTGACAAGCATCTACCAACCCAAGCCTGCAGATAGTGTGTCTGTCATTTGCAGAATTAGGTCCCCAGAGGGTGAATTTAGTGATAATATCCCGCACAGTGGGCTGGCATCACCAAATTCACCCTCTGGGGACTTCATTCTGCTTAAGCCTCATCTTCTGGGAAGTATCTATAATCTCAAGTTTTTAGTTACTTTTCCCTTCTTGGAAGTTTCCATACCCCTAATTGGCAGAAATAAAATGCATTATCGAGATGACTGATGGGTGACTTGAACATCACCAAATTCAACTGGGGAACGTCAATCTGATCCTTTGTCTCCCATAGCAGTTGAGGCCTAAGCAGAGTGAGGTCCCAGGGGGTGAATTTGGTGATGCTACCCCTCTGTGCGAGATAGCATCACTAAATTCACCCTCTGGCGAACTCATTCTGTAAATGACAGACACACTAAATTCAGACTTGTTTTGCTCAGACTTGAGACAGTATCCCCATACAATACCTCATTGGATAGCAATCTTGTGAAGAGCTTACAAGACAGAGAATCTTGAAGAGATGCATCATTTGCCATTTTTTTCTCTGCGTCTTGAAGATAACTGAAATCCTCTGAGGAGTAAAAACGATGGTTTATGAAGACTCAAACAACAGCCGAAAAAACAGCTGATTGATGAATGAAAGTGACAGCTGTAGATATGATGAGAGTCTTATAGGCTATAACCTGTCTACCTGTGCATGACAAATGCTTCCATTTCTCTCTACTGACTGTCTTCTGATTCTGGGTACAGTCTTGTCCAGAATAAGATGTCTACCTGTGCATGACAAATGCTTCCATTTCTCTCCACTGACTGTCTTCTGCTTCTGGGTACAGTCTTGTCCATAATAAGATGTCTACCTGTGCATGACAAATACTTCCATTTCTGTCTACTGACTGTCTTCTGCTTCTGTGTACAGTCTTGTCCAGAATAAGATGTCTACCTGTGCATGACAAATGCTTCCATTTCTCTCTACTGACTGTCTTCTGCTTCTGGGTACAGTCTTGTCCAGAATAAGATGTCTACCTGTGCATGACAAATGCTTCCATTTCTCTCTACTGACTGTCTTCTGCTTCTGCTTCTGCGTACAGTCTTGTCCAGAATAAGATGTCTACCTGTGCATGACAAATGCTTCCATTTCTCTCTACTGACTCTTCTGCTTCTGGGTACAGTCTTGTCCAGAATAAGATGTCTACCTGTGCATGACAAATGCTTCCATTTCTCTCTACCGATTGTCTTCTGCTTCTGGGTACAGTCTTGTCCAGAATAAGATGTCTACCTGTGCATGACAAATGCTTCCATTTCTCTCTGCTGACTGTCTTCTGCTTCTGGATACAGTCCTGTCCAAAATTAGATGTATATCTGTGTTTGACATAATTTATCCTTCCATTTCTGTGTACTGACTGTCTTCTGGGTACAGTCCTGTCAAGAATGAGATGTCTACCTGTGCATGACATATGCTTCTATTTGTTTGCTTCTGGCTATAGTCCTGTCCTGAATAACTGTATATTGACTCTTGGATACAGTTTTGACTAGAATAAACTGTTTGTGCATGACAAATGTTTCCACTATACTGTCTGAGGACTGTTCCGAAATGAGTTCAAAATGTATTATGGGATTATGGGATTATGCTATGCTCACACTTGCTCAATTTTTGAAAGGTTCCTTTGATCCATGTTGCAAAGGTTTTAGTTCAAATTGTTGACTGAGTTTTAGAAAAAACTATCGCTTTGGGCAATATTCTTTTTACAGAAACACTGACAGAGAAGGTAAAAATGTTCTTCATCTTCTAATTGAAGACAGAGAGCATAAGTTCTTTGAGATAATGTTGGTTTGGGGCATTTCTGTCTGTCATTTTCTATGGCTAATATGTAAGCACTGATCCTGATCGCACTCAGGTGCCTGGTGAGAGATTTAGGTACCGGTATCTCTAATGTTAAATAAGTTTGAGTATTGAACTCCTTGTAGACTTTTCCAAACAAATAGAGTTTATTGTCCATTATTACATCTTCTGAATAGGTCTGAAGTTTTTTTTGTCTACATCAGCCTTGTAAGAAGATAATATAGGGTCCTCCAAGTTGTCTGTATTTAAGGCGAATATAAAATAATTGCTAGATTAACATCCCCTCCCAACCCTATTTTTAGTCCCCTGTCTCCCCTCCTCAATTTTTTTTATTTGCATATCTTTTATGCAAATGTTTTTTCATGCCTTAACTCTTTCATGACGGAAGTTGCACTGGTGCAGCATTAAATACCCTGTGCCAGTGCATTCTCTTATATATGCGAGTCTCGCATAGGGAGCCTCGCATATTCTCTTATATATTCTAGGCGCCCTATTTGCGACTCACATATATAATGCATTGGCACAGGGTTTTCGCAAAAAATCAGGAAGCTCCAGTCATGGAAGGGTTAATCATCAAATTATTTTTCAATGATCCATTAATCAGTCTATTTTGATCAAATTGGACAATCTGAATCACCTTGTAATATATAAGATATGATACTGCTTCAATATCAGAACTGTCCATGGCCATTTATGTTAGGAAGAATAAAATATAAAAAATAAAATTCGCCCTCCCGCCCCATTTTTCTAAAAAAGTTGGATGAAATATAGCAATTTATTTATATTGGCCTAATGTTTCTAAATTTATGTTGAACCTTGTCAAAGAAGAATTGACAATGATTGGCCAGGATGGACTACCTTTATGTAAAAGTTCTTTGTCCAGTTCAAATATTTCTTTTAAAATATGATCAGTTTATCAGTACTAGTATCAAATACCAGACTGCCCGTGAGAACTTAAGTTCACCCACTTTACACTGGCATAATTTTTTTTCCACGGGCCATATGCCCCTGGGTTCTCCACATTACTCGTCCTGGTGATAAGCAAACTCATCTTTTCTGACTGAAACAAGACCTGTAATTATTTATAGGGTAAGTTGATGGTTTCTCGTAAACATCGGACAGATAAACGGATGATAATTTCCGTCAGACTCATCTGTTACATCTTCTAATTGTTTGGTTTTAATTTTCCCATGAAGAAAAATGTCTTTCTCGATTAGCTGTGTATAAAGGTCTATTTGTTCTCTGCCAGCGCTTTAGACCAGTGAATAGCTTGATGATTTCATCGCAAGTACTTGAGGTCTGTGAACTCCTTGATGATTTCATCCCTTCTTCTTACCTGTACCTGGAACTTGGCTCGAGATGAAAGCACATTATTTGCTGATGATTGCCTTTGATGATTTTTAACATCTGTTTATAAAGTTCTCAGCTAGGCCCAGCCTTTAAAACGGGATCGCACTCCTTTTCAAGTTGCACTTTTTATATCAATTCTTGGGTATAAAATAATAATTCTGTGTTGAAAACAGAAGTCAGAAGCTTCTTTCAATTTATTTGACACAGGACAACTGTGGGACAACAAATTATACTTTTTTTTTTAGAACATTAGGCGACACCAATTTTTAAGTCTGGTTTACGAACACCTCCTACAACTTTTTTTCCATTTCATGAAAAAAAATAAAACTTTTTTCTCCCAAATATTTTGACACGCATACTGATTTTCACGTGCTGTCGCATCCGGTTCTGCTTATAATCATTTACAGATCCCTAGTTTCATGTATTTCATGACAAGAAATGTCTTGTTTGGTTCAGAATTTCATTCAAAAACAATTTTTGTAAAATTTTTGTAAAATTCCACGATTTACTTGATATAAATTAGGGGGACAATTTTTTTTATTTTTATTTTTTTCCCTCCTGCATCTACTTTTTTTCTCCCCACATGTTCGTAAACCAGACTTAAAAATTGGTGTCGCCTTATGTAGTTTTTTGAGGATACGTACTATACAAACATGACAGGCCTATGAACTCATTGATGGTTTCAATCATTCTTAACTGTATACCTGGAATTTGGGTAGAAATGAAAGTACATTATTTGCTGCTGATTGCCTTTGATCATTTTTAACATCTGTTTATAAAGTTCTCAGATTGGCCCAGCTTTTAATATGAGATCACGCTCTTTTTCAAGTTGCACTTTTTAGGAATCACTGAACTAAATGGTTTCCCCATAGACAACAATGTTAATGTTTCAGTCAAATTCACTGAATTGAAGCCTACAGGCCACTCAAAACATATGCCAGGCCTACAGTATATATATATATAATGCCCTAAATAATCGATTCCTTAACCACAGCAGAATTATGGGTAATTTTTCTGGATTTAGTCGGAAATATGGCTTGTTACCATTCATCGGAAAGCATTACTGTACACTCTTATGACTAATGTGTAGGTTTTCTACACAAAATGTGTAGCCCTGCTACACAATCATTATTCAATTTTGATCTTAAACATATTTGTGTAGTATATGTGTAGTTTCATATTCGTACACAAATTGTGTAACAATTTTTACACATAAATGTGTAATTTTTTACACATTTATACACAACTGTGTGTATAAAATCAACACATATCCCTTACACATTTTGTGTAGGTTCTTACACACACAGTTCGTAGACAAGAAATGCAAGTTCAGTAGTCCGACCTGTGGGTATAGTATTAAAGATTTATGCAGATATATATGTTAAAACTTTCATGGCGCATAGTGGTATGTAGTATTTTGTTCTGTACTGTGAGTTTTTGCTTTGAATGAACAAACCAAGATCGAGGCGTGATTGCATAATATTAGTATTATTACAACAATCATAACACGAGTCTAAGGACAGTAATTGCCATGAAAGTTTTAACAAATAAATCCTCATATACTATTAATACTAAACCGACAAATTGGAATTCTGAACTTACATCCTTGTCTACGATCGCTGTAGATTGTATTCCAAAAAATAGACCCAAACAATATGGCCGTCACGTAGCAGACTATGAAACTGAATGCACCGCATTGCGCATGCTCTACGTTCTTACACAATCGTGTGTAACAAAATATACACATTATGTGTAGAACGGCACTTGGTCAATGTATTTGTATGTAAAACTACACATTGCTATGTGTATTAACCGGGTTTACACATTTTATGTGTAATCGTTTCTACACATTAGTTATAAGAGTGTATGAACTCATTGATGGTTTCATTCATTCTTAACTGTATACCTGGAATTAGTGTAGAAATGAATGCACATTGTTTGCTGCTGTTAATCATTTTTAACATTTGTTTATAAAGTTCTCAGCTTGGCCCAGCCTTTAAAGTGATGTGAAATACTCCAGTAGAGTGATCACATAGAAATGGAGAGTAATCTTGCTCAATGTAGTTATTTTTACAAATATTATATCCAAATTGACAACACACGCTGTCATTCTTATATATTTAATAATGAAATGCAGTGACTCTTGGTGGCAAAATCATTTTCGTTAGTTTGTTGCCAATAGTTGCGTCCAAATCGAAGTAAATATTTACAATTGAGCATAGTTCAGATGATGTTTTCTATTGAGTGGTATGGTCGATTTGCTTGAGAATTTCGCTGATGTCAGTATAGAAATCTACATTTCTCCAGTTGGCATAGCGCCTGAATACTAACTTATCAGTTTAACGCACCCGAACAAGTATATAATATATCATTAAAGATGGGATCAATGTTCTTTTCAAATTGCTCTTTTTACACAGGAAGACTATGGGGCAACACATGATACTATTTTTAGAACATTTTGTCATTTGGTAATGATCCATATGAGTTTTTTGTTGGAAGATCTATCTTTTTTAAATCAATTTCAAGCATAAGATATGTGACATCAGATGTTTCTCATGTTTTTGAGGATACGATATAAAAAGTGATAAAACGTTCTGTTGTTGGAATGTGGGAGATTTCATAGCTGGCATGTGGGGCATGTGAACTCCCCTATGATTTCATCCCCTCTTCTTACCTGTACCTGGAATTTGGCTCAAGATGAAAGCACTTTATTTCCTGTTGATCAGCTTTGATCATTTTCAACATCTGTTTATAAAGTTCTCAGATAGATCCAACCTTAAAGATGCATGGGATCTCTCTTCCTACATTTTGTATAGATTCAATGGACATTTAAATGATAATTCTGAGATGGAGATTCCAGTTGACCCTTTTTATACTAAATGCATGGATATAAACGTATACATGACATTGGAATGGTTTATAATAATCTGGAGGGGTGTTAAGGAAAAACGAGCAGATGACAGACATGCGAAAAGAAAAACCAAGTGCAGAAGGATTCATATTCATTGCAGGGAAATGTTCATATAATATGTTCAACAAACAACCTATGGTTGATTATATAAGTGATGAAGGATTCATATTTATTGGTGGGAAATGTTCAGATAATAAGTTCAACATACAATCTATGGTCATTTGACCCTTGACTTCCCATATCCACTCAAGAACTCCATCATACATGGAGAGTGCTCTAAAATTTTGGTCAACATTTACTGTAGTGTTATAATGGTTATGTTTCATAACTTTTTTTTTTTTAACCCTTTCATGATGGGATCTGTGCTGGTGCAGCATTAAAGATCCTGTGCCACTGCATTCTCTTATATATGTGAGTATTCTGTAGGGAACCTTGCATATATAAGAGAATGAACTGGCTTACATGGTCAAGGTTAATATTGTCAGCCCATTGCATGTTTTCTCTTATATATGTGAGGCACCCTACAGGAGACTCGCATATATAAGAGAATTCATTGGCACAGGGTTTTCCAAAAATTTCAGGAAGCTCCAGTCATGCAAAGGTTAACAAGACTAATATGAGCAAATATTAGTACATGTGAATTGAAAATTATAGGTTCCGAAGGGTGCTTGTGCACTTGCCATCTTGAAATCTTCGGTAAGGACAGGAAAAAACAAGAATAAATGTATTGTGGACTAATGAATTCTTCGTTTATTTTTCAGGATTTAATTCTAGACGAGAAGCTTGAGGAAACTTTACAAGTGCCAGAATGGAACAGAAAATTCACACGGGATAATAAATGTGATGTATGTGATACCGGGATTACTCAGCTGAAAAGGGAGGCCATTTTAATGGTACGGACCATTCAGCAGGCCCAAACGGAATCACGCAATAATTCTTCTAATATCTCGAAACTCGTTGGATCTTATAATATTGTGCCTAGTCAACGGATTACTCATTTGTCTCCTTCTGTTCAAAGGTAAGATAGCTTATGGTTATTGACATTGAAAATTAAAATGATGAAAACTAATTTCGATGTGAGACATTTTGCCACCGTTTTCATGTATATTATGACGCAGCTTTCCAGCCCTGATTTGACTTAGATACTGACAAAAACAAGACAAAGTTCCATCTCTTGCCTTCTATACAGTAATGCCCTAAATAATCGACCCCTTAACCACAGCAGAATTATGGGTAACTTTTCAGGATTTAGTCGGAAATATGGCTTGTTGCCATTCATCGGAAAGCTCTCAGTGAGAGCTTTCCGATGAATGGCAACAAGCCATATTTCCGACTAAATCCTGAAAAGTTACCCATAATTCTGCTGTGGTTAAGGGATCGATTACTTAGGGCATTGCTGTATATCTCACTGTAATAGATAAACTGGGCCAGTGTTGACTCAGTTGGTAGCTTGCATAGAGCAAGATCATGCCATAAATCACTACTCTAGCTACGCCAGAAGAGATCATATTCCACCAGTACAAAACCTGGGAACCTTTTTGTGTTCGGACCCGTTCTGATTGTGAACTTTATAACATTGAACAAACAAGGCAGAGAATATATTTCTTGGTTAACATTTGTTTCTCAATAATCTAATTCACAGTAGGGGGTGGTCCCAGCTCGAGATTACATAATTTTTGATTGACTACCCAGGAGAAATTCCATGATTGTAACCGATGTAAAGCAAAATTACTCACAAAGTCACTTAAATCATGCAACTTCGAGTTGGGACCTTCACTTACAGTGAACTACAGTAATGCCCTAAGTAATCAACCCCTTAACCACAGCAGAATTATGGGTAACTTTTCAGGATTCAGTCGGAAATATGGCTTGTTGCCATTCATTGGAAATGGCAACAAGCCATATTTCCGACTAAATCCTGAAAAGTTACCTATAATTCTGCTGTGGTTAAGGGGTCGATTTATGTAGGGCATTACTGTACATTATTAAGGAAAAGGTAGTAACTAAGAAATAATATATTACCTGCACTGTTTTTTAAATGTTATAAACTTCCCTGTCACAACATCAAAAAGTTCCCAGGTAGTGTTTTTCTACCTGCTAATAGTATCTGAGCAGACATATAAATGAAAAATGGAATATTCCAAGTTATACTCTTGGGGGAATCTATTAATTTAGTAATAAAATGGTTAACCCTTTCTCACACTTAGTTATAAAAGTATACATCGGATTGGTCTTATTATGCTCCTGGAGGGGTTTTCAGTAAAAATTAGCAGATGACAGATACATGTGTCCTGTTTATTGGAAGGAAATGTTCAGATAATAAGTTCAACTAACGCCCTATGGACCTACAGGTACAGTAATGCCCTAAGTAATCGACTCCTTAACCACAGCAGAATTGTGGGTAACTTTTCAGGATTTAGTCGGAAATATGGCCATATTTCCGAAATCCTAAAAAGTTACCCATAATTCTGCTGTGGTTAAGGACTCAAATACTTAGCATTACTGTATAGTCGTTTGTTGAACTTATTATCTGAACATTTCCTATGGGAACTACTCGTCAATGAGTATTTAGTAAATAAAGGGTTAACTTGGAATGTACATGAATATATTTGTTTTACTGTTTTCTGTACTGTCAGTTTTTGTAAAGATGTCTTCTCATTTGGAATGTGTTCCATGGGATCTCTTATCTCTGCCTAAATTGTTTTAGACTCAAGAGGGGTAACTCTATCTTCAGTTGCAATCAGTTCTGCTTGCCATGGCACCAAGAACAATCATCAGAATGTGAAAGAGGAATTTTATCAGTGACAGGCCTGCAAATAGTGTGTCTTTCATTTGCAGAACGAGGTCCCCAGAGGGTGAATTTAGTGATGCTAGCGCACACTGGAATCACCAAACTCAGCATCGGGGGACCTCATTCTGCTCCCTCATCTTCTGGGAAGTATCTATAGTCTCAAATTAACATTGTTTTTAGTTACTTTTCCCCTTCTGTTGAGTTTCGATATCAAATTTTCAGAATATAAAATTCATAATCGAGGTGACTAATGGGTGAACATCACCAACTTCAACTGGGGAACTTTAATCTGATTCTAGGTCTCCCATAGCAGTTGAGGACTCAACATAATGAGGTTCCCAGAGGGTGAATTTGGTGATGCTAGCCTGCTGTGTGGGATAGCATCACTAAATTCACCCTCTGTGGACCTCATTCTGCAAATGACAAACACAATATTTGCAGGCTTGATCAGTGATATACATAAATGGTTTTCTCGCTCATCCATTGTCTATCCGCTTTATTTATCATAAATCATAAATTTAATGGCTTTATCACTAGCAAATTTGGTATGCAACTAATGTACAGTATTGCCCTTATTAATCGACTCCTTAACCACAGCAGCTATTATGGGTAATTTTTCAGGATTTAGTCGGAAATATGGCTTGTTGCCATTCATTGGAAAGCTGTCCCTGAGAGCTTTCCGATGAATGGCAACAAGCCATATTTCCGACTAAATCCTGAAAAATTACCTATAATTCTGCTGTGGTTAAGGAGTCGATTAATTAGGGCATTACTGTAGTTAAACTACAGCATCAGTACAATACAATACAAATAATTATACCCCCATCCCAAAAGAGGGGGGTACACTGGATTACATGCATGGGTTATTGGATCTCAATGAAATTTGGTATGCAGGTTGGCATCAGGAGGGCTTTCGCGAAAGAGGGTTCATTGAATCTGATGATGTTCACATTTTCCATTCAAGGGTTATCCCTCTTTGTTTATCTGAAAACATTGGATTTCCGTCCGCCGTTCTTATATCTCAACCGTGGGTTATTGGATCTCATTGAAATTTGGTATGCAGGTTGGCATCATGAGGGCTATCGAAAGAGGGTTCATTGATGATGTTCACATTTTCCATTAAAGAGTTATCCATCTTTGTTTATCTGAAAACGTTGGATTTCTGTCCGCCGTTCTTATATCTCAACCATGGGTTATGGTATCTCATTGAAATTTGGTGTGCAGGTTTGGCATCATGAGGGCTTTCAAAAGAGGGTTCATAGACATTGTTCACATTTTCCGTTCAAGAGTTATCCCTGTTTCTTTATCTGAAAATGTTGGATTTCCGTCCATCGTTTGTTAGAATTGTCAAGTAATTTGTTTGTTCATATATTGACTTAAACCTCAAAATATCAATATCATTATGATTATCTTTTCCAGTTTCTTTTTCATCAATATATATATAATTGTCATGCTATTATGTTTAACTCCATATTAACTTCAAAATGGATAGAGCCATTTGAATGTATACAGCATTTGTGACTGGTTAGACCACATGTGGTACAATGATGGTTAAAGAACACTGCATGAAAGACCAGGGCACTATGCATACATAAATATTTGTCCAGACCAGATATTAAATTCTTTTTGTTTTGATACCCATACCAGTTGTTGTCATAAAACTGACTGTGTCAGAATTCACTACAAAGCCATGTGTGTTCCCACAATAAATCTGAATTGAAAACCCAACAGGGACAACATTTGATGGTCAAAATGAAATATGTATTACAGACCACCATGCATGCTATTCCATAGGGGCTCGTAAATGCTAGAGACTGCACAAATACTTTTGGGTTTTGAAATTTCAATTCTGGTGAGACATTCTGTTTGTTTCATATTCCTTCAGACTTATTCTATTCTTTTTGTCACTTTTAATAAGTTATTTGTAATCTTAACCTTTTCATGACGGGAGTGGTGCTGGTGCAGCATTAAATATCATGTGCCAGTACATTCTTGTTTATATGTGAGTCTCCCATAGGGAGCCTCGCATAAAAAAGAGAATGCTTTGGCTTACAAGGTCAAGTTAAATATTGTTAGGCCAATGTATTCTCTTATATATGCGAGGCTCCCTATGAAAGACAATATCTTATTTAATATTTTATCTACTAGTATTTATTTCATATAATTCCATATTCATTTTTCAATAACTAAATGACATTCTTCGGTATATGTCTAGATTAAATGTCACATTTGGTTTTCGCCATTTTTTTCAACGAAATAAAAAAAAAGGGTTAAATTATATTTTGTATGTTGTTATTGTAAATGAAGGTCTGGAATGCTCAATACATATTTAATTATGAAAATTTGCTTTAGTCGCGTATTCTTTGTGGCCCACTCTATTTAGAGAATTGCTCTGGCACTTTCTTAAATTCTCTGAAATTTGCAGAACATTTTTTTCCCATGAAAGTTAAACCCAGCAAATCGTGTCAATAGAGTAGATAATTGGGGGGGGGGGGGGGGATTGAGAATGAGCTTTGGGCCTGTGTTCAGCTGATCTGGGTTTTTCATCACTAATAGATTTCCATTTTAAATTGCAACATTATTTTCTAGAATTCTACATTGATTCTATAACGCATAGAGTTATCTCCCTCCTACCATAGGCTTCGTTAACAGTTACTATCAACACAAAATCTCTTCCTATCCTATTGTCATCCTAACGAAGTAGCTTTGGGAATTTTTCTAATTGGGTACCTAATTATACAATACATTGTTCCTGAATATATTCGATGCTTATATATTGACTGATTCCTGCTTCATATCATTAGGGAATCACTGATTGATTAATGCTGTCCCACCTCTGATTAGGTCTTATTTTCTCTAATGTTGGTGGGTTCTGTTGATTTGCTATGATGTTGGTGGGGCAGATAGATGCTGTTAACCCCTATATGACTGGAGCTTCCTGAAATTTTGTGAAAACCCTGTGCCAATGCATTATCTTATATATGGTATGTGAGTCTCCCATAGAAAGCCTTGCATATATAAGAGAATATATTGGCTTAACAATACTTGACTTGACCTTGTAAGCCAGTTCTTTCTCTTATATTGAAAGGGTTAAGAAACAGTGAAAATCTCTACAAATGAACAAATGGGAATAAGTAACGACGGGACCATCACTATGATCAAATTGATCAACTACTGTTTGCTTCTGATACGATAACATTAAAAATATTCATTTGTAGGGATGTTCCGTTAATAAGTTCAACAAGTAGTTAAGTTATATATTCAGCATATAAGCTGAAGGTCCCCAAAATGAATCATTGGGAATCAAGTAATGACCCATCAGCTTCTGTTTGGTTATAATAGGATAACATTCAAAGTATTTATTTGAAGGGATGTTCTGTTAAACCTTCGATGACTGGAGCTTTCTGAAATTTTGCGAAAACCCTGTGCCAATGTATTCTCTTAGATATGCGAGTCTCCCATACCGAGCCTCGCATATATTAGAGAATACATTGGCATTACAATATGTACCTTGACATTGTATAAGCCAGTGCATTCTCTTATATATGCAAGGCTCCCTATGTGAGACTCACATATGTACATAAGAGAATGCACTGGCACAGGATCTTTGATGCTGCACCAGCACAGCTCCCATCATGCAAGGGTTAATAAGTGCAACAAGAAGTTAAGTTCTATGTTCATCTTATAAGCTGAAGTTTCAAAAAATGAATCAATGGGAATCCAGTAAGGACCCATCAGCTACTGTTTGGTTATCATAGGAATACACTCAATGTAATTATTTTTAGAGATGTTCTGCTAATACGTTCAACAAGAAGTTTGTTGAAATTTATACATGTACAGTAATGCCCTAATTAATCGACTCCTTTAACCACAGCAGAATTATGGGTAACTTTTCAGGATTTAGTCGGAAATATGGCTTGTTGCCATTCATCGGAAAGCTCTCGGAAAGCTCTCGGGGAGAGCTTTCCGATGAATGGCAATAAGCCATATTTCCGACTAAATTCTGAAAAGTTACCCATAATACTGCTGTGGTTAAAGGAGTCGATTAATTAGGGCATTACTGTAGCTAAAGATCCTGGAAATGAATCAATGGGAATCAAGTAACGACTCGCCAGCTAGTTAGTATCTAGTTATTAAAGGGTTAACGAGAATTATATACATCAATTGACGTGGGAATCACCAATTGATTGATAACGTCTCACCTCTGAGCATTAACCAGAATAATATACATTTATACGCCATAGATTTTGGGTCCCATTGGTTGGGAAAAGTGTTGTGATTTGTGAGCACAGACAGAGGCTTAGTTTTTGGGTTCCCCGGAGGGTGGGGGCTGTCTCGGTTCGTGATTGAATGTATAGTATGTTTAATCCCTGCTAGCGGGAACTCCAGTTCAATGTACTGAATATATCTGTGTCAAGGATACAAGCCTGAGTTTAGTGTGCCTGTCATTTGTAGAATGAGGTCCCCAGAGGGTAAATTTGGTGATGATATCCCGCACAGCGGGCTAGAATCACCAAATTCACCCTCTGGGGGGACCTCAATCTGCATGGCCTCATATGCTATGGGAGACATAGACTTTGATTGAAGTTCCCAAATGGTGAATATTGTGATGTACACCCATTGGGAATCTTGATTATGCAATGTGTTGTCTGCCAATTTGGGGATATAGAGAAACTAAACTAAAAAAGAAATAGAATCTATGTGAAGAAGTTTCTATAGAAATTTTATAATAAAAAAACTTTCCAGATAAGATGAGGCCTAAGCAGAATGAGGTCCCCATAGGGTCAATTTAGTGATGCTAGCCTGCTATGCAGGATAGCATCACTAAATTTACCCTCTGGAGATCTCATTCTGCAAATGACAGGCACACTAAACTCAGGCTTGCAAGAATAGATGGATTAGGCCACAGCAATTTAACCCTTTCATAACGGGAGCTGTGTTGGTGCAGCATTAAAGATCCTGTGCCAGTTCATTTTTCTTATATATGTAAGTACTTCCCAGAAGATTAGGCCTAAGCAGAATGAGGTCCCCAGACAGTGAATTTATTGATGCTAGCCCACTGTGTGGGGTAGCATCACTAAATACACCCATTTGGAGACCTCTTGCTGCAAATGACAGACACCATATTTCAAGGCTTGAATGTATTCAGGGTTCTGACCTAAATTTTTATGAATCTATTTTTATTTCTATTTTTATTCTAGAGTTTAAAATAAAAATTGTTTGAAACAGACTATTAATTTGACTGTTATAAACATGATTCTGTGGTCAAAATCGTAATGTACAGGAGTTTTCATGAATCATTTAAAACTTAGTGCCTAAAAACAGCATCTATGCGAGGATATCGACCCTGATAGAGCTTGAGAATTATTAAATAGTGAAGTCTTCTAACTTTTGATTCCTGAACTGCGCAGCTGAACTGCGTACCAATATCGTGGTATTATACTGTTGACCAGTTTTTGCCATTGAGACAGAGCCCACCTCTTTGAAGTTTGTGTGGTATTGTGTGCCTCATTGGGATTAGCCTGCATCTATTGCATTTCCATTTTCATCTAAAAAAAATGTTGATCAAACCATTCAGAGAGGGCACAACACTAATTATCTGGCAATTTCTATGCAATTCGCTCATCAGTAACACTCTAGGATCAAGGCAACATTATAGGTATAATATACATTACATCATTTCGGTAGCCCTTTATTCCAACCTCAAGAGAATCGTTCCGTATTTCCATAATGGTTTGATCATATTGCGTTTTGTGACCTTTTTCGTATCGCATGCCAGACACCATTAGTTTTATTTCCCCATAAATATTCATTAACCTGTGTCTCCATATTTTTGGATAATTCACAGAGGTATTTTAGGCAAATATTCTGTGATAAAGATACCATTCTGTCTGGCCAATCTAGAATGAGTTTTGACCCATTTTTGCCGTAGATTTAGCAGCTGCTTTAATGTTGTTGGTAAACTAATAAATCTGATGTGCCCAGACACACACTAACTCTTTGATGTTATGATAACCTTATCATGACGGGAGCTGCACTGGTGCAGCATTAAATACCCTATGTCAGTGCAAGTCTCCCGAGGGAATGCACTGGCTTACAATGTAAAATGGTAAATATTGTTAAGGGCCAATGCATTCTCTGACTGATATATGCAAGGCTCCCTATGGGAGACTCGCATATATACTGTAAGATGATGTGTTGGCACAGGGTTTTTTATTGAATAGAATCTCCAGGGTTTGGGCAAAACTTTGGTAAAATTTTCAATTGTTGGAAATTTCATATCTTACACAATATTTGTTGGAAATTTTACACCAGATATCGGTTGTATATGTTCTTATTGTTTGATTTTCCAACCAATAAATAGTGGAGAATTTGTTGTTTCTAGACCAACAGTAGCTCATTTTTCTGTATTTAGTCCAAGTGTGGACACCCCTTTCCTGCCAAACACGTCCCTGGAAATCTCTCATTCAGTTACAGAAATATACATTGGAATGGTCTGTTATTCATATGAATAGGATTTTAAGCATATCATACAAGTGCTGAAGAATTCCTAATAATTGGAGGGAAATGTTCACATAATCAGTTAAACAAACAGCCTATGGCTGGCCATTTGTTGGACTTAATCTGAACATTTCCTAAGAGAATGAGTATGTTATGAGTATGTTATGAGTATGTTATGAGTATGTTATGAGTGAGTATGTTATGAGTATTTAGTAAAGAAAGGGTTAAAACCTGGTCGGTTATTTCTGAGCATGATGTAATGTTGCTTATTCCTGCCAATTGAGTTATGATGTTGGTAAAACAAGCTGATGCTGTTGAGAAATAGTGTAATTATATTTCACGAATTCTTTTTCTAAAATTTTCAGTCTTTGCCAAATCTAAATGAATCGAGATACAGATATGTCTTAACCGTTTCATGCGATAGCTCCACTGGTACAGCATTAAAGATCCTGTGCCAGTGCATTTCTCTTATACATGCAAGTCTCCCATAAGAAGCCTCGCATATACATGTAAGGGAATAATGCACTGGCCTACAAGGTCAAGGTAAATATTGTTAAGCCAGTGTATTCTCGTATATATGTGAGGCTCCCTGTGGGAGACTCACATATATCAGAGAATGCATTGGCACAGGGTGTTTTCCAAAATTTTAGGAAGCTGCAGTCATGGAAGTGTTAATGTTGTTTTTTAATTGAGACAAAGCTGTTTTATAGTTATTGAAAAACTAATAAATCTGCTGCTCTGAGACACACAGGAAACTTTAACCCTTTCTATGCTGAATGAATTCTCCTATTCAGCTACAAAAGTATGCAATGGAATTGTCTATTATTCATGTGGAGGGATCTTCAGGTAATAAACGCATACTATAATAAATATAAATAATAACAGACGGAAAGATAATACAAGTGCAGATGATTCATATTCATGGCCTGTCCCTTTGTTGAACTTATTATCTGAACATTTCCTAAGGGAACTACTTGTCAATGAGTATTTAATATATAAAAAGGATTAAGCCTGGTCAACTGCTTCCCATATTATGTAGTAATGTTGCTGGGTCCTATCGAGCTCACAGTGGTTCAGTTGGTAATTAGACATTAGACCAACATAGCTGGCCAGCGATGGTGAAGCTGGTCGAATCCTGATATCCAAACAAAGGAGACAAGCCTGGAAATAGTGTGTCTGTCATTTGCAGAATGAGGTCCCCAGAGGGTGAATTTAGTGACAATATCCCTCATGGCGTGCTACCATCACCAAATTCACCCTCTGGGGACATCATTCTTCTTAGGCCTCATCTACGGGAAGTATCTATTGTCTCAGATTAACATTTATTTTAGTTACTATATCCCCTGATTTACAGAAGATAAAATGCATAATCAAAGTGACTAATGGGTGAATGTCACCAACTTGAATTGCAATCTGATCCTTGGCCTAAGCAGAATGAGGTTCACAGAGGGTGAATTTAGTGATGCTTGCGATATGGGATAGTGTCACTAATTCACACTCTGGCGACCTCATTCTGCAATTGACAGACATATTTGCAGGCTTGCATGATAGGAAAGATAACTTGAGAAGTTTGTCAGTTGATTTCCGTGGGTTGGAGGTTTCCATGGTCAAACCCCAATGTAAACCAGAACTGCTGATTTATCTCTGATGTTGGTAGTACAATCTGATCCTGTTTGGAAGTACTATTATTTTGGCTAAATTGTTATTCTTGCAGTAGATGTGAGAATCGGTCACTGTCTCATCATTGGAAAATTCCTTTTGGTAATGAATGGAAAATTTTATTGCATCTTGA
Source organism: Siphonodentalium dalli (assembly GCA_032622095.1). Classification (NCBI taxonomy): domain Eukaryota; kingdom Metazoa; phylum Mollusca; class Scaphopoda; order Gadilida; family Siphonodentaliidae; genus Siphonodentalium; species Siphonodentalium dalli. The sequence goes on from CP136066.1 coordinate 177,378,019, forward strand.
CTCTATTTAGTGAGCGTTTTCACCCAACATTGTGGATCCTTTGAGATCTATGCCCTGCCCACATTGGTTGTCCAGGTATGTGTCGAGATGTCTAGTAGAGTGACGAGACCTGTCCATTCAATTTCCACTCACCGGACAACTACAAGCGACCTAACTCAGCGGAATGAATAGCACTGTTTGAGCACCGTCAAAATCAATAAAATCAATCTCCGTTGCTGAATAGAAGCGGGCGGAAGATGTCTCTCTGATGACTTGGTCAATTCAGCACATTTCACATCATCCCAGTCGTGGAAAATTTCCAATTTCGTAGCATGAATAGAATTGCCAGAAGATGCAAACTTGGAAAACATTTACGTTTGTTATTTGAGCGTATTGCCCCATCATAGGTGTCACGCCGAACTGACTTGGTTAATGGCGTATACATCGGGATCTGTGAATGTCGTGACGGAAGCTGAGTGGCTTATATGGTATTAATTGGATGATGCGGTCGTGCCAGAACTAATATCGGAGGCCACAAGGAATCTATTTAGACTACTATAAGTAAATCTGGATTTGTCTGTGGCGGTTCCATCTTATTGTCTGCGGCAGGGTTCTGGCGTTGTCTTCTGTCTAGTTCCTCGTATAATGTACACTGCCCTTCGGTGATCATTATCACAAACTTATCTAAGAGGTCTTTATTGGTGGGACGTCCACCTTAACCCTTTCGTGATGGGAGCTGAGCTGGTGCAGCATTAAATATCCTGTGCCAATGCATTCTCTTATGTGTGCGAGTCACCCATAGGTAGCTTCACATGTGTATGAGAAATTGAGAATGCACTGGCTTAAAAGGTCAAGGTAAATATTGTTATGCCAATGCATTCTCTTATATATACGAGGCTCCTTATGGGAGACTCGCATCTATAAGAGAATGCATTGGAACAGGGTTTTCACAACATTTTATCAGGCCACAGTCATGGAATAATGGTTAATTAAAAAAGAAACACTCACTTTCCCACAAGAACAAATTCCCAGGGATATAAAGGGGCTGGGGTTGTCTTGTTCCTGGTATAAAATACACTGCGCTTTGGTGATCATTATCATTAACATAGCTTACGAGTTGGGGGTTTAGATTATAACCTTTCATGATGGGAGCTGCGCTGGTGCAGCATTAAATATACTGTGCCAGTGCATTCTCTTGTATATGTGAGTCTCCCATAGGCTGTCAACTAAATGTTAGGTTAATGTATTCTCTTATATAATTGCTTGAGGTATCGCTTGGAAAATTCTTACCTAAATTGCTCGGTATGCAAAGGTAATTTGTCCATATTTAGAAATGTCTGGTCCATGGGAGGGGGGGAAAGGGGGCTTCAAAATTGAATGTAAATTGTTTTAAAGTTTGACACTGCCCGATAATGAACCTCAATTCACATCCATGTTGCAACCTGTAGAATTGCTATAATAATCAATTAGCTACAATTGAACCTATTTCGAATATATAGGAGCATCCCAATTTAGTTTTTGTTACCATTAAAATGTAATATAATTCAATTATGTGCAATCATTTCCGTTTATTAAATGACCCTTTTTAAATGACACAGTACCAAAGCTAGGAGTTTTCCTGAAAATGTGACTCACAGTCTTAAAACTGCAGTGCTGACTTGATGAACAATCGCCCTGTCCCATGCATTAGAGACCTTTCACACTTCACCAGCAAATCAAATGTGAATCGCATCCATCAAATTCACAATGAGGCTTGAACAGTGCATTCAAGAACCGTAACTCAGGCAGCACCTGTTAGCAAGTTCGCTAAATTAATGTGTCCCCTGTGCTGTGAAGGACACCGTGCCCGTTGGACGGAATTGGATTTCTTTCCTCCACGGGATTCTGGTTTCACGGCTGACTCGCTTCTATTCATTATCGTGGAAATAAATCAATTTTAATTTCACTCTTTCGACATTCTGACTAATCTCATGTTCCAGCATTTTCACATAAGTTTAGGTCTGTCAAGGCAAATTTCAAATTTTCCTTGAACCATAGAAACTGAATCAGTTCTGCAACTAATATGTTCTGAAAAATAGTCCCCTTTTTAATTAATTTTATGCTGTTGATTTTGCTCCTGACTCTTTAATGGGGTACTGTACACTAAATCAGAGACATAATCTAATTTTCATTATAATTACCATGTTGTTTGTATCGTTCATAGAGCACATGAGTTTATTTTGCACTAATCTATGGCTCAAATTCATTCATTTGTTGCATATATTCTATTGAGTATAAAAGGAAATGGTCCCATAAATGGCTGGATTTAGTGTACAGTACCCCTTGAAGACTTTAGGTTTTTTGCTACTGGTTCTGTATTAACCCTTTCTATACTAAATGGATTATCTCACCCTGTCCTAAAAGTATATATTGGAATAGTCTATTATTAATTTCGAGGGATGTTATGTAAAATGAGTTGTCGACAATTATTATACGGACAATATGATGAAAAGATAATACAAGTTTAGAAGGTTTCATATTCATTGGTGGGAAATATTCAGATAGTAATTAAATTCAACAAGCGACCTGTTGAACTTATTTTTTTAACATTTCCTAAGGGAACAACGTGTCTCTTGAGTATTTACATGTAGTAAGAAAGGGTTAGTATTGCATTGTTCCTGGGTCCTGCTCCTTAGCTATGATGTTTGTAGAAAATAATCTTATTAAATATGTACCTTCCCTTCCTCAAATTATCGTTATCATGATATTTGTCAATTTGAAACCATTCAAGGAAAAATTGTTAACTGAAAGTCCGAACTGTATGGAACATTCGAAAGCATTAAAAAACTTAAATTTTTGGTTATTGCAAAATTATCTGAAAAGTCAAGTCAGTTCATTTTGGGATCTTCTTAAATTTGCCAAGACCCCCAAAATGACAATTTAAGGAAATTATTGGCACAAAACTAGTTAAACAGGCTTATTTTAATTATTTTGGAAAAACGGAGATACTTCTTACATCTGAATGCATTTTATTTTAAAACATTCTGAAAAGTTTCTATTAGATTAATTTAACCACCATCTTGTTCCGACTTTTTTCAATTTCTCACAGTAACACATTCTCAACTCATTTCGGGATCAACACATTTGCATTATTGGCTCTAACGGTCACCCGAGGTTACAGTGAGCAAACAGAACTGAGTCTCGTGTGAGACCTAATCTGGTTAACATGTTGCTGGGAGCTTAGTGTTGACTCAAAATTGAGCAATTGGCTCGAATATTGTAATGGAAGTGATTAATGGCACAAAAGATTTATTTCGTTGGAAGACAAACCTGCCATTCACTCGCGATTCATCTGTCATAATAAACACCACCATTATTGACAGTCCTATCCCTCAAAATGGGGTTTACTCATCCCCCATCAGTATTCGGCTAACTGTCCCCTTTCAGTGTCCGTCTCAGCTGATTGCGTTCTGATAGCATTTTAGGACCTTTCGACCTGTCACGCGTCCATTGACCACCGGTCTGGTGATGATATCAGCGGTTTCAATTCGCGAATCAATATTAGCTCATTATGATATTAGAGATTTCAAACATGGGATTGACGATTCGACGTGAGATTCAATACTTTAAATGACAAGATAAAGTGAGACAACACTGCTCGCATCTTCTTTAATTAACGATGTTGTCTTAGATTTATTTATTGTAAATACTGATTGTTAAAATGTGTGAATCATCGTATGGATATCAGAATAGAAATGGTCAATTTTCTCATTGTTTCTGGTTTCTATGAACTAACATGGAATGCCCTTAATAATCGACTCCTTAACCACAGCAGAATTATGGGTAACTTTTCAGGATTTAGTCGGAAATATTGCTTGTTGCCATTCATTGGAAAGCTCTCACTGGGAGCTTTCTGATGAATGGCAACAAGCCATATTTCCGACTAAATCCTGAAAAGTTACCCATAATTCTGCTGTGGTTAAGGAGTCAATTATTTAGGGCATTACTGTAACATGGTATTTTCAACGGACTTCAAAAGGCCTGTGGTCAAGCTTCAAAATATGCTGCTGAGGATTTGAAGAATGAGGTTCTGAGAGGGTGAATTTAGTGATGGTACCAAACACAGTGGGCTGGCATCTCTAACTTCACCCTCTGGGGACCTCATGCTGCTTAGACATCATCTTCTCTGGAAATTATCTTTATTTTCAAATTAACAAGCTCTTTAAAATCTTTAGAAAGTTTCTATTTTAGTTCAGTTTCTTTTTATTCCCAAATTGACCCAATGCATAATCTAGGTGCCCAATGGGTGCCCATCACCATCTGGAGACTTTATATATATCTGTGTCTGGGTCTCCCACAGCAGATCCATGCAGAATGAGGTCCCCAGATGATGAATTTGGAGACGCTAGCCCACTATGCGAGGTAGTGTCACTAAATTCACCCTCTTGGGACCTCATTCTGCAAACGTTCGACACCACATTAGGCTGCCAGGGATTTGCAGAATGAGGTCCTGTTTTATCCCCTCCTCCAAATAAATGCAGAAATAATTTGGAGGATAAATTAGCTATATCCGTTTAACTCTTTCACTGCCAAACGCGCATAAATGCGAACTTCGTAGACGCTGCCAATCGCGCATTTTTGCGAATTTGGTATGTAGTCTAATGTATGGGATATAACTATATTCTTTCCGGCATGTTTGACAGTGTGCAATGTATTTATATGTAGTACTGTTGCGCGCGAACAATTTAAAGCGACAATGTCCTCAAGGTCATGCTATTTCTGACGTTATGGAGGTACAGTCAGAGCCGGAATATTGCGTCATTGTTATTAGCACGTGGTTATCAGTCGAAAACGGCTGCTCGCAAAAGACTCAGGACTGAAGAAGTTATTGTTATTACCTGTATACTCTAATGATCGAGGGGCGCCTGTGGCGCATAAGTTACTTATACCTATTATTTGTGTGGGCAGTAGCCTCTATTATAGGGGCGCCTGCGGCGCATAAGATACTATGGGTGGCGGGATGGGGTGGTGGGTGGGTAACCAACCTCTATACTCTAATGATCGAGGGGCGCCTGCGGCGCATAAGATACTTATACCTATTATTTATGTGGGCAGTAGCCTCTATATAGGGGCGCCTGCGGCGCATAAGATACTATGGGTGGCGGGATGGGGTGGTGGGTGGGTAACTAACCTATATACTCTAATGATCGAGGGCGCCTACGGCGCATAAGATACTTATACCTATTATTTATAATACACCTTTACTGGTTTTGAACAACCCTCGTCTATTGTGTCGTTTTCCAGTCGTGATAACAGGCAACTAAATTAATAATGCTGGTGAGTTGACCATGCGTACGCCCGCGTGACCCATATAATTCACATAAATCATCGTAAAACCCAATTTTCCTGAAATTCAAGATGGCCGTCAAGATCACGTGACTTATAAGGGGAGGAGCAGGGTCATATGTCCCCCTGCAGGTATATATACATATGGGTATGGTTATATTATATATATCTACATGTATATTTGGAATTGTACCTATCAGGGAATATTCAAGCAACAAAAGCACGAACTCAACAAAGTGCGCCATTGTATCTCATTTTGCAACAAATAGGTGGCAACTTGCATAAATCCAAGATGGACGCCAAGGTCACGTGACCTATTTTATGTCCAAAGTGGGTTCATATAGGTTACTCCCGTGTACCTTACTGTTGGACATCGTATAATTGGGTTGAAAATTAGAAAACAAACAACACACCCATTCATACCCACACAAACTGTACATATACAGGCAAATAGCCACTAATCCAAGATGGCCGCCAATGTCACGTGACTTTGGTGGGCGTGTCCTCGGCGGCATTCGACAGGGTATACCTATGTCTATATACATGTGAAGTTTCAACTAATTATATTAGAAACTGCTTGAGATATAATGTATTACCCATATATACCTGAAATACATGGATATATGTACAGGATGTGTGGCACTGGGGGGTACGTCTGTGGTGGCGGGTGGCAGCGAAAGAGTTAAAGTTGTTCTGTAAATTTATGAGCACCTTCAAAAGTTAATTAAATTTAAATTCCAGAAATGAACAATTTTATAACTACAATCTTCTATAGGAAGGGCTTTTAACCCTTTGAGTGCCAGGGGCCGATATTATCGGCCCTAAACCTACACAATAAGTCTGTTAAAGAATATAATAAAATATATTAAAATTGTAAAAAATTGTAAAAAAAATAAATATATTGTTAAGCCAATGCATTCTCTTATATATGCGAGGCGACCTATGGTCGACTCGCATATATAAGAGAATGCATTGGCACAGGGTATATGGGTTGATACAAAAATCGACCTGGCACTCAAAGAGTTAAGTCACCTCTCCTCTTATAATCATGCAGTCAATGAATAACATATAGTAATGCACTAAATAATCGACTCCTTAACCACAACAAAATTATGGGTAATTTTTCAGGATTTAGTCGGAAAGCCATATTTCCGACTAAATCCTGAAAAATTACCCATAATTCTGCTGTGGTTATGGAGTCGATTATTTAGGGCATTATGTACAATCTTCTATAGGAAGGACTTTAAAGTCACCTCTCCTCTTTTAATCATTCTGTGAATAACATATTTCAAATTGTTTTGAGCATTTAGCATGTAATTTTATTGTGTTATGTGGTTATGTGGTTTGATGTGGTTTGTAAGCAAAGCATTCTTAAAACATGAGCTAGTTTCTTAAACCTTTTTGTGGTTCTGTTTTCTCATAAAATGAGTATATGGTTTACAAAGCAAAGCATTCCAAAAACATGTGCTTAATTGTTTCTAAAACCACAAGATCTCGCCAATCCCCAACATGAAGGACGTGCACACTTGTTCGCTCGCACAACAACCTGCATAGGAAATTACACAACTCAAAACAGTTACGCATCAATTTTATGGATATTTAAACAACCCAAACCATTAGAACATTTTTTCTCTAAATTAGTCTGGGTATGAATGAATCAAAGAAATTTTTCCAGCTTTGATGTTGGGCTTTTGACTAATTTCTTTCAATTATATGCTTGGGAAAGTTTGCGAGATTGAGATTCTTGTCTGGTGTCGTTATAAACTTTGTTCAGATGGTTGCATGATGTCATTCACCCTCCTATTTATGAACGAGTGTACGTTAACTTACTGCCAATGTCATTCCCGGAATACACAATTCCATTATGTGGCCTGAGTTACATTTATCTTGGTCATGTTTGAATCTATTTTTATGAAATGTTTGACAAGGAAGTCTCATGCTACACAGTGGCGTAGGAAGGTTATAATTATTCTTACGGCCCATAGCTATCATTCCATAGCCGCGCTTGCGCGGCTCCGAGGCGCGTGGAGCGCTGAGAAGGGGGGGATGGTATGGAAGGGGGGTGTCCCCCCCCCCCCCCTTCCAAAATTGGGAAATTTTTAAATATTCAACATTGAAATGGCGCTTTCTGGTGCATTTTGGCGTAACCAATGTTACATTACACATGCTGGGAGAAAAGAATGAAACGTACATCAATACAGACGGATAACATGATATAATCAACAACGTTTCTTCGATAAGAACTATAAATTAAACAGCATGGCATCGTAGAAGTTCCACATTCCGTGTTTTATGACTATCCCCAATCGCACCATTCCCAAAAAACTTCACTGGTGCGAATATTGGTACGGCCAAAACCGTCCGGCCGTACCCGCTCCTACGCCACTGCTACATAAAGAATCAGTTATTTGTATTTGTTCTCAGGGGTGCCGGAACTATTCAAGCGTAAAACTTAAAAGAAACCAAAATGCGGAACAACTGTTTGAAATAACATTTTTAATACATTTCCATGGATCAAGTCCATTCTGAACTGTCAGAATGAATATATATTACTTGTAAACAATATACCTGTACTTTTAATGTAAACTTTCTGGATTTATCTGTCATTTTGAGGTTCCTGGAAGGGCATTATCTAATCCTCCACACCCCCCCCCCCCCCCCCCCCTTCCGACAGCCTTGTCTTTTCTCTAATTTACCTGGTTTTAGCCCAGTTTTAGTAAAGGCTCCATATACTCCCACATAATTTGAACCAGTCATATCCAATTGCAGGTGTGCAAAATATATAGGGATATCATAATATTTTACTTTTATAAGCTGCTAATACAAATAAATGGTTTCTAGTTCATTATCATTATAACGCCACTTTCGAAGAAAATGGGGGGGTAGTATACTGGATTGACTGCATCTGTCCGTCACACTTTCTCCCTCTGTGTGTCCGTCCGACCTCATAACTCGAACAACTATGAACCGATTTCAATAAGTTTTTGTATGCAATCTCCTTAGGACTGCCTCTCCGCATGATGCTAATTGCGGTGCGGTCCGACTTTCTTTTTTTAAGTTACGCCTTACTTTTCGACTTATTTTGACTTAGAAAATTCTGTCCGACTTAATAACTTTAACAAATATGAACCGATTTCAATAATTTTTGGTATACATGCTTCTCACAACACCCTCTCTACATGATGCGGCTCAGGGTTGGCTCGGACTGTTTTTCCTAACATTACACTTCATTTTTGACTTATTTTGACTTTGGGATTTTTTTTTTGTGGATGCTATCACACTCGACAAAAGTCATCTTAGATGTTAGGGTTGCGTTTCATTTTCTACCCTTTTTTGGGTTTCTGCAATCATTCGAACAAATATGAACCAATTTGAATATTATTTTCTGTACCAGCTTCTTGCGACACCATATCGATATTATTAATTCAAATTTTTCTTTAAAGTTAAAAATCTTTTTTGTTGGGTTTACGGATAATGCGGGTTGAATTTGCCACGCGAGTGCACACCTCTTGTTTTCATTAGATTTTGGGGTTTGAAACTCTGAGGTCGTCTTTAAGACTTTGTCAGTGGCTGACATGTATTTGTCACTGAAGCAGTTTTATGAAGAAAAAAAAATTCTAAAATGGCTCAAATTGTTTCGATTTACTTTCATTATTAACTAGCCCATTTGGAGATATCATATATACAGTAATGCCCTAAATAATCGACTCCTTAACCACAGCAGAATTATGGTTAATTTTTCAGTATTCAGTCGGAAATATGGCTTGTTGCCATTCATCGGAAAGCTCTCTGAGAGCTTTCTGATGAATGGCAACCAGCCATATTTCCGACTAAATCCTGAAAAGTTACCCATAATTCTGCTGTGGTTAAGGAGTCGATTATTTAGGGCATTACTGTGGATTATAATTAAACAGTAGTTGTCTTAACCCTTCCATGACTGGAGCTTCCTTAAATTTTGCAAAAACTCTGTGTCAATGCATTCTCTTATATATGCGAGTCGCCCATAGGGCACCTTGCATATATAAGAGAATGAATTGGCCTAACAATATTTACTTTGACCTTGTAAGCCAGTGCATTCTCTTATAAATGTGAGGCTCCCTATGGGAGACTCACATATATAAGAGAATGCACTGGCACAGGGTATTTAATGCGGCACCAGTGCAGCTCCCATCATAAAAGGGTTAAGATTGTTTGTCAGTGGTTGACATGTATTTGTCACTGAAGCAATTTTAATTTGGAGAAAAAAAAATCTCTATAAAATTTACCGAAATTTACTTTCATTATTTTCATTATTAACTAGGACATTTTGAGATATCGTACATAGATTATAAATTAATCAGTAGTTGTCTTAATGCTTCCATGAGTGTAGCTTCCTCAAATTTTGCGAAAACCCTGTGCCAATGCATTCTCTTATATATGCGAGTCGCCCTTAGGGCGCCTCACATATATAAGAGAATGCATTGGCCTAACAATATTGACCTTGTAAGCCAGTACATTCTCTTATATAATCGAGGCTGCCTATGGGATACTCACAAATATAAGAGAATGCACTGGCACATGGTATTCAATGCTGCACCAGCGCAGCTCCCGTCGTAAATGGGTTAAGATTGTTTGTCAGTGGTTGACATGTATTTGTCACTGAAGCAATTCTAATTTGGGAAAAAAATCTCTATAAAATTGGCTGAAATTTACTTTCATTATTTTAATTATTAACTAGGCCATTTTTCTATATCCAACATAGATTATAAATTAAACAGTAGTTGTCTTAATCAGAGAAGAGAATTCTAAAAGAAGCCTTGAAGAGTAAAACAAACTATTGAATGAACGTTTCCTGTTGTTTACACTCATCGATTGAGCTTCTTTTGATGCTGATAACGATGTTGATGCTCCAAGTTTTTTCTGCTTACTATATCAACTTATTGTTTGAATGGAATATTTAGCAAACATTCTATAGAGTGATCCTCCTCTGAAATCAATGATCTTCTTCATAAGTTTATACCTGGGGTCTGTCACCGCCTTACCGGCTGTGGGTCATTATGTAGCAATACATGATTTATCAGGTTGTAGGGGGTCTGACAAATAGAAAAATAAGTATCTGGGGTGGGGCATAACAGCCAGTGTAGCCTGTGTTAATTGTGACAATTACTTGCAATTGTTTGAAGGTTTAATTATTTTACAAAGCTGGGAAATTTCACCAAAAAAATTTGGATATGTAACATGATTGTATTCGGTGATGGCCAACTTGGTGTGTTTGGTTATTTGAAAATAGCCCGATTTCCCTCCCCTGAATTCTGTGTTTGCACTTGCAAGACATATTTTGGAAATTGCAACTATTTCTTGGCTCTGAAATAGCCCTATCAGGTGGAAGAAGTATATTTACTGACATTTGCTCTGTCATGGACTGTTTTTGTGTTGAAAATGGTAAAATTGAGTAAAAAAAATGGGTAAAATTAAGCGTTTTGTGTGTGCAAACAAAGGGGCATAACTCTTGACAAATTGTACGAAGAAGCTAAAGTGCAGACATTTGATTACGGCTGACATTTCTGTCGAAAATAAAACATGCTTGATAATGGCTCATGCAGCATAGATTTGAAGAACAGCACCCCCATCCTACAGTAATGTCATAAATAATCGACTCCTTAACCACAGCAGAATTATGGGTAATTTTTCAGGATTTAGTCGGAAATATGGCTTGTTGCCATTCATCGGAAAGCTCTCAGTGAGAGATTTCTGATGAATGGCAACAAGCCATATTTCCGTACAGTACAGTACCCCTAATAAAATAGGTTGGCCAAAATTACTGGAATTTTGTGTGTTGCTACGTTGACAGGCCTCAAAATATCGTGCTGGACATTTGTAGAAGGAGGTTCCCAGAGGGTGAATTTAGCATCACCAAATTTATCCTCTGGAGAACTCATTCTGCATGTCCCCATCTGCTATGGGAGACATAGATACAGATTTAAGTTTCCAGATGGTGAAGATGGTGATGTGCATCCATTGGATACATCGATTATGAATTGTGTCATCTGCCAATTAGGGATATAGAGAAACTAAACTGAAAAAGAAAAAGAAACTTGTTAATTGGACAAAACGATAATTTCCAGAGAACATGAGCTCTAAGTAGAATGAGGGCCCCAGAGGGTGGATTTAGTGATGCTAGCCTGCTGTGCATTTCTGTGCACTTTACCAAAGCCAGTATCAGCATACTTTTTTCTAGGTTAAATATGTTCATTGAAATTATCTGTGCCTGTAAGTCATAGGGACGTAAATAAGGTTGACCAAGCTATATACTATGATGAATTTCATGAATATGCAGTCCTATCTCTGTTTTTTTTTTTTAAGAAAATGAGTCAACCTTGTGGCTTAGCTTGCAGATCATCATAATTTTTTTCTATCGAAGATTGAATCAATGGTAATTTGACAAAGACTCTTGGGACCAATCTTTCTGACTACGAATTAGCAAAAAAGATTACTTTCTCCCCCCATGAGACTGGTCTGTTTATTTTCATGCCTGTTTCATGACCCGAGATTGCAATATTTGAGATTTGTAATTTGTTGAGCATCCACCGCCTACGTGTCTTGGTTACAATTTATGCCAAGTCGTGACTGATGGCTAAAGTGCGAAGAAGTCATTTCTCCCATATTTCCGACTCGTGGACTTCATGTCCACAAAAATTAATTTCTCAGGCAACAACAATTTATTAAATTGGTTTACGACTTTTTTTCCCCCAATATTCTGAAAAAAGAATTTAACTTTTTATTTCTTGAATTTAAATCATGTCGTGTGAAAATAGTTGATGGCAGAAATCGTTTACTTTCTCATTCTTTGTCAATATTTAACCCTTTTTATACTAAATGGATTCTCCCAATCAGTTATAAAACTCTGCATTGGAATGATTCTTTATTGATTTGAAGGGATGTTGAGATAATATAAGCAGACGACAGATAAATAAAAGTACAGAAGGAGTCCTATTTATCGAGGGAAATGTTTAGATAATAAGTTCAACAACCGATAGGTCATTCGTTGAACTTATTATTTGAACATTTCCAATGGTATAAATACTCATCAATGGTGCTTTAGTATAGAAAGAGTTGAACTGTTTTATAGAAAAGAAATACTTTAGATTATTTTTATTCTTTGCTAGTCTGAGTTTAGTGTGCCTGTCATTTGCAAAATGATGTCCCCAGAGGGTGAATTTAGCGACGCTCTCCCGAATAGCTGGCTAGCATCACTAAATTCACCCTCTGGGACCTCATTCTGCTTAGGCCTCATCTTCTCTGGAAAGTTTCTTTATTACAAAGACTCGAGTTCCAGTGGCAATATTACATGATTATCTTAGACCATAGGCAAATATTGGGGAGATAATAGTCAAACCTGAGTTTAGTGTGCCTGTCATTTGCAAAATGATGTCCCCAGAAGGTGAATTTAGCACCGCTATCCCACATAGCAGGCTAGCATCACTAAATTCACCCTCTGGGTACCTCATTCTCTGGAAAGTTTCTTTATTATCAAATTTCTGTAGAAACTTCTTCACATAGATTCTATTTCTTTTCTAGTTTAGTTTCTCTATATCCCCAAATTGGCAGACGACACATTGCATAATCGAGTTTCCAAATATTCGCCATTTGGGAACTTCAGTCTGAGTCTATGTCTCCCATAGCTGCTATCCCGCTATGAGGGATAGCTTCACTAAATTCGCCCTCTGGGGACTTCATTCTGCAAATGACAGGCACACTAAACTCAGGCTTGATTCTTTGAATAAAACAGTTTTCACAAATATTGAAAAATTCATGTACTTTCAGCTGGTACATTTACAATTTTTTTCGATTGTTAAGGTATTAATTATTTTTCCCCTTTCTGCGTCTACATTCAGTGAGAGCTTTCCGATGAATGGCAACAAGCCATATTTCCGACTAAGTCCTGAAAAGTTACCCATAATATTGCTGTTGTTAACCCTTTACCCAACAACAGCCCTGTGCCAATGCATTCTCTTATATATGCGAGTCGACCATAGGTCGCCTCGCATATATAAGAGAATGCATTGGCTTAACACATTAAAAATTATAAAATTGTTAAAGAATGTAAGAAAAAATGGTAAAAAGTGTTAAAAAAAGATTTTTTTTAGGCCGGTGCATTCTCTTATATATGCGAGGCGACCTATGGTCGACTCGCATATATAAGAGAATGCATTGGCACAGGGCATAACTGTAACCATCACAATGTGGTCAAGGAGCCGGTTCCAATGATATCCATATTTGTATGGTTCTATTGAGACAGACCGAAGATATTTTAAGCTGTTGAAGCTTTATTTGGCCGGTTTTGGCCGGTTTGTTGGGTAAAGGGTTAAGAAGTCGATTATTTAGGACATTACTGTAACATTGGTGTGGCCTCAGCTGATAAATTGGAATATGTTGCACATGACTGGAGGACGATTTTTCTTCTCCGATGTACCGACTTGGGTAAATAAAATTTATCATGGTTATCATGATTACGGAATGAACGTGACTCTGATGACTTATGGCCTCGGACCGAGATAACTACATCTTGCTATTTCGGCAGTTTCTTGGATACTATTGACAGTGGATCAATAATTTTGGGGTTTAAGATAAATGTCTTTTGTTGGAGACAAGATTTGGAATCATCAAATATCATGGATATTTATCAATTTTTTTCTGAATCACTCATTGCTGCTTGTAAAGTGCTTTTAACCCCTCCTTACTACACGTATTTCTAACTAGTTTCCATTTATGCTCCTTTTCATATCATAACTGTGGCCTTAATTAAACAGACATTTCTTGTTCAAGCACCAAAATTATGTATACACAATTTGGTAAGAGCTAGGTATCTCAAAACATACAAACATGGAAGATTTCTGATCAAATTTGTTGAAAATATGTGTTTTGTTTCTTATATTTTGCGATAACTTTGTTTTGTTTTGTGTCGGCGTGGAATTTTTAAATCAGCGGTCACGTAAAAATAGCACATGTAAACCATGGGAAGAACATTTGGTACGTGGTTCACTTTTGAGAAGATGCAGGTCAAGTTCAATTTTGGTCATGGTATGATATTCGACTTAGAAATCTTAATTTTGGGTTGTCAGGATGAAAACTTGTGCAATATTCAACAGAATTGACATTCACAAGGAGAAGTGTATTAACCCTTTACCCAACAAACCGGCCAAAACCGGCCAAATAAAGCTTCAACAGCCTAAAATATCTTCGGTCTGTCTCAATAGAACCATACAAATATGGATATCATTGGAACCGGCTCCTTGACCACATTGTGATAGTTACAGTTATGCCCTGTGCCAATGCATTCTCTTATATATGCGAGTCGACCATAGGTCGCCTCGCATATATAAGAGAATGCATTGGCCTAAAAAAAATATTTTTTTAACACTTTTTACCATTTTTTCTTACATTCTTTAACAATTTTATAATTTTTAATGTGTTAAGCCAATGCATTCTCTTATATATGCGAGGCGACCTATGGTCGACTCGCATATATAAGAGAATGCATTGGCACAGGGCCCTTCTGTTGGGTAAAGGGTTAAAACACGTTTTGAATTTTTGTTAGCCCAGCAAAAATTCTAATGACCGTCTCTTGTAAAGAGCGTCCTTGCTTCTGTCAACCCAAAAGTGGTAGATGATAAAGGGTGTACTCTGGGGACCTCATTCTGCAAATGACAGACACACTATTTGTTTAAGCTAAATGTATTGCTTCTCTCTTTCAGATTTCCTAGAGGAAATAAAGTTGGGAACTCGGGTATCTACCAGCGGTCGAACAGCACACCAGTTTTACCTCATAGTCATTTTGACCAGCGGATATGGTCAAATGTAAAAAAATACAACCAGGTTCGTAAAGCGTGTGTCTGTGTACCTATATATCTCTTTTTAACCCTATGATGACTGAAACTTCATGTTTTTTTTTTTGCGAAGACCCTGTGCCAATGCATTCTCTTAGAAAGTGCTAGTCGCCCATAGGCCGCCTCGCATATATAAGAGAATGCATTGGCCTAACAGTATTTACCTTGATCTTGTAAGCCAGTGCATTCTCCTATGGGAGACTGGCATATACAGTATCAGATTGCACTGGCACAGGATCTTTAATGCTGCACCTGCGCAGCTTCCTTCATGAAAAGGTTATTCATGGTGAATATTCTCCCTCAGAGACCAGTCTTGGACAGAGCGAGGAGACGTTTTCTCTCCTTAGTTTGCAGGGGCGACAAAAGCAACCAACGGCAAGGGGATACAATTTCCAGAAAAGGGCACTTTTCCAGTCATAATTATTGGCACAATTAATGCTGAATAGGCAAATTTTTTGAAATCATACATCATTTTAAAATACTTTCAAGGAGTAATCTCATAATGTTACTAAGCTACTAGAATGGATATATTCCTCTTTAACCCTTTCGTGACTGGAACTTCCTGAATTTTTGCGAAAACCCTGTGCCAATGCATTCTCTTATGTATGCGAGTCACCCATAGGGCACCTCGAATATATAAGAGAATACATTGGCCTAACAAATTTGATATTTTTTATAATTGTTAAAGAATGTAAGAAAAAATGAAAAAAAAAATGATAAAAAATTGTTAAAGAATGTTAGAAATAATGATAAAAAATGATAAAAATTATTAAAGAATTTAAGAAAAAAAATGATAAAAAACGTAAGAAAAATTGATAAAAAAATGATAAAAAATTGTTAGGCCATTGCATTCTCTTATATATGCAAGGCAACCTATGGTCGACATACATATATAAGAGAATGCATTGGCAGAGGGTCCTTAATGTTGCACCAGTGCAGCTCCTGCCATGATGGATTAATATTAAGAGTGTAACAATGCTGTTTTCGCTGATATACACAGCAATCAAAATTAGGAAAAATTTCCCATGGCGAATATAGTGCTGTGGCGTACAAGGAATTTACCATGACGTTGCTTATTGCCGTGGTCAACTTCGAGGACTGTGATATATGAGGTATATTTCTTGCCATTCTGTGAAAAATGAAAGTGCAATTTGTGGCGCCCTAGCTCTGCCCTCCCTTCTCCGCCGCCCCTAATAGTATGCTACTCTCCTTCTCTGTTCCATTAACCCTTTGAGTGCCAGGTCCGATTTTTGTATCAACCCATATACCCTGTGCCAATGCATTCTCTTATATATGCGAGTCGACCATAGGTCGCCTCGCATATATAAGAGAATGCATTGGCTTAACAATTTTTTTTTTTTTTTTTTTTTTTTACAATTTTTTACAATTTTAATATATTTTATTATATTATTTAACAGACTTATTGTGTAGGTTTAGGGCCGATAATATCGGCCCCTGGCACTCAAAGGGTTAAGGACATAGATTCCCCACGCAGATTTAGTTTCTCAGAAAATAAAGAAGAGCCTCTATCTCATTGAATCCACTAATTTAATAATGTAGCTGTATTTCTGAAAGATAAATTTTTGAAAAATTTACTATGACAATCAAGCTGAAATAAGCCATTATCTCTGTGTCGAGTTAAGCTGACTTTGATCACTATGTTGTTATGGAATTAGAACCATATCACAATGCTAGACAGTTCTAAGCAACAAGATGTCCTATTGTCGGACACCACTAATGGGCGATTGTCTCGGACTGTCGCACCGCGCCACACCATTGTTCCGTTGGCATTGAGATTTCAATATCAACGAGAAACATAAATAGTCTTAGTCACTCGCTGACCATTGTCGTCTTCCTAATGAAGTTGTTACGATTGGCTGATCTGCCGTCCCATATCGATATTGGACATGTTATAAATTGGTCACAGTTTTATGACTTAATTTGATTTATTTCGCTCCACAAGTTGTAATTCCTCACGACGATGTCGAAATTCTAATAAATCTCTGGCGTTGTGACATGCAAGTTAGCTGAGAGAATTAAAAATACTTGATAAATGTAGTTTGAAATAATTAACTACAATGACCTCATCGACGTGTTTCTATAGATGGTCTTTTCAGTTTCATGAACTCCCAGTCTTTTGGCGTAATTGTTTGTCCCTGAAGAGCATGTCGAGCCATACAAATTTTATTAGATAATTGTTGACTTGATTATGGAATTGAATAGGAATCCTGTAGGGAAACAGCCTGTTTTCATTGACAATATGAATTTAATTCTTCTCCCAACGCCGCTTTAGTCATCAGCACTTTGTGACATGAATTTTAAACAAGCCCACGAGTTGCTCTATCAGGGAGCAGCTTAGAGGTTTAAATTTTGGAGAAGTCACTTCTCCCTGTTGCAAGCCTGCAAATAGCGGTCTGTCATTTGCAGAATGAGGTACCCAGAGGGTGAATTTAGTGATGCTATCCCGCATGCAGGCTAGCATCACTAAGTTCACCCTCTGGAGACCTCATTCAGCTTAGGACTCATCTTCTGGGAAGTATCTATAGTCTCAAATTAACATTGCTTTTAGTTATGTTTTCCCTTGGAAGTTTCTATATCCCCTAATTTGCAAAAGATAAAATGCATAATCGAGGTGCCCAATGGTTGAACATCACCAAATTCAACGGGGGAACTTCAATCTGATCCTATGTCTACCGGCCATAGCAGTTGAGGGCCAAAGCAGAATGAGGTTCCCAGAGGCTAGCCACCATGTGGAATAGCGTTACTAAATTAACACTCTGGGAACCTCATTCTGCAAATGACAGACACGTTATTTGCAGACTTGTCTCCCTAGCTGTTTGTTTATTAGGGAGAAGTGGACTGTTATCAGGGAGAAGTAACAATGGCTGAAGTTCAATTTACACCACAACATCATCCTTCTATGATCCCATAAGTATCATGCAACACAAGAGCTCATTTATAAGACCATTATAAGAGCTTTCCGATGAATGGCAACAAGCCATATTCTAAGAATTTAACATACTGCACGCTGATCCCTATCCCCCAATGAGACTAAGGTTATATAAAACTTTACAATTAACCTGTGGTATGAACAGAACTCGCTGTACAGTAATTAGGGTCTCCTTCTGTTAATATGTATATTTGATGTGTTGACACAGCCCTGTCTGCTGATTGTCAGAATTAAACCCACTGCACTATGATTCCTATCTACCAAATAAGACTAGACCATATTAGTAAATCCATAATTAACCTACCTGTACTAATCGTCACATCGGTGCTATAAGGTCGTAACTCCATTTTGGCGGGAAATGAGTATTTGGTATCATTCGAATCGTGAGAAAAAATCCAATCCGATGGGCCAAATTGTTTTTGCATTGGATGGCAAATATGCTCACAAACCAGTGACACAAATGTCGTATCTCCAGCGATCTTCACAATTATTCATGCTATAAGGTCGTATGTCCAACAGCAGCCAATCGGATGCTTCAGGTTGTCCACGTGACTTCTGTTTTGTGTTTGTAAATTCTCAAATGTGTGCTATATGGTTGTATCTCCATGTTAGTCACATGATCATTTGGTGATTTAAATTTTGCGATTGTTCCACAAATTTCTGTATGATGATGCACATGAGTGAATATTCATAATGTAGAATAGGCACTTTTTAGTTCATAGACACTGGCGATTGCCACCATATTTAGCTTAATCTGTATTTATTAGCACAACTTCCTTATAGAACGGAAACCAATCGTCGTTGGCGTACGCAAAAGGTCGTATCTTCAAACAAGTTATTGCTTTTTAAAAGAAAACGAGGGAGTAAACAGAACAAGTATGTGGTTCAATGGACAGCTAATGTCATTTTTCATTGGGATAAATACAACAATACGTCATGCTTTGTCAACATTAGGAGAAATGTTGCCTGAAACTTCAACCTTCATTTTCTCGGAAAGTTGAAAATGTGGGTTACGACATTATAGCACTGATGCGACGACTTGTGTTGCTCTATCTCATACTATCACACCATTCCTCCGTCCACAACAAGGTTGGAGCTCTTTCTCAGTCATCACATGCTGGGTTTGTATGATATTTCGATATCCCCTAATTTGCAGAATATAAAATTCATAATTGAGGTGACTAATGGGTGAACATCACCTGCTTCAACTGCATGGGGAAATTCAAACTTATCATAGGTCTCCCATAGCAGTTGAGGCCTATGTAGAATGTGAATTTAGTGATGCTAGCGTGCTGTGCAGGATAGCGTCACTAAATTCACCCTCTGGGAACCTCAATCTGCAAATGACAGACACACTATTTCAAGGCTTGTTTGATATGTCAGATGAAAATCATTCCAAATTTTATCTTCGCTTTCCTCTTTTTCTTGAACAACACAATTTTGTTCGCATTGCCTCATGAAAATGTAAAGAGAGAAACAGACATCTCCAGTTGTCGTTGAGCATCATCATGTGAAAATGTCAGCTAGAAAGTCTGGACGTTTTATGATTTTGATATGGCCTTCTGTGTTATTATGTTCATATAAAGGTATTTCATGTATTTATCAACCTATTTTCATATCCGGAAGGCAACAAAAGCAAATAATATTAGGTGTAAATTATAAGCTCAAAATACCAAGTGACTACTGTTTTCTACGAGTTACATAAGATTCTCTTGTGTAGCCTGATGCTTAATTTCCATTTTAAACCTCTTAGCCTGATTTTTACATATTATCGACCATAGAATCAAGGACGCATATTAACTGGAATTATTATCCATTTTATTTTATACATTTACGATGATTTAGAGGGACAATAACAATTAATTTTGCAACAATTTTGGGTTGGAATTTTCTAACTGGTACCAGAAATTTACAACCTAACAAGCCCAATTTTCCAACTGATGAGTATTTCAGTCCCAAAACATTGACCAAAAACAAACTTCATTCTGCAAATGATATATACACTGAATTCAGGCTTGCTGATGTCCATTCTTGATACTACTGTCTGATGTACAGTGATGCCCTAAATAATCGACTCCTTAACCACAGCAGAATTATGGGTAACTTTTCAGGATTTAATCGGAAATATGGCTTGTTGGCATTCACGCAACAAGTCATATTTCCGACTAAATCCTGAAAAGTTACCCATAATTCTGCTGTGGTTAAGGAGTCGATTATTTAGAGCATTTCTGTACTCCAAGGGTTATTGGACCATGCATGTAAATGGCTATTTTTCCATTCATCCATTCATTCATTCTATTGCTACCAGTAATCGGCTTTTACTGCATATTCAGCCTCATTATAACTGTTCAAGTCCTCTCTCAATATCAGTTGTTGACCTAAAGATTTTTAGCAGTGCTTTCAAGTATTTCTATACGATTTTTAAACAACGATGCCACACAAAACGAGACTGTTGGTCCTGGTCGATCATCGCTGACTCACCTGGTTCAAAACGACATATTTTGTCAATAATACTGGGAAATCGTAGTATATATAAATAGACAATACGCAGACAAGGATAGGTAGTTCTTGTTTGGTATTGATCAACCTTATATAAGGATTATTGGTTGCATTAGTGCATTTTCTCAGCAAGATCTTACATACAAAAAGACGACGATTAACCCAGATGCTGAGTCATCGATTAATAACATCTAGAGTGTTGCATATGAAAATGTTGGTAATAACATGCTGTTAACCCAATGAACAAGCCTGAGTTTAAGGTGCCTGTCATTTACAGAATGAGGTTCCCAGAGGGTGAATTTAGTGACGCTATCCTGCATAGTGGGCTAGCAGCACTAAATTCACCCTCTTGGGACCTCGTTCTGCATGGCCTCATCTGCAATGGGAGACATAGACTCTGATTGAAGTTTCCAAATGTTGAATATTGTGGTGTACACCCATTGGGAACCTCGATTATTCTATGTGTTCGTCTGCCAATTTGGGGATATAGAGAAACTAAACTAAAAAAGAAATATAATTTTTGTTAAGAAGTTTCTATAGAAATTTGATAATAAAGAAACTTTCCAGAGATGATAAGGTCTCAGCAGAATGAGGTCCCCCAGAAGGTGAATTTAGTGATGCTAGCCCGCTATGCGGGATAGCGTCACTAAATTCACCCTCTGGGGACCTCATTCTGCAAATGACAGGCACACTAAACTCAGGCTTGCCTTTGAACCCAAGAGACTGGAATAGCGGTCCAATCCTTATATTCCTATAACTCGGGAGACCGGAATACTAGTCTGGAAATTGTACGATATTTGACACAATATTACAGCACAATAAATGTGCTTATCAACTAGAGTTGTACTCCTACTTTGCACACATGCATCACATGTTTACCCATGTGACTTTGTCAGACAAACTGATGAAAGCTTTAAAAATCAGTAAAAAAAAATAGAAGTACATTCATTTCAGAAGAAAATCAAAGTTGAGATACAGTAATGCCCTAAGTAATCGACTCCTTAAACACAGCAGAATTATGGGTAACTTTTCAGGATTTAGTCGGAAATATGGCTTGTTGCCATTCATCTGAAAGCTCTCAGGGAGAGCATTCCGATGAATGGCAACAAGCCATATTTCCGACTAAATACGGAAAAGTTACCCATAATTTTGCTGTGTTTAAGGAGTCGATTACTTAGGGCATTACTGTACTCATGAAATTCAGTCTTAACCCTTTGGCGAGTAGAACGACATATATGTCGTCTATCGGTTGAGGAGTAGAACGACATATATGTCGTTTCAGGAAGTGTTATTTTATGTAGACATAACTTCAATAAATCATCCGATTTATAAATGATTTGTATAGGAGTTATTTTGATTAATATAATGTCCTAAATGTATAAGTGCCGTCGATTATGATAACACACGTTAACAATAAATGCACATAAATTAAAACGAATTATTGGACCCTTTTGACACGAACTTGTTAATAATTATTGCTATGACGTTGATGTTAAATCTACTGATGGCGTCATTTATATGACGTTACAAATACTCTCCAAAGGGTTAAGATTTGGTCTGAAATCATTTCAATTAAATTTCAACAGATAATGAGCTGTGCTAATAGAAAGGAACAAAATCAACATCCTTTTCTTCATTGATTTCTGATAAGCTTTCCATTTCTTCTCATTTTTTTTACAGGATTGCTCCCTTTGAGGCTATTATTCATTTGAAGATGAATTAAATTTGCATGCATGACATTCCGACACAAAAATGAAAAATTGCTGTAGCCACGTGCTCCATAAGGAATTCTCAGCAAATATTTGATAACGAATACAGTTCACTGAATTTGCATATTGGGTAGTTTCTTTATGTGTCATATTTTTAAGAAACTCGCCCGAACCAATTAAATACAATGAAGCGTCATCAGTCACGTTTCTCCTATCATCGGTCATGATTCAGTTATTATCTCCCTTGTCAAGTCTCAAGTTGCATGGCCGGGAGTGTTTGCGTTGCATGAAGTCATGCAACAGAGTCTCGCGTTTCCTCAACGCGAATCGAGGGCTTGTTGATCATGCTATTGATAGAGATAATGCCTTGTTAATGCAACGAAGAGCCAGAAAAAAATGTGATTCTCATGGTGTTTTGGCCGATTGTTGACTCAGTATCAGATTGAATTTGTTCATTACAAATCACGATTCTGTATTGATAATTTGTAGCATCTTGTTACCTCTTTAAATTGGATTCTAATTGTTCATGTCATCGCAATGTTTTTCTGAATTATTTTTTCCTCTGGTCTGGTTGGTTGAAAGGTTGCTGGTTACCTAAGAATTACCGCCATCATAGAATACTCACAGGTACAGTAATGCTCTAATTAATCGACCTCTTAACCAAAGCAGAATTATGGGTAACTTTTCAGGATTTAGTCGGAAATATGGCTTTCCGATGAATGGCAACAAGCCATATTTCCGACTAAATCCTGAAAAATTACCCATAATTCTGCTTTGGTTAAGAGGTCGATTAATTAGAGCATTACTGTAGCTGGGGAGAGGGGCCGGTGTAGAGTTGGGAGGGCTAACTCCTATACTATCTATGATATTAATATCTCACCAGACATTTTGAATATCTAAAACACAAGATTCTAAAAAACTACATGTTACCAGGTTTTCTATATTGTTTTTTGTAGAATCTTATCTGAATTAACTGTAATATGTATATAAAATGAGCAAATTTAACCCTTCCATGACTGGAGCTTCCTCAAATTTTGCGAAAACCCTGTGCCAATGCATTCTCTTATACATGCAGGTCTCTCATAGTGAGCCTCACATATATAAGAGAATAAATTGGCCTGACAATATTTACCTTGACCTTGTAAGCCAGTGCATTCTCTTATATATGTGAGGCTCCATATGGGTGACTCGCATATATAAGGGAACACACCGGCACAGGATCTTTAATGCAGCACCAGCTCCCGTCATGAAAGGGTTAAGCTGTGTAAAATATTCAAAGCAAGGCTATCCATAGATACATTGATTTCATGCTGTCTCATGTGGAAAATTAATAGTTAGAAATGCAAATTGGTTCCAAGCTTTTTTTTTATGAAACATTTAATAGTAATTATAATTTTCACTTTTTGTATATAAAATCCGACATTTGCCACCAGTCAGTGTCACTTGAAAGAGACTATCTTTTTAGATTTAAATTCTTTTATACATTTTATATATTTTGATACTTCAGAGGTATTCTATTAAACAGTCCATTTGAATTTTTCGTTTCCGGATGATAACTTTAGTAAGTTTGAACTGAATGGAACTAGAACTAGAACAAAATACAGGTCAAGTTTCAATTTGGATTCCGCCTGCCAATTTCACCAGAATTACAGCCCTTTTTAAGTTTTTGTTGAAATTTGCATTCAATTTTCATTGCTTGATGATAACTTTAGTAAGACTGAACTGACTGAAATAAATTTTGTATTTTAGTTTACTAGCCGAATATACAGGTCCAGTTCAAATTTGGGTTCCACCTGCCAATTTCCACCAGAGTTATGGCCCGTTGTTGAAATTACCACAGGCATATTTTGCCATGCCCTACCGAAGCTCTTGTTTTATGTGGACAAATCCAATAGCGATGTAACATTAAATTGTATTAAAAATATGTTCCTAATCCTCCTATTGATTCTGTAACAAGACGTCTTGAATCCTGAACACAACCTTAAATGCTAATCAAAACTAAATAACAAAGGTACATTATTCAATAAATATTGATAAGGGTTAAAGATGGCCTTCACAGTGATGACACATTTTCAAGAAATTCTCGTGCAGTGAAAGATGACTTTTATGTTTTTACATGTCCTTATTAAATAATTAACAAATGTCTTATAAAGAGTCATAATTACGGAACAATTTTGCACAATTGGGCTGTCAATCAATGTAGGATGATTCACCATGCATCTCCTGTCCATTCATCAAACTAATGCAGTCTAAGTCAGCATCTTCCAGTGGGAAGAAAAATTAATGAGCCATTAAGTGCCCATAGGTCCACTCCATTGGTGCACTTGGCACTCTGTTCAACAGATGGAACATGCCCCACTCATCTAGATGGGTCACAGCAGTGCATTTTCTTGGATTTTGCCGAGTCTCAGACTTTACTTTTAACCCTTTGAGTGCCAGGGGCCGATATTATCGGCCCTAAACCTACACAATAAGTCTGTTAAAGAATATAATAAAATATATTAAAATTGTAAAAAATTGTAAAAAACAAAACAAAACAAAAAAACAAAAAAATGTTAAGCCAATGCATTCTCTTATATATGCGAGGCGACCTATGGTCGACTCGCATATATAAGAGAATGCATTGGCATAGGGTATATGGGTTGATACAAAAATCGGACCTGGCACTCAAAGGGTTAATTCAACATTAAAATTATTATAAGTTCATTCTGAGCAGAGTCAGCCTTCATGTTCTCAGACCTAACCATTTTATGAATGGAACTTCCTAAACTTTGCAAAAACCCTGTGCCAATGCACTCTCTTAATATGTGAGGCTCCCTATGGGAGATTTGCATACATACCAGAATGCACTGGCACATGATTGTTAATGCTGCATCACTGCAGCTCATGTCCTGAAAGCATAGAAAGATATTATATATCGTCTCACAAATGTCATAAAAGCATCTGGATTTGGGATCACCCCCTACTGTAAAATTGATTATTAAGGAACAAGTATCAACAAAAAATATATGCCCTGCGTTGTTTGTTCAATGTTATAAAGTTCCCCGTCAGAACGGATCAGAACATCAAAAGGTTCTCAGGTTTTGAACTGGTGGAATATGATCACTACGGGAATAGCCAGAGTAGAGATACATGGCATGATATAGTCTGAAATGTCCAACCTCTTCTGTTGTTTCAAGCATAAAATTACCACATTGCCACATCCCTGGGTAGATAAACGAACATGATCGAATTACGAGGTTTGAAAAATCGGTCATATTAACATGACCTGATGTTTTGATACCCTGTCTGTTGCAATTTTTTCTTTTTGATTTCAAAAAAAATTTTAGTCATCAAAATATCAAATTTCAAACCATTGACATTTGTCAATTGGCAGAATCTTGATAAGGCATATTGACCCGCGGCAGCATTAAATTGTTGATTCATTGGAAAACACCTGTCTATATCAGGTTAATCAAATGCAGGCGTATCACTGCCTGTCAAAGGTGATGTCAAAATGCGCATCGTCACTGTGAGATGCAGTCGTGACCCGGACTGTAATTACCTGCCCTTTGGACAGACGTTGAAGCGATCTCGAGGGCCTTCGGGAATCAGCTCTTATCTTCCACACGTGTCCGTCTAAAAAGCGTCTTTGTCATCTCGAGTTCATCTATATTTCAACAATAGCAGTTTATTAGCATGGGCATTAAATTAAAACTTGTTGTAATAAAATTGAACTTAATTAGGTTTAATGGGCCATAGCTTATACCCAATGAACTTAGTGAAGAGATATGTTTGCCACAGTGTAGGTTGACAAGGTGCATTTTACCCAAGAGTCTCGCAGCTTTGATGAGATTTGAAAAGAGCAAATGTTCATTGAAATATGCCCACGGCCATTTCAATTTTCATTACAGCTTTATAAGGCTGCCCTATTCAAGGCTCCAAATAACTGGTCTGACACGGACAATTGTCAGACTCCAAATTCAAATTTTTTATAGGTTGTCAGGCTCTGCTTTGAAACTGTCTGACATAATGTCAGGTTGAAATATTGATGTATTTTTAAGGAAAATATCATTGGTAATGTGATATTTTGTAAAATAAATTCATAGGAACCAGGACAGTAGTAATGTTATAACTTGACCGGGAGGAAAAACTCGTTATTTATTCTATTTGAGAGTAGTTTTTATTATTTGATTTGCCAAAATTTGGGTTTTTCAGATGTATGATTATTAGAACTTGGATGTCTACAAAATATTATAATTTGAAAATTTATGGAACAAGTTTTTACTCCAGGTCGAGTTATAACATACTACTGTCCTGGTTTCTATACAGAACATTTCCGAATTACATGTAACTCATTGATATCGAACTGGAAATATGCTACCTTTCTTTTAATTAGAATCAAGCCTTGAAATAGTGTGTCTGTCATTTGCAGAATGAGGTCCCCAGAGGGTGAATTTAGTGATGCTACCCCGCATAGCGGGCTAGCATCACCAAATTCACCCTCTGGGAACCTCATTCTGCTGAGGTGTAAGCAGAATGAGGTCCCCATAGCATCATTAATTCACCCTCTGGGGACCTCATTCTGCAAATGACAGACACACTATTTCAAGGCTTGGTTAGATCTTCATAGTATAAATGACTGGATAAAAAAAAGTGCCATTTGTTTGTTTCTGAAGTGGAAGAATTTTCTATGGCTCACAGACTATAAATGTATTTCACCTATTTATTGACATATTTTGAGGAAACGGACAGGCATGTTACAAATGCAAAAATTAATGTCACGTAATATTTCAAATTCCAACCACAGTGTACCTTTAAACTCTTTCTACATAAATGGATTCTCCCACTCAGTTATATCGAGGAAAAAGAGCCACGGACTGAAACACAGAAAGAATCCATTGGAGCGAAATGTTAGTCGTTTGTTAAACTTATTATCTGAACATTTCCTAAGGGATAAACTACTTGTCAATGAGTATTTAGTATAGATGGGGTCAAGTCTGAGTTTAGTGTGTCTGTCATTTGCAGAATGAGGTCCCCAGAGGGTGAATTATTAGTGACACTATCCCGCATAGTGGGCTAGCATCACTAAATTCACCCTCTGGGGACCTCATTCTGCTTAGGCATTATCTTCTCTGGAATGTCTCTTTATTATCAAATTTCTATAGAAACTTCTTCGCATAGATTCTATTTCTTTTTTAGTTTAGTTTCTCTATATCCCCAAATTGGCAGACGACACATTGCATAATCAAGGTTCCCAATGGGTGTACATCACAATATACACCATTTAGGAACTTCAATCTGAGTCTATGTCTTCCGTGGCAGATGAGGCCGTGCAGAATGAGGTCCCCAGAGGGTGAATTTGGTTATGCTAGCCTGCTATGCGGGATATCATCACTAATTTCACCCTCTGGGGACCTCTTTCTGCTTAGGCATTATCTTCTCTGGAATGTCTCTTTATTATCAAATTTCTATAGAAACTTCTTCGCATAGATTCTATTTCTTTTTTAGTTTAGTTTCTCTATATCCCCAAATTGGCAGACGACACATTGCATAATCAAGGTTCCCAATGGGTGTACATCACAATATACACCATTTAGGAACTTCAATCTGAGTCTATGTCTTCCGTGGCAGATGAGGCCGTGCAGAATGAGGTCCCCAGAGGGTGAATTTGGTTATGCTAGCCTGCTATGCGGGATATCATCACTAATTTCACCCTCTGGGGACCTCTTTCTGCAAATGACAGGCACACTAAACTCAGGCTTGGAAGGTGTTAAACTTAAAAACTTCCTTATTTCATATATATTTCTCTAAACCCAGTAACCTTATCTTGAGGCATCTTAACATAGCACCCACTGACTTGCCATACCTGATGAACCCACCAAATATTCCTTTTCAAATGCCATTCAGCAGACTATGCAATTGTTCTGCAGTTGGCTGGAGCAATAGGATGGCTGTCTTATGAAACCATTTCAATTTTACAATCAAACATTCAATTCCAATTAAAAACAGATCAGCATAATGAAATGTTGGCAGAACCACTTGACACAATGTACTTGTTGACTTGTTGCCTTCGTCAAATTACTTCAGATAACTTCCATTCAGAAATTTCAAGAACCCTGACTCAATAAAATAAAGTTTTATGATTTGGAAGTGTCATGTAATAAATTCCATCACATTGTTGTGGCAGTTGGGCCCTCTAACACAGAATTGTTTCAACTAGTTATCAATAGTCATCCAGTAATTCATGTTTATGATTTTCAAGAATGAACAATAACTCGAAAATACAGATACGCTTATTACGATCAGTTGCACCACGTTGCTTATTTCCTCATTAAATTATTTGCAACAGCGAATGGTGGCATTCAAATCGCAAACAGAAAACCTGTAAGATTTTACATAAATGTTCTAGCAATCACTGTAATATAAAGCAAAATTTTGACACTTCGAGCAGCAGATATGTTTTAGGTGATATATGCTGGTACGGTATCATTCGCACAAGTTGTTGCTTGTTATTTAATCAACAAACTTTCAATAACTTTCCATTTACATTGCAAACGCTTCTAGGACTTTTAATATAGTTTATTGAGTGAATTGAAAGAGGTGCATACATATATTTGTCCCCCGACGTTTCCGTCGGAGGACTATAGAAATGACCCTCGTCCGTGCGTCCGTGCGTCCGAGATTGGGTACCTTCATGGTGTAATCAACTCCTCCTACAGTTTTAAACGTAGAGATTTGAAAGTCTGGGATATTGTTCCTAACATGTTGATGATTTGCAACATCTATATAGCTAATCAAAAATATAATTTTTTCCATATTTTTGGGGGGGGGTTTTCGACTTAGAAAATTTGGAACATTTTTGCCTTTTGGATGAGATTGGGTACCTTCGTGGTGTAATCAACTCCTCCTACAGTTTTAAATGTAGAGATTTGAAACTCTGGGATATTGTTCCTAAAATGTTGGTGATTTGCAACATCTATATAGCTAATAAAAAATTTCATTTTTTCCATATTTTCGGGGGGGTTTTGACTTAGAAAATTTGGAACATTTTTGCCTTTTGGATGAGATTGGGTACCTTCAAGGTGTAATCAACTCCTCCTACAGTTTTAAATGTAGAGATTTTAAACTCTGGGATATTGTTTCTAACATGTTGATGATTTACAACATCTATATAGCTAATAAAAAATATAATTTTTTCCATATTTTTGGGGGGTTTTCGACTTAGAAAATTTGCAACATTTTTGTCTTTTGGATGAGATTGGGTACCTTCATGGTGTAATCAACTCCTCCTACAGTTTTAAATGTAGAGATTTGAAACTCTGGTTTAATTTCTTTAACAAAGCAGCCATCGACATTTAAAAAAAATTCTTTAACAAAGCGGCCATCGACTTGCCACGTTGTTGGGGGACACTGTGGTCGGCTGACCTTTTATTGAAAACAGTGTTACTAGTACATGTAGTGAAAAGCATTGAAGGAGAAGCACAAGGGAGTGACACATCTTCCCATAAAAAAATTTCCAATACCAAAACTTATATGGTAATGGCCTAAATAATCGACTCTTTAACCACAATTTTAGTCGGAAATATGACTTGTTGCCATTCATAGGAAAGTTCTCAGTGAGAGCTTTTCGAAATCCGGAAAAAATATTTAGGGAATTACTGTAGACTATTATTTAGAGTATTGAGATGGCCCTTATTTCCCCTCAAATAATCAATAGTTTGCTATAATGGAAGTGGTTGAGGCGGCCACAAGATAAAATCATTTTCTGTACATTCAAGCCCAACAATTAATGAGGATAATTAATCTCTGGAAATTGGTGACTACAATATTAATTTCACATCACAGCAAGTTAAGAACCTATCAATTTAGAAACCTGGTGGGTGATATACAGGGGGTGCTAATTCTCAACATGTCCTGTCTCATTCCTCATAAAAATAAATAAGTCCATATGTTCCCCCTCATTGGCTACAAACAGAATTAAGCCCTTTGAAATACGAGACATTTAAATGTTTGGTCGTCTGAATGAAGCATTTGAAACAAACTATTTAGTGCGTTTTTTCATGAATGAAATTCTTGCCTTGGAAATCACACATGTGTGACTGTGTTGTTGCTTTTCGTACTCTTTGTACTTTCTTCTCCCCTAATTGTCACAGCTAAACTCCGCCTTTGAGGAAGCATTGAGTTTAATAACGACCTGTCATTATTCAACGCTTGACTGGTTTTTCCGAACCACGTTAAAAAGGATTATTTCACTTCGAAAGCTAACAACACCTTCTCAACATTGGAACAGATAGTCCTCGTAGGTAGTTGACATATGTTGACATGAAGATGTCAATGAGTGATTGAATAACTGTAAAGCTATAAGGATTAAGTCCCGGAGGAGACAACGTAGATATGTCATCAATTTGTTCATCATTTCTATGGAATCTAGCGGGATAACTTCATGGAATTGTAGTGCTTCCTACTTGGAGGAGTTTTAATTTTCTTCTTGGGAAATCTTTATTCTTTTTATCAATATAAGGTTGGTATAAATGATTGATTTTGTCAGGCGATCTTCTTGCTTAACTAAATTACTATTGTGCTTAAATTCACTTTGCGCATAGGTATTCTGAATTTCATCTGAGGCGTTATTGAAAGCCGCCTGATTGAATGACTATTTGCATGTTCCTAAAGATGCAATCAGGGTTTTAGTCTTTTTTTTCCACAAAACTAATCTTGGATTTAATTCAGACTTCAATGTATAAATATTAAAGTTTGAGCCAAGACAAGCTATCTAAATGAGATGGCCAAAATTTTACCAGGAACTAAAATAAGATGGATTTGCCTGGGTTTACCAGGGTTTATTGCGATTTTACTAGAAAAATAATATATGGGTTTGCCAGAGTTTACTGTGATTTTACTTTCAACGAAAATTAATTTATATAATCGATTACCTAATACACTGACCTGATATAATTTCTCAGTCATTTCTTAACCCTTTACCCAAAAAACGGCCAAAAACACCCAAATAAAGCTTCAACAGCCTAAAATATCTTCGGTCTGTCTCAATAACACCATACAAATATGGATATCATTGGAACCGGTTCATTGACCACATTGTGATGGTTACAGTTATGCCCTGTGCCAATGCATTCTCTTATATATGCGAGTCGACCATAGGTCGCCTCGCATATATAAGAGAATGCATTGGCCTAAACAAATTCTTTTTTAACACTTTTTACCATTTTTTCTTACATTCTTTAACAATTTTATAATTTTGTTCTTACATTTTTTAACAATTTTTATAATATTTTTCTACATTCTTTGACAATTTTATCATTTTTAATATGTGTTAAGCCAATGCATTATCTTATATATGCGAGGCAACCTATGGTCGACTTGCATATATAAGAGAATGCATTGGCACATGGCCGTTCTGTTGGGTAAAGGGTTAATAAGTTAAATTTCATGCAGTGTTTATTGTCAGGGCAGATTATAGAAGACAGGCCTGAATATATGGTTCTAGTCATTTGCAGAATGAGGGCCACAGAGGGTGAATTTAGTGATACTATCCCACACGTCAGACTAGCATCATTAAAAATTCACCTTTTTGGAACCCCATTCTGCTTAGGTCTCAACAGCTTTGGGAGACCTAGGATGAGGATTGAATTTCCTCAGTTGATGCTTGTGATGTTCACCCATTAGTCACCTCGATTATGCATTTTATCTTTTTGCAAATTAGGAGATATAGAAACTGAAGAGAAGGGTAAAAGTAACTGAAAACAATGTTAATTTGAGAGACTATAGATATTTCCCAGAAGATGAGCCCTAAGCAGAATGAGGTCCCCTGAGGTGAATTTGGTGATGCTAGCCCACTGTGCGGGGTATCATCACTAAATTCACCCTACAGGGGACCATATTCTGCAAATTCAGACACACTATTTCCAGACTTGGTACCACTAGCAACACTTTTTAAAATACTACACCATCTTAAATTGCTCCCTATTGAATCTCGCCTCTAAATTCTAATTTGCACTACCAATTGACAGGAATATGACACCAGCTTTGCCACTTCTGACTTTCTTTGATCTCCAATTAACAATGGGTGACATATAATCTGAGAAGGACCCTCCTTTTATCATCCGAGCTCCGTCTCATACAGCATATAATCATCTCCAAACTCTCACTCATATTATATTTTCACCACTAACTTATTAGCCAAATGTCTATTATTTTCTGCAGCCCAAATTGCATAATCGTCGACTGAATGGTCCTATTAAGATAGCGTAATTTCATTGTGTCTCGCTTGCCTCAGTGATATTATGATACCCCCAGGCTGTTTTTCTTCACTGAGTGTCTTTCAAACTCAGCGTCTTTGACAATCTGTGGCCACCAGTTTATCACATTGTATCATGCCATCTCGGTGTTAACACCTGTGCACCAATGTTGACTTGAGAATGGACCATGAAGCATCTTTCACTCAGTTTCACATCAATAGATTTGTCAGCTGGGCTGTTTTGACATTTATGGCTTTAGAATACATCACTTGACCTGATCTTACCAACTGGTTTGTTTAATGTTCTTACAATTGAATATTTTAGCCATACTGCATGTTTCTGGGTTGCTTATCATGTTGGGTTTCTCAAATGTGTTTAATATATATCTGAATATATTATCTACCCCAGTCTAACCTGCATGTTTCTGGATTGTTAGCAATTTACAATAGCCATATTGGATTACATATATATATGGATTTATCTGATGATTCTTAAGTGTGGTGTGGATTTGACATGTAAATCTAAGTATGTGTCTTTAATTTATTTTTTATTTACATAAATGCCAAAAATATAATATACAGTAATCCCCAAAGTATATGACCCTTTAACGTCAGCAGAATTATGGGAATTTTTCAGGATTTAGTCGGAAATATGGCTTGTTGCCATTTACCGGAAAGCTCTCACCGAGAGCTTTCCGATGAATGGCAACAAGCCATATTTCTGACTAAATCCTGAAAAATTTCCCATAATTCTGCTGTGGTTTAGGGGTCTATTATTTAGGACATTACTGAATCTACCCCAGCCTATCCTGCATGTTTCTGGATTGTTATAAATTTACTTGGAGTATATATATGGATTTATCTGAGGATTGTAAAGTGTGATGTGGATTTAACATGTAAATCTAAGTATGTTTCTTTAATTTATTTGTTATTTACGTAAATGCCAAAAATATTAGATAGGTTCACAGAATGTGGTGCCGGACATTTGCAGAATGAGGTCCCCAGAGGGTGAATTTAGTTATACTAACCACACACAGCAGGCTAGCATCACCAAATTCATCCTATGGGGACTCATTCTGCATGTCCTAAGAGGAAAGTATACTACTCTAATAGCTTAATATGAGATTGGTCATATAAAGTGTTGTAAAATGCTGTATTGGTACCAAAATTTTTCCCTTCAGCTCTGATTGAAAAAAGTACCATTTTCTGGAAATTGTGACCCACTTGACGTTGGTTGTTTCTGGCTTATTTCATGGGATACCCACATTGATACATTAATTTTTAGCTTTGCACATTCACTTGACTCACTGCTCAAAATTCAAAATCATTTCACAAATCATAGGATGAGTCTGATCGAGCCACTATGTCATTATATTTATTAAAGAAAAATCAATTTATCTTGGCCGAAGATTATAAAAAGTGATTCAATCTCAAGTTTATTCCACATGCATTCTTATACTTCAAATGCTGACATTTTGATTGATTTTCGACATGAAAAATCACTTTTTACGAGATAATATGTCAAGATAAATTTAACAGACTCCTGTCAGTATGTGAGGCATTTTTTCCTATCAATCAAACTGTTGCTCGTGGTAATCAATGTGTTTAAATCCATGTGAAATTTGTCAAGGAGGCTAAAGCCAAGTTAATTATCGGAAATCTCACGAGGGCTGAACAATAAGCTTTCCACGTGGTCTGTTCACCAAAAAGAAAATGTAGTACGATTATATTGATGGACTTACATCTGACGGGATTACGAATCGTTAATTTCAGTGTCATCGAGAACTGTTTCTTCTGATTTTAGATTACCTCCCCTGGAAGGTCGTTTTCATCGTGTGGAAGTGAACGGGCATCGTCTCCCGATGTCAGCATTATGGATTACGCTCCTACATCATCCTCAAATGTTCGAATGCAGAACGGACATACTCATTCAGGATCTAGGATGCCTTCTAGTTATTCATGGAATACCCCGCCTCATTCCCCGATGGGGCCCGGAACTTTAAGTCCTTCTTCTTCTGTTGGATCTGTTGCGACTGCGTCATTCTTTGCAAGGTAAGATGCTCTTTAATTAATAGCCAGGTTTAAATACACATGTGTCGCAACCAAATTTCACATGTCATCTTCACATTTATAGGTACATTGCTATTCAGAGGTTTTCAAATGTAATATGTAACCCCCGCTTGTTAACTTGAAAAAGTTTAAACTTTCAAACTCTGTCTCTTATTTGGGAAATTTTTTAAATACAATAAGCGATCCACTTGGAAAGGAAAATTTCAACTTATGGTAGAGAATTCATATTAAAATTTATGGAATTTTGGTTGGAAGTTACTAACTTTGCTCCAAAAGTGCTATTATTTCAGCAAATTTAGTATTTCTATGCTCTCTATAATCTAGAAAAAGGGAGATTTATTACAATCTTATGAAAATTTATTTTAAAATTGTCCCATTTGACCAAAAACAATTCCACTTATTGTCACATATCATACAAGTGTTGAGTGATTCCTTGGTTTAGTTATTGTCACAGGGTTAACCCTTTACCCAACAAACCGGCCAAAACCGGCCAAATAAAGCTTCAACAGCCTAAAATATCTTGGGTCTGTCTCAATAAAACCAATCAAATATGGATATCATTGGAACCGGCTCCTTGATCACATTGTGATAGTTACAGTTATGCCCTGTGCCAATGCATTCTCTTATATATCCGAGTAATAGGTCGCCTCGCATATATAAGAGAATGCATTGGCCTAAAAAAAATCTTTTTTTTACCATTTTTTCTTACATTCTTAAACAATTTTATAATTTTTAATGTGTTAAGCCAATGCATTCTCTTATATATGCGAGGCGACCTATGGTCGACTCGCATATATAAGAGAATGCATTGGCACAGGGCCGTTCTGTTGGGTAAAGGGTTAAACTTCCTGCAGTGTGCCCCGTTTCAAATGAATTGTTGACCAAGCTTCGACACAGCAGGCTACGGTTCTATTAGGCTGCTTTATTTGCCCATTTTCCCTCTATTATAAGAAGGTTGTGTTTGCTTTCGTCACCGTCCACACTGCCTAATGAATTGTTAGCATTGTATCTGTATTTGACTAATTCATGATCGTTGAGGTCATTTGTGCGCTAGAGGCCACC
This sequence comes from Siphonodentalium dalli, assembly GCA_032622095.1. Classification (NCBI taxonomy): domain Eukaryota; kingdom Metazoa; phylum Mollusca; class Scaphopoda; order Gadilida; family Siphonodentaliidae; genus Siphonodentalium; species Siphonodentalium dalli. The sequence goes on from CP136066.1 coordinate 177,413,716, forward strand.
CAGGCTGAGGTGTAAAATGAACCAAATCAATAATTCCAGATTCGTTTGTCAATGGTCCCTTCCTATCAATGTTAAATGGACCTCTAAGGGTCGTTATTATTCAAACAGTTAGGGCACAGCGGTATTATGCAACACAGAGAATGCAGGCAATCAGGAAATGTTTTGAAGGCATGTTGATGAATTTTTTTTTTTAATAAATATTCATTGGAATATATATTGGTTGGAAAAAATCCTAAATTCAGGCGCATGTGGTTGAAATACAGGTGCACCAATTTATATGATGATTTCTATAATGGGAATTACATCAGAAACGTAATAATATCACACAAACAGTAATGCCCTAAATAATCGACTCCTTAACCACAGCAGAAATATGGGTAATTTTTCAGGATTTAGTCGGAAATATGGCTTGTTGCCATATTTCCGACTAAATCCTGAAAAGTTACCCATAATTCTGTTGTGGTTAAGGAGTCGATTATTTAGGGCATTACTGTAGCATTACGAGCAGAACAGGTTTAACTATTTCTAGTTGATGTATGACTAGCAAATAGACCTGTATATCATGCCATGAATCTCTACTATGCTAGCCTGTAGAGATCATATTCCACCAGTACAAAACCTGGGAACTTTTTGATGTTCTGACAGGGAAGTTTATAACATTGAAAAAACATTGCAAGTAATATATTTTTTAGTTAATACCTGTTCCTTAACCCTTTCAGTGCCAGGGGCCGATCTCACCGGCCCTAATTTACGGTCTGTAAAATCGGCCCTAAAAAAATAAAAAAAATGTTTTTTATTTTTTTTAGGATTTTTTTGGGTTGAATTTTTTTTGGGTATGCTTAGGCACGCTATAGCGAATTTAAAAACAAACTGGATAAAACCTTAGGGACATGTTATAACTCAAAACTATCACCAAGTATTCATAGTAATAATTTTGATGCCCATGAAAAACGTAAGATACCCTGGCACTAAACCTACAAAATATGTCTGCTAAAGAATATAAGAAAAAATTATTAAAATTGTAAAAAATTGTAAAAAATAATAACAAATGATGAAAAATTGTTAAGCCAATGCATTCTCTTATATATGCGAGGCGACCAATGGTCGACTCGCATATATATAAGAGAATGCATTGGCACAGCTAGGGTATATGGGTCGATACAAAAATCGGACCTGGCACTCAAAGGGTTAATAATGTAGTTCACAGTAGGTGAATGTCCCAACTCGAAGTTGCATGATTTAACCCTTTACCCAACAAACCGGCCAAAACCGGCCAAATAAAACTTTAACAGCCTAAAATATCTTCGGTCTGTCTCAATAAAACCATACAAATATGGATATCATTGGAACCGGCTCCTTGGCCACATTGTGATAGTTACAGTTAGCCCTGTGCCAATGCATTCTCTTATATATGCGAGTCGACCATAGGTCGCCTCGCATATATAAGAGAATGCATTGGCCTAAAAAAAACCTTTTTTTTAACACTTTTTACCATTTTTTCTTACATTCTTTTACAATTTTATAATTTTGAATGTGTTAAGCCAATGCATTCTTTTATATATGCGAGGCGACCTATGGTCGACTCGCATATATAAGAGAATGCATTGGCACAGGGCATAACTGTTGGGTAAAGGGTTAAGTGACTTTGTGAGCCTTACAATCATGGATTTCTCTAGTGTAATTCATTCCATTTTTATTGCGATATTGGCTAAAAATATTTACCAAAAAGCATAGCAATCTCGAGCTGCTACCACCCCTACTGTGAAGTAGATTACTGAGGAACAAATATCAACAAAGACAGGGGTGCCGGAAGAGGGGGGGGGCAGCTGACCCCCCTGCCCTTGACCAAGGGGGGGCGAGCGGGGGCAGGACTTGCCCTTTTTCGGGAGACAGAAAATGTTTTTTGTGTTTTTAATCTCGTGTTTTTATAGCAAAATGTGACTTTTTTGGTCCAAATACCACCAATTTCACAAGGAATATTTATTTTTTGTCAATTTTATCACAAAACGGCCATAAAAACTGACAAATACCTTTAAAATAGGGATTTTTGCCACAATGAATTTATGGTTATTTTCCCGAGTTTGCGGAGAAAATGCCCTTTATTGCGGAAAAGTGCCCTTTTTGTAGGCTCTGCCCCCTGCCCTTGGTTGCTTCCGCTTCCGGCGCCCCTGAACAAAGAAATATATATTCTCTGCCTTGTTTGGTCAATGTTATAACGGGTCCAAACACCAAAAATTTCCCAGGTTTTGTACTGATGGAATATGATCTCTACGGGTGTTAGCTGGACTAGAGATTCACTGCATGATCAAGTAGACCTGTACTCATGCCTGGCATAATACAGTTACCGCCCGGTAGTTGACCAGACTGGAATATTGCTGGTTGACTATTGCACTCGCTTGCACCGACATCTGTACTCAGTCCCTGGCCCCTATCAATTCCCATACAGCGATCGTCATTAATAACATGGATCATAATATCCGTGAGTACATTGCTATTAAGATGTCTCTTGCATTGTGGGTAATTGACGTTAGTGCGCCTCTTATGACCCAATCAGTCATAGCAGGGACCATTAGCGATTGTTTATGACCGTCTATGTTTATATACACATCTCCGCTATCATCCCGTTAGGTGATTCTCTCCCTTTATGGAGCTCTCTATCAGGCCGCATCAATGACGATTGTTCTTCTCGGTGATCTCGAAGCCCTCTAATGGATCCCCGCGGGTTTGTCGTCCGTTATAGATACCGTTTTTATTCAGCCCCAATTAACTTCATTTATATGATTTCACCAATAGAGATGCTAAGAGAGGCTACATATAGCCTACAGGGATGCTGGGGCAAGGGGTGGGCTCTGGCTAAATGTATTAGATCCATTGGATGGGAGAATTGCCACCTCCAGTAATCAAATGGTTGCAGCATATAATTTTGAAGGAAGTTCATTGCACGCCTTAAAATCCTTAATATTTTGCGAGAATGAAAATATAGTAATTCTACTGCAAATCAGCTGCTTTTACGAGAATCAAACTGAGAATCATGATTCTGATTCTCGTATGATTTTAAGCCCTGCATTGTGCTGTTCTGATAATATTGTTATATCCATTCTGTGTCACACTTCGAACTCATCTACAGACTGATACAGTATATAATGCCCTAAGTAATCGACCTCTTAACCACAGCAGAATTATGGGTAACTTTTCAGGATTTAGTCGGAAATATGGCTTGTTGCCATTCATCGGAAAGCTCTCGGGGAGAGCTTTCCGATGAATGGCAACAAGCCATATTTCCGACTAAATCCTGAAAAGTTACCCATAATTCTGCTGTGGTTAAGAGGTCGATTACTTAGGGCATTACTGTGCATAGCTTAACTCTGCAAATGTCCGGCACCATATTTTCTGGTGGCCTCGCATTCTCACCCCTCAGGAAATATAGGCAAGTTGCGTTCTCCTGTACTTCTAGAATATGCTAAGCCAGCAATCTAGAGGAAAGTTAGAAACGCTGCTGTGTTTCACATTGTGCACAGCATTAGGACCTCGCCTCATGTGACAATGGCGAACCTTCTAACGTGAGATCTAATAATCCCTCTCACCGGCGGCACCTGTAGTGGATGAGGCCGCTATTGTCACCTCGACAATGGAAAGTGAAGCTCGGATTTAAAGTTTAGTTATCACAGTAGAAGTCTCGCTAATTACCATACACATGACCACAGGAGAACCCATATGTGCGGCAATCTGCCGGGTCGCCCATAGAACAATCCTATCCAGACATCGCTGCCGCGGACAGAAGTCACTATTGTCGGAGCCAACACCTTTGGAGGGTGCCTCATTGATGACTGTTTATGTCCGATCTGTTTCCTTTATTCAGCAGTTTTGAGGGCCCTTCTTGCTGTTTTGACACTCTGACAGGCTGTTTGCCCGATAGACTAGTTCTTTTATTACATTGGCTGATAATTAGGATGACCATTGTTCAGTGGAGACATGATGATGGTCATTATGTGGTACTTAATTATTTGCTTATCTACCTATTTGCTGAATCATGGAATATATTGACCTACTTTGTCATGAGGTCCACAATAATTGGCCATATTATGATTTATTTATTCATTTGAAGTAAAATTTATTCTTGAAATAAGATTTACTCTGTGAAACATTTGATATTTAACCCTTTCTAAATATTCATTGATGAGTAGTTCCCTCCCGACACTCCCCTGGTGCCACCCCTGCTGTGTGAACAATATCCGTAAAGAAAACTTCTGTACGTATATGTCGATTTGAGGGCCATTCTTGCTTTTTTGACACTAACAGGCTGTTTGCCCCTGATAGACTAGTTCCTTCATTATGTTTGCTATTAATTAGGATGACTATTATTCAGTCTAGACATGATGATGGTCATTATGTTGTACTTAATTAATTGCTTATCTACCTATTTGCTGAATGGTGGCAATGTTAATGGCCTACTTGGGCCTCCACCTATAAGTTGAACAGGAGCATTGAAGCAGGAGCTGAGCGTTAACAATTGCCCTCCACAAAGGCCGGGGGAGGGGGTCCTGAAAAGTGCTTTAACACTTCCATGACTGGAGCTTCTTGAAATTTTGTGAAAATCATATGCCGATACATTCTCTTATATATGCGAGGCTCCCTATGGGAATGTGGCCAAACAATATTTACCTTGACATTGTAATTAAGCCATGCATTCTCTTATATATGCAAGGCTTCCTATAGGCGACTCACATATATAAGAGAATGCACTGACACTGGATCTTTAATGCTGCACCAGTGCAGCTCCCATCAAGAAAGGTTTATAATGATGTATAATTATCAAAGCTTGCCTTTTTTGGGGGGATTTATGACAACTCCTTTATGAAGTCTTGAAAACATTTCCTTTTTCTGAAAGTTGTGCGCTTTGCGCTTGGTTGCTTTCAGCGACGCTGCAGATTAAGATTATTAATTTGTCCAGATTGTGCTAATTTGGGATTTTCTCTATAATAATCTTGAAACTAAACCATTTTTTCAAACAATAATTATCAGTGATGTAATTAGCTGTTAATACTGATTGATTGATTTTTGGATTAGAATTCTGAATGATAACACAGATGGTGAAATGGGATTAAGGACTCTTAATCTCACATTCAATTATATCAAGCAGAGTTTGTCCATTAAATTACCAAAGATCTCTTTCGTACCATATGGTTTGGCCTTCTGTCAACCGAAAAAAAAAAAAATGAAAAAATTTAGTGAATGACAATATACCATTAGGATTATAGGCCATGTGCTAAAACCACAGGTATGTATTCGATCAAGACATAAATACTGAATCACTGAACCGAGGGGTATTGGATCCAGTTGACTTGCCTCAGCGTGCACTAATCCGGCTTGGCTGGACACAGATGGAATTTAATTTACAGGGAGAAAAAACGGTCATTAATTGACAATAATCCACAAATAAATTCAGGAAGTCATTCATCAGCCCTGACATCTGTGTCCAGAAAGAATTAGAGCATGCTCCCAAGAGTTTGAATTAATTATTGCGAAATATTATGTGGAAACCTTATTCAAACCAGTCTTTAACCATTTCATAACTAAATACTCATTGACGAGTAGTAATTTATTTAGGAAATGTTCAGATAATAAGTTCAACAGACGAACATTGGTCAGGTCGTCTTGTTTAACTTATTAATTGAACATTAATTTCCCACCAAAGAAAATGAATCATTCCGCTCTTGTATTAGCTTTTTGTTCATTCAAAATTCAGTTCAAATGTTTACTGAAGTCGTACAGTCGATGCGATTTGAATTTTCGACAACATTAGTTTTTTGCTGCATTCTTCCAGTAGATATAGTGTTTGCATATTAATTTTTTGTCGGTTTGTTCATTGAAATAAATCCATAATATGTCTTTAAGTTTGCAAGTTTCCACTTTTGAATAAATTTTTAGACTTCTTTCATGGGTTCTATTATTGTCCGCCGACCCAAACGGTTCTGAGGACTATTATAATCAGCCTGTGCGTGCGTCCGTGTGTGCGTGCGTCCGTGCGTCCGAGGTTTCCGGATGATAACTTTAGTTAGAGTGAACCAAATTAAATTAAATTTGGTATGTGGGTTTACTAGCAGAAAAGACAGGTCAAGTTCGAATTCTGGTTCCGTCCGCCAATTTTCACCAGAGTTATGCCCCCTTTTCGACTTAGAATTTGACCGTCTGTTAACATTTTTGGTTTCCGACCGATAACTCCAGTTTGGATAATTTGATCTGAACCAAAGTTGGTATGTGTCTTTCTCCCAGCAAAACACAAGTCAAGTTCGAATTCGGGTATCGCCCGCCAATTTTCACCAGAGTTATGTCCCTTTTTGACTTAGAATTTTTGCCAATTTGAGGTTTCCGGATGATAACTTTAGTAAATGTGTACTGAATGAAATTAAATTTGGTATGTAGGTTTACTAGCACTAAAGACAGGTTTTTATGTGCAAACAACGGTCGTATCAAGCCGATACTTAGAGGCGGACATGAGGTCTACCGACCTTTTATTTTATTTGTAATTGGAACCTTTTTCCTTATCTGAAATATCTAGCTACAGGGACCAGCCTACAGGGCAACTTGGGAGACATCTTCTCCCTAAAATGTGCCTCTTCTCCCTATTGTTGTCCCAGGGAGAAGTGACTTCTCTCTCTTTACCAGTATGAATGTCCCAACAGCATATCTAAAGTACATTTACTGATAATATTAAATGGTGTTCTTACTCACTATAATGGTTCTTATAAATACAGTAATGCTCTAATTAATTGACCTCTTAACCAAAGCAGAATTATGGGTAACTTTTCAGGATTTAGTCGGAAATATGGCTTGTTGCCATTCATCGGAAAGCTCTCCCCGAGAGCTTTCCGATAAATGGCAACAAGCCATATTTCCGACTAAATCCTGAAAAGTTACCCATAATTCTGCTTTGGTTAACCCTTTACCCAACAAACCGGCCAAAACCGGCCAAATAAAGCTTCAACAGCCTAAAATATCTTCGGTCTGTCTCAATAGAACCATACAAATATGGATATCATTGGAACCGGCTCCTTGACCACATTGTGATAGTTACAGTTATGCCCTGTGCCAATGCATTCTCTTATATATGCGAGTCGACCATAGGTCGCCTCGCATATATAAGAGAATGCATTGGCCTAAAAAAAAACTTTTGACCATTTTTTTTTACCATTCTTTAACAATTTATAATTTTTAATGTGTTAAGCCAATGCCTTCTCTTATATATGCGAGGCGACCTATGGTCGACTCGCATATATAAGAGAATGCATTGGCACAGGGCCCTTCTGTTGGGTAAAGGGTTAAGAGGTTGATTAATTAGAGCATCACTGTAGGCTCTTGTGTTGCATGATACTTATTGGATCATAGAAGGGTGATGTTTGGGTGTAAATTGAACTTCAAGTCTTCAGGCATTGTTACTTCTCCATGATTACAGTCCACTTCTCCCTAATAACAAAACAGGGAGAAGTGAATTCTCCCAATTTGAAACCTCTAGGCTGCTGTCTAGCTACTGTTATTTCAGACTTGAAATTTCTGTTAATAAGTATTTCCTGGTATAGGGGAAGGGGTGTGACACCCTCACACTAATGTACACTGTTGCCACTTGCTTCTGTGGACACATATCAGAATAACAGGTCAGGGTCTTTTAGACACATGAAATTAGCTCACTGCATGCCATTTATTTGACGTATCCATATGATAATCGCCTAAAGGCGTCAATATCTCGAGAGCAACTTGAGATTCGAGATCAATGAAGCTCATTGTGGGTTGTCAATCAACCCGTTCAGATAACGGGCTGACGATCCCACTCGAAACTGTCCGTCTAACATTTTATAATTACTCTGTTAATGTGACACTCTTTAAAATAACATTATTTCGGAAAAACTCAATAATTCGTCATTATCCAAACAGAGTTGACAATCTTGAGTTTATTTCCCGTTCGTCAGCTGTGAAGCCCTCAGAAATTAGCTGGATTGATACGAGATCAGTATTAATCATACATATTGATTCAAAACACTGTCAATTTGGGGAAAAATTCTGCAGTATTCTTATCATGGCTTAAATTGACAAGAAAGTCCTGATTAAACAGGATTAAAGGCATCAATAGTGTATAAAATGTCAAAATTTCACCATACAGTAATGGCCTAAATAATCGACTCCTTAACCACAGCAGAATTATGGGTAACTTTTCAGGATTTAGTCGGAAATATGGCTTGTTGCCTTTCATCGGAAAGCTCTCACTCAGTCTCATTGTATACACTATTGATGCCTTTTCACTGAGAGTTTTCCGATGAATGGCAACAAGCCATATTTCCGACTAAATCCTGAAAAATTACCCACAATTCTGCTGTGGTTAAAAGAGTCGATTATTTAGGGCATTATAATGTATGAATATTATTTCATTGGAAATATTTAAATAGTCACAAAAAAGTCTATTTTGTTGGAAGGACCTCTATTGATGGATGCATGTTTTCTTGATTGAGTACTTCAGTAATTATACAGGGTCCCCTTAACACAGTGCAACTTGTGCTAGTTGACAATTTTTCACTGTGATATTAAAATGAAAAGAAGTTGTCTGAACACTAGGTGTGCATTTAACCCTTTCTATAATGAATGGAAAAGTATACAATGGAATGGTCTATTATTCATTTGGAAGGGGTGTTCAGGTAATAAAAGCAGACGACAGACAGAAAAACAAATAATACCAGAGCAGAATGATTCATATTTATTGGTGGGAAATATTCAGATAATAGGTTCAATAAATGACCAATGATCGTTTGTTGAACTATTTATCGAAACATTTCTTAACCCTTTGAGTGCCAGGGGCCGATCTCATCGGCCCTAAACCTACAAAATAAGTCTGTTAAAGAATATAAGAATAAATTATTAAAATTGTAAAAAAATGTAAAAAAAAAAAATTGTTAGGCCAATGCATTCTCTTATATATGCGAGGCGACCTATGGTCGACTCGCATATATAAGAGAATGCATTGGCACAGGGTATATGGGTTGATACAAAAATCGGACCTGGCACTTAAAGGGTTAATTAAGGAACTACTTGTCATTGAGTATTTAGTGTAGAAACGGTTAAAGAAAACATGATAGTGTTGTTCTTCTATTTCTTTTTGTCCTTGTCTTCTATAAAAACCCTGACTTTAATACGAAAAATCCTTGAAATTTATTTTAGAAACACGATATCCTTATGTCATTCAAATTTTGCGATTTGAATCTGATTAGCCTTATTGTTATTTCCTAATTCAGCTTTAACGAAATACAATGAGAGGGACGGATCCCCCACAGCCCCTGCCGAATTTACACTTCTCAATTTCAATCGTAATTTCGTCTAATTAACTGAACACAATCATCTCTTGAGTGAATTAATGACCCTAATTTGAGCTCTGCGGATCCTCTTCTTATCTTTTGTGATTCAGGTGGTGAGTTTGTCATATTTCAGAATTATGATATGTATTGCTATATAATATATGTAGAAAATGAATTAATTGAGTGCATCGATTGAGGGTTGCGACCTAATCATTTGACCGTTATCAGATTCAGACATTGTGCGGTTATTTCCACATGGGTGATTTTCCCATCCTACTCTCCTTGAATTTTATGATCAGCTTGCTCTGAGCTACTGTATTCCTACTCGATAGAATTCTAACCAGTCTGATTTAAAGTTATACGAAACACTCCAGTGAGGTGTTCAGACAGAATAACAAAGAATCATGCCCAAGCCTTGAAATAGTGTGTCTGTCATTTGCAGAATGAGGTCCCCAGAGGGTGAATTTAGTGATGCTACCCCGCACAGTGGGCTAGCATCACCAAATTCACCCTCTGGGAACCTCATTCTGCAAATGACAGACACACTATTTCAAGGCTTGATCATGCCAAAATAAATCATCTTAAAGAAAGTAGTAAATATTTACATTTGTACGTAGTTCAAACTTTGTGTTCTCTGAAATGGTAAAGTCGATATGGTCAGAATTTTCGATAATCATAGTTGATTACTACATTACTCCAGTGGAAATAGTCTTTGGTTACTAACTTATCTGTTGTATTGACTAGCTATCGATGGAGTTTGATCCATTTGAGGTTTTCGCGTGCTGACTAGTTATTGATGGGGTTTAGATCCATTCATGTTTTCCCGTTCTGACTAGCCAATGATGGAGTTCAGATTCATCAAGGTTTTTACGTATTGACTAGCTATCGATGGAGTTTAGATCCATCCAGGTTTTCGCGTGCTGACTAGTTATTGATGGGGTTTAGATCCATCCAGGTTTTCCTGTTCTGACTAGCCAATGATGGAGTTCAAATTCATCGAGGTTTTTACGTATTGACTAGCTATCGATGGAGTTTAGATCCATCCAGGTTTTCGTGTGCTGGCTAGCTATCGATGGAGTTTAGATCCATCCAGGTTTTCGTGTGCTGGCTAGCTATCGATGGAGTTTAGATCCATCCAGGTTTTCATGTGCTGACTAGCCATCGATGCAGTTTAGATCCATCCAGGTTTTCATGTGCTGACTGGCTGTTGAGAGATCAATGCTCATTCACATCAGGATTTTCATTTTGAATTCATTCCATATTGATTATTATCAAAATCTGCCAGAAATGGATAGATCAATTTTCCCAGCATTCAACAATAGGCCGCATGGATGACCTCATGCCATATGGGTGTCAACCCGGTTCAGTTGTAAACGATTTACTAAATTAAACCATTATTCCAATTTTGATGAACTCAATGCCCTCAAAAGTTTAAATTTGAATCTAAAATTTGACATACTTTACAAAACATGGGAGAATGAAAATAACCTTTTTGATATTACAAATTTGACTTTGGAATAGTTTCCGGACAAAACATCATTAATATTTCACCTTTTTTTTCATTGTGTCCGCGAGCCATTCTTTGTGGAGTTTGACTTCAGGCAAAGAAAAATTACATTCGTATTTTTTTTCATTCAAGGAAGCATGGACTCTATACATTAAGTATGGATTGTTCTGTGTATTCTGATTTTTTGAAGGTTCGTGTCAACATAACTAATGCACCTTGTGACCCATGAAACATTGTGCGTTATTTAAATTGAACAGAATTTTACTGTGGTTTCACATAATGCTAAGATCTGTGATAAATTCATGATTGTGAGTATCAGATATATCAGAAGTGTCTCTTAGCTGTCAAGAATGTTGGAGCAAGGGGTGGGATGCAGCTCAGACCCTTGACAGGCTGAGTCATGTCTAACGCCCAAGGGTGCAAAAATGATACATGGATATGGGGCACTGAAATTTTTATCAGGTTGAATATAAAAACTGAAGTTATTGAAGGAAAAAAAAGTTAAAATGCTTCTCAAATCTGCTCAAATTACTATTTTGTGCATTTGCTAAGTTCATGATTTTCCCTATCTTAAACCCCCTGCCTAGGACATCATTGGTAAACATTAATTTCACCGATTTACTGGCCTTAAAAAAAGAATCACCTTCAGTGCTATTTGAAAAGTTTTAGTCCTAGAAAAGCTTCTTGCTAAAAAAAAAGAAGAGAAAAAAAAACGGAGGTAAAGTGAATCCAAAATATTGAATATTCTACAAACTATAAAAGCAGAAGCAAAACCAAGCCTGAATTTAGTGTGCCTGGTATTTGCAGAATGAGCTCCCCATAGGGTGAATTTTGTGATTCTACCACGCTCAGTGGGCTAGCATCACCAAATTTACCTCTGAGGACCCAATTCTGCTTAGGTTTCATCTTCTGAGAAGTATCTATAGTCTCAAATCAACAATGTTGTTTAGTTTTTCCCTTCTGTTCAGTTTCTATATCCCCTAATTTGTAGAAGATAAAATGCATAAAAAGGTGACTAATGGGTGAACATCACCAACATCAACTTGGGAACTTCATTCTGATCCTAGGTCTAAAGAAGAATGAGGTCCCCAGAGGGTGAATTCAGTGATGATAGCCCGCTATGCGGGATAGTATCACTAAATTCACCCTCTGGGGACCTCATTCTGCAAATGTCAGGCGCGCCACTAAATTCAGGCTTAAGCAAAACCGGCCATTTCTCAAGGTTACTGAGAGCGGTAATGCACATTCTGCTATTTCAATAAAGGTTGTGGAATATAGGCTGCAGGAAATATTCACCAGAAAAAAAAAATTCACTGCTAAAGATTGCATCATCAATTCTGCAGTAAATTACCTTTAGATGCAGCTAACCTCCGGAAGTCACAACAGTTATGAATGGAACAGATTGTGAGAAAGTGCAACAACTCTGACTTCTTTAATAAGTGACTCCATTAAAATATGTGAAAGTGTTCCTTTACTGAAAATGATTGGATTAACTCATTAAATGTCACACTGATCTATTACTATTTATAGTGACACCCTTAGAATGCAGCGTATGATGATTCAAATGTCCTGCACAATCCTTGCAATAGTGTGTCTGTTATTTGCAAAATGAGGTACACAGAAGGTGAATTTAGTGGCACCACCCTGCACAGCTGGCTGGCATCACTAAATTTACCCTCTGTGGACCTCATTCTGCTTAGGCCTCATTTTATGGGAAGTATCTATAGTCTCAAATTAACATTGTTTTTAGTTACTTTTCCCCTTCTGTTCAATTTCTATTTCCCCTGATTTGAAGAAGATAAAATGCTTTAACCCTTTACCCAACAAACCGGCCAAAAACGGCCAAATAAAGCTGCAACAGCCTAAATTATCTTGGGTCTGTCTCAATAAAACCATACAAATATGGATATCATTGGAACCGGCTCATTGACCACATTGTGATGGTTACAGTTATGCCCTGTGCCAATGTATTCTCTTATATATGCGAGTCGACCATAGGTCGCCTCGCATATATAAGAGAATGCATTGGCCTAAAAAAAAAACTTTTTTTACCATTTTTTCTTACATTCTTTAACAATTTTATAATTTTTAATGTGTTAAGCCAATGCATTCTCTTATATATGCGAGGCGACCTATGGTCGACTCACATATATAAGAGAATGCATTGGCACAGGGCCGTTCTGTTGGGTAAAGGGTTAATGAGGTGACTGATGGGAATCACCAACTTCAACTGAAAAACTTCAATCTGATCCTAGGTCTCCCATAGTATAGCAGCTAGTTGAGGCCTCAACAGAATGAGGTTCCCAGAGGGGGGAATGTGGTGACGCTAACCCACACATGGTGATGCTAGCCCATACTAAATACTCATTGATGAGTTAAGTTATCCCTTAGGAAATCTTCGGATAATAAGTTAACTTTTTGTCCAAACATCAATTAAGAGAAATCCTTCTGCACTTGTTTTATCTTGTTGTTGGTATGTTGTCTGCTAATACTAACTGAACATCCCTCCAAATGAGTAATAAACCATTCCAATGTAGGCTTTTATAACTGAATGGGAGAATTCATTCAGTAAAGAAAGGGTTAAACAATATGAAATTTGTTTTCCTCTCACAAATCAGGATTTTTCAGCCATTCTGGGGTTTCTTGAATGGTATTTTCTGCCCTCTCTGCATGCCCCCCTCCTCATACACTATTCAAGCCTGCTAATAGCGTGTCTGTCATTTGCAGAATGAGGTCCCCAGAGGGTGAACTTAGTGACGCTACCCCGCATAGCGGGCTAGCATCACTAAATTCACCCTCTGGGGACCTCATTCTGCTTAGGCCCTTAACTGCTATGGCAGACCTAGGATCAGATTGAAGTTCCCCAGTTGAAGTTGGTGATGTTCACCCTTTGGGAGCCTCGATTATGGATTTTATCTTCTGCAAATTAGGGGATATAGAAACTTCCCAGATGGGAAAACGTAACTAAAACCAATGTTAATTTGATACCATAGATACTTCCCAGAAGATGAGGCCTAAGCATAGAGGGTTAGCATCACCAAATTCACCCTCTGGGGACCTCATTCTGCTTACACCTCAGCAGAATGAGGTCCCCAGAGGGTGAATTTAGTGATGCTAGCCCGCTATGCGGGGGTAGCGTCACTAAATTCTCCCTCTGGGGACCTCATTCTGCAAATGACAGACACACTATTTGCAGGCTTGACACCATTGCTGACTGTTCCAGTGATAATTTCTCATCCTTCCATCTTTTCGAACTGAATTGAATAAACCTATTATCTACGGCCCATTCAGACAATTTTGGCGCCAAAATTTTGACACAAATTGTTACAATTTTGCCTCCCTGAGAAGACGAGTTTGGTAAAAGGACAAGTATTCAACAATCGTTCTGCACTTTGAGTCAAGTGTGCCGTTTATGGCAACAGTCAACTTGTAGTGCGTACAGTTTGTGGGTAACAATGGTGGTGAGCAGGTGGGACGAGTGACAGGTATTGTTACGCTATCACACTTCTCGGTGATCTGAAGCATGAAATATGATATTGGTGATTACATGGATGATTGGTTTTGGACCATAACACAACTGACGTGCAGGCTCCGAAATATCTGCATATACAAAATAGCAGCCACTGCTTCAATATTTTGTATGGCCTAGTGATATAGCTAAAGGTCTCATTGTGTGGGGGAAGGGGGTTCATTCTAAAAAAAATCATTTTCGACTGGGTGCCATCCATGTCTTAGTTGATTCAATCCCTTTCTTTACTTTCCAGAACACCCCCCTCCATATGCATTATTGAGCATTCCAATGTATAGAGTGAAGTTTTGTAAATAAAGGGTTAAGCCATCTCAGAAAATTAATAAAACAGCAAAACGTTTGGGGTGGGGGTGGGTGGGGTAGGGGGAATACACTGTGCAGTGTGCACTGAATTTGTTGGATCAATCACTGACAATGGCCTTGGTAAGAAAACTCGATATGTGAAGTTTTTCAGATTTAAGCAATCTACTATCCAAAATGTTTGTATGATAAGAAAAATTCCAACATTCGGTGTCCTAAATGAGAAATTTGCATTGAAAATAAGAATTTATCAGACTTTTGAACCTGAAAATAGCTAAACTTTCAATCAATTATTTTGACGAAAAACTTTAGATTGGTGTGAGGTTCCCTGATCCCTCTTCTTCACAATAACAGAAATGAAAATATGTTATGGATAACTAACTGTCTGAATGTCCAATCTTGAGATGCACATATTTGAATTTGTTATTTGAATTTCGAGATGAAATATGGATGTCAAGTATAAGACTGCTGTGAATTTTGTCACATGTCTCAGTGCAGTGACAGATTAAGTGGTTTAATATTCCTGTGAGTGAGCAATCCTTTAAATCCCGATGAAAAGAAAGTTTCAAAACATTGCATTCATATCGGACAATTGAACTAAACTAAAGGTCAACGGGAGCGGGACCTTGTGTCAGGCAGTACTCTGGTATGCCCCATGGTGCAATGCTGGTGATAGCGGTGACTTGCGACGACTTGCGACAAAATGATTAGACATGCGATAACGGCCTTCATGGCTACACATTAATTGCACAAGATTTCCGTCATTGACATCTTACGTTGAGGGTAATTAATTTTCCGTCCTCTCAGGCGATGTTTATGGACCCGGTTGTGTATTAATCGAGAATATATTAGCATAAACAAGGAGATTAATCACAGCAGATTATGAATGGTGTGTGTTAACATTCGGTCACTGGGTGCCACTAAATTATCTTATCAAATTGATGTATCGTAAACATGTATACTCTGAAAAATGAGGCAGGGCTGAAAGCTCAATTGAAAAAGGGAAAATGTATATCACTATTCTGTTTTCCTTTTGCTTTGTAGTAACATATTTATTGTGCCATAAATATACAATTGGTTGGTACAATGTATGATGAAACTATAAATGTGAAATGGCAACATGGGATTGGAGAACAAGTTATGCAACTTATTGACGATCCTTTCCATTTGCTATGTTGTGTTCTTGTCCTATACATTGTTTCATTTAATAGGAACAAAACAAATAATTCTTCTCTGGAAATAACCCTTTTTTCAAAATATCGCAAAATATGTAACACTCATCTGTTAACATGTGCAATGCCCATTCAATTACATGCAAAAGCTACAACATAAATTGTAGTCAGCAGCTAATGTGTTAACCCTTTGAGTGCCAGGTCCGATTTTTGTATCAACCCATATACCCTGTGCCAATGCATTCTCTTATATATGCGAGTCGACCATAGGTCGCCTCGCATATATAAGAGAATGCATTGGCTTAACATTTTTTTTGTTTTTTTTGTTTGTTTTTTTACAGTTTTTTACAATTTTAATATATTTTATTATATTCTTTAACAGACTTATTGTGTAGGTTTAGGGCCGATGAGATCGGCCCTGGCACTCAAAGGGTTAAAGGTTGCCTGAAGAATGATCTTAGATAAAAACTTAATGAAGACCAAGTTATCTAATAAATTTTACCATTCATGAGAACAATGTAACACAATTCTCTTTAATGTTTTCCAGGGTACCAAATAGTAGATATGAGTCGAAGACCCCTGTCCGGAAATGCTTCTGTCAATTAAAATTAATTTTATATAAAAAATTCTTCTACAATGCGATGACCAAGTTTCCTTACTATTTTTAGGAATTTTTAAATAAAGTTATCCCGCATGGTGCGCTCCGAATGAACACGAGCAAATGTCCCAAATTGATTGTATGTATATTATAACAGAAAATTTTAAATAACATCAAATTAATTGATAGAAGCATTTTATTTCCAGAGAGGTTCATATTTGTTATTTAACCCTTTGAGTGCCAGGTCCGATTTTTGTATCGACCCATATACCCTGTGCCAATGCATTCTCTTATATATGCGAGTCGACCATAGGTCGCCTCGCATATATAAGAGAATGCATTGGCCTAACAATTTTTTTTTAATTTTTTTTTTACAATTTTAATAATTTATTCTTATATTCTTTAACAGACTTATTTTGTAGGTTTAGGGCCGATGAGATCGGCCCCTGGCACTCAATGGGTTAATACCAAGGAAACTATTTAAATCAAGAGATAGGACAATTTTTGAATACATTGCTCTTCATCTTAGGGCTACTTTAAACTGGTTCACCTCAGACATGACTTCGACCTGGATAACTTGTCTACACATGTTTGATATGAGATTGAGATGAGCTGGGGGATGAGATTGAGTAGACATTGATTACATGGTTATAATTTGAGGAGATAATTCCAGCATTAAAACACATTGTGTTCTCAGTTTGTGTGCCATTCTACATCCATAATTGATAGACCTGGCAGGCTAGGGCTAATGGAATGGTCCCAGGTGGTGCGTATTTAAACATTGCATTGTTTTCATTATCACAACAGGAGTCCCAGTCTTATTATAACAACACAGTCCCAGATTCATTCCTAGGTGTGCTAAAGGTCTTCTCTCCAAGGAGGTCCATGTCCTTTCTTCATTATCACCCCTGTGGGTTGAATTTTCCATGCTAAAACCACTATTCCCAGGTGTTAACTTTCATTACTGGAGCTGCACTGGTGCAGCATTAATATAAGATCCTGTGCCAGTGCATATAGTCCCAGCTTCATTCCTAGGTGTGCTAAAGGTCTTCTCTCCAAAGAGGTCCATGTACTTTCTTCATTATCACCCCTGTGGGTTGAATTTTCCATTCTAAAACCACTATTTCCAGGCTTTGACCCTTTCATGACTGGAGCTGCACTGGTGCAGCATTAATATATGATCCTGTGCCAGTGCATTCTCTTATATATATGAGCCTCCCATAGGGACCCTCACATATATAAGAGAATGCACTGGCTTACAATTTTAAGGTAATATATTGTTAGGCCAATGCATTCTCTTATATATGCGAGGCTCCATGGCAGATTTGCATATATAAGGGAATGCATTAGCACAGGTTTTTTGCAAAATTTCAGGAAACGGTTTCATGGAAGGGTTAAAGGTGGTGTATATCATGCAATGAAATAAAGGAAATATACACTGGATATAACACAAATGATAAAAAAACATGGCTCGTTGGAACCTTTGAATCATGTTTACTTAATTTGAGAGGAATGATATCGAAACCCTCCTACATATCTCAATCAAATTTGTCAATAAAGCACTGAAAAAACACACTTTTATTTTAACTTCAGTCTTCAAAAAAAAAAATCACTTGGAAGAATATTGCCACATATTTTTCTTCGAAGTGCTAATTGCTAATACTTAATTGAATATTTATGGACCTGTTTTAACCCTTTCATGATGGGAGCTTCCTGATTTCTTGCAAAAAACCTGTGCCAATGCATTCTATTACATTATGCGAGTCGACCATAGGTCGCCTCGCATATATAACAGAATGCATTGGTATAACTAATTGTTTTAAATTGTTAAAGACTGTAAGAAAAAAAATTATAATAAATTGTTAAAGAATGTAAAAAATAATGATAAAAAAATTATAAAATTTGTTTAAGAATATCATAAGAAAAACTATAAAAAAATTGTTAATGAATGTAATAAAAATTAGAATTTATTTTTAAAGAATGTAAGAAAAATGATAAATAATGATAAAATTGTTAAAGAATATAATAAAAAATTATAAAAATTGTTATATGATGTAAGAAAAAAATATAAAAATAAAACAACAAAAATTGTTAAAGAATGTAAGAAAAATGATAAAAAATTGTTAGGCCAATGCATTCTCTTATATATGCGGGGTGATCTATGGTCGACTCGCATATATAAGAGAATGCATTGGCACAGGGTCTTTAATACTGCACCAGCGCAGCTCCCATCATCAAAGGGTTAAAATAATGAGAATGATAATGACTATTTATTTAAATCCATATAATTACTAATTAGTAGATAAAAAGTAGCTAATTTCCTATTTACTCATTTGTGGGGATTGTCAGCACTTATATTATATAGATTATATATATATATTTGAAAATGAGAACAAATGAAAAGATAGGGTTTTATTGCCTTTTCATCTTTAAATATATAACTGCATTCTTGTGAAGATAATAACTGCATTCTTGTGAAGATAGTTACAGGATTCGCATTCATTCATGTGTAATGATGTTCATCTAATAAGTTCAATCCTATAGCCTTTGTTAAAATTAAATTTGAACATCACTTCAAATGAACGAATGGGAATCCATTCGTGTTTCTATGCCTGTTGTCTGCTAATACATGTATTTTAAGAGAACACATCAAAGTTAAATATTTTTGAGAAATTTAACATGAATGGCATAACCCACTCAGTAGCCTAGGGGTTAACCCTTTACCCAACAGAATGGCCCTGTGCCAATGCATTCTCTTATATATGCGAGTCGACCATAGGTCGCCTCGCATATATAAGAGAATGCATTGGCTTAACACATTAAAAATTATAAAATTGTTAAAGAATGTAAGAAAAAATGGTAAAAAGTGTTAAAAAAAGATTTTTTTTAGGCCAATGCATTCTCTTATATATGCGAGGTGACCTATGGTCGACTCGCATATATAAGAGAATGCATTGGCACAGGGCTAACTGTAACTATCACAATGTAGTCAATGAACCGGTTCCAATGATATCCATATTTGTATGGTTCTATTGAGATAGACCGAAGATATTTGAGGCTGTTGAAGCTTTATTTGGCCGGTTTTGGCCGTTTTGTTGGGTAAAGGGTTAAAACTTCCATAAATTGACCAATAAATAGTCAATCTTTAAAAACACTGTTCACACTGGGAGATAAAATAACGACACTTTCGCTTCGTAATTTGTTACTCCCGACATCCATTAGTGATTTCCGTCACTCATTATTGAACGAAGCACTTGACAAGCACTGCCTTTTCTTCGCAGCCACTTCTCGTAAGACACAATTAGCTGGCGACCTCACTCGGTGCTCTCACGCTTGTTTGTCGAACACACAGACACAAGTTTTTGACAAGGTCCAGTTAGGTCCGTCACACAATAGGGCCTTTGAAAGAAGCCGATTATGGACGGGATTTTCGTCTATTTGACGATGTTTTCACGATATGTCCATGGCTTTATGTGCGGACACGTCATCGTTATAATTTCCTGTCCATTCGACATCTTTGTCAACAGACCAGAGGAATGCATTTAGTGACCATTAGCTCTGGAGATCGGTCAGCAATCTAGCTATAGAATTTCTTTGACGTTGCCGATGTTTGCGTTGGGTTTTTAGCAAATGCAGTTTAATTATGTGCCATTTCCCTAGATCAAAAGGGTCATTGTTAACTCACCGTTCGTCTTCCTATCTCTATATAACTGATTCATCAGCACATCACATGTTTAACCCTATGTTTCCTGAATATATTTCTCCCTTTAACCCTTTCATGATGGGAGATGCACTGGTGCAGCATTAAAGATCCTGTGCCAGTGAATTCTCTTATATATAATCAAGTCTCCCATTTCTAAGAGAATGCACTGGCTTACAAAGTCAAGGTATATATTTTAGGCCAATGTATTCTTTTATATATGCCAGGCTCCCTATGATATTCATGATGGGAGCTGCGCTGGTGCAGCATTAAAGATCATGTGTAAGTGCATTCGCTTGTGTATGCAAATCTCCCATATGGAGCCTCACATATGTAAAAGAATGACACTGGCTTACAAGGTCAATGTAAATATTGGTTGGCTCATGTATTCTCTTATATATGCGAGGCTCCCTATGGGAGACTCTCATGTTTAAGAAAATATATTGGCATAGGGCCTTTAATATAATCTCTGGCAGCAATTTCAATTCAATATTGATAAGAATCCTAAGTGTAGAAACTATGCATTTGAATGGCATATTTCTAATTTTCTTGACATATTAACCCTTTGAGTGCCAGGGGCCGATATTATCGGCCCTAAACCTACACAATAAGTCTGTTAAAGAATATAATAAAATATATTAAAATTGTAAAAAATTGTAAAAAAAAAATTAAAAAAAAAAATTGTTAAGCCAATGCATTCTCTTATATATGCGAGGCGACCTATGGTCGACTCGCATATATAAGAGAATGCATTGGCACAGGGTATATGAGTTGATACAAAAATCGGACCTGGCACTCAAAGAGTTAATAGATTCTCATTTAATATTTAATTTTGAGGGATGTTCAGATAATAAAATCTTATTGGCTGACTGTTGGCTATTAACCGATCAACCTACAAATGAATGATTGGGATTCAAGCAACTGCTCATCAGCATGTATCCCGCTATAAAAGTGTTATCTGGACATTTCCCACCAGTGAATGGGAATCCTTCGGCACATCTATTATCAGGCACGCTCAGGAGAAGGGGGCATGCAAGGGCACTCGACCCCCTTGTCTGGCCCAGGGAGTCCAGTGGGCACCCGAAAAGTGCCCTCCTGACTAGTTTGCCCCTTTGGTGCTTCTGGCATCCCAGTCATATGTGTTGTCTGTCTGCTTATATTTCCTAATCACTCCAGCCCCTCCAGATTAATAATTAATAGGTCATTCAAATGTATACTTATTTAAGTGGTGGGAAAGTCCATTATTAAAATAAGAATTATGAGTTCAAACAGCTCATGGTAGACCACAGTGAATTATCTTAGACTTGATGAGTGCCAAAGAATACACTGCCGTATATTATGACGTTTCTGAGCATATTAGTTTATTAAATTCTAATGGATCTGATTGTGAATTGAGATTCAATTATAAGGCTATAACACACTTATTCGCTAATTATAATGAGATGCAGGTGTGCTTAATTAATCCATCTAATTAAGTTTGTTCTAAAACTCCACTAAGATTATCCCCCCTTTGCTATGTTCAGGCACCATAAACATAAATGTGAGTGCAATGTTTTGGTACACTTTACTCTAAGCGTCTAACCCTGTCAATGTTGAATATATTCTCCACTCAGTTTTAGAATTCTACATTGGAATGGTTTTATCATTTGGAGGGATGTTCAGGTAATAAAAAGCATATGACAGAAGGACGAAAATAACAATATCAGTGCAGAGGAATTTCTATTATCTGTTTTTCTGTCTGCCGTCTGCTTTTATTACCATTTGTTGAACTTTATTATCTGAACATTTCCCACCAATGAACCTGAATCATTTTGTTCTTGTAGTATCTGTTTTTCTGTCTGCGGTCTGCTTTTAGCACCTTAACACCCAACCCATAGCTTCCAGTATATGCATTTTTAACCATTTCTGTACTAAATACTCATTGGCGAGTTGTTCCCTTAGGAAATGTTCAGATAATAAGTTCAACAAATGACCGTAACTTATCATCTGAACATTTCCTAACAATTGTATTATCATTTCATCTGGCTGTCATCTGCTCAATTATCCTTAACATCTCTCCAAATTAAAATAGACCATTCCAATGTATACTTTTATAACTGAATGGGAGAATCCATTTAGTATAGAAATGGTTAATAATTCAAGGTCCAAAAATGGGGGGGGGGGTGGATATTCTGTCTGCTTTTGTTTGAATTTTTCTTTTGAATCAAACTGGATTTCTGGGTTTAACAAAATATGTGAATAAAACATCCCTTTACTAGAACATACCTATAAATGAATAAATGGGAATTAAATAGATTCTAATTGATGTGTTACGGTATCAGAGGTCATATGGCTGCCAAAAGTAAAAGTTATTAGTGTGATGTAAATTATGTGAAGAGCTTATAAAGGTATAAATGGTAAATCAGAAAGCATATGTAACCTTTGAACATTGTAGGAGGAACTCCTTAGATTTGATACCAGAAACTTAGGATAAATGGCCCCATTGTAAGGAATACATATCCCTCATATCTGGGCCATAAGGTTACTATAGATCACCACAGACCAGAGATGCTATTAATTAAGGCTGAGACTTAATTAATGAGACATCCTTAAGATAAATACCATTCTGTACATAACTGAGGGCAGGCACAAGGAAGACACACATACTTCAGATAATAAAGGGGGTCCTGTGTGTTATGAATAAAATGTACATATATTACTGTTAATGGCCATACATAGCCGTCAGCCACAAAGGTTTGCTGAACTGATCGCTACAAGGAACTCTGATCACGGCCTCATTGATCTCCGCAGCATTAATGTCAAATCGTTCGATGAAAAATGGGTAAAGCTGCATCAAAATACAAAACAGTCAGGATAATATTTGTAGTAAAAAGGCTTCCAATAAATGTAGAATGTATATTTTATAACCCTTGCTATGCTAAATACTCATTGACGAGTATTACCCTTAGGAAACAAACATTTCCCACCACTGAATATGATTCACTCTCCTCTTGTAAAATATATGTTTTTCTGTCTGTGGTCTGCTTATATATATCACTAGAAGGTGACCCGACTTCGTCCGGGCTTTGACCTTGAATTGACCATTTTGAAGGTCAAGGTCAGGTTGGGTCAAACACCAACACCCCAAAAATGGTGGAAATCGGCCCAGCGGATACCGGGAAATCGGCCCAGCGGATACCGAGATACCCTATGCATCAAATTTCGTCCGTAAAAATCCGCCAGTTTAACCCGATTTGATTTCCACTCAAGTATATAAACGCGCCTCATATACACACGCTCATTAATTATCAAGTTTCAACGTAAAGATAAATTACCATCGGTGCCCGAGATATCGCCAAGACGCCTGAAACAGTCAAATGCATCGGCCGGTTAAGCGTTAACGTGATCTAACGTTATGACCTCTAACGACGTCATAGAAGTTACGCATTGTTTTTATCCTGATGGAAGATAGTACCACTTCTTCTTGATAATTGAGGCAGATAACTAAAACGGATACATACGCATTATATATCGTTGGAAAGAGGAAACACGAAAGATTATCACAGTGTCATTATTATGACTGGCATTTTATTATTCGCGCTGTTGCGAATCGATTTGTAAGCACCGAACTCAAATGAAAGTCCCGTAACACAGCGTAAAAACAGATTTGACCTCGGCACGTGAAAAGTTGACCTCGGATCTGAAAATTAATATGCCTATGCCACTTCCCGACCGATAGTACCCTCACATACGAAGTTTCATCGAAATCGGGTTGGCCGTTTTCGAGTTCATCACGAACACACACACAGACAGACACACCACACACACACAGACAGATCTTCCAAAATATATAATAGATGACACCCCTCCAAGTTTATGATGGACCATTACAATATACACTGTTATAACTGGGTGGCAGAATCCATTTAGTATTGATAGGGTTAACACATTCTGTATGCATGAGTTGTTACTTGATTCCCATGTTCAACATACAGCCTATATTAACCTAGGCTGGGGACCCGACTATTCTAACAGGGCTACAGTAATGCCCTAAATAATCGACACCTGAACAACATCAGAATTATGGGTAATATTTCAGGATTTAGTTGGAAATATGGCTTGTTGCCATTCATCGGAAAGCTCTCCAATTCAGGGCATTACTGAACCTATTACCTAGATCTGACATCGGATGAAAAAAATTTCAATAAAATTAATTCACATATTGATGTTAAGATTGGTCAGGAATCTCGCTTATTTTTACTAAGAAAGCACTTGGCTATTTAGATGTGAAAAGGCCAGACATTTGAGCCATATTCATGAAGCTGTTTTCGTGTCCATATATAAAACCCTTCAAAACAAGACGATTTTATTTCCAATTGATCATAATTTATAGCTCTGGATCATCACAGATATTGCTGTACGGAGAACAGTTATAACCACTATATCATATCTACTTTGATATCCTTGGCAATAATATTGTCAAATTGTTACGAATTTGAATAATTGCCCATGATCACAAATGGATGATACGCGCACTTCAAAGAAACTTTTAATGACGAGAGTCGATTTGCCAAGCAACAAATACCTTTTTGGTCGCCATGATCATTTCGTTAATCAAAGATCGGGGAGTCGGCCTGTAGTCTTATTACGTATTCATTGATAAAAAACAACGAAAGGCTGAGGCTATTTATTCAGGTATCTCAAATATGCAGCACTGATATTAATATAAATTCCCTGAATATTGGTATCCGATAATCTTGTCCATGATTGTACGACAGATAACCCTGCCCGGCCTGAGATTCTCGTGTAGATTCTCGTGAGAGATAGCAATCGCTGATGAAATCAAGTGAGATTGATCCACGGATCACTTAATTACCTGTGAATCTTAACACCTGATGGATAGCTACAGGCAGCAGGAGAGTAGACGGGACAACCCCCCCTCTTC
This sequence comes from Siphonodentalium dalli, assembly GCA_032622095.1. NCBI lineage: Eukaryota > Metazoa > Mollusca > Scaphopoda > Gadilida > Siphonodentaliidae > Siphonodentalium > Siphonodentalium dalli. Next base: position 177,438,784 of record CP136066.1, read on the forward strand.
AAGTCTGGATAGTGTCTGACATTTGCAGAATGAGGTCCCCAGATGGTAAATTTAGTGATGCTATCCCACACAGTGGGCTAGCATCACCAAATTCACCCTTTGGGACCTCATTCTGCTTTGGCCTGATCTTCTGGGAAGTATCTATAGTCTCAAATTAACATCGATTTTTGTTTTGTTACTATTCTTCCCTTCTGTTTAGTTTCTAGATCCCCTAATTTGCAGAAGATAAAATGCATAATTGAGGTGACAATGGGTGAACATCACCAACTTCAATTGGGGAACTTCAATCTGATCCTAGCTCTCCCATAGCAATTGAGGCCTAATCAGAATGAGGTTCCCAGAGGGTGAATTTGGCGATGGTTCTGATAATGATTGTTTCCTTCAAATTGATAGTTTGTAATTAATATATTTTTTTAAATTCACAAATGGCAGGCATCCTTAACTGATTTGAAGTGAATGTGACCAACTTGGCCAATTTCTGCGAATCTAGGTGCGAATTTTTTTGGTGTGAGGCTTAAGGTACCCTGGTACTCAAAACCATGGTCTAACTACTGATTCAGCATTGACGGAAGGCTGGATATTGGTTGTTGGTCGTTATTTTATGATGATTGTTGTTTAGTATATTGGCACGGCTGTGATGCCCATATGATCACCTTAGTTAAGTGCCTCCGTCTGGACAACGGAACTGCGATCGATGCTATCCAAATATCACAACATTAAATCATTTAGTGAGTTAAGTTTGTACGATAAGAAGCCAGTCTGAGTTCAAGTGACCTTGGATTTGCCTGTCAAGGACATTTTAGACCTTTTCTGTAGATTTTTTAGGATTTTTCTGCTATTCTGGAGGGCCTTTAAGGACATTCCCCCTTCTTTTACCCACCCTCACTTCTTCCCCTTCATGGAGGCAGGCTCGACAATAGTATATACTGCTCTCTTCCTATTTACTGTACATGTCCTTGAATTGCTTTTACTAAACTTAAGATGTCATGTCACGGCCTGCAGGAATGATATAAACAATCCTTTTCATCTGTTATTTCAAGATGTTTTCCGCTTGTAACAGCTGCTGGAATTGCATTTTTCGCTCCCTCTTGCATCCCCCTATCATGTTTACAGTATTTGTCCCTCAATGTTGGAGGGGTTAACCAATTCTATACTAAATAATCATTGATGAGTATAGTTCCCTTATTAAACCTTTCAGTGCCAGGTCCGATTTTTGTATCAACCCATATACCCTGTGCCAATGCATTCTCTTATATATGCGAGTCGACCATAGGTCGCCTCGCATATATAAGAGAATGCATTGGCCTAACAATTTTTTACAATTTTAATAATTTTTTCTTATATTCTTTAACAGACTTATTTTGTAGGTTTAGTGCCAGGGAATCTTACGTTTTTCATGGGCATCAAAATTATTACTATGAATACTCGGTGATAGTTTTGAGTTATAACATGCCCCTAAGGTTTTATCCAGTTTGTTTTTAAATTCGCTATAGCATGCTTAAGCATACCCAACCCACAAAAAAAATTCAACCCAAAACTGCATATGCAGATGTTTTGATGGGTTAACGAATAACCCTGACTCAGGTGTACTGACACCATTCCCGTCACCGCATTATAAGGTTTCCCAGTCAGGGTTGCATCCCCTGATCATCCTTCCAGTCACATCAAAATCTTATGGAATTTCTCCGAGTCTAATCAAAACAAACCATGCCTCGGTAATGGAATTACCGCCTCTATCATTAGAGAGAAGCAGCAACGGCTGTAATACAATTGTCGAGTCTGCAATGCTGGAATAGCATAGCTAAACTTAATCAAAGAACGAAGTCCTGCCTTCGGGGATATATCCGCGGATATTCACGCCGCATCCCATATCCGAGCACTCGTAAGTAAGTAAAAAAGCTGTCGCATTGTGCCAGCCCCTCCGTCGTTATCGATGCTGGACAAGATTAGAGTTAATGTGGAAAAAATTGCTTTGCGATTCATTTAGTTCGATGTGGCTGTCATAGCAATTCATCTTGTTAAGGTGACCGTCAAAGTACTGATCAGAATAATAATGCTTTATTTCGTATTATGACCGCGGTGAAGTGCCTCGGTGGGCTGAGACGTCTTAGCTGGCATTAAGTATGGTTTGCTTGGCGGCCTAATTTGATAAGATTGATTGCTCGATGGTTCAATAGGTACTGCATCGGCCATCTACAAATATATTTATTGTTATTACTATTCTGCCTCTCTTGTCCTTCTAGAATTAGGTATATTTTTCCTGCCACAGTGATCGCACCACCAGGGACATGGCTAGAGTATCTATATTGAAGGGGGTGTCAAACTTAGAATAGCCAACTGCACCCTTCTTGGAAATTTCAGTTACAACCTTTTCCCCTGGGCTTGGCACTCCCCCCCCCCAACATCAGTCAATAGTTTCAACAGTTGAAAATTTCATGCTTTAGTTTTAAATTCAGACACCAAATATAGCTTGAAATTGTTGTAATAATTTCAAATTCCAACCTGTGTGTTGTGTAAAATATGTTGCTCTCAGATCAAAATTATTTTTTTTTCTCTGGATTTCAGTCATATATCTGGACTGAAATGGCCATCAGTTGGAAAATTTCCAACCTTGGAGGAGAAGGGGTGCTACATGTATGTTGAAAATTTCCTACAGCTGGAAACGTTGTACACCCATTTGGAAAGTTTCAACCCAAGGGGAGGGGTGCAAATGCAATTTCGAAGACTTGAACATTTTTGTCTGTTTTGAGGGGGGGATGGTGGTGTCCAGTTTGACAGCCCTAAACACCACCTCCCAATTGAAGACTCAAACCACATCCTCCTATATACAAGGACGGTCATATGATCGATGCATGCCTTGCACTATATATTTGGTTCAGCCGTACTCTGTTAATTGGTTATGTTTCATCACATCATCATTAGTTTGATCATGTCTGGAGATATGTGGAGATAAAATCACTCCTGCACGATGTTTTCTTTAGGATTGCTTTGATTTTCGTAATCAGACATGAGACAGAAGTACAACTTAGGGTATAAAACTTTTCAGCAGCCAAGCCCTGAAATAGTGTGCCTTTAATTTGCAGAATGAGGTCCCCAGAGGGGTTAGTTTAGTGACTCTACCCTGCTCTTTGGGGTAGCATCTCTAAATTCACCCTCTGGGGACCTTATTATGATCCTATAGCAATTGAGGCCTCGGCATAATGAGGTTCCCAGAGGCTGAATTTGGTGACTAGCCCACTGTGCGGGATAGAGTCATTAAATTCACCCTCTATGGGACCTCATCCTGCATATGACAGTCACACTATTTAAAGGCTTTTCAGCAGATCATGTATGGTCGGGAGTAATTATAAGAGTACAGTAATGCCATAAATAATCGACTCCTTAACCACAGAAAAATTATGGGTAACTTTTCAGGATTTAGTCGGAAATATGGCTTCTTGCCATTCATCGGAAAGCTCTCAGTGAGAGCTTTCCAATGAATGGCAACAAGCCATATTTCCGAATAAATCCTGAAAAATTACCCATAATTCTGCTGTGGTTAAGGGGTCGATTATTTAGGGCATTACTGTACATCATCATTAAATGATAATAATTGGTTAAAAAAGATTCTGTTCAAGTCTGGATATAGTGTGTCTGTCATTTATAGAATGAGGTTCCCAGAGGCTGCATTTAGTGATGCTACCCACACAGCAGGCTAGCATCACCAAATTCACCCTCTGTGGACCTCATTCTGCTTATGCCTCATCTTCTGGGAAGTGTCTATAGCCTCAAATTAACATTTGGTGATGCTAGCCCGATGGCTTCACTAAATTCACCCTTTTGGAACCTCATTATGCAAATGAAAGACACATTATTTCCAGGCTTGTAAGTACCTAATGATTATGATTGGTTAAAAAAGATTCTGTCTCTCCCATTTCGATTTTTTAGATAGATTCCAGCCATTCCAGGCTATGTGGTATATAAGTGGAAGAAACCGGTCACTATAAGCGTCTGTGTCTGTCAGCCAAGTCTGAGTTTAGTGTGCCTGTCATTTGCAGAATGATGTCCCCAGAGGGTAAATTTAGTGACGCTATGCCGCATAGCAGGCTATCATCACTAAATTCACCCTCTGGGGACCTCATTCTGCTTAGCCCTCATCTTCTCTGGAAAGTTTCTTTATCATCAAACTTCTATAGAAACTTCTTCACATAGATTCTATTTCTTTTTTAGTTTAGTTTCTCCATATCCCCAAATTGGCAGACTACACATTGCACAATCGAGGTTCCCAATGGGTGTACATCACAATATTCACTAATTTGAAACTTCAATCTGAGTTAATGTCTCCCATAGCAGATGAGGCCATGCAGAATAAGGTCCCCAGATGGTGAATTTGGTGATGCTAGCCCGCTATGCGGGATGGCATCACTAAATCCACCCTCTAGGGACCTCATTCTGCAAATGACAGGCACACTAAACTCAGGCTTGGTCAGCAGCTCAATACAGTAATGCCCTAAGTAATCGACCTCTTAACCAAAGCAGAATTATGGGTAACTTTTCAGGATTTAGTCGGAAATATGGCTTGTTGCCATTCATCGGAAAGCTCTCACCGAGAGCTTTCCGATGAATGGCAACAAGCCATATTTCCGACTAAATCCTGAAAAGTTACCCATAATTCTGCTTTGGTTAAGAGGTCGATTACTTAGGGTATTACTGTATGTCAGTCTATTCTGAGGACTAACCCTTTCTTCTCTGAATGGATTCTCCCATTCAGTTATAAAAGTATATATTGGAATTATCTGTTATTAATTTGATGGGATGTTCAGGAAATATAAGCAGATGACAGAAGATGAACACAGATAATACAAGAATAGAATGATTCCAATTCATTGGTGGAGAATAGTGTAGATAGTAATTTCAACAAACATTTGTCAGACATGTTATTTTATACACTATAATCTAAGTGAAAACAAAATTCAGTTTCATTAAAATTAATCCTGAATGATGAATATGTCTTTAACCCTATCAGTGCCAATTAAGTCCGATTTTTGTATCAACCCATATTTCCTTGATCATTTTTCAAATTTATTGATTATAATAATGTGATACATAATCAATAAATTTGAAAAATGATCAAGGAAATATGGGTTGATACAAAAATTGGACTTGGCACTGAAAGGGTTAAATCTCATAGCAGGATATATATTGAACTTGACTGAAATATTGGTTCAAAACACCTCAAACGTGCTTTTACGTATGCTACTAGCTGGGGTATCCGGTGTTGCTCGAGTAAAGAATGTGTAATTTATTAGTGGCCCTTCAAGTCATTTAAAATAATTATTAGTCATCTGGGGTAAACAGCGCCTATTGCATGACTCTCTGGATAAAGTTACACCTATCTTTTAAGTTGATAATAAACATTCGTTATTGCTAATTGTTAGTGCCTCTTTACATTTTTTGAGGTAAACCGCACCTACCCTGTGACAGTCCCCGTGTCATTTTACTTTTACCACATATCATCTGGGTTGGATTGTCATGGGATAGGGGCGTTTGACCTCAGATAGTCTCCCTTTAAGTCATCTGAGGTCAAATGCCCCTATCCCATGACAATCCCCTGGTCAGGTGCAACCATCTGTACCAATTAACCTACATATCTTCTAAGCTGATAAGGAATGCTCTTTATTGCTCATATTTGTCCCTTTAACCCTTTACCCAACAGAAGGGCCCTGTGCCAATGCATTCTCTTATATATGCGAGTCGACCATAGGTCGCCTCGCATATATAAGAGAATGCATTGGCTTAACACATTAAAAATTATAAAATTGTTAAAGAATGTAAGAAAAAATGGGAAAAAGTGCTAAAAAAAGTTTTTTTTTAGGCCAATGCATTCTCTTATATATGCGAGGCGACCTATGGTCGACTCGCATATATAAGAGAATGCATTGGCACAGGGCATAACTGTAACTATCACAATGTGGTCAAGGAGCCGGTTCCAATGATATCCATATTTGTATGGTTCTATTGAGACAGACCGAAGATATTTTAGGCTGTTGAAGCTTTATTTGGCCGGTTGTGGCCGGTTTGTTGGGTAAAGGGTTAAGTCATCTGAGGTATGTACTAGAATATTTCTAAAAGGTAGAATCAGTTTTGTAAAAATCAGTCTGGGTGTGTGAGTACGCGTCCTTGCATCCCGTACCCCGACATAAATCGAACACAACTGCAATATTGGTTTGAAACACGACATCATTAAGTGGCTTTTTACTTACAATTACATATCCCTGTGCATTGTGGGGAAAATATGTCAGCATCGGAACTAATTGTATAGGGCGCGAAGGCAATCCATACAATTCACCATAATCTACAACGGACTAGGACATAACTTATCGAAGATTATAACACATTGCCAATACTCTCCAACAACTGCCACAATCACAGGGCCGATACTGCGATTCAATAAAGGCAGCGTACAAACCTATCGGTGTACTAAGCAGGAGAAGGGAGGCTCACGCTGTATTCAATATTCTGAGCGTGTGACGGTCTATGGGCTGGCGATGGTGTGAGGTATTTGGTCAGAGCGAGCATCCCTGATCAGTATTGCTAGCTAGTTATAGACAGCAGATAGTGGAAGCTGAATCCATTGATGATCAAATCGACTGCTGTGCATAGATTGTGTATAGTTAACTATGGAGGCCTGTTGATTGCCTCTGACTTCTTGGTCTATAAGATGCAGATTCTTATTTCTGTTTGTATGGATTCTCTAATGTTTTATGTGTAGTAAGTTTGGATTTGTTTTAATGGGATTATGAGTTAGAAAACCATCATGAATTGGTGAGTATTTATTTGTTATTGGTCTTCTTATCTCATACCAAGGTTTCCCATGCAGTTTGCGCTTGAAAAAGTATAATGCTTCAGTAGGCTTCAACTTTTGCTGGATCAGCATTAATTCTTAATAAATGAGTTTAGTTTCGTTTATTTTAATAGGTCTTTTGTTGTATTACTTAATATTGTGAATTGCGTAATTTTAGGTGGACTAATATTACACAAACAACGTATTGCAATGTTTTGAGGTTGACTGGAATTTTGCAATCGTTTACGCTGAATTCTTTTTAGGAGTGCAAGCCTTCGCACTTTTATAACAGTTTAACAAATATCTATGTTTATTATTAAAGGCCAGTTGCAAGCTCCAAGAAGAATCTACAATAACCTCAATATGTGGAATGTTAAATAGGTACAAATGTATACAAGGCACTGATTTAAAAAATAATAAAATAAAACTTCTACCCTTATGATTAGTGATCAGTTGGATTCTTAATCCTGTATGGATTCTCTAATGTTTTATGTGTAGGAAGTTTGGGTTTGTTTAACCCTTTACCCAACAAACCGGCCAAAACCGGCCAAATAAAGCTTCAACAGCCTAAAATATCTTCGGTCTGTCTCAATAGAACCATACAAATATGGATATCACTGGAACCGGCTCCTTGACCACATTGTGATAGTTACAGTTATGCCCTGTGCCAATGCATTCTCTTATATATGCGAGTCGACCATAGGTCGCCTCGCATATATAAGAGAATGCATTGGCACAGGGCCCTTCTGTTGGGTAAAGGGTTAAGGGATTATGAGTTAGAACTACTGTATTGGTGAGTGTTTATCTGTTGTCAATGCATTGGTTTTGCTATCTCATATATAAAACAATTTAGCTATCATACCCAACTCAATTGCATCAGAAGGCTTCAACTTTTTGCTGAATAAGCTTTCTTACTTACTGAGTACTTCTATTGGTGTCAAGCCTTGAAATAGGGTGCCTGTCATTTGCAGAATGAGGTCCCCAGAGGGTGAATTTAGTGATGCTGCCCCGCATAGCGGGCTAGCATCACCAAATTCACCCTCTAGGGACCTCATTCTGCTTACAACTCAGCAGAATGAGGTTCCCAGAGGGTGAATTTGGTGATGCTAGCCCGCTATGCGGGGTAGCATCACTAAATTCACCCTCTGGGGACCTCATTCTGCAAATGACAGACACCCTATTTCAAGGCTTGTTTGGTGTATTATTATCAACTGAGTAACATGATATTTGACTAACATAAACAATTGTATTGTTTTGATGTTGTGCAGGACTTCATTTCTGCTCCTAAATATTCTAATGAGTGCAACTCTTGGCATCTATTAGAATCTTAAAAAGCTCTATTTGTTATTCAAGACAATTAAAAAAAATTATAAAATGATTTCTTGACATAAATGTTATGTCTATGCTTCAGACAGTATTATATGGTATCAATCAGATCTCTGAGAAGTGGTTTAAGTCATTACAAAAACATAAATATTGAACAAGTATTGCAGAGATTCTAACACTTGAAGGAGTTTATTCCTATGAAATATATTAATTTAGGGGTGCTTCGTGAGACACTTTCACTCATTCAATATCCTATAAAGAATATACTTGTTTACACATTTAATAGGAATGAGATTGTATAAAATTTAGTGAAACAAAATTTTACTTTACAAGTCTGAAGGAACGTTCCTTATCTGTACACACAAATGAATGGGAATAACCATCACTGGGTGTCTAGTTATTAAGGGGTTAATGTCAACTTGTTGCCATCCCCCTCATGAAACAATGAACATCCCTAGAAATGAATATTAAATTAACCAACAATCGGTGATTATATATCAAGTTGTCAATCTGGAAGTTATCGCCCATGTGATGTCTCCCTCGTTGGTCTCATGCAGTGTTGTCAATGGGTTTACCCTGTCATGACGGGAGCTGTGCTGGTGCAGCATTAAAGATCTTGTGCTAGTGCATTCTCTTATAAGATCGAGGTAAATATTGTTGGGCCAATGTATTCTCTTATATATAAGAGAGTGCATTGCATGGCACAGGGTTTTCGCAAAATTTCAGGAAGCTCCTATCAACTTCTGATTTGTTCAGTCATGCTTATGAATAAATGAGAATCATGTCATAATTCCCATCAGGTGGTATCTAGCTATCAGAGGTAAGTTATCATGCATTTTGCCCTCCCCTACTATTGAGTTGTGCATGAAACATTTAACATCAATAAAAATGAATGAATGGGAATAAACTAAACAATGAACATGAATGAATGGGAATCAAGTCAGCATGTGTCAAGTTAACAAAGGGTTAACCCTGCGTTTTTTCCCTCCCCTACTGCCTAGTTGTGCAGGTAATGCTCATGAAACATTCAACATCCCTAGATATAGATTAATGGGAATAAGCTAAACAATTAATATGAATGAATGGGAATCGATGAAAAGAGAATACAAGTGCTGAAGAATACATATTCATTGGAGGGAAATGTTCAGATAAAAGTTTAACAAAATTATCAATGGTCATTTGTTGAACTTATTATCTGAACATTTCCTAAGGGAACTACTCATCAATGAGTATTTAGTATAGAAAGGGTTAATACTGTGTGTTTGCTCTCTCCTACCATTGAGTAGCAATATCCCTGCAAATGAATTAATGTGAATCAAATTAACTAATTTGTGCAGTAGTTCTCACCATTACAGAACAATGAACATGAATGCATGTGAAGTGATATGGACTGGTCCCTGCAAATGGGTTAATGCTGTGTTATTGCCCTCCCCTACCGCCGGGTTGTGCACGCAGTGCTCATGAAACATTAACTATGTATGCTTTGTTCCTTTGCACGTCCCCCACTCCGATCAGACTCTTATGAACGGTAATTGATTTCCATTGTGGGGATCGAGTAGCGTACCACTCTGTACTGTCGCGGACAGCGGTACAACAACAATACTTCCCTATATGAAGCTTTATATCAATGCCGAAGCATCGGATTCTGATGGATTTGCTCCACGCATTTATATTTAAAACCTAGAAATCATGGAATCGGCTCCACATTTATTGGCATTTTATCAATTTCATTTTTAGGGCACTTGACGATTGATGTGTGATGGTTTCCGAACGTGTGATCTTTATAGCATCAATTCAACGAATATGTCACTGTTGAGATCGTATATGGCTGGAAATCGTTTATTCTATTTAGCGTAGTTGGCAGTTTTTGGGTCCAATTGCTGATGGTGTTCAAGTGGACAAAATGATGTACAGTAATGCTCTAAATAATCGACTCCTTAACCACAGCATAATTATGGGTAACTTTTCAGGATTTAGTCGGAAATATGGCTTGTTGCATTCATCGAATGGCAACAAGCCATATTTCTGACTAAATCCTAAAAAGTTACCCATAATTCAGCTGTGGTTAAGGAGTCGATTATTAAGAGCATTACTGTAAATGCGCCAATGGGATGTAGACAGGAGATGACATGTGACAACAGCACCTCTCTACTGCAGACATTATAACCTGGTTTTATAGCCTAAATTTCACTGCCCCCTGGGCACCTATTAGAATTATTACCCCTTTATGGTAGCCTATGCCTCTGTGTCTGCCATTTAGCAGGTAATCGGGGAGAACTATCTGTCTTTTTAGGAGCTATAGGCTGTTATGTGCGCACCATAGGTGATGATCACTCTTTAGTGTGTGTTCATTTCTACTATGTCTAGACACATTAATACATGTAATTTCAATGTGTATTAATTGGTTTCAGTCCTTCAATTTTGAAAAAAACCAAGCGCACCCTCTGGGGACCTCATGCTGTGAATGTCCGACACTATATCCAGGCCTGCTCGCTTGAGGGTTAACCATTTCATGACGGGAGCTGTGCTCGTGCAGCATTAAAGATCCTGTGCCAGTGCGTTCTCCCATGCATATATAAGATAATGCGCTGGCTAGCTTACAAGGTCATGGTAAATATTGTTAGGCCAATGTATTCCCAAATGGGCGACTCGCATATAAAAGAGAATGCATTGGCACAGGGTTTTCGGAAAAAATCAGGAAGCTCCAGTCATCAAAGGGTTAACTTGAGAACAGGTGATATGTTTATGGTTAATTATCATTGCATCATATTGGATCTGTTTGATAGCATCACTCGCCATGTAGCCTGGCAGTCTGCTAAAACTCAGGACCAATCTGCTGGCCCCAGCTACCAACTCAGGTGTAAGACATACCAACATGTCAGGCTTACATGCATGGCGTAACTCCAAAGGTAGAAAAACACAGTGTTATGTTATATAACTTATATTCGCCATGATCCCTTCAGGAGACGAAACACGTTGATTATTTTGAAGTTCACGGTGATTATTTGGGGTTCTTGCTGATTAGTTTGTGGTATGACAGATACAATCACAATCTGCAAAAATATCTCCATGGCACCTTTCCAGTGTGACTCCGTGGCCCGAAGTTTTTATCTTGTTTTGATGTTTCTATCATGTTTTGATGCACTTTAGATTATGGTATTGTGGTTGTTAATAAGTTTTTATCAGGATTCCAACATGATATAGCTATTTGCTTGATTTCGGGACTTTTTCTTCCTTAAGAATTTCCACATGATATAGCCATTTGGTTTATATATTCACATCTGATATTCATGTGATATAGCCATTGTGTTTATATTCACATCTTATCGTCATGTGATATAATCATTTGCACCATTGTTGCTTCTTTTCAAAAAGATTTCAAAGTAATTAGTTCATCTATTAGTGCATGCTTCCCAATATATGTCATCGTTGTCATTTTTGTTCCAAGAATGAAGTTCACAGGAGTATTGAGGGCACAGGGACAGAATCGCAGCTGTTTTCAATTATTCTTACAGAAGTGAAACAAACGCTCTTTATTTGTACCATATTAGGAATAGACTGACACGGAATTCTCTTTTATGATCCTTGTCGTGCACATGTCTGCTGTGTGTTGTTTGAATGGGACCCAAACACCATGTTCAAAGTTGCATTTGCAGGTTCCAATTATTCGTGAACCTATTTTGATACAGGGAAAAATTCATTAGCAAATATTATTAGGTGTATTTTGAAGCACAAACCCAAGCCTTGAAATAGTGTGCCTGTCATTTGCAGAATGAGGTCCCCAGAGGGTGAATTTAGTGATGCTACCCAGCATAGCGTGCTAGCATCACCAAATTCACCCTCTGGGGACCTCATTCTGCTTACAACCTCATTCTGCAAATGACAGACACACTATTTCAAGGCTTGCACAAACCGCCATGTGGCTTTATTAATTTATGAGCTTGATCATTGTAAGCGAAGAAATACTTTTTAGATGCAGGGTTGGCATTTGTCAATTTATTGGAAATCTCAAGCAAAAACTTGAAGCTGCGATGTCGTTCAGCCAATATTAATATTGTTGCTATCGGTTACTATAAATAACTCTGGATTTCCCACCCACGCAAAACGCCATCAGTAACATGCCAGCATGCGCAGTCTCAACCAATAGTCCAGTTTAACACTTTTCTTTCATTTTTAATCAGATTTGGGGTTAATGTTAGTACTAGGGATCCAACTGATTACGATCTCAGAGGAAGTGTAATAATCTTTGTAATAGGGAACTAGCCTATTGGCTTCACAGGGGGAGTCATATTAGGGAACTAGCTTTATGGCTTTCCAGAAGAAGGGTTAATCTTCATATTAGCCAGTTAATGCACTGCCAGCTTATATGATTAATTAAGTGTTAATGTTAGTACTTGGAAATGGAATCCAACCAATTAATGTCTCAATGGAAGTGTTAATGTTAGTACTAGGGAACCAGCTTACTGGCTTTCCATAGGAAGGATTAATGTTCTTATTAGGGAATACACTGTTTGCTTCCCGGATGAAGGGTTAATCTTGGTACAGTAATGCCCTAAATAATCAACTCCTTAACAACAGCTGAATTATGGGTAACTTTTCAGGATTTAGTCGGAAATATGGCTTGTCGCCATTCATCGGAAAGCTCTCAGTGACAGCTTTCCGATGAATGGCAATAAGGCATATTTCCGACTAAATCCTGAAAAGTTACCCATAATTCTGCTGTGATTAAGGAGTCGATTATTTAGGGCATTACTGTATTAGGAATGGAATACACTGTTGGCTTCACGGAAGGAGAGTTAGTCTTGGTATTAGGGAATACACTGTTCAGTGGCTTCCCATGGAGGAAGGGTTAATCGTGGTATTTGGATGGAATACACTGTTGGCTTCCTAGAGGAAGGGATAATTTTGGTATTTGGAATGGAATACACTGTTGGCTTTGTGGAAGAAGGGTTAATCTTGGTAGTTGGAATGGAATACACTGTTGGCTTTGTGGAAGAAGGGTTAATCTTGGTAGTTGGAATGGAATACACTGTTGGCTTTGTGGAAGAAGGGTTAATCTTGGTAGTTGGAATGGAATACACTGTTGGCTTTGTGGAAGAAGGGTTAATCTTGGTAGTTGGAATGGAATACACTGTTGGCTTTGTGGAAGAAGGGTTAATCTTGGTAGTTGGAATGGAATACACTGTTGGCTTTGTGGAAGAAGGGTTAATCTTGGTAGTTGGAATGGAATACACTGTTGGCTTTGTGGAAGAACGGTTAATCTTGGTAGTTGGAATGGAATACACTGTTGGCTTTGTGGAAGAAGGGTTAATCTTGGTAGTTGGAATGGAATACACTGTTGGCTTTGTGGAAGAAGGGTTAATCTTGGTAGTTGGAATGGAATACACTGTTGGCTTTGTGGAAGAAGGGTTAATCTTGGTAGTTGGAATGGAATACACTGTTGGCTTTGTGGAAGAAGGGTTAATCTTGGTAGTTGGAATGGAATACACTGTTGTCTTACCAGAGGATGAGTTAATCTTGGTATTAGGGAATACACTGTTCAGTCGCTTCCCCGGAGGAAGGGTTAATCTTGGTATTATGGGATACACTGCTGACTTTTATGTTTTATTGCCTCCATGGGAGAATGCATCCTGCCTAGAATAAATTGATACTCTCTGTGGGACTATATGCACTTCCATTGTTTATGGTCCTCGTAATGGGACCTCCCTTAATGAAAAATATCTACCATTCTATATCTTGCAGGGGCCAATAAATGTCCTAACCTCTTCAGCAGATTCCAGCACTCAACACACTCCCCGAGCTGTACAGAATATTAAGAGATTAGAATAGAGTTGAACTGGGAAACAGTGGCGTAACCCAGAAATCTAAATTTGGGAAAGGGTGATATGCGCATTTATAATGGGCGTATGCTATGCGGGAGCCAGGATGCCAGTTTTATCATTCAGGATTCAGATTAATAAAAACGTGTTTTGAAATATAGGAGATTTGGAGATAACAGTTTGAGTTGGGAAATAGTGGAATAACCAGAATTTTAGACGGAGGGGGGGGGGGTGGTTTAACTTTTAAGGGGCCATGGCTTTGTGTGAACTATGAGGCTTGAGACTGGTTTTATGATGCTGGGATTTCAGATCTTTCTCAATCAAGTACGGTAATTTAGGGCAAGGGGAGCAGAACTAAAGGTTCTTTATTCAGAGGTTACAAGCATATTAAAATACTGAAAATGTTTGGCTATCAATGAGCATTCTTAGTAACTTCAAAGATGAGACAGAACTCTTTATGGCCTCCTGCTCTGGTGCCTCTAACTGGTTTCAAAGAAGATTTAGAAAGAATACGTTAAAATACAAGCCATATTTATCATCCCAAACTCAAGAAATTATAATTGTGTATATATAGGGTCATATTGTATTACAGCATTCCTTTGGCATTCAGGGTTTTTATTTGACTGATTCCCGGAGCCAGTGGAGATTCCCCTGCTGTGAAATAAGACAGTTTGACCAATGAGTTTGAATGTTCTGTATTCTTCCTACTGTAAAGTTCCTGGTACTTATGCTAGGTAGTGGGTTGGGCATGTATAACCCTAAATAGTAAATTGCTTGTGTCAAAGCTCTTTATATACATCTTCTAAAACTGTTGCTGCAATTACTATTATTATGTCCATGACTTGGTTATTAAAGAACAGACTGGCCCCAGATCAAATAAATCCTCTCTCACTGAAGAAGTAGTGGCTGGCAAGTGTCAGAACAACCAAATCTCCATGCATGCGAATTCCGATAGTGATAGTAATTCCATCTGAAATGAAAGCAGTAATACCACAAATAATTTGCTCAGTTTGAACCTATCACTGAACCATGGCATGGTGGATCTCTCAGATTTATACCATGGTATTGATAGGTAGACCAGCCACCTGGTAACAATTGGGGATTATTTTGGCAGCTGTGTTCCTGATGAGGTACTTACACCTATCAACATGCATGATGGATATACTCTTCAGGTACATTGCTACCTCCATCAAAATCACCTTCTTCTCATTTAATTTCTAATGGGGAATAGGTAACCCATGTTTGATAGTTCAGTAAAGTCTAGTGTAGAAGTATGGTTCGGCATGGGCAATTTTTCAAAATAACCAATATGTTTAAGCTAAAATACATAGCTGCATGTATGGGCAAGAGGGCTGGATTGGCTGTAGCCCCCCCCCCCCCCTCAAAACATTTGGAAGCTCAAAATTCAGACAATTTTTAGGCAAATTGAATTGTAGATCAGGAAGAAATTTGTGGAAAATTAGTATATTCTACAAAAACTTGGTTACAACCATGAATATATCAAAATAATTTGGCAAAAAGTCTCAACCCCCCCCCCCCCCCCCCCCAATAGTTGGGTGCTCATATGGCTATGCTAAAATACCAATAAAGGGTTTGTTTTGTTTTATTGGGCTGGGTTTATCATGGTTTCAGGATTATTTTGGCAGATGTGTTCCTGATGAGGTACTTACACCTATCAACATGCATGATGGATATACTCTTCAGGTACATTGCAGTCTGGTTAATTTCAAGTGAATAGAAACAACACCAATCAGCAGGGGGGGGGTAGGAAAACTATTTGTAGTCATGTTACCATCTCCCTGAATACGGAAGTACGCCTTTAATTCTCAGTATTTATAATTACCTGACTGCCCAGAATGGAAACCTCCCCACTCGGTATGGGGTAGGGGTGAGTAGGGAAACTATTTGTAGGCATGTTATCATCTCCCTGAATACGGCAGTACACCTTTAATTCTCATTATTTATAATACCTGACTTTCCTGAATAGAAACCTCCCCACTCGGGAGGGGGTGGGGGTGAGTACGGAAACTATTTGTAGGCATGTTATCATCTCCCTGAATACGGCAGTACACCTTTAATTCTCATTATTTATAATACCTGACTTTCCTGAATAGAAACCTCCCCACTCGGGAGGGGGTGGGGGTGAGTACGGAAACTATTTGTAGGCATGTTATCATCTCCCTGAATACGGCAGTACACCTTTAACCCTTTGAGTGCCAGGTCCAATTTTTGTATCAACCCATATACCCTGTGCCAATGCATTCTCTTATATATGCGAGTCGACCATAGGTCGCCTCGCATATATAAGAGAATGCATTGGCCTAACATTTTTTTTTTTTTTTTACAATTTTTTTACAATTTTTTACAATTTTAATAATTTATTCTTATATTCTTTAACAGACTTATTTTGTAGGTTAATTCTCATTATTTATAATAGCTGACTGCCCTGAATAGAAACCTTCCCATACAGGGGGTGGTGGAAACTATTTGTAGGCATGTTGTCATTACCCTGAATACGGCAGTATGCCTTTAATTCTCAGAAGTTATAATACCTGACTTCCCTGAATAGAAACAACACCACTCAGCGGGGGCGGGGGGTGGCTAGGGCAACTATTTGTAGGTATATTATCATCACCCTGAATACGACAGTACACCTTTAATTCTCAGTATTTATAATACCTGACTTTCCTGAATAGAAACATCCCCACTCGGGAGGGGGTGGGGGTGAGTAGGGAAACTATTTGTAGGCATATTATCATCACCCTGAATACGGCAGTACACCTTTAATTCTCAGTATTTATAATACCTGACAGCCCTGAATAGAAACGTCCCCAATCAGCGGGGGAGGGGGGGGGGGTGAAGGAAACTATTAGTAGGCATGTTTATACACCTTTAATTCCTTTAATTCTCAGTATTTATAATACCTGACACTGCCCTGAATAGAAATCTCCCCACTCACTCTGAGGGGGAAGTGTTTTTGCGTTTATGTAACCGACTTAATAGCCTATTGATCGCCGGGACTCAGCCAGTACTATTAATCTATATCGTATTATATTTAGA
The DNA here is from genome assembly GCA_032622095.1 of Siphonodentalium dalli. Classification (NCBI taxonomy): domain Eukaryota; kingdom Metazoa; phylum Mollusca; class Scaphopoda; order Gadilida; family Siphonodentaliidae; genus Siphonodentalium; species Siphonodentalium dalli. Next base: position 177,455,812 of record CP136066.1, read on the forward strand.
AAGTTCCGAGAGCGGTCTTCAACGACTAAATTGAGGGATTTACCGCAATTAAGGTTTTAGCATGTCAACCGCGATGGCAGCCGTGAGGCGACTGGAGTGGTGCAGAGATCAATTGATACCTATTACCGCTTAATAGGATGGGATAATTATGGCACTCGTGTGAAATCGTAAATAAATAAAGCTTATATAGGAGAGAAGGTGAGTGGATGGGGTTATATTCGGATTGGTCAATCGAGTGGTCGCATGAACTGATACCTCAGATGAATTAAGCTACTTGGCGAGTTCATACCGTCATACCGATGGGACCATGAAGTGATGACGGGGTATATCTCCATTAGAACCAACATGGGGCATGATAATATATGGGGTTTTTATGTCCATTACAACATATATAAGGGTGATGTGTTGAGGGGGTATCTGTACTAATGCCCTAAATAATCGACTCCTTAACCACAGTAGAATTATGGGTAATTTTTCAGGATTTAGTCGGAAATATGGCTTGTTGCCATTCATCGGAAAGCTCTCAGTGAGAGCTTTCCGATGAATGGCAACAAGCCATATTTCCGACTAAATCCTGAAAAATTACCCATAATTCTACTGTGGTTAAGGAGTCGATTATTTAGGGCATTACTGTACAACACCCATAAATGGTGATTGTGAATGGGATTTTCTGTCTATTGCAAATACTACAGGGTTTATATAAGAAAGGTAATATCTTCCATTGCAAATATAAGTATGCGGGGGGGGGGGGGGGGGGGGGGATGGGGGGAGTAGGTAATGAGAAAAAGCATATGTCTGTCCCTTATAGCTCACATTGGAAGGTGATAACTGGTTCTATAAAATATGCACAGTTTATCACCCCCTTGGACTATGATTCTTGGGGCACATTGCAATTAAGGATTTACCATGTCATCTGCATTGGCAGCCATGAGGCAACTGAAGTGGTGCACAGATCAATTGACACCTATTACCGTTTAATTGGATGGGATAATTGTGGCACTCGTGTGAAATCGTAAATAAATAAAGCTTATATGGGAGCCAAGGTGATATATTCCTATTGGTCAATCAAATTATCGCCTGACGCTGGTGCAGTATTAAAGATCCTGTGCCAGTGCATTCTCTTATATATGTGATTGAGCCTCGCATATATAAGAGAAGGGATTGGGTTGCAAGATCAAGGTAAATATTGTTAGGCCAATGCATTCTCTTATATATGTGAGGCTCCCTGTGGGAGGGTTAGTTATGCCAAATACATTTTCTTTGCTGCATTTCTCACTGTGGCACCCTGTATCATTGAAAAAACTTTATCAGGGCTTCATGTATAAACAGGTCCCACATTTCAGATACTTATATATGGTAATATTTTATTTCTTTTCATGATGCCACGGTGACATTCCCAGTTATCCAAGGTTATTCCATTTAGATCATCTGCTTTTAAATGGCATTTTAAATACCTATTGACAGCAACATTGTTCATTAAGTGATCAATGACTTAGTCGGCTGTAACATGGACCCATATTCTACCCGATGAATAGATGTCCCGCATAATTTACACACTTTTAATGGTATAGTATATGTAGTTGTTGGGGTCAATCTTGCGTGCTTCAGAAATCGTTGTCCTTGCCGAGACAATCATCTTAGAATCTAAATCAATCCTGATTGCAATTGCAGGAGAAGGTTGCTGCTTGTACCACCTACGCTTTAACCCTTCCATGACTGGAGCTTCCTGAATTTTTGCAAAAAACCTGTGCCAATGCATTCTCTTATATATGCGAGTCGACCATAGGTCGCCTCTCATATATAAGAGAATGCATTGGCCTAACAAATTTTATATTATTTTTTATAATTATTAAAAAATGTAAGAAAAAATTTAAAAAATGATTAATAAATGTTAAAGAATGTAAGAAATAATGATAAGAAATATAAAAAAATGTTAAAGGATGTAAGAAAAAAATGATAAAAATTTATAAAGAATGTAAGAAAAAATGATAAAATTGTTATAGAATGTAATATAAAATTATAAAAAAAAGATAAAAAATTGTTAAAGAATGTAAGAAAAAAAGATCAAAAATAAAAATTGTTAGGCCAATGCATTCTCTTATATATGCGAGGCGAACTATGGTCGACTCGCATATATAAGGGAATGCATTGGCACAGGGTCTACAATGTTGCGCCAGCGCAGCTCCCGTCATGAAAGGGTTAAGGGGTTTCCATGCCTGAGCTACATGTATGTCAGAAGGTGGAAAGTTTAGATGGACCTACACAGAAACTACTTAATTATTAAGCTTGTTCACCACATGAAGGAATCTATGCTATCTGAAGACCACATCAAGCATATTATATAACAATAAAAATGTCAGAAAGATGACTTTAATGATAGTTTTAGAAGGGAAATTTTAGGAACAGCATTCTCAGAAAATATACAAATTGAGTGGAAATGAATAACTGCCATAAAAAGTACATGATCTGAACTAGTAAAAGGGTGGAATGTCAATTTAATTGAGTTCAATACTGCTTCAAGAATTTCATCTTTCTGACATTTTTATTGTTATATAATATGCTTGATGTGGTCTTCAGATAGTATACATGTGTAGATTCCTGCATGTGGTGAACTAGCTTAACAATTAAGTAGTTTTCTATGTAGGTCCATCTAAACTTTCCACCTCCTGACATAACTCAGGCATGGAAACCCCTTAACCCTTTGCTTACTAAATACTCATTGACGAGTCGTTCCCTTAGAAAATAATCAGACTTTCATCCCTTTTAGGTCTTGCAAATGTTTAAAAAATTTAGGAAAACTGTTGGAAAGGTCTTAGAAATTTTAAAAGTTTACACATAAATTATACAACTGGAGAATCATCTGCCACTATGTGATGCAGAGAGAGGAACTATACAAATCTACTATGGTGGCTTCGTCTCTGTCAAGCCTGATTATACATGTCTGTCATTTGCAGAATGAGGTCCCCAGAGGGTGAATTTAGTGACGCTATCCCGCATAGCGGGCTAGCATCACTAAATTCACCCTCTGGGGAACTCATTCTGCTCAGGCCTCATCTTCTCTGGAAAGTTTCTTAGATTCTATTTCTTTTTTAGTTTAGTTTCTCTGTATCCCCAAATTGGCAGACGACACATTGAATAATCGAGGTTCCCAATGGGTGGTGTGCATTACAATATTCACTATTTGGGAACTTCAATATGAGTCTATGTCTCCCAAAGCAGATGAGGCCATGCAGAATGAGGTCCCCAGAGGGTGAATTTGGTATGCTAGCCCACAATGCGGGATAGTGTCACTAAATTCACCTTCTGGGGACATCATTCTGCGAATGACAGGCGCACTAAACTCAGGCTTGATCTCGGATATAGTACAATTATCACTTTAATATTTTAGCCAACCCCCTGACATCCAGAATACTGTGATTGCCGGAAAGGTGATAATCACATACTCTTTTGACTTAATGTCAACTGTTTGTAGCTGTTATTGGCTTCACTGATAACCATGCTAACCCAATAAATTCATCTCTTTGAAGTGAAATTGCCCAATTATTTTAGAATTGCCACCCACTATTGAAAGGGGCAGCTGTATACTGTTTCACTGACTACTTTGACATTATGTTATTGTGACTTCCTTTGATTTTGTTCATGTAACTTCCAAATTTGTTCCTCAATAATCTACTTCACAGCAGAGTTGGTCCCAGCTCGAGATTGCATGCTTTGTTGTGACTTTTGTGAGCTGATATCACAATAAACATTGAATTAATTACCCCGGATTAATTCCATGATTGCAAGCGATGCAAAGAAAATTTTGCTAAGTCACTTAAATCGTACGATTTTGAGTTGGGACCTTCACCTACAGTGAACTACGTTATTAAGGAACAGGTATTAAACTAAGAAATATATTACCTGCCCTGCCTTTTCAATGTTATAAACTTTCCGGGTTACAACATCAAAAAGTTCTCAGATTTTGTTCATGCAGAATATGATTTCTATGGGTATAGATAGAGTAGAGATTCATGGCATGATCGTTTGTATTCCTAGTTTGTATTCCTATTAGCCGACTTTTCACAATGTTGATGCATGGAGTATCAATGACATGACTGGCAGACCCTAGCTGTTTTAGTTGGAGCCTCTCTTGTTTTATAAGACACTGCTTGATGGGTGAGTAGATGATGGGATGTTATCAGGAGCCAGATAAGCTCTGACCTATCTCCCTCATAACCAACTATCTCCTATCCAACAAGAGCTACAGTAATGCTCTAAATAATCAACTCCTTGACCACATACGAATTATGGGTAACTTTTCAGGATTTAGTCGGAAATATGGCTTGTTGCCATTCATCAGAAAGCTCTCGCCGAGAGCTTTCCGATGAATGGCAACAAGCCATATTTCCGACGAAATCCTGAAAAGTTACCCATAATTCTGCTGTGGTTAAGGAGTAGATTACTAAGGGCATTACTGTATCTCCTATCCAACAAGAGCTATGAACACATCAGGATGTAAGTGAAATGAGGCATGTTACTACTGACAACATCATGATCTTATGATAGTGAAGCATCGCTCATATTACGCCTCAGAATATCTGCTTTTTACTCATGATGAAGAGAATTTGGCAGCAAGCTGAACTATAAATGTGACATTCTATGGTAATTTCTGTCATTTACTGTTGTAAAAGAAGTGTTCCCCCATCAAGCAATGAAATCATTAACCCAACGGATGGATAATTCAATGATAGTAGACAATTTGTACACTTCTGGATCTGAAATTATGGTGCCTATCATTTGCAGAATGAGGTCCCCCCAGGGTGAATTTAGTGACATGCTACCCTGCACAGTGGGCCAGCATAACAAATTCATCCTCTGGGGACCTCATTTTGCTATGGAAGACTTAGACACAGAATTAAATTCCCAGATCGTGAAGATGGGGATGTGCATCCATTGGGCGCCTTGATTATTATACATAGTTTGCCAACTTGTGAATAAAGAGAAACTAAACTAAAAAAGAAATATAAACTCTAAAGAAACTAAATAAAACTTGTTAATTTGATATTTATTATGATACTTTCAAGAAAGATGAGGCCTAAGCAGAATGAGTCCGGCGCTGTTTCCGGCACCATATTTTTGGCCTGTTCTTGATATGTCTTCCACAAACGCTGAAATACTTTCAACCATTTTAGAATCACAGGTTCCCCAATGAATAAGGAATGTAAAGAAGGACAAACAACTAGTACATCAAAGTTGCATATAATTTCATTCATATATATCAGCCACCCGCAGGCTGAGTTAATATCAATTATCATACAACATTTATAGCATTTGGTGATGCTTTTACTGCAAACACTAAAAAGCATTTTTTGTTTACCATGTGAGAGACACTATACCCCGTGCTTATGTAATGTACAGAAGACTTCATGTCTATTACATTAGAGTTGATCATTTCCTGTTCTAAAAGAAGCATACCCCATTAAACAAAGAAATGTACCACCCAAAGTCTCAGTTGTTCAATGATAGTAGACAATTTGAAGCACTTCCTGATACTTCTACGAATACTAAAATGTTTTCAACCATGTGATAACCACAACCAAATGTTTGAGGAATGAAAAGAAGGATATGCGTCTAGTTGATTATTTCATGCCAAGATATAAACCACCCAAGACTCAATTAAGTTTCGTGATCATAAAACACTTCATAGGATGTCATAATATCATAATACTCCTCTACTAGAAAAACGTTATCAGTCACCAGTGATCCTATTTAACTCAAGTACAGTAATGCCTTAAATAATCGACTCCTTAACCACAGCAGAATTATGGGTAACTTTTCAGGATTTAGTGGGACTCACTGAGAGCTTTCTGATGAATGGCAACAAGCCATATTTCCGACTAAATCCTGAAAAATTAACCATAATCTGCTGTGGTTAACCCTTTACCCAACAAACCGGCCAAAACCGGCCAAATAAAGCTTCAACAGCCTAAAATATCTTCGGTCTGTCTCAATAGAACCATACACATATGGATATCATTGGAACCGGCTCCTTGACCACATTGTGATAGTTACAGTTATGCCCTGTGCCAATGCATTCTCTTATATATGCGAGTCGACCATAGGTCGCCTCGCATATATAAGAGAATGCATTGGCCTAAAAAAATCTTTTTTTAACACTTTTTACCATTTTTTCTTACATTCTTTAACAATTTTATAATTTTTAATGTGTTAAGCCAATGCATTCTCTTATATATGCGAGGCGACCTATGGTCGACTCGCATATATAAGAGAATGCATTGGCACAGGGCCCTTCTGTTGGGTAAAGGGTTAAGGCGTGAATAATTTATGGCATTACTGTATCAAAAGTTTTCAGGGTATACTGGTTACATGTACTTCTGTGTTATTCCTTTGAACTACAGTGATTATCTGTATATTAGCGGAAACCTGCAATTACCCCTTTGATTCTGCATAGCTTTCCTGATACATGTTACATATACATATATGTGAATTCACAGAGAATACAGGTTATGCATTAGGGGAGCCATAGCCGGGGCAACTATCCAGGTCTTGAATGGCAGGGGCGGGAACTTGCGTCACAATTCCCAGCCCCGAATGGTCATTTGCTGGATATATAAGGTTATTTCAGGGCGGGAACCTTCCGCATGCAGTTGGAATGATAATTTCTTGAATGTAATAATAACTCATTTCATCTGAATTTCTTCCTTGTGTACTAGTGCATTTTGGGCCATAACAAGTCAAAATACACAAAGATATGGGAAAAAAATTATAATAGACATGTGCATTCATGACAAAATCGAGCACAAGGCAAGATGCACCTGAAATTGTCAGCTAATAGGGCACTACAATGTCACCTGTGACCCCCATTTATGACTGTTTTTTTTCAATATCGTCATCGTAGCCATTCTATTATAGTTATTCAGTCTCTGAGAACTCAGAACAACTAGTTTTGGCATGGAGTGTAGTATATATATATATATAGCAATATAATATAGACATCCAATAATCACTTTCATGGGCATTCCACGGAAAATTCAACTCGCCAAAAAATTAATGAAGCAAAACTTTTATGTCTGTAGATTCCATAGAAAATTTAAATCTCTGGATCAAAAAATGACAAATTGGTTGGATTCAGACAGGTTTATAGCTGAAAGTGAATTAAGAAATCGAGCTCTGTCGATTTATGATCAGTTCCTGTCCAACGGAATGCGATAAACCGAGTATGTTACTACCCCTGTTAATTTCATTTTGCCATAAGAACAAGTTTCATTGATTTCTGCTGATTTCTTACTATGTATGGGTAATCGACTGTCATAAATTACATCATGGGAGAACGAGCGTCAAACACCGCACTGTCGGAAACTCAAACAACCAGTGGGCGGCAGGAGAAAGAATACTTTCAATACTGAAGAGATCTGTACACATTTAATTTGAGACATTGTTGGTTACGTTGGACTTTATGAGATGTTAATGGCTGTAACAGAATGTCATTCTCAAACTCAAGGGACTCAGGCGCTAATAACCTGGGAGCAACGGAACTTTACGGAAGCAACTACATGCAGTCAAGGGGGCACAACTTCAAGAAAAGGGCAGTATTTTCAGTCAGGTATATTGACGTAAATGACGAAAAGGCCAATTTTGGAAATCATACAGCAGTTTGACCCTTTCTATACTAATTAATCATTGATGAGTAGTTCCCTTAGGAAATGTACAGATAATAATTAGTGATGTTTATAATACCTGATATATGAGGTATTTATTGCCAGTCTATGTAAAAATAAAAGTAACATTCTGCACCCCCCTCCCTCTGTGTGGAGGGCAGAAGGGGCAGTTAATATTAACCCTTTCTATACTAAAGCATCATTGATGAGTAGTTATCCCATAGGAAATGTTCAGATAGTTATTTCAACAAATGACCACAGGTTGTTTGTTGAACTTATTATCTGAACATTTCGCTTAATAAATAGGGCTTCTTATACACTTTTATTTATCTGCTCTCTGATTTTATTACCTTAACATACCTCAAATGAATAATAGACCATTCCGATGTACACTTTAAACTGACTGGAGAATCCATGTTGTATAGAAAGGGGTAATATAGGCGTATGCATATAAGTGAACTTCTTGAACTAAACTTTAATATAGTCAAGATATGGCTTTGAAATTGAGAATAGTAGGCCTGGAAAGCTTTGAAAATTGTCACAGAATGGTCTTTAATCGCCTTGGAATTTCATTTACAGTAATGCCCTAAATAATCGGCTCCTTAACCACATCAGAATTATGGGTAACTTTTCAGGATTTAGTCGGAAATATGGCTTGTTGCCATATTTCCGAATAAATCCTGAAAAATTACCCATAATTCTGCTGTGGTTAAGGAGTCGATTATTTAGGGCATTACTGTATATGAGTGATCTTTGGGAGCCAACATTTAGAAACAAGCGTAAGCAACAAGAAGAAGAAGATCAATGAAAATGCAATTGGTTTCTGTGATGTTTAATAGTGATTTGATGAAGACTGCGTCCATCAACAATAACTCGTTGAACAACCGAGTTGATTGAATGGAAACCTGATTAGATTCGCTTATTGCACTATCATTTGCATAGAGATCCTCTTGTCGATGAATGTTTCAGGAAATCCATTTTAACATACAGATTGAAATTTATTCATTTGAAATCTCCGTAACTATTTAGACAGGAAGTTAATTCTAGTTTGGGTTCAGTTCCACTCCCGAGTTAGCAAATTAGAACTCTTTCAAATGATCAACACTCTGATCAGTACAAATTTTTTTCCGCTTCCTGATTAGTATTTTGTGTACATCCTGTTCTTTCTTTTTAGCTGTCTCGAGCAACAAGCTAGAAATTAGCATGGTTACCGACTTCTCAATTCAGAGATATTTAAATTGGGACTGAGAATTTCATTTCGTGTGGATCGAACTTAACCTTCTTCAGCTATCATCTGAAGTCAGTAGCCGAGAGGTAGAGTATTTGTTTCTCGTGCTAGCAGACCGGGATCTCAACCTGGTCAGGGTATTCTGACAAAAATCAAAATCAAGTTTGACAGGCTGAAAAGTCTCATTCGAGATCACTGAATAAAGATCCAAATCCAAAATGCCAACTTCCCCCCATTACAACATTTGTCCAGGTATGTTGTTGTGGGTGCAGTATGCTGTCCGATCGGGCGCAGAAATTAATGGCTGACTGGTCTACACATCTGGGTGTGTGCACGCTGCTGGAGTCACCACAGGGTTATAAAGTTACTCAGCCGTGGTAGCACCTGGACCAGTGCATCTATATGTATAACCGAAAGGCTCCTGCACTGCAATATCTACAGATACAGACAGACCTTAGCAAGCACCAGAATGGAGCTTTCCACAGAGGCCACACCCACAGCGGTAGTCCCGCCCACTGGTAAAAATACTTTCTCCACATAAATATGGTCTGTTACCCGAGATCGACTTCCGAAGTGAACACATCAGCACTTGCCCTTATGTTAACTAGCTGAAACAGACTCGTGTATATGATTCGTTTAAATTTGATATTTTAACCAGTTTGATTTTTTAAAAATTATTTAGATTAAATTTTTTACTTTTTTTTTAGATTGAACTTTGATCTGCTGTTGAACACAAACAAACTAATAATTTGTTTTTTTAAATTAAAAAAAAATTAAATTTTTTTAATTAAAAATTTTAAATTAAATTTTGTTTTTATTTTCTTTTTAGATTTTTAGATTGAATCTTTAATTTTTAATTTTTTGTTAATTTAAATTTTTTTTTACTCAATTAAATTTTTATTTTATTTAATTAAAAAAATTCCTTTTAGATTTTTAGATTGAAACTTCTTACTAAAAAAATTCAAAAATTCAAAAATAAAAATAAAAAAAAATAATTTGTTTAAAAGATTTAATTTAAAATATATGTTCGTTATAACATCTGCCGTGGTACCCCGAGGCACCACACCAAATTTGGTTAAAATCGATCAAGGGCTCTGGAAGAAAAATTGCATACAGACCAGAACAGACAGACAGATCACTGAACTCTAATATATCTAAACCAGAGAACATACATTCGTTTTGCCATTAAATGTGAAAATTATGACAAGTGTCATGCTAAACGAAAAACATTGTTATAATCACGGATAAATTTATAACATCATGCCGCAAATATAAATCTCAGTATATTATGATTTGACAACAAAAAAGTTGTTTGAATATAGCCAATTTAACACTGAATGTATGCATGGATATCAAAATTAGGGTGAAGAAAGATGGCGTCGAAAAAAATCTCCGCAGCCAGCGGCCGGCTCGGCATCTGATTGGTCGAATATATTGTAATAAATTGCCATTGGGCGGGACTACGCTGTGGGCGTTGCCTCTGTGGAAAGCTCCATTGAGTTCACTTTAAGTGTTTTGTGTTTAGCATGATTCTAAACTGTCCTTGAAGGGCTATGACCAGGTGGAACAGCCATTATAGAATCTAGGTGTTCTGGATTCCATAATTAAATTAGCACATTAAGCCACCAGGTAGTTAATTAAGATAAGATCAGATAAGAATTTTTGAAACAAAGCATAAAACAATGGTTTCTGTCATAACATAATATACAGAGTATACATCTGAGAAACTAGAATTGCATACACAGTAATGCCCTAAATAATCGACTCCTTAACCACAGCAGAATTATGGGTAATTTTTCAGGATTTAGTCGGAAATATGGCTTGTTGCCATTCATCGGAAAGCTCTCAGTGAGAGCTTTCCGATGAATGGCAACAAGCCATTACTGAGTATATGGTGAAAGACCCTGTCAGTCTAGAGAAGATGAATTGGGTCACCTATGAATATTGTCCTGGCTAAGAAGACCTCGCAATTTATTGAAAGATTCTTTTTATCCATGTTGCCAATCTTTTGGTCAAATTGTAGTCTGAGTTTTGCAAATAAATTATCTCTTTGGGTAATATTCTTCGAACAAAAGGAAAAAGAGTTAAGATTCTAAATCCAGAGAAATTAGGCTACATGTAGGAATATTTTGGAACTTTTAGACAAAATTATGTAAGTTATAAGTGAAGTGGGACATTGGACTTACTGTATGATTGTAAGAGTTCAGGGGGGAGGGATTCAATTTTTTTTTATAAATATACAGTAATGTCCTAAATCATCGACCCTTAAACAACAGCAGAATTATGGGAAATTTTTCAGGATTTAGTCTTTGAGAGCTTTCCGATGAATGGCAACAAGCCATATTTCTGACTAAATCCTGAAAAATTTACCATAATTCTGCTGTGCTTAAAGGGTCATGTACTTCGGACATTACTGAACTATACAAATAGTCTGAAAATGTTCTATGTTGTTTCTTTAATTGTAATTACCCTTTCCAAATACCCTAATACCCCCTACAGGATGTGACCAGGCAGTTATCCTTTAAGTTACATGTGTATCTGTTATTGAAGAGATATCTGTCCAAACAATTTTAATTACAATGTATTGGCATCCCCACAAACATATTACAATGGAATGTGTTTAAAAGGCTTCTGATGACATTTCTAGAAACGTCCTCATCAACATATAATGACAATGTATAAGAGTATATAAACGCTATCTTCCATTGTTATATATTCATTCCATTGTTAAACATCCTTCACATTGTCGTACTAATTAAACATCACAAACGACTGACATCAAAGTCTGTCATTATCCTGGCGAAATAATTTGAACATCCTTTTCATCATAAAGACTTATTTATGAATAGGCTTTGATAGATTTGTGTCAAAGTGTCCTTAATGTTTTGAAAAATAAATGTTACTTGCTTAGAGGCATTGTTGAAGTATAAAGAGCGACCAATATAAGGCTATAGATATATTGGTTTATGGGGGTCTCGAGCACTTTCCATGAAAACTTTCCTGTAATTGTTGTATACTGTTGGTCTAAAACAACAGATTTCACACTAAATACTGGTTGGAAACTCAAACTATCAGAGCAATTATGGTTTGAAATTTCCAACTAATGTATCCGACATGATATTTCTAAGTGTTGAAAATTTTGGCTTAAGTACATACTCCCTAAACCTCCCCCTTGTCAACATTTCTCTGCTTACTAGAAGTTATCCACTAACTTGCATGTGTTTCTATTACTGAAGAGATATCTTTCAAACAATTTTAATTACAATAGAGTGTATTTTGCACTCATCCATGGCTCAAATTCATTCATTTGTTGCATATATTATGTTGAGTACAAAAAGGAGATGATCCCATAAATGACCGGATTTAGTGTACAGTACCTATTTAAGTTGCATGTGTATCTGTTATTGAAGAGATATCTGTCCAAACAATTTGAATTACAATGTATTGGCATCCCCACAAACATATTACAATGGAATGTGTTTAAATGGCTTCTGATGACATTTCTAGAAACATTCTCATCAACGTATAATGACAACATATAAGAGTATATAAACGCTATCTTCCATTGTTATATATCCATTCCATTATTGAACATCCTTCACATTGTCGTGCTAATTAAACATCACAAAAGACTGACATCACGGTCTGTCATTATTCTGGCGAAATAATTTGAACATCTTTTTCATCATAAAGACTTATTTATGAATAGGCTTTGATAGATTTGTGTCACAGTGTCTTTAATGTTTTGAAAAATGATTGTTACTTGCTTAGAGGCATTGTTGAAGTATAAAGATCGACCGATATAAAGCTATAGATATATTGGTTTATGGGAGTCACGAGCACATTCCATGAAAACATTCCTGTGTTGTATACTTCTGGTCTAAAAGCAACAGATTTCACACAAACAATCGGAGCAATTTCAACCTAATTCTGGTTTGAAATTTCCAAATAATGTATCCGACATGATATTTCCAAGTGTTGAAAATTTTGGCCTAAGTATAACTCCCTAAACCTCCCCCTTGTCAACATGTACCTGCTACTAGAAGTTATCTACTAACTTAATTGCATGTGTTTCTATTACTGAAGAGATATCTTTCAAACAAATTTAATTACAATAGTGTATTTTGCACCCATCCATGGCTCAAATTCATTCATTTGTTGCATATATTATGTTGAGTATAAAAGGAGATGGTCCCATAAATGGCCAGATTTAGTGTACAATACCCCTCTAAGTTGCATGTGTATCTGTTATTGAAGAGATATCTGTCCAAACAATCTGAATTACAATGTATTGGCATCCCCACAAACATATTACAATGGAATGTGTTTAAATGGCTTCTGATGACATTTCTAGAAACGTCCTCATCAACATATAATGACAATGTATAAGAGTATATAAACGCTATCTTCCATTGTTATATATCCATTCCATTGTTAAACATCCTTCACATTGTCGTACTAATTAAACATCACAAAAGACTGACATCACGGACTGTCGTTATCCTGGCGAAATAATTTGAACATCCTTTTCATCATAAAGCCTTGTTTATGAATAGGTTATGAAAGGTGGGGGACATCTGTGTCAAAGTTTCCTTAATGTTTTAAAAATGATTGTTACTTGCTTAGAGGCATTGTTGAAGTATAAAGAGCCACCGATATAAAGCTATAGATATATTGGTTTATGGGGGTCGCGAGCAATTTCCATGAAAGCTTTCCTGTGTTTTTTGTATACTCCACACTACGTTATACTGTCAAGCTTTGTTTTCTCCAGTGATGCTGACAGAATTCTAATATAATAATTAACCCTTTACTAGTACTCATGCCTGAGTTTATCGTGCCTGTCATTTGCAGAATGCGGTCACCAGAGGGTGAATTTAGTAACGCTATCCCACGCAGCGGGCTAGCATAAAAAAAATCACCTTCTTGGGACCTCATTCTGCATGGCCTCATATGCTATGGGAGACATAGAGTTAGATTGAAGTTCCCAAATGGTGAATATTGTGATGTACACCCATTGGGAACCTTGATTATGGAATGTGTCGTCTGCCAATTTGTGGGTATTGAGAAATTAAACTAAAAAAGAAATAGAATCTTAAGAAATTTGATAATAAAAAAACTTTCCAGAGAAGATTAGGCCTAAGCAGAATGAGTTCCCAGAGGGTGAATTTGGTGATGCTTGCCCGCTATGCAGGATAGCATCACTAAACTAAATTCACCCTCTGGGGACCTCATTCCGCAAAAATACTAATATCTTCAAAATTTTGCATTGAGAACATTGTGTAACTTTAATTATAAGCCTCCATAGAAAGTCTGATAAACACGTTAACACTGGTATAGTCTAAATTATAGCAAATTAGTGTCAACATCGAAAAAAAATACCTCATAACACCTCTACTTTCTAAAATTGAGGCAATCCCCACTGGGGAATTCAATTTGGCTATAAAAAAGTCATTACTGAGCGCATTATGGTGCAGAACAGTGCATTTAAAACTCATAAACTGCACCGTATTATATAATCATATGGTGCACATCAGTGGAAATTGATAAAGCTTTCGGCAAATGTTATGACATTTGTACAGGGGAGCATAAAAAGAAAACTAAGAAGTTAGAAAAAGGTTGAAGTATCAATCATTTGTTTCATCATTTTGTATGTAAAGAGTTGGTTTTCTTGATATCAACCAGCTCAGATGTCCATTATGTGGAAATTCAGCTCTCCATATCCACCTCCTGACTCTCAAATGAAAGCAGCTGTTGGTTGGGTAACTTGGGTATATATTACTTTCGTTAAATGGCCGATTATGATTCACTATTATTCAGGGGTGCTTGAGCGGGACTCGTGATGAACCTCAAGCGCATCACTCGGATCACTCCCACTTCTAAATATTTGATCTCACGTGACTATCTGAGCCTAATCCACTCTTGTGATTGGTTGCTTGACATTCATGAAACCGATAGTTCCGTCAAAATACGGATTTTTAGCACACCCACTATCTCTTAGGGAAATCCAGAAATCTGTTTTTAGGATGCACACTATTCTGGGTTAGGTAATTCGAAATTCATCTCCGCCACATTGGAAAAGTTCAGCATTTTTTGTTCGAAATGTCTTTGTAAACGAGAACTGCATGGAGCACGATAAATGATCGTAAACAAATTCTTTTTGTTACTTGTTATTGTTTCTCCATGTTTAATGTGAGGATTTATCCTGATCCTGCCTTCGCTGATCTCAACATCTCTTCGATATTTTTTGTCAATTCCCTAAGTTCACACTATACTAAATTTTCAAAACGAATCTTCAGTAGAAACAGTATTAAATTTTTCACTTGTTACATGTAAGATGATCTGATTGTGAATGGTTTGACATTATGGGATCTGGGACAGCATGAAGAACGATAAAATATATTAAATATTGCACAGCTTGTTGTTGACTATGCCAAAATAGTGGTCCTCGGTGGAGTAATAGTCTCTTTGCTGGCAGCTTGGGGACTATTCTTCCCCTCGGACCACTATTATGGCATAGCTGCGCAATATTTATATAATATAAAATTATATACTTCAGCCTTCTCCAAACGTACGCCTTGATTTGAGAATTTTACACCATTAGGTTCTAGAAAAGGAGTACACATGTTCGAAGCTAAGAATTAGATTCAAAATTTATAACTCCCCAAACACCTGGTCCTGAAAGTTAAACATTCACTTTCTTGTTCGTCCTGCATAAATTCTTTGAAAACCACTTGACAGTGTCACATTGAGCTTGTTTGTCACTTAGCTGAGGGCATTAAGCCAGTACATCACGTGATTAGGGGACGTACCTCGGGAATATACTTCCTGTTTCAGCGGATTCCCTAAATACTCCATCAGTTTGGTGGTTGGAGATTTTTTTAAGCGATGAGTTGACGGAGCACATTTGATTTATGCCCCCCAAACATGAAACATGCCTATAAGTCGAGCCTCTGGAGAGTGATCGGGGCCTGTTACATTAGCTCGCTGTATGGGGCGCTGTCACCAAGATTAATCACTTCTCTCTAACCTCAAATCAGTCTGTTATCCTTGTCAACCACAAAAATAATATGCCCTGGATGCTGAGTGCATGTGCTACAGTAATGCCCTAAATAATCGACTCCTTAACCACATCAGAATTATGGGTAACTTTTCAGGATTTAGTCGGAAATATGGCTTATTGCCATTCATTGGAAAGCTCTCACTGAGAGCTTTCCAATGAATGGCAACAAGCCATATTTCCAACTAAATCCTGAAGAGTTTATCCTTAATTCTGCTGTGGTTAAGGAGTCGATTATTTAGGAAATGACTGTATATTTATAATAAGAAATATCAGGATTAAAGAGTAGATCTCCATTATTATAATAGTGTTATTTTCTTATGTTTTCAGGGCAGCTCAGAAAATTCACAAGTCATCTCGGCGGAAAAAGCAGCAAACGCCCGACCCAGAGCTCCCACAGTTCCCGACAAATTTCTCTGACATATTACGGATATCACCGCCTCCAGCCCCACCATGTCTGATCCGACAGCTGGGAAAACTTGGGAACCCAGGTGTAGGCAAGGTGAGGTTTTGCTGAAAATATCACAATTCTTTTCATTACTGCCATTCAGTTAGATAAATATATATTGGAATGGTCTATTATTCATTCGGAGGAAGGATAACAAATGCAGAAGAGAAAGCATTCATATTCAGTCATATGGAGGGAATATTCAGGTAATAAGGTCAACAAATTGTAATCGTTTCATGATCGATATACAGCAAAGCCCGAAGTATATGACCACAGCAGATTATGGGAAATTTTTCAGGATTTAGTCGCAAATATGGCTTGTTGCCATTCATCGGAAAGCTCTCGCTGAGAGCTTTCCGATGAATGGCAACAAGCCATATTTCCAACTAAATCCTGAAATTGTTTCCTTAATTCTGCTGTGGTTTAGGGTTCGATTATTTAGGACACTACTGTAACCTGTGTAATATTTTTGGAAATGAGGATTGAACTTGAGAAGTACCAAGCAATAGCCTTGAATGGGTTGAATTCAAGAATCTGGAGCAAATTGAAGACCCTTAATCCTTCCTATTCAAACTACTCATCAATGAGTAGTTATATCCCATAGGAAATGTTCAGATAATAAGTTCAACAAATGGCCAGTGTTTGTTTGTTTTTAACTTATTATCCAAGAATTTCCCACCAATGAATATGAATCCTTCAGCACTTGTTATTATCTTTTCGTTTGACTATTGTCTGCTAATTTAACCCGAACACCCCTCCAAATGAATAATAGACCATTCCTATGTATAATTTTATAAACTGATGGGAGAATCCATATAGTATAGAAAGGGTTAAAACAGAAATGGTCTTGAATTGCTATTAATTTCATCAGATCTGACCCATAGGAGCCATGAACTGGCATTGAATTCATCTTTGAAAGGAAAGGGAATTTACGCAATGAAATTTTTCTTCACAAAACAGATGGCAGCATTACCTTAGGAAATCTTCACAGGTCTCTCGTGTTTGATCTGCAGATTACAGCAGTACACCTAGCACCCTCGTTATCCTCTCAGGTGTAATACCTGTGTTTATTAACGATGAGTGCACACCTTAACATACCTGAGTGCCAGACCCTCTAAAGATTTACCTGCAACATTTATAACTCACCCAAACACTTCTGCAGATCCCCTCTCCAAGGCAAAACAAAATAATATTTGTGATTGGGGTGTACCTATACTGACCTTATTTAACCCTTTGATGACGGGATCTGCACTGGCGCAACATTAAATGCATTCTCTGATATATGCGAGTCGACCATAGGTCGCCTCGCATATATAAGGGAACGCATTGGCCTAAAAAAAAATATTATTTATAAATTTTTCTTACTAGTACATTCTTTGACAATTTTTATAATTTTTTCTAACATTTAACAATTTTAATAATTTTTTGTAATTTTTACTTACATTCTATAACAATTTTTATCATTTTTTCTTACCGTATATTCTTTAACAATTTTTTTATTTTTTGTCATTTTTTCTTTCATTTAATGATTTTTATCATTTTTTTCTTACATCACATATAACAAGAAAATGAACTGGCACAGCGAGGTTCCTGTCATGAAATGGTTATCCGTTTCTATACTAAATACTAATTGACGAGCAGTTATCCGTTAGGAAATTTACAGATAATAAGTTCAACAAACTATAAAGAACTTATTATCTGAACATTTCCCTCCAATAAATAGGAGAACTTTCCGATGAATGGCAACAAGCGATATTTTCTACTAAATCCTGAAAAGTTACCCATAATTCTGCTGTGGTTAAAGAGTCGTTTAATTAGGTCATTACTGTAACTTATCCTTATCCTATGAGATAATACTCGTCAATGAGGCGTTAAATAGAACTTATCTTATTTTATCTTACAATTGTATTTTTGAGGTGAAAATAAAGTCATAAATAAATATTAATGTGAAAATTTACACTTTGGCCTAACAGGAACAGACTAGTTTTCATACTCCCATCCGCAGTGTCAATACATACTTCAGCAGGTCAGACATACTGGCGCACAGACATATGTAAATCTCGACCCGAATTAACGTCAATACCAGATATATATTCACCTATCCTTAATGAGCTTGTCTACACTCTTATAAAGATGCCCCAAAGGCCAAAAGGCGCAGCAGCCGATTAGCGCCACTCAACAGTCTGTCTTTGAGAGGTGTGTAGTTAGGTGATGAGAAAACGATTGGAAAAATTGATTGTAGATAGTCTGAGGCTTTTGGCTTTGGTGCGGAGTATGTTTTTCTTTATATACATATACTTCTCTGACCGCAGATGTCGTACCTACAGGGTACTGTTTGTAGAAAGTCCAAAGCGTGTGGCTTTAGTTCGAAGTATGTTTTTCTTTATCTACGTATACTCAACTGAATGCCTGGCCACATATGTCCTACCTTCAGGCTACTGTTGTAGGATTCACAGCACGTCTTACCTCTGAAAGCATTCGTACCTACAGGCTACTGTTGTAGATTTCATGGCTGTCTGACCCCCCTGAAGCATACGGTCAGAATCGATATATTGTTTCTGACGACTTTTTGCTTGATAAGAATAAATCACTTTATATTGATCTTGACCTCGCTATAAGTAGTCTGACTTCTTAAGGTATTCGATGGATATAGGCCGATCTATTTCCTATTTTGCTGAGATACGCGATCTCAATCTGACATTATCAAGGTCTCTACTTTAAAGGCACACATAATTTTCATAACTTCAATTTCTTTCACACATATGCTGAAGTAGTATCCATAACTTCCACCTATCAAGAAGTATTTATTAATAGACTGAATTACATCAAAATATGTCATTTGGGCTGGAAAATAATCAAAATTTGGGTAAATTTTATTGGGCATGTGAATCCAAAGTACAGGTTAACTGAGGGGTATGAATCCTGCATACTGCCTAGAAATCCCACGTTCCAAAACCCCTCCTTATTTGTAGTATTTTGGGTTTTTGAATCCAAGAGTGAATAACTTTTACTTTAGGGGTGTTTACTACTATTTCTTTGGCTTTGGGGGTAAAAAATATTTGATTCGAGTCGAGGAACCTACCCATCAAAGCTCAGATTGATCAGATATTGATTTTTGAAGTTTGTTATTCAATTGTTTGTGGCCCAGAAACACACCGTCAAAAGGATGGTCTCGTTCAAAACTGCGGATGAAGATGGGTAAGTCTAAAAACAAGTGGATACTCCAGCTGGATACTCAAGTGATAATACGGCCATATTTAGTTGAACAAAATGTTGATAAATAACATTTGATACCATAGTTGACAGTGGTTAGCATTATTTTGTTGCAATTAATCGATTCTGATAACTAAAGCGTATTATGAAGAAAGTTGTTGTTGTTGTATCTTGATGACATGGGGACCCTCTGATCGGATTGAGTACCTTTAATTTAAATAAAATTTCAATTAAAATGGCTATATTAACAAACAAGGTCTTTTGGCAGTGCCATATGCACTCTTCCAACCTTGCTCCTGAACTACACTGTCATGCACACAGTACTGATTGGCTCCATACATTGGCTGGCACCCTAATTTATAGAAGCCATACTTCAAATCCACTAGAGAGCTTCGATGATGAGATATGCAGTACAGAAGATTCATTTCCTTGCACAATCAAATGGTAAAATGCATGCAAGCATTCCTCAGAGAGCAGAGAAGCTGCAGTATCATGCAATATACAGTAATGCTCTAAGTAATCGACCTCTTAACCAAAGCAGAATTATGGGTAACTTTTCAGGATTTAGTCGGAAATATGGCTTGTTGCCATTCATCGGAAAGCTCTCCCTGAGAGCTTTCTGATGAATGGCAACAAGCCATATTTCCGACTAAATCCTGAAAAGTTACCCATAATTCTGCTTTGGTTAAGAGGTCGATTACTTAGAGCATTACTGTATTCCATACTACTGCACGGTATTGTCAGGCCTAAATTTGATTTATTATCCATTCTTAGCTGATAACGGTCTCCTGTACGATTAGATGGGTACCTGGGGAGCTGTTCACATCAGAATATACTGTCATGATGCATCGGAAAGTATCTCTCCCAAGATTCATAGATGCCTAACCCATGCAGACTCAATGGGTTCCCCCATTCAGTTCCTAAAGTATAACAGCATGTTCCTCATTTTATTGCATGTGGATGACAGGGTTAGAACTATCACTTGGATTCCCATTCATTCATTTGTGGGGATATTCAAATTGTAAGTTCAACTAAATCAGATAATACCAGTGAAAAATATTGAACTGAAAAAAAATCCCCATTCAGTTTTTGAGGTATTCTCTGGATTGCTCTATTCAAGCCCGCAAATAGCAGAATGAGGTCCCCAAAGGGTGAATTTAGTGATGCTATCCCGCTCAGTGGGCTAGCATCATCAAATTCACCCTCTGGAGACCTCATTCTGCTTCGGCCTCATCTTCTGGGAAGTATCTATAGTCTCAAATTAACATTGTTTTAGTTACTTTTCCCTTCTGGTCAGTTTATAGATCCCCTAATTTGCAGAAGATAAAATGCATAATTGAGATGCCCAATGGGTGAACATTACCAACTTCAACTGGTGAACTTCAATCTGTCCTAGGTCTACCATAGCAGTTGATTCTCACATTCACTCATAAAAGCATACATGGGAATGGTCTATTATTCATTTGGAGGGGTGTTCAGGTGATAAAAGCAGACAACAGACAGAAAAACATATCATACAGGAGCAGAATGATTGATAATCAATGAAGGGAAATGTTCAGATAATATAAAGTTCAACAAACAACCATAGGTACTTTCCAAAGCAGATGAGGCCTAAGCAGAATGAGGTACCCAGAGGTTGAATTTAGTGATGCTAGCCCGCTGTGTGGGGTAACGTCACTAATTTCACCCTCTGGGGACCTCATTCTGCAAATGTCCTGCACCATATTTTGAGGCAGACAACATACAGAGAAACACCCTATGGTTTATTAATCATTCATTTGTTGTGCTCAGATAATCTCAACAAACAGCCTAATTCTTTTTTTAAATTGAACTGTAAATATATTTGGAGTTAGATATCTTGACAGTTGATTATTAAAAGCTCCGCTGCCATAACATTCATATTACGGTATAGGTTTACTGTTCATGCCTGTCTTGATGTCATTATCATGTTTAAATACCAGAACCTTTTAAATGTGAAAAGGCTAATTACTATAGAGAATGTAGTGGATCTAATTATTGTGAGATAATAGTTTGTATTCTGTATTATTGTTGTACCTTGAGGTTTGCACTCAGGAATGCAGCTACAGGTTACAGTAATTCTCTAAATAATGGACTCCTTAACCACAGCAGAATTATGGGTAACTTTTCAGGATTCAGGCTTGTTGCCATTCATCGGAAAGCTCTCACTGAGAGCTTTCCGGTGAATGGCAACAAGCCATATTTCCGACTAAATCCTGAAAAGTTACCCATAAATCTGTCGATTATTTAGGGCATTAATGCAATTTGCACATACAGCTAGCCCTCTCTCCAATGAAGATACCTTAAATTTCCAATTCCACTAAAAAATTCCCATTATTTCAATAATGGTATAAAATTTATATTTTTAATTTTAATAAAATTTACTAAATTGGTTTTAAAATTAAAATATAAGAACAATCACATCAAATTTTAGTGTGAAATCTCCCAATTATCATTGTTTCAGGCATTAAATTTCCAACTGTTGGACTACAGTTGGAGGTGGGGGTGTGTGGGGAGGGGGGTCTAAACCTCTCATTCCGTGTGTTCTGAACAGAATTCACTGTTAAAATTTGAACTAAGTGCGTGCGTTCTTTAAGTGCGCATGTATGAATATAATAAGTTGTGACATGAACTGATTATCGGGGTGGACTTTGGCCAAAACATCCCTCAACTCACAGTGGAACATGCAATATTTTACCCTGAAATATGGACGAAATGCATTTGAATTAAAATTCTTGTCAATTATGTAACAATATTTCCAGTGAAGTTAATCTCATGCGTTATTTGAATTTCTAAAAAATGATACAAATTTGTCAGGTCCTCGACATTTGAGCGCCATGGGCGGTTATTACAACTGACTACTCTAATTGATTGGAAAGCCTTAGCGAGAATTCCGAAATTGAAGACGGCAGTTTAAGCTATTTTGTTGATAAAATGGCTTAGTTATGCCCCAGTTTGAAGCTTTCTTTACCATATTTCACCTTAGGGCATTTCTCTGAATTCACGTAGCGTAACAAGTGCCTAATGCATACAAATTATCCCCCCTTAAACAATCCTGGTGAATTCCACATTATTCCTTCATTGTTACCGGTCTGTTCTCGGTTGCCTTTAGGCGTCCTGATTTTATTCTGTCACATACATCATTGTCACATCAATTTTGACTATTATCACTTCCATTGTATTAACAACGCTGGAGAAGATGGGGGCGCATGCCCTCCCCAAGGGGGCACAAGGAGGTATATTAAAGTGCTCTTTCAAAACTATCGTTTGTTGAACTTAGTATCTGAACATTTCCTAAGAGAGCTACTCGTCAATGAGTATTTAATTAGTATAGAAAGGGTTAAGTTTTTGACTCAAGGTCCCATTTTAAAGACATATTATGGACTTGTTCGGGTGCGTTAAACTGTTAAGTTAGTATTCAGGCACTATGCCAACAGGAGGAATGTAGCATTCTACTACAGTAATGCCCTAATTAATCAATTCCATAACCACAGCAGAATTATGGGTAACCATAATTCTGCTGTGGTTATGGAGTCGATTACTTAGGGCATTACTGTACATTGAAAATCTCAAGCAAATCGACCATACCACTCCATAGAAACATCATGTGAACTACGCTCAATTGTAAATATTTACTTCCAGTTTGGATTTAATATTTGTAAAAATAACTACTTTGAGCAATATAATCATCCATTTCTATTTGATCACCCTGCCGGAGTGTTTCACATCACTTTAATATTAATATACCAGGCCATGTATAGAGGCCATTATATAGAGCTTATTACCAACCTGAAATTAACCTCCATTTCTTCCATATTGCCATTATTTCTGCAGGAGTCTCTTTATTATAATCATTTGAACAGAATGAATAGTAATATGTGCCACATGCATCGTATGCAGACACAAATTAATGCAGTATGATCAGATATGTTTGCTCAATTTTCTCATTTTTTCCCCTTATTTTTCCTTGAAGAATGGTCATTAGTGTTCAAGTCTGCAAATAGTGTGTCTGTCATTTGCAGAATGAGGTCCCCAGAGGGTGAATTTAGTGATGCTATCCCGCTCTTCATTCTGCTTAAGCCCCATCTTCTTGGAAGTATATCTATAGTCTCAAATTAACATTGTTTTCAGTTACTTTTTCCGTTGTAGAAAGTTTCTATATCCCATAATTTGCAGAAGATAAAATGCATAATCGAGGTGACTAATGGGTGAACATCACCAACTTCAACTCGGGGAAATTCAATCTGATCCTACTGATAGGACTCCCAGTTGAGGCCTAAGCAGAATGACGTTCCCAGAGGGTGAAATTGGCGAATAATAAATGTCAGACACACTTTTGTTAGTGTTTCTTAATACCATCCTCATAATTCTCTATTAAAGAATTATTCAGCTTTTATCCCTTTCATGATGGGAGCTGCGCTGGTGCAGCATTAAATATCATGTGTCAATTTATTCTCTTATATATGCGAGTCTCCCATGGGGAGCCTCGCATATATAAAAGAATGCACACTGGCTTACAAAGGTAAGGTATTATATTGTTAGGCCAATGTATTCTCTTATATATGCGAGGCTCCCTATGGGAGACTTGCATATATAAGAGAATGCATTGGTACAGGGTTTTTGCAAAATTTCACGAAGCTCCAGTCATGGAAAGGTTAAACCTATTTCTAACTTAGTACCAGTATGTATGTATGCCCTACCAGCTCCCTAGTTGATGTATATGGTCCATGGTGAAAAGAATCATAATTTACTGTAATGGGGCAAATTTTCTCATTTAATAGTCAGTCGAATATAAAATATTCTCCAGTTTATCACAAACTCTGTCTCAAGTTAGTCCATCCTATCTCCATTCAATTATGAGGACAATCAACAGGCGAGGGTCCTGTTACACTAAATCCCTCCGTCTACCGTCTTCCATTTCTGCTCAGAATGCCTCTTATTTTCACTATATCGTTGTTATTCATGATATATTCATCCTGGTAGGCTTCAATTACCCTCAGATTTGATTGGTTCCCATACTGACGCGTATTTGGTAACAAATTTTTATTAGTGGCTAGCCTTCGGACAGGAAATTTACAGTTATTAACTTATTAGCACCACGAGTGTCCGAATATTTGTAAAGATGTAAATCCTAACATTCCAATTTGACTTGTCCTCATACACATCTTCAGTAAGAAGTTTTATCAGTGTTCAGACTCCGACAGAAAATTTACAGTAATTATCACGAGTGTCCGAATATTTGAGATGTTATAAATCCCAATGGTCGGGTTTTTTCTGTCGATCCGCGTTGTCAGCCCTATAATTTCCTATATAGCTACCATGTTTTATTGTTTGCCTCAATTAGAGCTCGCTGGTGAACGTGGACCTTCCGTCCAATAAAACAAATTGTTGGACCATCTTACAACACTTCTCTCATGAGTCAGTTTTCACCCTTTGAACCAACCAATCCCAGCCTGATTACGTTTCTAGCTTGTTTATGTAATAACCCTATTCACTTAAAAATCACTAGCTGAATAAATTTGTTATATTTGCTACGAAGTTCAACAGTCAATGGATTTTTCTAATGGAGAATTACTCATTGTTTTAGCTGATTTAAAAATATGTTAGATTGAATTTGAAAGGTCAGCAACTTTAATTTCATCTTAAATTAGGTTTTGTCGGTCTTGAGTAGTATCATGCAATTCAGAATGTGATACAGTAATGCTCTGAATAATCGACTCCCTAACCACAGCAGAATTATGTGTAACTTTTCAGGATTTTGTCGGAAATATGGCTTGTTGCTGAGAGCTTTCCGATGAATGGCAACAAGCCATATTTCTCAGTGAGAGCTTTCCGATGAATGGCAACAAGCTATATTTCCGACTAAATCCTGAAAAGTTACCCATAATTCTGCTGTGGTTAAGGAGTTGATTATTTAGAGCATTACTGTAGCTTGAATATTGTCAAACATACAGAGAGTAAATCTGGGACCAGCCTAGAAGGCGACTTGGAAGATATTTTTTCCCTAAATTGTGTCAAATCTCCCTATCTCAGTCCTTGGGGGAAAAGTGACTTCTCTCTTATATACCAGTATGCATATGTCCAAACAGCATATTTAAAGGGTATTTCCTGATTATAATGGTGTACATTAATGCCCTAAGTAATCGACTCCTTAAACACAGCAGAATTATGGGTAACTTTTCAGGATTTAGTTGGAAATATGGCTTGTTGCCATTCATCGGAAAGCTCTTGGGGAGAGCTTTCCGATGAATGGCAACAAGCCATATTTCCGACTAAATCCTGAAAAGTTACCCATAATTCTGCTGTGTTTAAGGAGTCGATTACTTAGGGTATTACTGTATTTACTCATTGCAATAAGTTTATAAATGGAATTGTTTAGAATAATGCCAGAAGCGTTGATTTCAATCGACTAACAAATGAAAATGATAAAAATTTAGTTTTTCTTCAACTAGATACTTGATCAACAGGTGTTTGTTCCCAAGACTGCAAGAAATTTATCAATTTTATGGAAACTGTTTTCTGTGGGCTAACCCGTAATTTTGCTAAACCTCCCTGCTTTGTGAATCCTGACTAGATCTTCGTAAGAAGTAATTAATTAATGAGTAATATCAAGGTTTAATGTCACTGTATTGCATCTCGTGTGCTCGAAGTGTCAAGGATTAATGAACGAACATCGAGATTCTTTATGAATGGTCGCTGGGAATAGATTGTTTACAGTTCGTTTGGGGTCGGAGTTGTAGGTGTTATCGTCTTGGATTATCCGAGGATGTGCGGGTGGCACATTGAATGCATGCAGCGATTAAGGTATCACTCTAATCAAACCTAATGCATGGTACACGCTCTATTAACACATTTACCTTACTATCCAACATAAACACAATTACATCAGCCAACCAATTCAGTCAGGGGTAGGTATTTCGGGGAGGGGGGGGGGGGGGGCAGTGCATTTAATAGTCGGGTGGCACATTGAATTCATGCAGCGATTAAGGTATCACTCTAATCAAACCTAATGCATGATACACTGCTCTATTAACACGTTTACCTTGCTATCCAACATAAACACAATTACACCAGCTACCATATTCAGTCAGGGGTGGGTATTTTGGGGAGGGGAGGCGGTGTGTTAATAGTCGGGTGGCACATTGAATTCAGGCAGTGATTATGGTATAGGTATTACTCTAATCAAACCTAAAGCATGGTACACGTTGCTCTATTAACACATTTACCTTGCAATCCAACATACAATTACATCAGCTACCAGATTCAGTCAGGGGTGACTACTTCGGGAGGAGGGTAGGTTTAATAGTTACATTGAATTCATGCAGTGATTAAGGTACCACTCTAATCAAACCGATTGCATGGTACACTGCTCTATTAACACATTTACCTTACTATCCAACATAAACACAATTACATCAGCTACCAGATTCAGTCGGGGTGGGTATATCGGGGGGGGGGGGGGGGGGGTGTGGCAGTGTGTTTAATAGTCAGGTGGCACATTGAATTCATGCAGTGATTAAGGTATCACTCCAATCAAACCGATTGCATGGTACAATGCTCTATTAACACATTTAACCTTGCTATCCAACATAAACACAATTACATCAGCTTTCCAGATTCAGTCAGTGGTGGATATTTTGGGGAGGGGGCGATTGCATTTAATAGTCGGGTGGCACATTGAATGCATGCAGTGATTAAGGTATCAATCCAAGCAAACTTAATGCATGGTAGACTGCTCTATTAACACATTTACCAGATGCAGTCAGGGGTGGATACTGCAGGGAGGGGGTGGGTTTAATAGTCGGGTGGCACATTGAATGCATGCATTAATTGATTAAGGTATTAGATTCAGTCAGGGGTGGGTATTTTGGGGAGGGGGTGGTGCGTTTAATAGTCGGGTGGCACATTGAATGCATGCAATGATTAAGGTACCACTCCAATCAAACCGATTGCATGGTACACGCTCTATTAGCACATTTATCTTGCTATCCAACATAAACACAATTACATCAACTACCAGATTCAGTCAGTGGTGGGTATTTCGGGGAGGGGTGGGTTTAATAGTCGGGTGGCACATTGAATTCAGGCAGTGATTATGGTATAGGTATTTAATACTCTAATCAAACCTAATGCATGGTACACTGCTCTATTAACACATTTACCTTACTATCGGGTACTTCGGTGCGAATGCATTTATTATAGTACATTCAAATCATGCAGTGATTAAGGTATCACTGAGATCAAACTGAAAGCATGGCATCCCTGGTACAGTGTTCTAGTAACACATATACCTACCCATTATAAACAGAGCTATCAGATGCAGTCTGGGGAAGGGGTGAGTTTAAAAGTTGGGTGGCACATTCTGTGATAAACACAGCTATCAGATACATGGATTTGGGTGTTGGGGGGGGGGGGGGGGGTTTAATTCACGGGTTCTGAGATGAGTGGCATGTAATAAATGCAGAATGACATGTGTGTTAATGGGTTTGTGATAATTGCCATTGCCTTTCCTATGAATGGCAACAAGCCATATTTCCTTACTAAATCCTGAAAAAATTTCCCAAAATTCTGTTGTGGTTAACCCTTTACCCAACAAAACGGCCAAAACCGGCCAAATAAAGCTTCAACAGCCTAAAATATCTTCGGTCTGTCTCAATAGAACCATATAAATATGGATATCATTGGAACCGGCTCCTTGACCACATTGTGATAGTTACAGTTATGCCCTGTGCCAATGCATTCTCTTATATATGCGAGTCGACCATAGGTCGCCTCACATATATAAGAGAATGCATTGGCCTAAAAAAAAAAAATTCTTACCTTCTTTAACAATTTTATAATTTTTAATGAGTTAAGCCAATGCATTCTCTTATATATGCGAGGCGACCTATGGTCGACTCGCATATATAAGAGAATGCATTGGCATAGGGCCGTTCTGTTGGTTAAAGGGTTAAAGGGTCATATACTTCGGGCATTACTGTATATATGTCTGCTGCAAGATGCAGCTCAACATTAAGATTCAGATATCATTGAAACATTGCATGATATATTAACACAATTTAATATCATCCTTTTACACTCGTGCGGCATTAAAGATCCTGTGCCAGTGTATTCTCTTATATATGTGAGTCTCCCATAGGGAGCCTTACAAGGGGTCAAGGTAAATATTGTTAGGTCAATATATTCTCTGATAAATGCGAGGCTCCCTATTGGAGACTCGCATATATAAGAGAATGCATTGGCGCAGGGTTTTTGAAAAATTTCAGGAAGCTCCAGTCATGGAAGGGTTCAATCATTGTTAAAGTGAAATATTGAAGGTTAACTTTCATGTATGTAGTTGTATGTCTTTTTTTAAATAATGAGAACATATGCCTAAGATTTATTTCGAAGTTGATCTGTTAAGAGAATGAAGCTGAGCTAAATAGCTTTTAAGATAAATCTGGATAATAATTGGCTAATTCAGTACATGTACATGTATTTATCACTGATAATAATAATAATAATCACTTGGCATGTATCTAGAGTGTAAGTAATTAGATTAAATTTCTTACATGTATCTATAAGCCTGCTAGTAATTGGCCAATTTTACTTCATGTTGAGATGATAAACAAACATGCCTGATGTTAACAGCAGGTAGAACTGTAGACATCAGCTGGCATGCAGGCTGGAAAAATAAACACACCAGTTAATAAGGTGTGTGGGCTAAACTAGCATGTACCCTGGACTGCTATAGGCTTAAATCACATAGAACATTAGGATGCAATGACCAGATACCCATCCTAATGTTGAGAAGATAAGGATTGAACTCTTATTCTATGAAACTAGCAATCTTAACCCTTTCATAACGAGACCTGGGCTTGTGCAGCATTAAAGATCCTGTGCCAGTGCATTCTATTATATATACAGTATAATGCCCTAAATAATCAACTTCTTAACCACAGCAGAATTTTTGTTGCCATTCACCGGAAAGCTTTCACAAGCCATATTTCCGACTAAATCCTGAAAAGTTACCCATAATTCTGCTGTGGTTAAGGAGTCAAATATTTAGGGCATTACTGTATTTCCTGCTCTGTAACTGGACGACTTACATTTGGTTCATTCAGAACATTCTGACTCAGGAGTCAGGACCAGATGTGACATGCATCGAAATGAGCAAGCAAACTGTTGAGTGTTGACTCCAGCAAACATCAGTCATAAATCAGCCAAGTTAGCAGCTTTTAATTCCCCACTCGGGACGGATCACACTAATTCTATTTGTATCCTCTAAGTCACTGTTAAAACTCCCCAGTAATTTTGTGGTCTCCGAGTCCATTTACGTTTTATTGCCCTTCCAAAGATCTTTATGGGATCTTTCCGACCCATGATTAGAGTCCTGGTTCATAAAATGTGATTTGGGCTCCCGGAGACAATTAACTCGGTAGGCGCTATTGGAGACCAAGTTGAACGAATTAGAAATACAAGTGGCTTGGGATTAATTAATTTGTCAGAATAAATTAGTTTAGAATAGAAGTCACAAGCAATTGGTAGAGGGCAGGATGACATCATCAATGGAATGAGAAACCAACTGTTGAGTAGAGAGAGAGAGAGAGAGTTCAATGCCAAGCCTTGAAATAGTGTGTCTGTCATTTGCAGAATGAGTTCCCCAGAGTGTGAATTTAGTTATTCTACCCCGCATAGCGGGCTAGCATCACCAAATTCACCCTCTGGGAACCTCATTCTGCTGCGGTGTAAGCAGAATGAGGTCCCCAGAGGGTGAATTTGGTGATGCTAGCCCGCTATGCGGGGTAGCATCACTAAATTCACCCTCTGGGGACCCCATTCTGCAAATGACAGACACACTATTTCAAGGCTTGTTCAATGCTATATTTCCCATCAGTCTGACTTGAAAGTTAGATTCAAGTATAATTCATGAAAGAGTATCTTTCTCTAATTTTATTGTCATAAAATATAGGGAATTTATTG
Source organism: Siphonodentalium dalli (assembly GCA_032622095.1). Lineage (NCBI taxonomy): Eukaryota > Metazoa > Mollusca > Scaphopoda > Gadilida > Siphonodentaliidae > Siphonodentalium > Siphonodentalium dalli. The sequence continues at coordinate 177,486,396 of CP136066.1, forward strand.
ATTAGGTCAAAAAGTTGTGTATCTAGAAACTATGGCGCATAATTAATGGTAAAAGGTTGTCTCTCTTCCTAAAAAAATTCAATAAATTCTATGAAAAATTTATTTTTTAAAATACAGTAATTTCTACTGTTTTGTAGTAGTATCCCTGAAATGCTCATGCAATTTCAAACATGTCACACAAAGTACATTATTAAAGACACATTATTAAAAGTGAAAATTTGAAGCAAACTGCATTCATATTTAACAACCCATCTCTGCTTTGCTAAATTATTTTGCATAAATTGATCGTTCGTTCACATCATTTTATATGATAGAATTGAGCGATCAACCACATGTTTAGTTGAGAATTCTGTTAGCCTTTATTTACTTAATACTCATTGATGAGTAGTTCCCTTAGAAAATGTTCAGATAATATTTTAAACAAACATTAGTTGGACAGAAACTTGGACTTATTATATAAACTTTTCCACCAATAAATAGGAGCCTTTCTGCACTTCCATGATCTGTTCATCTCTCTGTCATATTCTTATATTTACTGAACATCCCTCCAGATGAATAATAGACCATTCCAATGTATACTTTTATAACTGAATGGGAGAATCCATTTATTTAAGGACATTTCTACACATTCACGCTTTAATTCCCCGTAGCCTTGATTTGAAATAATTCCCATCAAAACAATTGGGCCATCAGTCACTTCGAACTTAGCCGGAGGGCTGAAACCATTCCCCAATCACTTCATTACTTCAATTGGTTTCTTCGATCATCTCTTTATATTCCTTCAGTAATACTGTCCAGCTCTGTGTCAGCATAATTCCCTTCAAGCCGGTTCTTTATCCACTTAAAGTGCAGTTGTATTCACATGGTATGCCAATTGCAAACTAGGAAGCCTCTGAACTGGTCTGCGCTGAACTTGTCTGCGTTGGTCTCGACTACTGGGTGAAGCCAATTAACCCTTTACCCAACAGAAGGGCCCTGTGCCAATGCATTCTCTTATATATGCGAGTCGACCATAGGTCGCCTCGCATATATAAGAGAATGCATTGGCTTAACACATTAAAAATTATAAAATTGTTAAAGAATGTAAGAAAAAATGGTAAAAAGTGTTAAAAAAAGATTTTTTTTAGGCCAATGCATTCTCTTAGAATGCATTGGCACAGGGCATAACTGTAACCATCACAATGTGGTCAATGACCAGGTTCCAATGATACCCATATTTGTATGGTTCTATTGAGACAGACCGAAGATATTTTAGGCTGTTGCAGCTTTATTTGGCCGGTTTTGGCCGGTTTGTTGGGTAAAGGGTTAAAGTGCAGTTGTATTCACATGGTATGCCAATTGCAAACTAGGAAGCCGCTGAACTGGTCTGCGTTGGTCTCGTCTCCTGGGTGAAGCCGATTAATGCATGAATTGATTGATGCAAATGGATTTTAGGGAGCAAGCGTGTCATTTTAAGACCTGGTGTTCACTTTCTTGGTGGTAGATCTCGCTGTGTGAAATTATAAGTCTTCTTTTACATACTATCAACTATTATAAATTCATTACATTATTTGCTTACTATTTACTAGGACTGGGAGAGGCATTTATTTATGTGAATTGCCGGTTCAGTCAATGTTATTTTCCAATTCATCAATGTTGAATAGCAGACGCTACATAATCTAAAATGGCACACAATATAAAATGAATCTATGTTTTAACCCTTTCAGTGCCAAGCCCGATTTTTGTATCAACCCATATTTCCTTGATCATTTTTCAAATTTATTGATTATAATGATGTGATACATTGACGGAAAGAGCTCTCAGAGAATCTTACTGCCAGGGAATCTTACGTTTTTACATTGACGGAAAGAGCTCTCAGAGCTCTTTCCATCAATGTATCACATTATTATAATCAATAAATTTGAAAAATGATCAAGGAAATATGGGTTGATACAAAAATCGGACTTGGCACTGAAAGGGTTAATGGTACTGTCATTGGTTAGATTTTTGGATGTCAAAGTTTCCATTATTTGGGTGGTTCAGTGCTCTTGCTATTATTTTTTGTCCAAAACCTGTTTTGCCTTTTATTTATGAAATGTGAAATGAAATATGGAAGGAATTATTTTGTTCACGTACAAAATTTCTTCGATCATTTATAATTATATATATTGTTTGATGATGTAGAGGGACACTAACAATTGTTGTCCCATATTCTTGCCTCAGCCAGTCTGTAAAAATATTAGTGGCAGAAGCTTCAGTTGACGGTTATCTTTGGCTAATAATTATCATTTTTGTAATCCCGAAACTATATCTAAAAAGTGTCTCGAAGAAAGATCCCATCTTTAATCTTTAACCATTTGAGTGCCAGGTCCGATTTTTGTATCAACCCATATACCCTGTGCCAATGCATTCTCTTATATATGCGAGTCGACCATAGGTCGCCTCGCATATATAAGAGAATGCATTGGCCTAACAGTTTTCATCATTTGTTATTATATTTTTTACAATTTTTTACAATTTTAATAATTTTTTCTTATATTCCTTAACAGACTTATTTTGTAGGTTTAGTGCCAGGGAATCTTACGTTTTTCATGGGCATCAAAATTATTACTATGAATACTTGGTGATAGTTTTGAGTTATAACATGCCCCTAAGGTTTACTGGAGTCAGCTTGTCCGTCCGTCGTCCGTCCGTAGTCCGTCCGTGGACACAAATTTGTCCGGAGTTTTTCTCAACATGCATAATTTTGTCCGAGCTTTTATTGTAGCATTAAAGACCCTGCACCAGTCCATCCTCTTATATATGCGAGTCTCCCATAGGGAGCCTCGCATATACAAGAGAAAGCACTGGCTTACAAGGTCAATGTAAATATGGTTAGGCCAATGCATTCTCTTAAATATGCAAGGCTCCCTATGGAAGACTCGCATATATAAGAGAATGCATTGGCACAGGGTTTTTGCAAAATTTCAGGAAGCTTCAGTCATGGAATGGTTAAGAAAGGGTTTTAATCATTTCTGCTTGAATTTCTGTATGTATGGTAACAAATTTGCTTGAATTTCTGTACGTATGGTCAAAAATTGCTTGAATTTGGTGCTTGAATTTCTGTATGTATGGTCAAAAATTGCTTGAATTTGGCACTAGAAGTGTGAGTAATTTATTTACTGTGTTGAGTAGGAGAGTTGATGGAGAATATTATATGAACTAAGCTTGCTTTACACATGTTGTTTAATTCAACAAAGATATTTTATTTCCATCAAACTCAAAACAGATGTATTTGGCAGACAATGTTGAAGACTTAACTAATTAAGAAGGCATCAGACTTGGGCTGAACCAATACACACCATCTATTGTTGCCTGATAGAGTTACCTGCACGCACCTGGTTACTATAAATGCGACCTTGAACCTTTACGGTAATTACTCTGATGAACTTCGGAAAACATTCACATTTGACGTAACAATAACATAACATTTGGCTTTGTTAGTTGGATTTTGTTTTTGGGTGTACACTTATAGAAACTATTCCATCTTTTTTAAATCATGCATTTGTACAATGTTTTTCGGCATAATATTTAGTTGCTTGTGCCATTTATTATTAATACGAGTAATTTGGCATCTACCAAAATGCTAATAGCAACTATGCAAAGGAATTATTACATGCATGCAAGCCTGAGTTTAGTGTGCCTGTCATTTGCAGAATGAGGTCCCCAGAGGGTGGAGATTTAGTGATGTTATTCCACATAGCGGGCTAGCATCACTAAACTCACCCTCTGGGGACCTCATTCTGCTTAGGCCTCATCTTCTCTTGAAAGTTTTTTTTATTATCAAATTAGAAACTTCTTCACATAGATTCTACATGTATTTCCTTTTTAGTTTAGTTTCTCTGTATCTCAAAATTAGCAGATGACACATTGCGTAATCGAGGTTCCCAATGGGTTCACATCACAATATTCACCATTTGGGAACTTCAATCTGAGTCTATGTCTCCCATAGCATATGAGGCCATGCAGGATGAGGTCCCGAGAGTGTGAATTTGGTGATGCTAGCCCACTGTGTGGGATAGCGTCACCAAATTCACCCTCTGGGGTCCTCATTCTGCAAATGACAGGCACACTAAACTCAGACTTGCATGGATGGCATGCAATAATTACATAATCGAGCAGCTGAATGGAGTACTCATTACCTGGAAGTCATAATTGCGATGCTTGAACTGTGTCAGACAAGATGACTGGGTCATGACTGCATAGGAAGCGTAGCCAGTTTTATGAGTATATAAAGGGAAGGCCTATAATACTATAAAAAAGGGCAGACATATTTTATTTTTCCACTACTGAGCCCATTTTCCAGAAAGATTTAGCAAAAATATAGTGCCACGCTTAATGAGTAAGAGTGAATTAATGGATAACTCCACCCCTCATCCCAGATTCTATTGCAGGATGAGGGGAATCCTATGAATATAAGTGAGTATGTGCACAGGTCCCCAGAACAAAAATTGACCCCACCCCCAATAATACTTAATTCTATAGGATTAAGTATTATTGGGGGTGGGGTCAATTTTTGTTCTGGGGACCTGTGAGTATGTGAGGGATGACACCCACTCTTCTCTCCCTTAATGTTTCAACATGGGTATGCCTCCTTCTTTAAACTGTGATGATCGCACTTATTTGGTCACAACTCGCTGCATTGTAGTGTGCATGCGCCTGAGCAGTTTTTCTCAGCTGCCATTGAGAGATCGATTATTAACCCTTTCAGGAACAATATGCTATGAGGTTATAAGAATAGAATTGGTATATATGATGTATTAATTTAAAAAAAAAATTTAATAGTGAAAAAAGTTATATTAACAGTGTAGCCATTTTAGCCAAATGCACCAGAGCGGGTGGGGGATGGGCATTGTTGGCTTCTGCACCACCTGTCCTCAACCAAACTTTATAAGGGGGGGGGGGGCACAAATGCTTATAGTGTCCCAAACAGGCCTGAGTATTTTGTGCGGAACATTTGCAGAATGAGGTCCCCAGAGGTTGAATTTAGTTACTCTGCCCCACACAGCGGGTGACCATCACCAAATTCATCCTATGGGGACCTCATTTTGCATGGCCTCATCTGCTATCGGAGACCTAGACACAGATTTAAGTTCCCAGATGGTGAACATGGTGATATGCACCCATTGGGCACCTCGATTATGCAATGTGTTGTCTGCCAATTAGGGGATATATAGAAACTAAACTAAAAAAGGAATATAATCTTTGAAGAAGTTTCTAATGAAACAAAAACAATTGTTTATCTGATAATAAAGATACTTTCCAGATGAGGCCCCAGTTGGTGAATTTAGTGAACTAGCCAGCTGTCTGGGACCAAATCTGGGCCTTTTTAGTGTCATCTTGAGAAGTATATGACCCTTTAACCACAGCAGAATTATGGGAAATTTTTCAGGATTTAGTCGGAAATATGGCAGCAAGCCATATTTTGGACTAAATCCTGAAAAATTTCCCATAATTCTACTGTGGTTTAGGGGTCGATTATTCAGGACATTACTGTATCTAGGTTGTTAGTTTGTCCAATCCAAACTGGATGGTGTTGGAGGGCTATATATGCCACTCCAAGACTAACAGTTATAAAATATATATGGCAATTGACTTCAATGGATATAATTTGATAATTGCACCAGACACTTAAATTAACTCTTGAAACCTCTTTGAATTATAAATAGACACAGTTAGAGTCTGGTCAATCTTCAGTAGATGATCCATAGATATTATCAGTATGACACTTAACATTGGTTCCTATTAGTGGCATTTAGTTCACATTTATGACTTGTTTCCACTATTCTTCAACAGACCTTGAAGTTTTCTCATGAACACTGCACTTGACTGTAAATTCACAGGGTATATATATCTTCAGTTTGAATCTCTCATCTGTTTATGGCATACTCACCGTTATTGACACATAAGAACTTTATAGGAAGTACTAATACTTATTGGGTGAATGAGATGAGGTTCTCACTGTATGATTGTTTAGATGATTAATAGTTTATGAGCAGAGATTAATAGTCCATGATAACATTTCACCATCTCTCTTGTCTGTCTAGCTAACATAAACCCTTTACCCAACAGAACGACCCTGTGCCAATGCATTCTCTTATATATGCGAGTCGACCATAGGTCGCCTCGCATATATAAGAGAATGCATTGGCTTAACACATTAAAAATTATAAAATTGTTAAAGAATGTAAGAAAAAATGGTAAAAAGTGTTAAAAAAAGATTTTTTTTAGGCCAATGCATTCTCTTATATATGCGAGGCGACCTATGGTCGACTCGCATATATAAGAGAATGCATTGGCACAGGGCATAACTGTAACTATCACAATGTGGTCAAGGAGCCGGTTCCAATGATATCCATATTTGTATGGTTCTATTGAGACAGACCGAAGATATTTTAGGCTGTTGAAGCTTTATTTGGCCGGTTTTGGCCGGTTTTGGCCGGTTTGTTGGGTAAAGGGTTAATGTCCTCAGCTTCTCAATTTCTATGAGTATAAAACAGCCTGGAAGTTATCAGCAATCTTGGAAAATTGTTTTGAAATTCCCAGGTTTCAGGTAAATTTTATTTTTTTTTGAAACTTTTATCTAAATATTATGGCTGACCTGTTCCAGGCATGAATTCTTTAACCCTTTACCCAACAAACCGGCCAAAACCGGCCAAATAAAGCTTCAACAGCCTAAAATATCTTCGGTCTGTCTCAATAGAACCATACAAATATGGGTATCATTGGAACCGGCTCCTTGACCACATTGTGATAGTTACAGTTATGCCCTGTGCCAATGCATTCTCTTATATATGCGAGTCGACCATAGGTCGCCTCGCATATATAAGAGAATGCATTGGCACAGGGCCCTTCTGTTGGGTAAAGGGTTAAGTCTTCTGAATTTTTCCAGCTCTGTGACAATGGTATTATTGGTCATGTGGACATAGGATCAATACATCTGTCCTATTAGCAATATAATGTAAAGAAAATGCTTTCACTGGAAATTCATGCTGCGGCACATAAAAACCACTGATCCACACAACTAACAAAATTGCCCAGCTATACACAAGGTGATTGGGGGGGGGGGGGTAGTTAGACCCCAGTCCCCTGAAGCAAACCTGTTATTCAGTAACCATGTATTATATTCCTGGAAACAAAAATAAATGTTTTGCATTGTTGTCACCAGTGAATTCATGACGGGAGCTGTGCTGCTGCAGCATTAAAGACCCTTTTCCAGTGAACTCTCTTATATATGAGAGTTACCCATATATAGCCCCACATATATAAGAGAATGCACTGGCTTACAAGATCAATGTAAATATTGTAAGGCCAATGTATTTTCATATATATGTGAGGCTCTCTATGGGAGACTCACATATATTTAAGAGAATGCATTGGCACAGGGTTTCGCAAAATTTCAGGAAGCTCCAGTCATGGAAGGGTTAATATGTGACCCGCCATACCAAATCCAGTCGTAAGTCGGGATTTGTTTACCCTGTGCCAATGCATTCTCTTATATATGCGAGTCGACGATAGGTCGCCTCACATATATAAGAGAATGCATTGTCCAAACAATTTTTTATAATTATTTTTAAATAAATGTTTCTTACAATTTTTAGGACATAAAATAAAAAACATTTATTACCCTGCAGGGAGCCCCACACATACATAGAAGCATATAGAAGAGTGTCGTCTGCTCATGTTTGTCTGGGGCTCTGTATGGGTGAAATTATAAAATTGTTAAAGAATACAAGAAAACATTATTAAAATTGTAAAAAATTGTTATGCCAATGCATTCTCTTATATATGCGAGGTGACCTATGGTCGACTCGCATATATAAGAGAATGCATTGGCTCAGGGTAAACAAAATCACGACTTACGACTGGATTTGATATGGAAGGGTTAATATGATTCCATCATATGAATTGCCATCATGTAACGGAGATGAAACACACATTAGTTCATCAACGGGTTATGACTGAAGCTTTGGGGGATAACTCCCAAAGGGATGTGAATATCTGATCGGAATGTAAGGAAATGTTACACTGAACACCAGGACTGGGAATAAAGAAAGGTCAACTCTTTTAGATATACGTTGATGTATAATAGGAAATTAGTGCTCTCATAAAATAATGAAACGTCCATGATAGCCTCATTTGGGAATCGTATATATGACATTCCAACCTGAATTGGTCGGGACCTAATGAAATACAACTATTATATGGTCACTGGGTCTCTCTGACAAATGGAGCGGTTAATACACAGTGTTGAGATAAACAGCTACTTTATGATCAGTGAGACTCTCTGGCTAATAGAGGGGTTTCAGAAAATCATGCTAACAGAGCATTGAAAATACAATTATTATATGGTCACTGGGTCTCTCTGACTAATATTAAAAGGGGTAACAGAATGTTGACAAACAACTGTTTTATGAGCACTGGGTCTCTCTGGATAATAGAGGGGTTTCTGAAAATCATACTGACAGAGTGTTGAAATACAACTATTATATGGTCACTGGGTCTCTCTGACTAATAAAGGGGTTACCAGGGGGTCTCTAACTAATACTGGGGTTTTAGAAATTACACTGACATAATTTTATATGAGTGGTGATTTTGAAGAAGAGTCTCGAGCGAGAGCAGAGTAGACAAAAATCTAAATCCTGTGTTGGTGTCACTCTCAAATTACACCTTATAATAATTATATATGAATTGATTTATATGCTCCAAAAAGACTTACTCAAGTCATATAGTAATTGTCACTTCGAAAAGTTAAAAAGGGCTCTTTAATCTACATGGGATCATCTTGATTGTTGACTATACATTGAAAGTTTGAAATGATTACATGGAACAATCTGAAATTTATGACATTCTCTGAAACAAAAGTTTCAGCGCTCTATTCACGAGTTTATTCTGGAAACCTCCCATGTTATGTTTCAAAATTGATATCCCTCCAAATTTTGTATAAAATAATCAAATGTATGCAGTTTCTTGAATGTAAAACAATATGTCTAAAATTATCCTTGATATCTCCTGGATGATTGCGATATCTCCTGGATGATTGCGATATCTCCTGAATTATTGCGACCCAGGGTTTAGGGCTTGCAATTCTCACTTGTCCAATACATTAAGTTGTTTATTGGGCCCTCCATATGAGTGCAACTTATCAGAAGTGCTGAGAAATATAGTAGGCTAATGTTGAGCCATAAACCAAGGATCCCTGGAAGACAAATTAAGTGGACTCCCATACATCTGCCTTTATTATTATTTACTGCTTCTGACCTCTGACCCCTGATAGAATCTGCTTCATAGATAACTTGGAAGTGCTGGAGCTATTGGAGAACCAGCTAATCTAATTCTGCATGATCCACTACCAATTCTTTGTAGTAGAGAACCAGTTTATGGTCCTGTTTATATGCTCCCCTCCATGCTAACATGGGGGAATAATTTCAGAAGCTCCGATCATAATGGACTCCAATTCGGAATACACCAGAAACAAATCTAAAAGCACTCATAAAAATGCCAGAGCGCTCACCAGAATGACTGATGGGGGGAGAGCAGTAATAAAGACTCAAACATGGAAATACTACATAAATGTGTTAACCCTTTGAGTGCCAGGGGCCGATCTCATCGGCCCTAAACCTAAAAAATAAGTCTGTTAAAGAATATAAGAATAAATTATTATAATTGTAAAAAATTGTAAAAAAAAGAAAGAAAAACAAATGTTAGGCCAATGCATTCTCTTATATATGCGAGGCGACCTATGGTCGACTCGCATATATAAGAGAATGCATTGACACAGGGTATATGGGTTGATACAAAAATAGAGCTGGCACTCAAAGTGTTAACTCTCATAGTGCTAATATCTAAATACATTCAACAAATAGTTAAAGGTGTATTCAAAGTGCCCAAACCCAAAACATAGTGTGTCTGACATTTGGAAAATAAACAGTATTTAATGACCCACTCTGAACTTCAGAAGATAAAAAACAGACAGTTGTATACAGATAAATTGGAGCCAATCTTTTGAATGAAGATCACCCATGATACTACAGTAATGCTCTAAGTAATCCACTTCTTAACCACAGCAGAATTATGGATAACTTTTCAGGAGAGCTTTCCGATGAATGGCAACAAGCCATATTTCCGACTAAATCCTGAAAAGTTACCCATAATTCTGCTGTGGTTAAGAAGTCGATTACTTAGTGCATTACTGTAACATAATACTTGGCATAGAAAATATGGGATGCTTTCATGCCTGGATATAGTGTGTATGACATTTGCAAAATGAGGTCCCCAGAGGGTGAATTTAGTGATACATCTTTGTCTGTTTTTTTCTGAAGTTCAAAGTGGGTCATTACTTCTTTCATGACAGAAGCTGTGCTGGTTCAGCATTAAAGATCATGTGCATATGCACTCTCTTATTTTTGTGAGTTTCCCATAGGGAGCCTCGCATATATAAGAGAATGAACTGGCTTACAAGGTCAATATATTGTTAGGCCTATATATTCTCTTATATATATGTGAGGCTCCCTATGGGAGACTCATATATATAATAGAAAGCATTGGCACAGAGTTTTCTTTAATTTTCAGGAGGCTCCAGTCATGGAAGGGTTAAATACTTTTGTACAAACTGTATGATCAAGCCTTGAAATAGTGTGTCTGTCATTTGCAGAATGAGGTTCCCAGAGGGTGAATTTAGTGATGCTACCTGCGGGCTAGCATTACCAAATTCACCCTCTGGGAACCTCATTCTGCTGAGGTGTAAGCAGAATGAGGTCCCCAGAGGGTGAATTTGGTGATGCGGAATTAGGTCCCCAGAGGGTGAATTTGGTGATGCTAGCCCGCTATGCGGGGTAGCATCACTAAATTCACCCTCTGGGGACGTCATTCTGCAAATGACAGACACGCTATTTCAAGGCTTGCAGATAGACTTGTTGATGTGATAGAAATTATCGCCTCAGAGAGAAAAATGGAAAAAAGTGGGCAATTTCTAAGTTTAACTTGGGGCTTCAAGATTATGTGCCACTTTAAATGATATTATATGCTTCTCCAAATTTGGGAGTAATAGTCGGTCAAGTCCTTCTGTAGTTATTTCCCCTTCCCTGGGCGCCCCTGGATCTTCGAATTTAGTTATCAATAAATTTATTGAGCCACCAAAGCAGCTGTGATCCATGTTTAAATTATTAAATTTTCCATGTTTATCCGCGTGTTTGACAAACAAGATGCATCTTGTTAGTGGGACGGATTATAACGCAGCCTGCACTAACATTCCGTGGACACGGACGTTTAAATGACAGCTCGCTTTCTACTGCTGCGGGACTGTTTACACAGACCGGGAAACCTTCCCAGTTAGCCATTGATCTTCAGGAGAGTTCCAATAGATGATAATTCTGCATAACATCCTGGGTCATTAAAGACAAATTGTGTACAACTGTTTGCCTATTTCATCGACATCCCACGATGTACATTAGTACATGTCCTGTCCTGTCGATGTTAGAGATGGGGGTTTCAAATTCCAACAACATCTACATGTCCTGTCTTGTCCTGTCAATGTTAGAGATGGGGTTTCCCATTCCAACAACATCTACATGTCCTGTCTTGTTGAGGCCAGAGATTGGTGCTGACTTTTCGATTAACATCCCACAATATACATTACTACCTGTTCGATCTTGTCAATGTTAGAAATGGGTTTTCCCTTTCCAACAATATTTACATATCCTGTCTTGGTGGAAGAGATGGGTGAAGCCCATTATAATGGCAATAAAACTTATCCCGTCAAATATTAACGCTGTAGCTATCAACTTAATTCCCATTCATGATCTTCATGTGTATGGATGTCCAGCTTAGATACCATTTCAAAAGTCTTGAGCCGTATGCTGATTTTAGCTTGCTACAGTAATGCCCTAAATAATGGACTCCTTAACCACAGCAGAATTATGGGTAACTTTTTAGGATTTAGTCGGAAATATAGCTTGTTGCCATTCATCAGAAAGCTCTCACTGAATGGCAACAAGCCATATTTCCGACTAAATCATGAAAAGTTACCCATAATTCTACTGTGGTTAAGGAGTCAATTATTTAGGGCTTTACTGTAGGTTTGTTGAACCTTATGTCCAAACATTTCCTAGGAAACTTTGTGTCGATGAGAATTTAACCCTTTCTTGACAGGAGCTGCGATGTTGCAGCATTAATTAAATATCCTGTGCCAGTGCATTCTCTTATATATTCAAGTCTTCCATAGGGAGCTTCACATATATAAGAGAATGCACTGGCTTACAAGGTCAAGGTGAATATTGTTAGGCCAAAATATTCTCTTATATGTGCGAGGCTCTCTATGGGAGACTCGCATATATAAGAGAATGCATTGGCACAGGGTTTTTCGCAAAATTTCAGGAAGCTCCAGTCATGGAAGGATTAATAAAGAAAAGGTTAAACATGTAACAGTGTCCTCAATGTGAAACTCTTCATTCGGTATAAATGACATTTTACATGTTATTCGTTTAGAATTCCCAGCGGACTAGCTTTTTAATTATTTTCTTGTCACATGAAGTATAAGGTCGTCTAGCCATTTCTATATGTTTCCAGTGTTTTCCTGGGTTATCGCCCTGTTATAAAGCCACTGCTGGAAATGTCATCATATGCCTATCTAAGCTCAGTAATTGCCTGCCTCGTCTAATGTCAAACGAAATCACTGCCTACAAATTGTCTGTCTACTCAACGGGCGATGATTACACACCAGTCAGCCTGATTGTTGAACCTGTCAAAACCACAGCAACGTCCCTCTGATGCAATCCTATGCTAGCTTTCGATACAGAAATGAGTCTTTCATTTTCATCTCACTGAAACATCACTCAGAGGTTTCGCGAAGCTTGGTGGTCTTTATAATCAATAGAAAACGTTTAACACTGAAGCCAGGGCCATAATATTGAGTATTCAACAGCATTCAAAGGCATTTCACAGAGAGAGTCATAAAAAGCGCAATTTGTACTTGATTGTTGTGATTATAGTGTTAGAACATTGGCAGTGTAAACTGTTATTATATTTAATGACAATATACAATCGGTCAGCGACCACCAGTCTGGTGAAAGTATCTAAATACCGTACACTAATATTATGTACTGACTATAGTGGACAGCGACCAAGATATTAGGGGCGTTGGAGGGGATATCACCAAATTTACCCTTTGGAAACATCATTCTTCTTAGGCCTCATCGTCTGAAGTATCTATAGTCTCAAATTAACATTGTTTGTAGTTACTTTTTCCCTTCTGGGAAGTTTCTATATCCCTTAATTTGCAGAAGATAAAATGCATAATCGAGGTGACTAATGGGTGAACATCACTAACTTCAACTGGGGAACTTCAATCTGATCCTACAGTAATGCCCTAAATAATCGACTCCTTAAACACAGCAGAATTATGGGTAATGTTTCAGGATTTAGTGAAATATGGCTTGTTGCCATTCATCGGAAAGCTCTCACTGAGCTTTCCGATGAATGGCAACAAGCCATATTTCCAACAAAATCCTGAAAAATTACCCATAATTCTGCTGTGGTTAAGGATTCGATTATTTTGGGCATTACTGTATGCTCATGAACCACCATGAGGGGGAAAAAGGATATCTCCATGGAACCGCTAACAATAATGATGTTATCAGATGAAGATGATGTTGAATTATAATATTTTATTTATTTTGCAGGTGAAGGTGATGTTGAAGTTAAGTGCCGTTCATGCGCCCCAGGGTGAACAGTCGTCCTCGTTCATGAGTGTCGACCCACGTAAGAAGCAAGTGACGCTCTTCGATCCTTCGGCAGGGAACCACTCTTCTGCATCTCAAGCTCATAAGAAGCAGACAACGGCTCCGAAGATGTTTGCCTTCGACACAGTGTTCTCCCCTGATGACTCGCAGGTAATTTTTCAGTAATGCCGTAAATAATCGACTCCTTATCCACAGCAAAATTATGGGTAATTTCTCAGGATTTAGTTGGAAATATGACTTGATGCCATTCATCGGAAAGCTATCAATGAGAGCATTCCAATAAATGGCAACAAGCCATATTTCCGACTAAATCCTGAAAAGTTACCCATTATTCTTCTGTGGTTAAGAGGCGATTATTTATAATTTTTAACTGATTTTGCTCATTTAACCTCAATATTATGCAGGCCTCAAAATATGGTGCTGGTCATTTGCAGAATGAGGTCCCCAGTGGGTGAATTTAGTGACATATTTTGCACACTGGGCTAGCATCGCCCAATTCTTTCTCCAGTGACCTCATTCTGCATGGCCTAATCTGCTAACCTATGCATAGATTTAAGTTCTCAGATGGTGAAGATGGTGATTTGCACCCATTGGGCACCACAATATTATTATTATGACAAACTAAACTAAAAAAGAAAGTTCTAAAGAAACTAAACAAAAAATTCATAGTTGATCCTGCATCTTCTGGCAATGACACATTTTCAAATTAAGCTGCCTCGGCAAATTAAAACACCTCGGCAAAAATCCACCTCCGTGAAGTATTCGCAGTGCTGTCTTCCTTGATCCAAAACAAGTGACAGTATGACATTATAAGATCGACATGTGGGTGTCAAGTGAAATGGGGAAATACCGGTAGTTAGCAGCGGACAGTCCTTACAAATTGCACGATCATTTTAGAATGACCTTGGAATATCACGATCAGATCAAAGAATCTAATTGCCCAACAGCACGACTGTCTTCTGTGAGTTAACATCAACAGGATCTCCATTACGGATTCATTTCAACTCAAAGGGCCAACAACATTCAATGAATGGCTCATTTTATAGGCTTTCGGTGTTAATTCTCCGGACTCTGTATTCTAGGAAGGTACTTTAGCATTCAGGAATTGGTATGTGGGTGGAGGGCAGATACATATGCATGATGACATTGGTGTCTCCAGGGGCTCGAGGACAGACTGGGCAACTGCCCCTCTTGGTTTCCACATATCACAGGGGTAGAGGAATGGGTGGATGGGTGTCGATATCTTTGACAAACATAATCTGATTTTTATCAAATTCGGTTGGTTTGTTCTACTCATGCACTAATTTTCTTATGCCACAACTCTGATGCTTACATCTTGTTACAGCTTCAAAGTGCTTGAAGATGTTAACCCTTTGAGTGCCAGGTCCGATTTTTGTATCAACCCATATACCCTGTGCCAATGCATTCTATTATATATGCGAGTCGACCATAGGTCGCCTTGCATATATAAGAGAATGCATTGGCCTAACAATTTTTTTTTTTTAATTTTTTTTTTTACAATTTTAATAATTTATTCTTATATTCTTTAACAGACTTATTTTGTAGGTTTAGGGCCGATGAGATCGGCCCCTGGCACTCAAAGGGTTAAAGATGATTCTGAGTTTTCAAATCCCTGTACTAGCTACGTACTTCAGGCTTTATTTTTGGCTGGGGGGGGGTTTCTTGTAGAACATAGCCTTGCACAAATCTCTGCTCTGGCTACTGCCCGCAGAGATCATATTCCACCAGTACAAAACCTGGGAACTTTTTTGAAGTTTTGCCAGGCAACTAATACGAAAATATAATGCAGGAATCTATTTCTTAGTTATTGTCTCTTCCTTAATAATGTACTTCATTAGTGAAGGTCCCAACTCGTAATTGCATGCTATTCTGTAACTTTTATCACAATAAACATTGAAATAATTACCCAGGATAAATTCCATGATTGTAAGTGACACAAAGCAAAATCGCTCTCACAGTCACTTAAATCATGAAATGTCAAGTTGGATCTTCACTTACAGTGAATTACATTATTAAGGAACAGATAATAACTTAGAAATATATTCCCCGCATTATTTTTTCGATTTTCTAAGGTTCCCTGTCAAAACTTCAAAAGTTTCCAGGTTTTGTATTGGTGGAATATGATCTCTATGGGCGTTAGCCAGAGTAGAGATTCATGGCATGATCTAAACTTAGTTCAAAAATACTTGGAGAGAAATCAACATTAAAACACTTAATACCAGTAGTAATGATTAGACCAACTATAACTGTAGAAATCAATACATAAACACTTAATACCAGTAGTACATTTGTCATTTGGGAGAAGCAAATTTATAAGAAGGAGGTTTGAGTGACAGGATGTATGGCGATAGGGCATAACGGTAGACAGAGGGACAGACAGGCCGGCTACAGGTATGATAGGTGAGACCTGGCCACAAATATATCATCACCGACCCTCCACCAACTAATGGATAAAACACACAGTGTGATCCCCTCAACATTAACTAACATTGGCTCCTCTCAATAGACTTTCAGTAGCTTACTACTAAGTCTTGTCTGGGTGCTTCAATGGCAGATAAATAGAGAGGTTCCATAATATCATGGTTGAGGGTTATTGCAGGTCTATCTATTTGAAAACTGCAAGAGTGCCATAATTGGTTCCATGGAACCTATAAACCCAAGAGCTTTGAAATCAGAAACTATAGAAAGTATTTTTACCAAGTGTTCTTTTAATAATGAAAAACACAAAAACATTATCATCGAAAATTTGATAGTCCGACACACACACACTATTGGATAATGACATGATTTCCGTAATATACATGTAGTATTATATGAAATATTTATTTATTTACAGTCTGAGGTCTGTAGCAGTGGATTGACAGAAATCGTCCAGTCTGTAGTCAATGGCGCTGATGGGTGTATATTCACATACGGTCATCCTAAAACAGGTCAGTGGTTTTAAAAGTTCAGCCGAATTGCTTCTGAAGCCAATTATTTATATATATATATATATATATATATCACGTTATCATTGCTAAGTGCTTGGAAATCTAATATTTGGCTGACTTAATGTGCTGCATGGGCTTAGTATCAATCAAATTCTTGGCAGATTTTGTGAAAATAAAAATAGGAACACATTCAGCTTTTATATGGAATTAAATGATCCAAAAACAAATATAAATATAAGAAAATAATGTTGTGGGTGTTATTATACAACAACTACAGTAATGCTCTAATTAATCGACCTCTTAACCAAAGCAGAATTATGGGTAACTTTTCAGGATTTAGTCGGAAATATGGCTTGTTGCCATTCATCGGAAAGCTCTCCCCGAGAGCTTTCCGATGAATGGCAACAAGCCATATTTCCGACTAAATCCTGAAAAGTTACCCATAATTCTGCTTTGGTTAAGAGGTCGATTACTTAGGGCATTACTGTACATGTGCACCCACTACATTCATTTCTTAATTAAAATTACTTGCATGCTTTTTCTCCAAGTATTTATTGTATGTATTAGAATGCTTTGGACTCTATTACTCTGAGTAATAAATTACTCTGTATGAAATATTCTCGCATTCCATATCTGTCCAGTGGATTAGTGCTTTCGCTTTGGTTCTTCTCATTGTAAACAAATATTAGATGTCTTTATGAACACATACAGAGTTACAAGTGTACTGCTGTTACCTACAAATGTAAAATACAATTCATGGTTAACCCTTTCATGATGGGAGCTGCGTTAGTGCAGCATTAAAAACTCTGTGCCAGTGCATTCTCTTATATATGCGAGTTTCCCATAGGGAGCCTCGCATATATAAGAGAATGCACTGGCTTACAAGGTCAAGGTAAATATTGTTTGGCCAATGCATTCTCTTATATATGTGAGGTGCCCTATGGGCGACTCGGGATATATAAGAGAATGCACTGGCTTACAAGGTCAAGGTAAATATTGTTAGGCCAATGCATTCTCTTATATATGCGATATAAGAGAATGCATTGGCACAGGGTTTTCGCAAAAATTCATGAAGCTTCAGTCAACAAAGGGTTAATCTCATTGAGGAGGTCATACGTGACCTCATTAATCTACGCCTGGGATGGAGGTCAGTTCGGATGAAATATGAACTAACTGACTAGCTTACGATCTGGGTTAATTGGGTGGGATTAAAAAATTATACCGTCAAAGCATTCTTATTTCTTCATCAATGGAGGTAGGAAATTAGTAAGATACCTGCGTTACCCTTCATACTGATGGTACCGAGCAGGCAGGAAGTTACATACCTGCAGAGTTATCCAGAAATTAACATATTGATAACAAAATACTCACTGACGAGTAGCTACTTGATGATTCCCATTCATTCATTTGTACGGATGTTGAGATAGTAATTCAATCTTAGGATGTTTGTTAACTGTGAAGGAGTAAGATATCCAGGATGCAATCCATAAATTAACATTTACATATGTTCAGCTAATACATGTATATATTATGACTTATTTACATCTCTTTGTAAACATGTGTTAAATAGTTACCAGGGTATACAATATTATCGATGTTTTGCTGTTGTATATTTATATTGTCTGAAAATTACAGCAAATGAAGATTAGACAAATCCAATTTATACTAAGAACTAAATAGGAGAATCCGATCAGACGTGAATGGGTTAATTCAAGTGTCCTACCAGTCACACAGTGATGGCTATCATTGCATTTTCAGCAGGTCAATCGTGGGTTGACTATGTCCTGTTATATATAGGTGGCTAGCCCTAAAACAAAATGTCATGTTTGTTCTAAATACGAACACACTAGCTAACTATTGGTTGAAAAATTTAAATATGAGAACAAATTATAGTTCATTCCTCAAACTTATTTAAGGCATGACATTTTTTACCATTATAAACTTTTTGTGTATGCCTCCCACACTCACCATGCACCTCTCCCACCCCACCATACAACCCCTCTAACCCCACCATGCATCCCCTCCAACCCCACCATGCACCCCCTCCCACCCCACCACCATGAACCACCTCCCACCCTCCACCATCGTGAAGACACCATGAAGAATACCTTATTCTAACATACACACCTACTGTAACTGCAATTAACAACTCTCCTAATGGGAGCAGACTGTGTGCCATTAATTTTGTCATCGGACTAGATTTATCCCCCTTCAGTGTGGAACGTAATAAACCATCCAGGTTGGTGTCTGTGGCAATTCATCAGACCTAAATATATAGAGGCATCCTTGTAACCAGGCCTAGATAATCACCGTTTGGCTTTTTGCCAAATTGGTACCATCTTCATTAGTGACTATAAAACTTAACTTTGCTGCGATCACAATCGTTTTGTGGCGTAATTCAGCGATCCATGATATAACATGTCTATAATAAACAGCTACTGGGCTATTTATATAGAAAAAACAGCTTGAAAATATGGTGCTGGACATTTGCAGAATGGGGTCCCCAGAGGGCGAATTTAGTGACTCTATCCCATATATTGGGCTTGCGTCACCGAATAATCCTCTGTGGACCTCATTCTGCATGGTCTCATCTGCTATGGGAGACCTAGACATAGATTTAAGTTCCTAGATTGTGATATATGCACCCATTCGGCACCTCGATTATGCATTGTGTCTACCAATTTGGGGATATAGAGAATCTAAACTAAAAAATAATAAGAAACTAAAATACTATTTAAAGGTACTCAATCCGAACAGAGGGTTCCCATCTCAACAGATTCCAACAACAACAATCCGATCAGAGGGTCCTATATTACTATTTCTTTGGCTTTGGGGGTAAAAAATATTTGATTCGAGTCGAGGAACCCATCAAACAAAGCTCAGAGTTATTAGATATTGATTTTTGAAATTTGTTATTTACTCGAGATGAGTACTAATAATTGCCTTCAACTGCCGTAATCTGCTCGGGATGTGTACACCAAAATCTATTCAAACAGACAAGGATGGATAACTCTAAAATCAAGTGGTAATAATAACGCAATTTTGACGGAGTTCTGGGCCAGAAAGTATTCCCGATAATGAAAAATAATATATTTCTAAAATCGATATCTAACAAATCTGAGCTTTGATGGGTGACTTCCTCGACTCGAATCAAATATTTTTGACCCCCGAAGCCATTGAAATAGTAATTGAAAAGAGTTTTATCGGATTGAGTACCTTTAAATTGATAATAAAGATTCTTATCACAGAAGATGAGGCCAGAGCAGAATGAGGTCCCCAGAGGGGGAATTTAGTGATGCTAGCCTGCTGTGCAGGGAAGCGCTACTAAATTCATCCTCTGAGGACCCCATTCTGCAAATTTTCAGCCCCATATTTTGAGGCATGTTAGTATTAACCCTTCCATGACTGGAGCTTCCTGAAATTTTGCGAAAACCCTGTCAAAGCATTCTCTCATGTATGCAAGTGTCTCCCACAGGAGCCTTGCATATATAAGAGAATGCTTTGGCCAAACAATATTTACCTTGACCTGGTAAGGCAGTGCATTCTCTTATATATGTGAGGCTCCTTAAGGGAGAGTCGCATATATAAGAGAATGCACTGGCACAGGATCTATAATGCTGCACCAGTCAAGCAAGGGGTGCTGTAGCTCATGTATGTGCCAGCGCCCCTGGTTAAATTAGTCTGGCAGTATCATGCCACAGGTAAATACTACATTAAATTGATATAAAACAGATTTTGAAAAATACGACTTTTATTAGCATTCAATTAATGGGGATGAAATTGGGCCTGTTAACAGCAGGGTGTCCGTGTGTTCTGTCCGAAGATGATGAACTTATCACTGATCCTGTAACAAGGGAGATAATCTCGAGCATATTCCTAGGTTACACTGCTGAGAAATGCTGATAGTCTGTTCTGTCAGCAGGTAATGTTTTAGCTGGCGTGCAGTCTCGTTGAATCTAATTAACTTACCTGGATTTACCTGTTTCGGCCTGTTTCACATTTATCTCGTTACCTGGGTACACAGCGGTGCTGAGTGGCATCACTAATTGTTGTAGAGATGCCGTTCCTTGCAGAATTTGAAAGAATAATACCGCAAATTGTTCACCCGTATCAAACCACGGCTGAAAAAGCTGAACGATGTTAGGAATCTTGGCAGAGGTTATAATGCCGATGTTATGTTATGTGACAGACTTGTCTAAAGGTGGCGCCGCTTTCCTTGTTATAACTTTTTCTTCACAATGCTCTACCGACGTCGTTCTTGAGATCCCATTTTCTCAATTGCATTCAATTAGGGTGTATTTTCATTGGTCCGTTGAAAACTGATCATATTATGTAATAAGTATGTTGGTCTGTCTGTCAACATTTTTGGTTTTCGGGTGATACAGTAGTGCTCTAAGTAATAGATACTTTCACCAGACTGGTGGTCGCTGACCGATTGTATATTGTCATTAAATATAATAACAGTTTACACATCCAATGTTCTAACACTACAGTAAAGCTCTAAGTGATCGACTTCTTAACCACAGCAGAATTATGGGTAACTTTTCAGGATTTAGTTGGAAATATGGCTTGTTGCCATTCATCGGAAAGCTCTCGGGGAGAGCATGAATGGCAACAAGCCATATTTCCGGCTAAATCCTGAAAAGTTACCCATAATTCTGTGCTGTGGTTAAGGAGTCGATTACTTAGAGCATTACTGTAACTTTAGTATTCTTTTTCGATTGACTAAAAACTTGGAATGTGGTTTAATCACAGGAAAACACCAGTAAATTTTGAATATTGGGTCAGTCCGATAAATTTTGCTGAGTTAGATCCCTTATTGGACTTAGAATATGCATATTTTTCATTTCTTTTGGGAGATGTCTGCCTGACATGGATACATGTATAATGATATCTTAAATACAAACATATGAATTCCATACCTTACATTACCTTACAGGGACATGGCTTGAGATTCTCTGTTGGGGGGGGGGGGGGGTCAACCTTGAAATTTCCAAATCAGACCAAAAAGTTAATGGCATGAGAAGTGAATCTTTTTTGTGAATATGTGACTAAATTTGCTGTCCTACCTCACATTCATACCTTCGCCCAATCAGCGAAACATACCGTTTCCCATCGCTATGTGATTATGTTAATACAAAAGTTTTTCTTTATTTCTACGAAATGCGAAAATCTATTAATCCCTGTATTAGACAGAGGCCAATGTAACAAAGCATTACCAGAGATCTATATAATATCTCTGGCATTACCTTTAAGGCTGCAGACGTCTAATAATTATGGGACCTCATCACTACAAATTATCTATGTGTTGTAACTGACAAATTTCATTGGCAATGAGCGATTCCTTCTGCCCAGATATATAATCAGAGAATACCTTTCCCTGTGGGAAACCTCGGACTACACCCAGAGGAAGTAGTTCTAGAGATATCACGAACTGTTTGACTGCCAAACTCATTTATAACTAGCTATTAATTAAGCTATGTCCCTGGTGGGAAAAAACAGTACATCGATGATATATGTCGTTCTAATTACTGCCAAATCCTATCTAATTGCTTCATAGTGTTCTCCGACAAAAAACATGCCCCAACTTAATTACTGCAAACAGAACCATCCATAATGTCTATTGTTTTCGTTGACCGAGTTCACGTACTTCTGCTGATTTGCGTGTGGTACATCCCATCATGATCTATGATATTACAGCTACTGTTGTTCTGCCCCTCATGGGTGTGGTACGTCCCATCATGATCTATGACTATGATATTACAGCTTCTGTTGTTTTGCCCCTCATCTGTGTGGTACGGCCCCATCATGATCTATGGTGTTATGTATACAGCTACTGTTTATCTACCCTTGTTTCCTTCTAACCTCCTGAATATTCTTCAATTCATGACAAGAAAGATAATTATTAATGTCTCACTTCCAATAACAATAGAAGATTTTATTAAACCTTTTATTTTGATGACTGGTTGTTTTAATACAGTAATGCCCTAAATAATCGACTCCTTAACCACATCAGAATTATGGGCAACTTTATAGGATTTAGTCGGAAATATGGCCTGTTGCCATTCATCGGAAAGCTATCAGTGAGAGCTTTCCGATGAATGGCAACAAGCCATATTTCCGTCTAAATCCTGAAAAATTACCCATAATTCTGCTGTGGTTAAGGAGTCAATTATTTAGGGCATTACTGTATTAAAACAACCTGTCATCAAAATAAAAGGTTTAATAAAATCTTCTATTGCTATTGGAAGTGAGACAGTAATAATTATCTTTCTACATAATCGCTTGGTGACAACGTCAAAACAAATTAGTTCCCGGCTTATATTAATCTTTTCTATACTAAAGCATCATTGATGAGTAGTTCCCATAGGAAATGTTCAGATAATAAGTTCAACAAATGACCATTTGCTGCACTTATTATCTAAACTTTTCCCTCAATAAATAGGGCTCCTTCTGCTCTTTTATTTATCTGTTGTCTGTATTTATCACCTTAACATCCCTCCAAATGAATAATAGATCATTCCAAGGTATTATTTTATAACTGAATGGGAGAATCCATTTAGTACTGAAAGGGTTAAATGTGGTGTGCAAACAACATGTATTCAATGGCTGTGATTAAGTTGAATACATGTGGACTAAATTTGCCTAAAAAATTTGCATTCAACAAGTGCATACATTGCTTTATTTGGGATGACAAGGCTGATTTGTAAGATTCGGGTCCATTATTCATATATGCATTAGCGTAAGCAAATCTGATCATATTACAAATCGTGTGATTTAATAAGACGGCCCTGAGCCTGACCATCACTAATACTAATTTGATCACGATCCACAGGTTTTTCGCTCCTAATGCATTAGAGTCATCAAAATTCCAACACTTGAATCACGCACGGAAGGTAGAGCCCTCTGAGTCAGAATTATAATCACATTAACAAACTTTGGGAGATGTTGCAGTCCATTTATCGTGAGTGCTGATCGCGAGACCGTAACTCACGTTAGAATCAATGCATTAATTGAATAACTCCCAACACCAACTTTTCATTTCCCCGAGATAACAAGGTTAACAATACCGAGTGGTCAGAGTAACTGTATTTTCCAGGTTTTTCAATTAATCTGCTTCCTTGTTTTATTTTGACTGCTTGACACGGTTAACCCTTAGATAACAGAATAATCGCTGATGGGTTTTAAGACCATTTGGCACGGAAACATGAACTTGTCATTTTGGTCAAATGCAGGGTTGCCGAAAGTAAAGAGGGGCAGCATGGCATGATCTTTGTTATTTCATTCTGAACACCTCAGCGGAGTGTTTCACATCACTTTAAGCTTCTTTTATCGAATTTGGACTGAAGCTTTACGAAAACTCTGTGCCAATGCATCCTCTTATATCTGCAAGTCTGCCATAGGGAGCCTCGCTTATATAAGAGAATGCATTGGCCTAAC
This sequence comes from Siphonodentalium dalli, assembly GCA_032622095.1. Lineage (NCBI taxonomy): Eukaryota > Metazoa > Mollusca > Scaphopoda > Gadilida > Siphonodentaliidae > Siphonodentalium > Siphonodentalium dalli. Next base: position 177,510,544 of record CP136066.1, read on the forward strand.
AATATTTACCTTGAACTTGTAAGCCAGTGCATTCTCTTATATATGCGAGGCTCCATATGGTAATTAATGCTGCACCAGCACAGATCCCGTCATGAAAGGGTTAAAGATCCTTTGCCAGTGCATTCTCTGCACTGGCTTACAAGGTCATGGTAAATATTGTTAGGTAAATATATTCTATGCATTGGCACAGGATTTTCGCAAAATTTCAGGAATCTCCAGTCATGGAAGGGTTAATGATGCAGGCAGCAATTGCAGCAGTCTATCCGGTCCATCCACCTGAGGTTTCTACTCCCCAATAGGTTAAATAAAGAAGCAACTATGTGCACTCAATAGATTGGTTAGGCTGACGTTTATCTCGGAAAATGACTGTTTAAATCCTATTAGGACCTGGGTATTAATGGAGCATTAATTGTATTGGGAATCATAAACGATCCCCAGAATAAACAACACGGTGTGAGAGGCAGTAGGCTGAAATAACGCTGCATCATATTTACGTCCATTTAAGACAATAAAATCTGCCACATGCTGGATGCGAACCTTTGACTGTATTAATTTTTTGCTCTCCTGGGCATGACTAAATGGAATGACTCCTAAAAAAAACTATATTACAATCTAATCTATCAGAAGTATTGTGTGATTTGCATTGAAGTTATTGGTTCATTGCCCTGGTTTCTATATACTTTGTACTCAAATGTGCAAATTTTACGACCAATTTCTACAGAAGTATGAGTTATGGCCCCTGATAAAAGCATTTCTTTAATGCTCAATAGCTTGTGTTATAATATTTCCCACATTTTGACCTCTATTATCTTGACACATTTGTGATGCAGGCAGGGGAATCCGAAGCAAGTCTGAGTTTAGTGTGCCTGTCATTTGCAGAATGAGGTGCCGTACAGCAGGCTAGCATCACCAAATTCACTCTCTGTGAACCTTATTCTGCTTAGCCTTAGGCCTCATCTGCTTTGGGAGACATAGACTCAGATTGAAGTTCCCATGCGGGATAGCGTCACTAAATTCACCCTCTGGGGACTTCATTCTGCAAATGACAGACACACTAAACTCAGACTTATGGGATAAGAGAATGCACTGGCACATGATCTTTAATGCTGCACCAGTGCAGCTCCCATCATGAAAGGGTTAATAAAAGATTCCAAAATCAGATGAAATTAAGTGATATATATAAACTTAAAACCTCCCACCCATTCTGATTTTATTTATAGGTCTCGTTTGAGCATGTCAGAATTTTGTTTTGTGGTCATTAATAACATTTCATTTTGTTTCCAGGTAAAACATATTCGATGATCGGCAATGACTGCAGCTCACAGTCCCTGGGCGTGATGCCATGCGCCATCTCATGGTTGTTTAAGCTGATTGGTGAACAGAAGGATCACACGGGTGCCCGGTTCTCCGTGAGAATATCTGCGGTGGAAGTTGTTGGCAGGAACGAAAATCTCAAAGATCTACTCAAAAGTGTTGCACAAGGTAAATATTTACTTAACCCTTTACCCAACAACGGCCCTGTGCCAATGCATTCTCTTATATATGCTAGTCGACCATAGGTCGCCTCGCATATATAAGAGAATGCATTGGCTTAACACATTAAAAATTGTTAAAGAATGTAAGAAAAAATGGTAAAAAGTGTTAAAAAAATATTTTTTTTAGGCCAATGCATTCTCTTATATATGCGAGGCGACCTATGGTCGACTCGCATATATAAGATAATGCATTGGCACAGGGCATAACTGTGACCATCACAATGTGGTCAATGAACCGGTTCCAATGATATCCATATGTGTATGGTGTTATTGAGACAGACCGAAGATAGTTTAGGCTGTTGAAGCTTTATTTGGGCATTTTTGGCCGGTTTGTTGGGTAAAGCAGGGTAAAGGGTTAAATTAAACATGGATGTGGCATACTTGTATATTAACTTTCCCATTACTGGAGCTTCCTGAAATTTTTGCAAAAACCCTGTGCCAATGCATTCTCATACATATATGCGAGTCTCCCATAGGGAGCCTCGCATATATAAGAGAATACTTTGGCCTAAAATATTTACCTTGACCTTGTCAGCCAGTCAGGGGCGCCGGAAGAGGGGGGTGCAGAGGGGCAGCTGACCCCCCTGCCCTTGACCAAGGGGGCGAGCGGGGGCAGGACTTGCCCTTTTTCTGGAGACAGAAAATGCTTTTTGTGTGTTTAATCACGTGTTTTTACAGCAAAATGTGACTTTTTGGGTCCAAATACCACCAATTTCACAAGGAATATTAATTTTTTGTCAATTTTATCACAAAACGGCCATAAAAACCGACAAATACCATTAAAATAGGGATTTTTGCCACAATGAATTTATGGTTATTTTTCCGAGTTTGCGGAGAAAATGCCCTTTTTTGTGGAAAAGTGCCCTTTTTGTAGGCTCTGCCCCCCCTGCCCTTGGATGCTTCCGGCACCCCTGAAGCCATTGCATTCTCTTATATACACGAGTCTCCCTATATCCCCGGCCCCAATCCCATACAAAAATTTATGTTATCTTTTTCAACATATTTTGTTCTCAAAAGACAAGAATGTTTTCCAAGTCAAAAAGAAAATAATAATCTCAGAAATTTATTTATGTTATAAAGTCATTAAACTACGAGAAACACACTTTCTTAGAGGAAAAATTATTGAGTCTGAGTGAGACGCTGTTGAGAGACAAACTATGAGAAATGTACTCCCCAATGTATTCACAGCGATCTTATAGGCACCTCTACCAACTAGACCCCTGCAATCATTATTTCATATATCAATTTATAATATATCAGAACAGGAAAACAAACATTTAAAATTGATTTGCTAAAATTTTGTCCCTCGTGAATTAATAGCATCTATGAGAAATATGTGATTCTTGTACATTTTGACAGTTATGTTACACATCTAGTGGAGTCTGTAGCTCCCCGAATCCGGAAGGGCACCAGTATAACATCAATCCCTTATATTTATGTAAATTTAAATGAAGAGTGCTGGATTTTTGCTGATTTAGCCAAACACTGATGTGGCGATCAATAAACTAACTTCATCATATTTGTCAGTTAGGTTATGAATTTCCTGCACAGTTAATAGGAATTCTGCTCGATTATGTAATGCGAGTCATAATTAACAACCTGTGGTATAAATAATCCCCTCCCTAGTGCGCAGAAACATCCCCTCTGCAACTAACCCTGATTCGGCCATGGGTACCTTGTTGAATGTTCACAAAACACCCTATGTTTGTGACATCCTCATCTGTTCGAATCCCAAATTGATCCACATATATCAACAATCTATCTGTTATCCCCAGGGACCAGCCTAGAGGTCTCAAATTGGGAGAAGTCACTACCCCCAGTCGCCCCCCCCCCCCCCCCCCCCCCCCCCCCCATTGCTGTTGTTAATACTTCTACAAAACATCCCCTTGGGTTGTGATGCCATGGTCATTCTCTATAAACATTATCTAATTATTTGATAATCAGCTGTATTCTCCATGGCACATCTCATCCGCTCCTAACCCCAAGTCTGCCACGGATTGTCCACTTCTTTTACAGTAATGCCCTAAATAATTGACTCCTTAACCAATCACAGCAGAATTATGGGTAATTTTTCAGGATTTAGTCGGAAATAATGCTTGTTGCCATTTATCACTGAGAGCTTTCCGATGAATGGCAACAAGCCATATTTCCAACTAAATCCTGAAAAATTACCCATAATTCTGCTGTGGTTAAGGAGTCGATTATTAAGGGCATTACTGTATATCTTTAACCAAGTCTGGATTTATAGTGTCTGACATTTGCAGACTGAGGTCCCCAGAGGGTGAATTTAGTGACGCTATCCCACACAATGGGCTAGCATCACCAATTCACTGTCTGGGAACCTCATCCTGCTTAGGCCTCAACTGTTATGGGAGACCAAGGATCAGATTGAAGTTCCCCATTTGGTGATGTTCACCCATTATTCACCTCAATTATGCCTTTTATCTTCTGCAAATTAAGGGCAATAGAAACTTCCCAGAAGGTTAAAAAGTAACTACAGGCGATGTTAATTTGCTACTATAGATACTTCCCAGAAGATGAGGCCTAAGCAGAATGAAATCTGAGTTTAAGTCTTCCATAGCAGAATTAGGTCCCCAGAGGATGAATTTGGTGATGGTAGCCAGCTGTGTGGGGTAGCATCATTACACTCACCCTCTGAGGACCTCATTCTGTAAATGTTCGGCACCATATTTCCAGGACTGTTCAGTTTTAAAAGTGTTAAAAAAATGACGCTGTGAACACTAGAACCCCTTGTTATACAGTAATGCCCTAAATAATCGACTCCTCAACCACAGCAAAATTATGAGTAACTTTTCAGGATTTAGTCGGAAATATGGCTTGTTGCCATTCATCGGAAAGCACTCAGTGAGAGCTTTCCTATGAATGGCAACAAACCATATTTCCGACTAAATCCTGAAGAATTACCCATAATTCTGCTGTGGTTAAGGCGTTGATTATTTAGGGCATTACTGTACAAGAGCCATCCTATACCACACACCTGTTTGGAAAGACTCAGCTATTATGGAATGGGCTGAGCCGCATGATCTGGAGTATTTTTCAGTAACAGCCGTGTAATAAAATAAAATATCTGTCCATAGAAACTGAACCGCATGGTAGAGGTAGGGGAGCTGTGAATAGTGTGTCTGTCAATTGCAGAATGAGGTCCCCAGAAGGTGAATTTAGTGATGCTATCCCGCACCCTTCTGCTTAGGCATCATTTTCTGGGAAGTATCTATAGTCTCAAATTAACATGGTTTTTAGTAATTTTTTCCCATTTGAGAAGTTTCTATATCCCCGAATTTACAGTTGATGCCTAAGCAGAATGAGATTTGGTGATGCTTGCCTGCCGTGCAGGGCAGTATAACTAAATTCACCCTCTGGGGACATCATTCTGCAAATATCCTGCACCATATTTCCAATTATGAAAGGGTTAAAGAAATTACAATGTGAACACTAGAACCCCTTATTATAAATTGCTGACTTTGAAGAGCCATCCTATACCACACACATGTTTGGAAAGACTTAGCTATTATGGAACGGGCTGAGCCGCATGATCCGGAGTATTTTTCAGTAACAGCCGTGTAATAAAATCAAATATCTGTCCATAGAAACTGGATCGCAGTGTAGGGGAAGGGGAGCTGTGAATATTGGATCCCCTGCTTAGAATACAAGCATAATTTCATCAATCATTGCTTGCATATTGAGCAGCATCTTGAGCTGCACAGGAAATCGTATCCTCTCTCTCCTCACGCTATAACTTGACAAGGTAGGGTGTCGCATATTGCTGGCCGCGTAATCCCATTTACTGCTACACCTTGTTCGTTGATCGCTCGTGTCCCCGATCGAAGCTGTTTGTACGCCCTGGAACATATCGCGCCTATCATAACAATTGATCCAGTGTTATTGATTGCTATAGCTTTTTTTTAAATTGGAATTTGTAACAGATTTTGCCAATTTAAAGCACAACATGGCCACTCAATAATCAGGGCTTATAATAAGGTAGACGTAAATCGTGTATTGTGTTAACCCTTTGGCGAGTAGAATGACATAAATGTCGCCGTATGGTTCGCGAGTGGAACGACATATAATTCATTTCAAGAAGTGTCATTTTTATGTAGGCATAACTTCAATTAATCATCTGATTTATAAATTAATTGTATAGGAGATATTTTGATTAATATACTGTCCTAATGTATAAGTGCAATAGATTATGATAGCACACGTAAACAGAAAATATACAAAATAAAAAAAATTAATTGGACCCTTTTGACCCGAACTCGTTAATAATTTTTGCTATGACATTGACGTTAAATTCACGCATGACGTCATGTATATGACATTATAAATACTCGCCAAAAGGGTAACCCTTTGAGTACATTCAATTACTGGTCAAGTGGTGTAATAAAATAACTCAACCTATGTGTTGATGAATGATGGTTGTCATCTGTTTGTCCGTCAGTGTCATGATGACAAATACGTCAGCAGTGAGCTAAACTCTTTCTATTAATTGGTGGGAAATGTTTAGATAATAAGTTCAACAAACAACCTGTGTTGAAAATCTTGGAAAAAATGGACAGGTTTTTAGTGATAATGGAGAATACCTGGGTAAAACATGCTGCTAAAGTAAAATAAAAAATCTAGTGGTCTAAACTGTAACTAAGAATTGTTTACCATGATGGTTTCCATACTGATATAAGCTGAAATTTGCTGTTTTAAGTTCAATATTCCACATTAACCCTTTACCCAACAGACGGCCCTGTGCCAATGCATTCTCTTATATATGCGAGTCGACCATAGGTCGCCTCGCATATATAAGAGAATGCATTGGCTTAACACATTAAAAATTATAAAAATGTTAAAGAATGTAAGAAAAAAATGGTAAAAAGTGTTAAAAAAAGATTTTTTTTAGGCCAATGCATTCTCTTATATATGCGAGGCGACCTATGGTCGACTCGCATATATAAGAGAATGCATTGGCACAGGGTATAACTGTAACTATCACAATGTGGTCAAGGAGCCGGTTCCAATTATATCCATATTTGTATGTTTCTATTGAGACAGACCGAAGATATTTTAGGCTGTTGAAGCTTTATTTGGCCGGTTTGTTGGGTACAGGGTTAAAGGGGTTGCAGTACACTGAATCTCGCCATTTATGAGACCATTTCCTTTATATTCAACAGAATATTTGCAGTCATATATTAATGTTCATTATGATTACCATGTTGTTTGCATCGTTCATAGAGCACATGAGTGTATTCGGCACTAATCCATGGCTCAAATTCATCCATTTGTTGCATATATTCTGTTGAGTATAAAAAGAGATGGTCCCATGATAAATGGCCGGATTTAGTGTACAGTACCCCTTTTAAACCTAATTGAGTATTTACGTCTGTCTGTGTAACATAATTGAAAAAAGTTATTATTTTAATGTGGTCTATAAAATATTAGTGATGGTATGATCGAAAATGTACTGGAGAGTTGGTCTCTTAGTTCATGAAAAGTATGGAATTTCTCTGTGAAATATATGTACGAACCCTGATTTATGTGTCGAGGTCTATATTCTGTGTGGTCGCCTTTGATTCTTCATCAGCCGCAGCTTGAATACTTTAGGGTTAATTCATTTCGTGAAGTTCGTCTCTCAAGTTGACTTTTTATTTGGTTAATATGTGGCTTCATATTCTACAGTTAATTCATTTCGTGTAACTCGTCTCTTGTGTGTTTAATTTTACTCATTTAATGTGAAGCTTCATACTCAAGCCTTGAAATAGGGTGTCTGTCATTTGCAGAATGAGGTCCCCAGAGGGTGAATTTAGTGATGCTACCCCGCATAGCTGGCTAGCATCACCAAATTCACCCTCTGGGGACCTCATTCTGCTTACACCTCAGCAGAATGAGGTTCCCAGAGGGTGAATTTGGTGATGCTAGCCAGCTATGCTGGGTAGCATCAATAAATTCACCCTCTGGGGACCTCATTCTGCAAATGACAGACCCACTATTTCAAGGCTTGTTCATACTCCAGGGTTAACTCATTGTGCGGAGTTCATCTCTCAACTTTACTTTTTATTCGTTTAATCTGACAGCAGTACTTATCATCTGAGACACAATCTATTCTCTCCGAACTTCGAAATCAGACTCGTCGTAAATTACAAGAAAGCATCGTTTGCATACATTTTATAAGTTCTAGCGATTAAGCTTTAACTCACGAATCAATACAACTTTACTCCTTCTGACATAATATTGATGGGAAAACGAATTCTTCAAAGCTCCATCCTACATCGGTGTTATAAACTGAGGGCAACAACGAATGATAGGTAGACGGCGATCAATGATTGCTCGCGAGAGTGAATCTTATGATAAAAAGAGGCATTTGTCATTTGCCAAGACTCCTTTAACCCATTCTTTACTGAATGGATTCTCCCGTTCAGTTATAAAAGAGTATAATGGAATGGTCTATTATCTGTTTGGAGGGATGTTTTCATGACAGACGTCAAAGGATTTATTGATTCATTTGGAGGGAAGAATGTCCAGATAAGTTCAACAGTGACCTTATAATTCTGTTTAGGTTTTTAATTCCCCCCCCCCCCCCAGAATTTTCAGGCCTAACTTCTGACTGAAAAACATGCCATTTTCTGGAATGTGCTTTCTAGTGGCTTAACCCTTTACCCAACAAACCGGCCAAAACCGGCCAAATAAAGCTTCAACAGCCTAAAATATCTTCGGTCTGTCTCAATAGAACCATACAAATATGGATATCATTGGAACCGGCTCCTTGACCACATTGTGATAGTTACAGTTATGCCCTGTGCCAATGCATTCTCTTATATATGCGAGTCGACCATAGGTCGCCTCGCATATATAAGAGAATGCATTGGCCTAAAAAAAATCTTTTTTTAACACTTTTTACCATTTTTTCTTACATTCTTTAACAATTTTATAATTTTTAATGTGTTAAGCCAATGCATTCTCTTATATATGCGAGGCGACCTATGGTCGACTCGCATATATAAGAGAATGCATTGGCACAGGGCCCTTCTGTTGGGTAAAGGGTTAACCCTTAACCTGACTGGAGCTTCCTGAAAATTAGTGAAAACACTGTTCCAATGCTAGATCATGCCATGAATCTCTACTCTGGCTGACACCCGTAGAGATCATATTCCACCAGTACAAAACCTTGGAACTTTTTGACGGGGAACCTTATAAAGTCGAAAAATAACACCGCGAATATATTTCTTTGTTAATACTTGTTGTTTTTAATAGTGTACTGCACTGAAGGTGAAGGTACCACCTCGAAATTGCATTCTTTTCTGTGACTTTTCTGAGCCGATATCGCAATAAGCATTGAATTAATTACCCAGGAAAAATTCCACAATTGTAAGCGATGCAAAGCAAAATCGCTCAAAAATTCACTTTAATTGTGAAATTTTGATTTGGAACCTTCACCTACAGTGAAGTACATTATTAAGGAACAGATAATAACTAAGAAATATATTCTCCACGTTATTTTTTCAACTTCATAAGGTTTCCTGTCAAAACTTCAAAACGTTCCAAGGTTATGTACTGGTGGAGTATGATCTCTATGGGCGTTAGAATAGTGGATCTATTCCAATGCATTCTCTTAAATATGCGAGTCTCCCATATATAAGAGAATGCATTGGCCTAACAATATTTACCTCATGTTGTCAATGTTTCTATAAAAAAAAAGTATATCTTTCCACTGAATCCACTCTCCTTCATACTTTCCAAAAAATGACATCTGTGACACTGCAGCTGTTTAATGTCAGGTTGCACTAAAACAAATATACATTGAAAATTTACAACCAACAATTCTTTTCAAAGAATTTCTTTAAATTGAGACAATTTTTTTCACAGGTTGACCTCATTTCTTGTCCGCAATGTTAAGAACAATATTAAATTATTTCTGAGATGATGACGTGTTTTCTAAAATTCTACTTCAGGAAAAATATGCCCGTCTCAAAATGTCACCCAATTTAACTGAACTTCCAGACTGCCCTAATCAGTTGCTCTGTAACAAAGTCAGTCATTCTGGCTAACATTCCATATCGAACAGGGAATTTGTATTCAGTGTGTAGAATATGAGATTTGTTTACATCCCTCGTTGTCGTGGTCGCGAGACCTGATGTGATTAGACCCACCACTGCATGATCACTGGCTGGTAGGTTTATTAACTTTACTAGGTCCTCCAAAAGTTGACGAAATGAGATATATGCAAATAAGATTGTTCCTATGTAGAGTCTATTTTGGTGACCGGTTCCTAATTATAGGGCGGTAAATATACCAGGTCACAGTTGTTTCTCTAAGGAGGTCACATTGCAGTGGCGGACTCTAATTGGCACCGGAAGCAACCGACGACAAAGGGGCACAACTTCCAGATAAGGGCAATTTTTCAGTCAGCTATTGGCATAAATTCTGAAGAACACAGGTCCCTGACAAAATTTGCCATATCACCCAAAGAACTATAGTATGGACTTGTACAGTAGTTTTGTCGTTTTTTTGTGATATGTACAGGAATAGTACAATAGTACAGGAGAGCATTGCTCCGTTATTTTATCTAAATTATGTTTTATTTATTACATGGGGATAGTTTCAGGGATTTTCATATTGGACCACTTTCATCTCTGCTCTCCCATCAAATGTTCTCAAGCTTCCCCAGCATCACCCTGTGAATAAACCATTCCTTTTAGGACAGAATGAACTGAGACTCCATTTACCAAAGGGTTAACAAATCCCATTCCTATAGAATCACCTGCTGTGTTTAGGATCATGGCATCACGATAAACCTGTTTTCATTGAGATGTTCTGAGATGTTCCGAATTTTCTCAGTAACATGAGTTCTGTTGTTCCACCAACACATCAACAAAGTGCACATTCTTACCGCTAAAATCTTGAAGTAATTTTCTGGACGTGTGTCACGTATCAGGACTCCCGCAGTTCGGATCTTTTCTTTTAACAGCCGTCATATTTGTTTATTTAAATGCATCGCTGCGTCTTGCACATCATCACTACGATAAGGCGGCTTTTATGCAACAAATATTATCCAGTACAATGACACATTTATTAAAAAAGCAAAAACCATCAACAGCTATGTTTTTTCTCATGATGCTTAGAGATGTTATATCAATTTGAGTCATTTTGCTAACCAGACGTTCTTTTTTCGCACACTTTATCATCGCTTGGGTCATCAAGTTCAGGTCTTAATCCACACCCATGTGTGTACTGATTGGCAATCTAAACATAAATTGGCGCAATTTTGTCTCTTTTTTTCGCCACAGTTGCTAGGTTTATTACATATGAAGTCCTTAGAGTGCACTAACATCCTCTCACCAGAGATTCATTTGACTATTTTATGTGTGTTTCTGTTTCTGCTTTTTTCATCTGTTGAGTTTCAAGTATCTCATTTAGTTGGAGTGGTAAGTTTGTCTAGGAACATACAGTCCTCGTGTTCTATGCTATTTGTGTGAGAATTTATCTCGTTCTGGAATATTTTCAACATTCAGGTAATTTAAGGTGCTTTTTCATCAAATCAAATTTTAATATAATTTATATTTACGAAATATTATCATCCTAAACCACAGGGGATATGTATTATTTCTTTATATTTTACCTATTTTAAGGATTCATTATTCTAGTTAATTACATCAACATCATATGTTTATTAAAGCAAAATTTCTTCTTCAAGTTTCGAATTAAACCTAATACTTTCATGCTTCTGACACATTATGGAAACAAAATAGGTTTTGAGGTACACTAAGTACATGTACTTACATATGGACTTGATTTGTCTCAGAAAGTACATGTACTTAGTAATAGAAGTTTATTTAAAGATACACAGTCTAATCTTACGACTAATTGGTCTAACTTAACCCCTTAATGATGGGAGCAGCGCTGGTGCAGCATTAAAGATCGTGTGCCAGTGCATTCTCTTATATTTGTGAGAGAATGCATATAAGAGAATGCACTGGCTTTACAAGGTCACAGTAAATATTGTTAGGTCAATGCATTCTCTTATATATATGCAAGGCTTCCTATGGGAGACTCGCATATATAAGATAATGCATTGGCACAGGGATTCTGCAAAATTTCAGGAAGTTGCAGTCATGGAAAGTTTAAAGGGTACTTTTCAGCTTACCATGCAAAAGAATAAAGAAAAATACTTGCATTCACATCAATGTTATGTCACAAGCATCGCAAAAATATACAGAATCATCCATAGGTAATAAGCTGAAAACGATCGCAAGTTCATAATTGAGAACGCTCTTTATAAGGGACGATCATTGGAATATTTGTTAGACTGAACAATTTCAAAACGTGTTAAAACTTCCTCTTTTGAAAGTCTATATCTGGTCATCAAAACCTGATATAAATGGTCTCACATGTCCGATGTAATTATTTTCCTGTATAGAAATCATAGATGTAGGTTTTATGGTGTCAGACCATAGAGCTTTAACTTTTTTCAAATTGCTGTGCAACATGAGACAAACACTCTATTTTTACCTATCTGGGAAAATAGCTACCAGTATGTAAGTCGTTCTTTATTGTTAGATGCTATGGAGAATCCAATTTGAGATAATAATTTCTATCACATTGAAATCTGATGAAGTATTATTATACCCCCGACCCTCCGAAGGAGGATTTTGGGGTATATAGTGAAGACCTCTGTCCTTCCATTCCACCTTCCGTCCATCCTTCCGTCCATCCTTCCGTAACAAACATTTCACAACACAGCTCAAGTATTGATAGTGTCTCTAAATATAGCCAATATTGAGCATACAGTATGCTTGGCGTTGCCCTTGTTTTACCATGAATTGCCTTGAATTAACTTACTGATACATGATTTTATTAACCTAATAAATATCTTTCCAGGACAAGAATCTGGTGTGACGACAGCACCGAGTGTGTATCTACGAGAGGATCCCATCTGTGGCACACAACTGGAGAATCAGAGCGAGTTACGCGCCCCGACAGCTGAAAAGCAGCCTACTATCTGGATGCAGCGTTAGCGACCCGAACATCTCCAGGTCAGTGCCTTTATTAGACATTCTCACTCTTGTCATAATTCATACATGTGTATACAAGCTCTAGCTGTCCCCCCCCCCCCCCCCCCCCCCCCCCCCCCCCCCCCCGCCCTGGTCCGACATCCCTGACTACACATATACTAAAGAAACTTAATTGTAATTCTTACTTTACTCAGCATTAGGTGAGGTGAGTTAAACACATGTATACAAGCTCTAGCTGTGTCACTGCACACCTCCCCTCATCCCTCCCAATCCACATCCCCCTCCCGCCCTGCTTCAGCATCCCTGACTACACATATACTGAAGAAGCTTGTCGTAATTCATACTGTACTCAGCATCAGGTGAGGTGAGTTAAACACGTGTATACAAGCTCTAGCTGTCCCCCTCCCCCCCCCCCCCCCCCCCACCATCCCTGACTACACATATACTGAAGAAGCTTGTCGTAATTCATACTGTACACAGCATCAGGTGAGGTGAGTTAAACATGTGTATACAAGCTCTAGCTGTCCCCCTCCCCCACCATCCCTGACTACACATATACTGCAGAAGCTTGTCGTAATACATACTGTACTCAGCATCAGGTGAGGTGAGTTAAACATGTGTATACAAGCTCTAGTTGTTGCTGTTGGGAGGTTTAATTAAACACTGATATAGTTTATTTTTTATGGTGATTAAGTTGGTAGTCTGGACAGGTTATCAGACCAAGATATCTTCCTCAGAGATCTCTACAGGGGCAGTAAATTATTGCATGGCTGGTTCTGTCTGCTGCGAAATAAAAAAATTCCAATCTGAAGAAATTATGATTTGGTTAACACTTTACCCAACAGAAGGGCCCTGTGCCAATGCATTCTCTTATATATGCGAGTCGACCATAGGTCGCCTCGCATATATAAGAGAATGCATTGGCTTAACACATTAAAAATTATAAAATTGTTAAAGATTGTAAGAAAAAATGGTAAAAAGTGTTAAAATAATTTTTTTTTAGGCCAATGCATTCTCTTATATATGCGAGGCGACCTATGGTCGACTCGCATATATAAGAGAATGCATTGGCACAGGGTATAACTGTAACTATCACAATGTGGTCAAGGAGCCGGTTCCAATGATATCCATATTTGTATGGTTCTATTGAGACAGACCGAAGATATTTTAGGCTGTTGAAGCTTTATTTGGCCGGTTTTGGCCGGTTTGTTGGGTAAAGGGTTAAGCCTACGAACAGCACCTAGCAATAACTTATGTGTAGTGTTTGAAAAAGAACAGGTTCAGTATGAAAATTATGAAATGGGGCAAGCCTTGAAATAGGGTGTCTGTCATTTGCAGAATGAGGTCCCCAGAGGGTGAATTTAGTGATGCTACCCCGCATAGCGGGCTAGCATCACCAAATTCACCCTCTGGGGACCTCATTCTGCTTACACCTCAACAGAATGAGGTCCCCAGAGGGTGAATTTGGTGATGCTAGCCCGCTATGTGGGGTAGCATCACTAAATTCACCCTCTGGGGACCTCATTCTGCAAATGACAGACACCCTATTTCAAGGCTTGGAATGGGGTAAAAATTTGTGTTGGACATCATTTGGATTATATCATTTCAGTCCAAAAGTTGTAAAAAAGTATGCTTTTGGAAATCACACAACCCAACACACTTTTGACATGGTTCTTCTGTTATTTTGTTCTGAACACACCAGCAGAGTGTTTCATATAACTTTACCGCTAATGAATAAAGCAATACAAATCAGCATTTTTGATATTCAGTGAAGTCACATCTATAGGCAGAGTTGTTTGTTCACCTGTACTGCTATAACATGGGCATTTAGAACTATTTGTCATCAGTATGCAATTGATTATACCCTCATCCAAAAGATCGGGAGGTATACTGGATTGCGTCCATCCATCTGTCTGCTCATATATCTCAACCATGGGTTATCGGATCTCGATGAAATTTGGTATGCATGTTTGACATCAGGAGGGCTTTCAGTTATGTTGTTTGCATTTTCCGTTCAAGTGTTATCCCTCTTTGTTCATCTGAAAATGTTGAATTATTGTCCGTCCACTCATATATCTTTTTTGTCCCCCGACGTTTCCGTCGGAGGACTATAGAAATGACCCTCGTCCGTCCGTGTGTCTGTGCGTCCGAGATTGGGTACCTTCATGGTGTAATCAACTCCTCCTACAGTTTTAAACGTAGAGATTTGAAACTCTGGGATATTGTTCCTAACATGTTGGTGATTTGCAACATCTATATAGCTAATCAAAAATATAATTTTTTCCATATTTTTGGGGGGGTTTTCGACTTAGAAAATTTGGAACATTTTTGCCTTTTGGATGAGATTGGGTACCTTCATGGTGTAATCAACTCCTCCTACAGTTTTAAATGTAGAGATTTGAAACTCTGGGATATTGTTCCTAACATGTTGGTGATTTGCAACATCTATATAGCTAATATTTTTTTTATGGAGTTATTAACCCTTTTCGACTTAGAAATTTCAACTTTTTTTTTTAATTTCTTTAACAAAGCGGCATCGACTTGCCATGTTGTCGGGGGACACTGTGGTCTGCTGACCTTTTATTAAATTTGTTTTCAGTCATGCCCATTTTTCAATTGGCACCATGGCGGTTTCCCAGCACCCAAAGTGCAACTTCTTGTTTTAGTTTGTAACTCTAATTTTCAAATTTATCTGGAATCTCCTTACAGCCCTGTTAGTAATGTCAAATATCCCATTAAATGTCATCAGAAATGTTGTCTCTCACCTATCGTGATTGCACTGCTACATTATTTGCCGCTGTTTGCCAAGGAAAAACTCAGGTATGATAAAGCCTCAGCTTAATTACCAAGACTTGAATTAGTGTGTCTGTCATTTGCAGAATGAGGTCCCCAGAGGGTGAATTTAGTGATGCTACCCCACAGAGCAGGCTAGCATCACCAAATTCACCCTCTGGGGACCTCATTCTGCTGAGGTGTAAGCAGAATGAGGTCCCCAGAGGGTGAATTTGGTGATGTTAGCCCGCTATGTGGGGAAGCATCACTAAATTCACCCTCTGGGGACCTCATTCTGAAAATGACAGACACACTATTTCAAGGCTTGTTAATTACCATCAAGCGCTTCCACGACTAATGGATTCCGTAAGCACGCTCCAAAATGCTGATGACTCCAAGATCGTTAACAGGTAAATTAAAAAGCCTTATGGCGGGACCAGAAAGTTATGGAGAGAGAATTAATGTTATAATGGAATGAAGAGACGGGTAGATTTGAGCGAATGCCAGATTAGAGTTTGTAATGTATACGCCTTATTTATAGATGATGAAGAGGCCCGATCGTCACACATGCTGTTCACTCTTCATGTTTACCAGTATCGGATAGAAAAGACCAACACAAAGGCCGGTTTACCTGGAGGTAAGATCATTTTACCTGTCTGCTAATTAATTTCTGATTGCAATTTCGTTCTTTGATGTTTGCATTTTGTGCAGTGAAACTTGGGTGGTGTTATTTCGGTTTACATGGTAACTTAAATTTTTTGTAAGTTTCTATGATGTCATGTTTTAAGTACTGTGCAATTTGCTACAAATTATTTTTGCTAGTTCATTGGTAAATATAACTTTTTAGCTAAACTGGTACTAAGTCTCCAATAGACATTTCTAAAATAGTATGGGTGGTGCTCCACAGATTTGCATAGTCACTTAATTTTTTACGGGTTTCCGTGCTGTCCTGTTTCAGTGTTTTGCAATTTGCTACAAATTATTTTCTTATTTTATTGGTGGGTGAATACTATTTTTTTCTTTACAAAAGAGTTAGTAATTTGCAGAAATATTCTTATTACTTCTACGCGATCGACGATCACAAGTTTGGATGGTTACTGTGATTATGGTTCTCAGTATCTCAAATTTATTGATTAGGACATCCAGAATTAAACACACATTGATTAAAGGGGTACTGTACACTAAATCCGGTCATTTATGGGACCATCCCCTATTATATGACTTGAGTTATTAACTCATTTTCATTATAATTACCATGTTATTTGCATCGTTCATAGAACACATGAGTGGCTCAAATTCATTCATTTGTTGCCCATATTATGTTGAATATAAAAGGAGATGGTCCCATAAATAACCGGATTTAGTGTACTGAGTACCCCTTTAAGAGTACTCAGGATTTCCAGGCTTTATGAAAAGTATTAAATTATATATGCATTTCTCGTTTTGGATCAATTGGATAATAATTATTAAATTCATTGAAAGAAAGAAAATTGCATAGTGGGACTGGGCCCAACAAGATAAAATGCTAGCGTCCATAATCTTTCTGCGAGTCTATAAACTCACCACAGAAAATGATCAGGCCAGAATTTCCCAAAATTCATCTAAATGACATGAACTGATGTGCATATTAGCTGGGATTTGAATATAGAGGGTATTCTAATCATCATATGCTGGTCCTGGTACCACAATCAACATTTTGGATATCCTGTGTTCTCGAGTGAACATTTTGGAGATCATGGGGTACCCCAATCAACAATTTGATATCTTGGGGAACCCTAATCAACATTTTGGAGATCCTGGGTACCCTGGTCAACAGAACCAAATGAACTCGATCCTGGGTACCCTGGTCAACAGAACCAAATGAACTCGATCAGTTCAGCACATGTTAGTCAAAGTTGGCTACACAAAGTTACCATTACATTTTTGTGTGCAAATTTCGCTGTTCTCTGACATCGCTGAAGAAAAAATTATATCTGACTAATTCATTCTGCAAAGATGAGGCCAGAAATGACAGACTCATTCACCCAACCGTGTCTGTCTCAACAAATGTTAGGTACATCACCATCCCCCAGTAGCAATAAAGAAGATGATTAATAAGCAATATAACCTAGTCTGGATGGAAACTTTTTATACCTCTCTCCTTCTCAACACCCCTCCCCTCTGAGTTTTACCACCAGATTATAAACAAACTTCCATAGTTAATTATTGCTGATAGAAGTGAATTCTCACTAACATTACCTCTTATGGTCCCGAATACATGTAATGTTTAACTGCACTGAATAATAAATCCTCTTCATTTGGAAATTCGAGGATTTTCATTCAGGAATTTGTGAAATCATGTCTCCATCACAAATTTTTTGCAAATTTTGATTTTCCCTTATAACAATAATTAATTCTTCCAAGATGAGGCCAGAAATGGTAGAATTATGCAACCAACCATGACTTCTCAACAAACTTTAGGTACATCACCATCCTGGGCAGCAATAAAGTGGATGATTAATAAGCAATATAACCTAGTCTGGATGGAAACTTATTCACCTCTCTTATTATCAACACTCCTCCCTTCTGATTTTCACCTTTAGATTTTAAACAAACTTCCATATTTTATAGCGGATAGAAGTGAATTCTCACTAAAATTACCTCTCAAGGTCCAGAACTGTAATGTTACACTGCACTAAATAATGAATCCACTTAATTTGGATAATTGAAGATTTTCATTCAAGAATATGTGGATTCATGTCTCCATCACAAATTTTTTGCAAATTTCTGTTTTCCCTGACAACAATAGAGAAAGAAATGACTAATTCATTGTTCCAAGATGAGGCCAGAAATGGCAGAATTATGCAACCAACCATGACTGTCTCAACAAACTTTAGGTACATCACCATCCCAGGCAGCAATAAAGAAGATGATTAATATTGTATCGTAGAAGCAATATATCCTAGTCAGGATGGGAACTTATTTACCTATTCCAATCTGACATAATACATTCATCTCCAAGTCTTTATTATTCATTTTGTTTATACTGTTTGGGAACATAAACAAATAAGAGCATATCCCTGATTATATTGGGCTGTAATGCAGGAGGTGTTTTATGCTCCCGGGCTTTCAGTTTGACATATTACATTCATTCCTGACGTTATTACCTATATTCATCTGACTGATCCTCCCTTTATGATTTAAATTGCTCTTAACTGATCTACGCCTGCCATTACACAAATGCCTTCCTTAGGTCAGTCTGCCCTAAGGACCAGGCTATATATAATTTAGTTAACTGTTGAATTTTTTGTCAAGGAAGTGGGGGAGCGGGCATAGCCGTACAGGCCGGGGGATGGGAGGACTGCAGCCACCACCAAACACCCCCCCCCCCCGCCAATGTTTCGAAAGCTCAAAATTCGGACAACTTTGAGCTTGGGTGATATTTTCGGTCAAATTCGGGGGAAATTGTCGCAAATTACAGTATTTTTCACATTTCTGCCTTATTCATATCATATATTAAGGTTAGTTTCAATTTCTACCCTAAATCACCCTTCTACCATCCAATAAGCATATATGCAATACAAGAGCCTATATATAAATCCATGAGTAAGTACAGTAATGCCCTAATTAATCGACTGCTTAACCACAGCAGATTTATGGGTAACTTTTCAGGATTTAGTCGGAAATATGGCTTGTTGCCATTCATCGGATAGCTCTCGGGGAGAGTTTTCTGATGAATGGCAATAAGCCATATTTTCGACTAAATCCTGAAAAGTTACCCATAATTCTGCTGTGGTTAAGCAGTCGATTAATTAGGGCATTACTGTACACCATTAAAGTGATGTGGAACACAGTATGGTGATAAAATAGAAACGGAGAATTTTGGAGTAATTTTTACAGATCATTCTTATATATGAATTAAATGCAGTGAATCTCGATGGCGAAATCATTTTCGTTAGTTTATCGCCGATAGATGCGTCCCGAATCAAGTAGTAAATATTTACAATTTAGCATTGTTCAAGCGAAGTTTTCTATGGAGTGGGATGGTCGATTTGCTTCAAATTTTCAGTGATGTTAGTAGAATGTTACATTCCTCCAGTTGGCATAGTGCCCGATTACTAACTTAACAGTTTCACAAACCCGAATAAGTACATAATATGTCTTTAACATCAGTAAATACACTTTGTATATTTTGTTTGGTCATGTACATACTGGTATATGAGAGAGAAGTCACTCTCACTCGGACAAAAATAGGGAGAAGTGGCACATTTTAGGGATAAGATATCTCCCAAGTCGCCCTCCAGGCTGGTCCCTGTTTCCTAAGTCGCCCTCTAGGCTGGTCCCTGTTTCCCCGAGTCTCCCTCTAGGCTGGTCACTGTCTCTCAAGTCACCCTCTAGGCTGGTCCCTGTTTCCCAAGTCTCCCTCTAGGCTGGTCCCTGTCTCCCAAGTCACCCTCTAGGCTGGTCCCTGTTTCCCAAGTCGCCCTCTAGGCTGGTCCCTGTCTCCCAAGTCACCCTCTAGGCTGGTCCCTGTTTCCCAAGTCGCCCTCTAGGCTGGTCCCTGTCTCCCAAGTCACCCTCTAGGCTGGTCCCTGTTTCCCAAGTCGCCCTCTAGGCTGGTCCCTGTCTCCCAAGTCACCCTCTAGGCTGGTCCCTGTTTCCCAAGTCGCCCTCTAGGCTGGTCCCTGTCTCCCAAGTCACCCTCTAGGCTGGTCCCTGTTTCCCAAGTTGCCCTCTAGGCTGGTCCCTGTTTCTCAAGTCGCCCTCTAGGCTGGTCCCTGTTTCTCAAGTCTCCCTCTAGGCTGGTCCCTGTTTCCCCAAGTCTCCCTCTGGGTTGGTCCCTGTCTCCCAAGTCGCCCTCTAGGCTGGTCCCTGAGTCCATCCAAAGAGGTCCAAACTGTTGTCTTATTTAACCCTTTCATGACGGGAGCTGCGCTGGTGCAGCATTAAAGACCCTTTGCCAGAGCATTCTCTTACATATGCGAGTCTCCCATAGGGAGTCTTGCATATAAAAGAGAATGCACTGGCTCACAAGATCAAGGTAAATATTGTTCGGCCAATGCATTTTCTTATATATGCGAGGCGCCCTATGGGAGACTCTCATATATAAAAGAATGCATTGGCACAGGGTTTTCACAAAATTTCAGGAAGCTGCAGTCATGAAAGGCTTAACATTTTATCCAAGTCTGTTAGTCCAAACTCATGAAAGAATGATTGTCTGTTAAGAGTAATGCCCTGAATAATCGACTCCTTAACAACAGCAGAATTATGGGTAACTATTCAGGATTTGGTCGGAAATATGGCTTGTTGCCATTCATCGGAAAAGCTCTCAGAAAAGTCGGTTAATTGCTTTAGTTCACTATATTTCACCTTGTGACATTGCAGCGTTCTCGTCAGTTGTTTCGAGACCTATCTGATGAGTCGTGACAGTAAGGATGTTTACATTGCTGTCATTCCTCATCCTAATTCTCGTCATTCGCGCTCAACCAAATTATCTCCCCTGTTCATTGATCATGATCTCAGGCTCCTAATATTGTACTGAGTGTAAACAATTATCATCACTCTCTCCCTTCCAGAACCTTTAACCCTTCCATGCAAGCCTGCTAATAGCGTGTCTGTCATTTGCAGAATGAGGTCCCCAGAGGGTGAATTTAGTGACGCTATCCCGCATAGCGGGCTAGCATCACTAAATTCACCCTCTGGGGACCTCATTCTGCTAAGGCCCTCAACTGCTATGGTAGATCTAGGATCAGATTTAAATCTCCCCAATTGAAGTTGTTGATGATCACCCATTGGGCACCTCGATTATGGATTTTACCTTCTGCAAATTAGGGGATATAGAAACTTCCCAGATAGGAAAACGTAACTAAAAACAATGTTAATTTGATACTATAGATACTTCCCAGAAAATGAGACCTAAGCAGAATGAGGTCTACAGAGGTTGAATTTGGTGATGCTAGCCCGCTATGCGGGGTAGCATCACTAAATTCACCCTCTGGGGACCTCATTCTGCAAATGACAGACACACTATTTGAAGGCTTTAACCCGCCCATGACTGGAGCTTCCTGAAAACCCTGTGCCAATGCATTCTCTTATATATGGGAATTTCCCATAGGGAACCACGCATATTTAAGAGAATGCATTGGCCTAATAATATTTTGGAATTTTATATTGTCATGTGATTTTAAGCCCATTTTCTTTGACTGAACATAAGTTGTCTTATTAAAGGGACATAAGGTACTTAGAGTGGGTAAATGTGAAAAATCAGAAAGATTTGTGAAATCATCATGACTTACAGTAATGCCTTAAATAATCGACTCCTTAACCACAGCAGAATTATGGGTAAATTTTCAGGATTTCAGGCTTGTTGCCATTCATCGGAAAGCTCTCACAGATTCATATTTCCGTTTATATCCTAAAAAATTACCCGTAATTCTGCTGTGGTTAAGGAGTCGATTATTTAGGGCATTACTGTAGTGTTCATTATATTTTAAATTTTTCTGCTCTTTTATGCATATGATAAAAAATAAAAATAGACCGAAGAACATGACATTGTGTGGCTTAAAATTAAATTGAAAAACTTTTCATAAAATTTATTTCTGCAATGACATGATTCTCCAAACTCGATGTATACCTTTAGATAAAAAAATATCTCTTGAAAATCATTTCTGCAACTGCATATCAACAGCTGTAAATTCAGAAAAACTTAATTAATATGACCCTAAACATGTCATTTCCGGAGAACTAAGTATACTTTTGAACTAGGAACAGGCACTTCTTGTTTGAGTGGAGCAAAGATTTATCAAGCCCCATAAATCGGATTCACTTTGATGGTGATTACATTGTGCAATGACTGCTATAAATCTAATGATTGTGTTCAGCATGCTATGCATCCTGTGCCCAACATCTTCAGGCCAAAATAACAAATATTTATGTTAGGGGTTTCTCTACCAAACCTATTTTAATTTTAAATCTCCTACCCTAAAAAAAATTCATGGTTTTCAACAAAATATTTTGAAATTTTTAGTAAATTTTTTTCACGAAAAACAAAAAATCCCTTTAAATGTCTCAGAATAGGTTGATATTTAAGTTAATCCTTTCATGATGGGAACTGCACTGATATTTTGCGAAAACCCTGTGCCAATGCATTCTCTTATATATGTTAGTCTCCAATAGGGAACCTTGCATATGTAAGAGTATACATTCGGCTAACTATACTTAAAATACAATAGCAATACCTTGACCTTGTAAGCCAGTGCATTCCCTTATATATGTGAGGCTCCCTGTGGGATACTCGCATATATAAGAGAATTCACTGGCACAGAATCTTAATACTGCACCAGCGCAGCTCCCGCTGTGAAATGGTTAAAGCATTGTGTTTATTTCAGTTTATACAACATTAATCAATATTAATATTATTAGGCCAATCTTGACATGGATTTTTTATTTTTTATTTTTTTTTAATGCATATTCTGGGTTTCTTTGAAATCCATGGTAATATGTTATAATAGATTATAATAAAAAAAAAAATTAATTTAAAGCTAGCCTGCTGACCCTATTTTTTCTGACTGGTATCCCAACCGGACATGTAAGTTTCATTGGCCTTTGTAACCATATGTGGGTGAATTTACTACCCCAAATTAATCATTACATCAATGCTCCCAGTGTTAGGCAAGCTGTCTGGAGCTAATTAGTCAGGTTACCCAAGCCCAACCAATGAGATGTATAACATTCCAACTACTGTATGGGACCTCTTTAGTAATACGACACCACGAACCAATAAGATGAGCAACAGGGGACAGGGAAAATATACAGTCATTGAAAGCCTTTCATTGATACATACCAACACTGGGATATACACATACTCCCCCAATAATTAGAATTTAATTCTGTGAAAGTATTCACATCATGGTGATTATGATGGATAATTAAAATTTCTGCAGATTTTTCGAGCTTTATATCATCTTGTCTTAAGACGTCTTCATTCAGTTTGTGGTTTGACTTCTGTCAGTAGTGTTGTGTGTTTTCTAAGGATTTTGTACTGGAATATTGTCTAGGATTATTTTGTTTAATTCTTAGATTTTGATTAAAGGTATAACAGATGATTTTAATTCTCCTGTTAAGTGTTATGTTGAGAATTAATATTTTACTTGAAGGCAATTAAGTCAAAAGTTATATTAAATTTTTTTGATTTTAACTCAGAATTTTGAGAAATATACAACCTCAAGGAAGGAGTTGTGTAACAATCCGACTACTGTATGGGACCTCTTTAGTAACATGACACCACAAACCAATAACATGAGCAACAGGGGACAGGGAAAATATACAGTCATAGAAAGCCTTTCATTGATACATACCAACACTGGGATATACACATACTCCCCCAATAATTAGAATTTAATTCTGTGAAAGTATTCACATCATGGTGATTATGATGGATAATTAAAATTTCTGCAGATTTTCAAGCTTTATATCATCTTGTCTTAAGACGTCTTCATTCAGTTTGTGGTTTGACTTCTGTCAGTAGTGTTGTGTATTTTCTAAGGATCTTATATTGGAATATTGTCCAGGATTATTTGCTAATTCTTAGGTTTTATCAAAGGTATAACAGGGTCTGGATATTTTTAATTCTCCTATTTAGCGTTTTGTTGAGAATGAATATTAAATTTTATTGAAGACATTTAAGTAAACAATTTGAGTAAAAAAATTTGATATAAACTCAAAGAATAAGATGTTTAACATTACAACTATTGTATGTGACCTCTTTAGTAATATGACACCACGAATCGATAAGATGAACAACCGGGGGGGGGGGGGGGGGGGGGGGGGGCAGGGAAAGTATACAGTCATTGACAGCCTTTCATTGATACATACCAACAGTGTGATATACTCCCCCAAAAATTGAATTTAATTCAGTGAAAATATATAGGTAAGGTGAACCATAAAAGTAGCTAAAATTGTTTTATAAGCTGTTAATACATTGGTCTGACATTGTATAAAAACATCTTATTACTCAATGAAAATGAGTTGATTGTCTGCATTTTAATGAGTTTACAACTGAGTGGCGTTTGTATAAATATCAGCCATGTTTTTATAACTAAAATTCACAAGACAAAGATTTAATCATTTTAATGCAACATCTACATCAAATGACCCAGAAGACAGACATAAAAGTCATTCCCTAAACTCCACCAGGCTGCCATTAAACTTGGGAACAGCTTGTGGGTGGTAGTCATAAACCCTCACATGGAAACCACATGGGCTGTGAGATTCAAACTCAAAGCTGAACTTCAATGAAATTCAATGCTAAATTCTGATTTAACCTCACTGTGAAATCATCAGACATTCTAACATAAATCAACAAGATAATAGCTGGTCTCCTTTGAACATAATTCTATCAATTCCTGAGGCCTATAAGCATATTTAACACAAAGGTGTTTAGGGTTGAAATACTAGACTTGGTTTCTTGTGATGCTGTAGCTAGCCTGCTGTGATTTTTCATGTGTTTTCCTTATATTTATTTTAGTGCTCAGACATGAGTTGTTCATAACAGTAGTTTCTGGCTCATGCCATGAAGTCTATGTTTTACAAGTTTGGGATGGATATGGAGTGTGTTTTACATGTCTTGGATTAATATGTTGTATGTTTTAATATGTTGTATGTTTTACAACTATTGATGGATATTTTACATTGAATTTGTACAAATTGTGTGAAGTTTTCACTTGTTTTTTTTTCAAGGACATTTTAATTTTAGTGAACAATTCTAAGGATATTAAGGTTATTTAGTTTCAAGAATGTTTCATCGGAACAAATATTCATTCAGTCATAAAGTCTTTTATTCTATTATAGTTTGGGGTTTTTTTTCACAAAAAAATGTGTCAGTCTGTGGAAATTGTGTCAAGTATTAATTTTTTGGACCATTCTGAGGGTATCAACATTATAGTTGCTAAGATGTTTCAGCTCTATTATAAACAGTCTTTCATTCTGTTATAACTTTCTTGGTGGATTTTCTCTCATAAAATTTGTTAACTTGTTGGAATAATAACAAAACTAAAATTGTACATTGAAAATTGAAAAATATTTAAATTGATCTTTGGTTTGAGATATTTAAAGCTTAACCCTTTTGTTGGTGCAGCATTAAAGACCCTATCCAGTGCATTCTTTTACATATGCGAGTCTCCCATAGTGAGCCTACCATATATAAGAGAATGCAATGGCTTTATAAAAGGTGATTCTAAATATTGTTAGGACAATGTATTTTCTCATATATATGTGGCTCCCTGTGGGAGACTCCCATATATAAGAGAATGCATTGGCACAGGGTTTTCACAACAATTCAGGAAGCTCCAGTCATGAAAGGGTTAATGTAAAGCCTTTAAGCCCCCCTCCAGCTTCCGCTCTTGTGTAACTGGGAAAATAGCTTCTGGAAACTTATTTTAAAATTACTGTCTGATAAATATATTTTATGTGACCCTACAAGGATTTTAATTATTCTGGTGGAACTTACAAGTCATAATTAGATAAAAATGTCCAAATATATCTTCATAGTGTACACTAAAAAAGCTAGAAGGTAGACAAAGTGATAAATTTCATTCCAGCATTGGATTATTCATAATATTGCTACAATTCAGAATTTACCCTCGCACAAATTGTGACAATTAAGGTAGATTGTGTTGTAATTTCCTGCTCCGCTGCCTGAAGTATACAAGATATATTTGAATTTATGTAAATTTTGAATATATTTCCGGAGAATTTACGTAAATTTTGTGTATATTTCCAGTTGCTGGAGGGAGAAGTAGATTGCATTTAATAGATCTCGGCAGCCAGTCGAAGTCTAAAGATCCAAGCAGCCAGGCGCTTAGTCTTCAACAGCTCGGGAACGTCATAACTTCACTGGTCAACGGACAACGCCATGTTCCTCACAGGTAAGATTAAATTCAGATCTAAACACTAGTTTATAGTTGCTAGATATGTTTCACACAAAATCTGGTTAAATTTTCTTCAAGAAGAATTGACTGACCAAAGTTATTTGACAATTCCAGGCCTGCATATTTGAGGCAAACGCCTGTTCAGTTCGTCTGGAGATTACCTAAAATGAAAATGACTCAAACGACAACAGGTCAAGCGAAAGTTTTCGTAGGTCTCACAATCACTGATTCTCACCTTAATTATTGCTCAATCAGGTCCAAAAATGGATAATTCAAATTATTACTTCAATCAGTTACTCATTGCCAGGTAATAAATAATACCAGTAGTAATGGTATAACAGTTTGTGTAACCCTTCCTGTAACCTATGGGTTACAAAGGCACAAACTAGTCAAACGAAATAGGTTATGAAAAAATTATTAAATTTGCAAGCCTGCAATTCTTGGTACCTATATATACTTCACATTTGGCTGACTCTTTTTAGAGTGATTGATATTTCAAATTTCTTGCTTATTCTTCCAAAAAAATTATGAAAATTTACATTTTCTGTCTAAATAGTCCAAACAGAGGGTAAAATCAGTTAAAATTTCAACAAGATATGTAAGTGGTGTTTGGGTGCTTCATTTCACTGTCCCTGTACCAGTTTCTTACCTGAAACTCACAAATTATATGCATTTGATATTATATGGATTATATGTACTATCATTATGTCCGCCCTATATTTACTATTGATGTACTCATCTAACCCTGTAACGAATAATAATCAATTTTGACCATGTAATTTATGACCACTATGAGAAGCCAATCCATAATACATCCAGAACTGCCAAATGTGTCACAATTTATTTCATTTAGACCACACAGAATTAAAACTTCGGTTTTCTCATCCCATCTTATTATGCTTGATGAAAGTCACCCCCTTCTGAACTTTGTGTTGATAAGCAAGGATTTGGTCATTTAACCCTTTCAGTGCCAAGTCCGATTTTTGTATCAACCCATATTTCCTTGATATTTTTTCAAATTTATTGATTATAATAATGTGATACATTGATGGAAAGAGCTCTTAGAGCTTTGACCAATCGGCGTGAAATTTTGTGCATCACCTTTTACGACACAATATAGGCCGTGGTCCAAATTTGGGATACATTGCCCGCATGGTTGAAAAGTTATAAGCGTGCCAAAAGCGTGACCGAGTTTAACTGTTATACACACACACACAGACACACACACAGACGATGGGTTTTATATATATAGATTAAAAATTTCTTCAAAAACTGATTTTGTCAGACAGTGACCATGCATTTTTGTAAAAGTTATGATTTTAAAGGTTTATATTGCTACTTTGTTGGTCTTCTCTAATTACTCCAAACTCTATTTAGACAAAATCGTCAGAGCGATGAAATTTTTACTTTATGTGGCCTTACAAGATGATTGACTAGTCACAGCTGAGCATGTATATAACATGATGTACTGTCCCACCATTTGGCCCAAATTTACTGCTGACCAGGCATCACAATAAATCATTCCTCTGCATTGATTTCTCACATGCAAACCTTGAAATAGTGTGTCTGTCATTTGCAGAATGAGGTCCCCAGTGGGTGAATTTAGTGATGCTACCCCGCATAGCGGGCTAGCATTACCAAATTCACCCTTTGGGGACCTCATTCTGCAAATGACAGACACACTATTCAAGGTTTGCTCATATGGCTTTCGTAATGAAGAAATTTCCGACAAACTCCCTGAATTTGCCTTTAATAGAGTTACACATAACATCCCTCAAATTCATGCCGTATTCATATTTTTTGTTTAGTGGATTTTATTGTTTTAGACAGTTTGACATTCTCGCATCAATCTCGCTTTCATTGGGTTTCTCGGAATGTTTCAATCCCAATATCGCGTCCTCCAGTAATTTCCTGCGCCTTAGCTGCAATTTAATGCAGTTTCCAATATCGCGGCATGTCGCTATTGAAATAATTTTGTCCTGCAATATTATAAAGTTACAGATCCCATGCTAAACTGCTGAGGTAGCAGTACACAATTTCCAGCAATTTTGGGAAGGGGTACTTTAATTCAAATCTATGCTGAGCCATTATGCTTGACATATATTAACCCTTTACCCAACAGAAGGGCCCTGTGCCAATGCATTCTCTTATATATGTTCCAATGATATCCATATTTGTATGGTTCTATTGAGACAGACCGAAGATATTTTAGGCTGTTGAAGCTTTATTTGGGCATTTTTGGCTGGTTTATTGGGTAAAGGGTTAAGCCCCATGAATCTTTTTTTTTCTCAGACAGAAATGGTCCGAGGAAACAACCATTTGTACAAGTCTGCAAATTGTGTGTCGGTCATTTGCAAAATGAGGTCCCCAGAGGGTGAAATTAGTGACGCTATCCTGCAGGGTGGGCTAGCATCACCAAATTTAATGTCTGGGAACCTCATTCTGCTTTGGCCTCAACTGCCATGGGACACCTAGAATCAGATCGAAAACTTTCTCAGTTGAAGTTAGTGATGTTCACCCATTAGTCACCTCGATTTTGCATTTTATCTTTTGCAAATTAGGGGATATAGAAACTTATCAGAAGGGAAAAGGTAATCTAAAAACAATGTTATTTGAGACTATAGTTACTTTCCACAAGATGAGGCCTAAGTAGAATGACAAACACGCTATTTGCAGGCTTGCATTTGTACTGTGGTTACTTCAAACCATTAGCTACTGAGTTATTCCCCTTGTTGCACATACAAAACACCCACTTTTAATAATTTTTGGACTAAAATTGAGCATTTTCAACCCCATACTGGACTATGACAAAGCGAATGTCAGTAAATAAGTATCTTCTAACCTGATCGAGCTATGATAGAACATTATTCCTTTATGATAGTGGAAGACAAGCCCACGCTTCTGAGAAGTATCTATACTGTTTCTGTATCCCCTAATTTGCAGAAGATAAATTTCCTAACCGAGGTGACTAATGGGTGAATATGACCAATTTCAAATGGAGAACTTCAATCTTATCATAGATCTCCCATAGCAGTTGAGGCCTAAGCAGAATGAGGTTCCCAGAGGGTGAATTTGGTGATGCTCGCCTGATATCATCACTAAATTCACTATTGGGGGACATCACTCTGCATATGACAGGCAAACAACATGGTAATTAAAATGAAAATGATTTTATGACTGGAGTCATAAATTATTTTTCATTATAATTACAATGTTTTTTGCATCGTTCATAGAGCACACAAGTGTATTTCGCACTCATCCATGGCTCAAATTCATTCAATTGTTGCATATATTCTGTTGAGTATAACAGTAGATGGTCCCATAAATTGCAGGATTTAGTGTACAGTACCCATTTAATTGGAGAAGCCATATGGAGTTCTGAAGGGGTTAATTAATTTGGTCAGGCACAATAGACCGATGTTTACCATTCTTATCACCACCTAGGTTACTTACTGGCTTCGTTAATTTTCATGAAATGTCTATTCGCTAATACACATTGATTTTTCCCCCCATTCAAATAATTACTATCTGATCGAATGCTCTATGGTAAATCATGATCTACAATTCGATTGTGCCAGATTCTGGCCGACCAAAGTCATGATCTGAAATTCGATTTCTGTCAAACCCGGTTTTATTCACTCCTGCGATATCGATAGTAAATTAAATTTGGGGATCAAGATTGCGGTACGCCTTTACAATTCTTGATGAGTGTTGGCCTGCCAGTAGTACGAAGATCGTGCTGATCGCCCGTCACACTGAAGTAGCATCGTGATTGAG
Organism: Siphonodentalium dalli; assembly: GCA_032622095.1. Classification (NCBI taxonomy): domain Eukaryota; kingdom Metazoa; phylum Mollusca; class Scaphopoda; order Gadilida; family Siphonodentaliidae; genus Siphonodentalium; species Siphonodentalium dalli. The sequence goes on from CP136066.1 coordinate 177,540,550, forward strand.
ATTGCTTGAGGTAGAGTGACTGTTCTATGGCTGGGACAAGAATTTAATTACAGAGCTTGCCAGCGTTTGTCGCAATCGAAAGTATTGTCATTCTTTATCAAAGTACATTGGGAGAGATATTGAGAGACGGTACTTTATAACACAATGTTGAGTATAGATGGGTTTTTTTTTTAATACCCAGAGGTGAAACAATAGTCAGATAAACTGATCATAATTTGAAAACATGGCCACTTCATGGAGGGCATCATAATTGTTTTCAATAACTTGGGAAAAAATATATAGTGAATTTGAAAAATTTCATGTATGTCCAAATTAAGTATGCTTGAGGTAGAGTGATTGTTCTACGGCTGGGCCAAGAATTTAATTACAGAGCTTGCAGCGTTTGTCGCAAGTTTTGCTCATTCTTTAGCAAAGTACATTGGGATCTGTACTTCGTGAGCTAGTTTTGTGGATGAAATAATTTGCAACTCTAAATGAATTATTGGGAACCCATAATCGTTTTTTTGCGACCATAATCTGCTTATAATATAAAAAATTTTAAGAACTCAGAAGCTCTTTTGAAGTTAAGTAATCATTGTTGTTTAACCATTTAGTGCTATATTTGTGTACCCACTGATGAGTAATGCATTAGGTTAATGCTGAACATTCCCTGAAAACGTATGAATGGGAGTTTGTTTCAGTTCTTTTTTTTTCTACACATGAAACATCCCTCCAATATAAGAATGATCATACCAGTGTATAATTAGGATTGAGTGAAAGGGTTTCCTTTAGGCCTCAAAATATGGTGCAGGACATTTGCAGAATGAGGTTCCCAGAGGGGTGAATTTCGTGTTGCTACCCCCACAAAGTGGGCTAGCATCACCAGATTCATCCTCCGAGGACCTCATACAGCATGGCCTCATCTGCTATGGGAGACATAGACTCTGATTTATTTTCCCAGATAATGGTGATGTGCACCCATTGGGCACCTCGATTATGCACTGTGTTGTCTGCCAAGTTGGGGATAGAGAGATACTAAACTGAAAAAGAAAATGAAATTTTCTAAAGAAATTAAAAAACATAATTTGATATTAAATAGAGATACTTTTCATAGAAGATGAGGCCTAAGAAGAATAAGGTCCCCAGAGGGTGAATTTAGTGATCTGGGGACCTCATTCAGCAAATGTCCAGCAGCATATTTTGAGGCCTTGGTACCTTTATCCATCCACAGAAACATACATTCATTTATTAAACTCTGCTTATGTTTAAAGGGGCTGAAAACACAATCACAATTTTAACAGCACATAACAAGAGGGATAACTCAACAACTTCAGAATGTTCAGATTCTCTAGTATATTTCCTTTTTGTTCTCAAAAAAATGCAACTAGCAGTAATGCTGATAGGGTCGATGCCCCCAACATTTTAATACAGAAATGCAGCCTGAAATATCACACTTTTTTTTCCGTAAGTTAGACATAAATATGAGTTATATCTATCTTTCAGGGAGAGTAAAATTGCTCAGCTGTTGAGAGATTCATTGGGAAACTTATCATGTCGTTCTTGTCTCATCGTTCACATTTCCACTGCACCATCCCACTATAACGAAACTCTACAAGTTGTTCAAATGGCAGCACGACTCTACAGAATGAAGCGACGAAAGACAAAGGTTAGTTGAAAAGCAAAGCTGAGCTCAGTCTGACTATTACAATGGCAAATCTGTTACATTAAAAACATAAATGGAACCTTCTTAAAATATTTTTATACATCATCCACGGTCCTGAATATTCCATATAGTTAATGGTTTTTCCTCAAATCATTTAGATTTGCTAAAGATTTGCAAAATGACAAGTGCATCGCTTTGTTCTACCAAGTTACCAACATGGTACATTAATGCTCAAAGTATATGACCCTTTAACCACAGCAGAATTATGGGAAATTTTTCAGGATTTAGTGGGAAATATGGCTTGTTGCCATTCATCAGAAAGCTCTCACCATCATTCTATGATGAATAAAGTATTATTTTGGATAATATTGTAATAATTTGGTGATATTTTACTATTCATACAAGCACCTTTGATATGAAAATTTCATAAAAATTGTTCAAAATAAATATCTCGTTTGTGTTGATCTCAACTACCAGAGTTTTTTGCAACCTTTAGATCACTATGAGCCTTGATACCAGAATATAATTCTGTTGCTTTCCTAACGATCCTGCTAACGACCCTCGAATCGCCTAATTACATACATCACTAATCACAGTACAATGAGAGCATTATTTTTTTGATGTTTTTCCCCTGGGGAGTGAGAAGGCTGCCAGGTATATTTGCCATCTGTGATATATAATTTACACATTTTTATGATCTCAATCATCTCACCAGGCTGCTTCCTGTGTACACAAAATATATATAAAACACCTCATCATTGAATTGAGGGTTGTGTGATGATTCTGCCAACCAAGCCTACAATAGTGTGTCTGTCATTTGCAGAATGAGGTCCACAGAGGGTGTAAAAATTCTTATTTAAAAGAAGTTTTGTACAGTTTATGCAAATTTTGAAACGGAGAAATCATTTGATAACGACAAAATTTACAAAATGGCTGCACAAGAAGATCATTAGTTTCCATAGCTATAAGTGGCCCTGTGTCTGTTGGCAGATGAGGTGTTTTATATATACAAATTATATACAAATTTTGAAATGGAGAAATCATTTAGTTAAATGATTAGTGATGTTAGTTCCACATGGCAGAACTAACATCACCAAATTCACCCTCTGTGAACCTCATTCTGCTTAGGTCTCAACTGCTATGGGAGCCCTAAAATCAGATTGAAGTTCCCCAGTTGAAGTTGGTGATGTTCAACCATCAGTCACCTCGATTATGCCTAAGCAGAATGAGGTCATCAGAGGGTGAATTTGGTGATGCATGATAGCATCACTAAATTGACCCTCTGGGGACCTTATTCTGCAAATGACAGACCACACTATTGCAGGCTTGCACACAGTATATATAAAACACCTCATCTGCCAACAGACACAGGGCCACTTATAGCTACGGAAACTAATGATCTTGTGCTGCCATTTTGTAAATTTTTTTCATTATCAAAAGATTTCTTCGTTTCAAAATTTGCATAAACTGCACAAAACTTCTTTTAAATAAGAATTTTTACATTTAAGGATGTTCATTGGGGGGTCTTGATTGTGGGGGACGGTATCGAAATCTGATTTTCCAAAAGCAGTACTTGTCCAATCCATGCGGTGCCCCCCCCCCCCCCCCCCCCCCCCCCATAGAGATTCACTTGAAACTTTCCAACTGTTACCCAATTCTTTCTTTTTTCAACTTAAAGATGGTCCATCTTGCTATAAACAAGTGTTATATAGTTTCCTGGATGTAAAATAATAAATATGAATCAAAGATCCCTGTCCGAAAACGCTTCTATCAATAATTTCTCTCAAAAACCATTGGAAATTTCAAAATTCTCTTTTGCTTTTCAGTTCTCCAGTGGTAGTTCTGAAGACACGAGTTCTTGTGATTCTGGCTCGAGTCGAGGAAGTCGAAGGCCATATAGAGGATTTCGCATGGGAACACTTCGCGAGGATATGTTGTATTCGTCCTCGCACTCCGACCCGGACTACACGTCGAGTAGCGAGCAGTCATGTGATACCGTTATTTATGTTGGACACAATGGACACAGTTTAAGTGACCGTGAATTAACCGATGGTGAGGGACCTCCTCGATCTGTTCCACTGATGCCAAGGACTAATCCCAGACTCCCTCGAAGGTCTGGGTCGAGGTCATCTGGTGACGAAGGTTCTAATTCTGATTCTGGGAGGAGCTTATATGGTTCGGATTATCGGATAGGAAAACACTCACCAAAAGTTGAAAGTGGACAAATAACAAAAATGGGAATGAAGCATTGTTCTCCCCGCGCGATCTCTTGGTTCTAATTCTTCATCAACGCCACCTATGTCTCCGCGGACTAGCTCACAAGGGAGACATATTAACCCGAAATCACCACATCTTTCTAGTGGCAGGCATAATATGGAACCTGACGATAAAAGTGCTCATTATGACATAGCAAGGCTCAAACAAAAAATGAGACGCTCCCGAACCTGTAAACACGCCAGAGCAGTGGATTGATGGACCTGGTGCTGCCATCTACAGGGAAAATAATAAAAAGAAGGCCAATGAACTTTGGATCGATGGACCGCAAGCGTTTCGTTGTTAAACAAGAACAGCCAAAAAGTGAAATAGGTAAACGTTTGTACAACAACCCAAAGTTAGCGCCGAGGAGATGTGGATTGACGGACCTCGAGAAATGGTTGCAGGATCAGGAGCAAATGATTCTCCGAAACAATCTCCAAGCTTGCACACAACTAGCAAACTTCCACGGAAGGAGTCAAAACTTGTTCACCAATCTCAAAACACGGACATTATTAAACAGTCGTTCGTCAGGCAGCTTCATGAGAAAGTTGATCGGCCCGACAGTACTATTAGTGTTGATAGTAATACATCTGCTAAAGCAGAAGCGGCAAGTTCAAGGCCATCAAGTTTCGCGAGTAATTTTGCAGAGGAGCAGAATGGTGTGATGGTGAGGGCGCGGTGAAACCATTCGTCAGGGATTGGGTCGAGAAGCATAGTATACCGAGTTCAGATAAGCAGGATTCTGATCCGTCGAATGGCGGGTTCATTATGAACGCTGATAATCAAGTGATAGGAACACTCGAATCTGGGAAGAAACATAAACTTCATGATCCGCGAATTTCTAAAGTTATCAACAGTTCACCGAAGCATTCTCCAAAATCTTCTCCGACGCAAATTCGTAAACTCAAAGCTGAAAATATAAAATCGTCAAACTTGGACTCTCCTCATCCGACAAAACGGGTACTGAGTGGCTGAAATCAGTGTCTTCTGAGGAAAGCCCTGTGGATGAAACTAAAATGGACATTCATATCCGCCTACTCAGCCAGTGATGGCCGACGCCGAGACTAACACGGAAGTCGATGAGGAATTCGGAACTCTTGAGGACTCATTGTCTGTTATATCAGAAAACACTTGTGCAATAAGTGAAAACAGTATGAAGGATGCACTGTTGCTAGGCAACAAATTTGTGGTTTGGATCCCAACATGCTTGATATAAGCCATGACAGTAGCAGTTTCGATAATATGGAAATGAACCGTGAATCTATTTATGAACTCAAAATGGACGAGCAACTGGAAGCGAGGAGCAGAAGTGAAATCGATGACGAAACATTCAGCAGTATTTCGATTCAAAAGGATAGTGTGACGCATGATGAACGGGATATGTTTCCAGACGCATGTGACGTTCTACAATGTGCTATGGTTATGGAGCGGGGAGATGATGAACTTACAAAATCGCTAACTGTGCAAAATCTTAAAGAGCTGAATGAATACTCTGAATTAATGATTGACAGTTCAGCTATACGAATTCTGACAGAATCTCCGGTAATATCAGACTATGATAATAACCCTTCATGTTTAATGCCACTTGATATGTCCATCAGTCGAAAGCCTGATGGCGCGTCGAATCCGCGGTTATCGGAGTGTGTGGAGCAAGATGAGATAGACATTTCCATGTTGAAAGAAAGTTATAGAATTTTGCATACAACTTCGAGTCCTGTATTGTCATGTCTAGTCATAATGAATCATACAACAGTTCGGACTGTCCCGCTACCTCATGTTCGTTCATGTCGGGAGGACCGTTCTCAGAAACAATGGAAAGTGACGTTTCGAAAGGATCTGTGTTTTCGTTTAACATGCAATCTTTGGACAGTCCGGAGGGTTCACCTGCACTGAAAGCAAAACCTCCACTTCCTCAAAAAATACCGGGACGTTCTAGTAGTCTCTCAAAGCAGTCTTCAGTGTCATCTTGTCAGTCAACCCCCTCTCCTCAAATCAAACACAATAGCTCGAAAGACTCATCGAAATCTAGTTCATCTAGTTCGAAATCATCATCAATTCCAATATGTTCATCACACTCTTCTAGGTCGAAGGAAAAAGACAAATGTAATAAACAAAGTCAACGATCTAATTCTGTGCCAAGTACGGGAAGTCCGACGAGTTCGTGTAATTCTCCTACGGTTTCGTCAAAATCGCCTTCACCGAGTAGAAGTATGCTTCCATTGTTTTCGTCGCCAAAATCCCGTGATTCGAAATCCAAAAAGAAGGAAAAGACTTGTTCAAAAATGAGCAAGATAAACGAAGTGCCAACTAGTCCAAAATACAAAACGGCAGATTCGGACAATGACAGTGGAATCGTTGCTCATGAGAAACGATTGCTGTCGCCGTATGCGACGATAACAAAACCTCGAACACCAAGTCACTCAAGTAGTGGGCACGGAAGTGACAACAGTAGTACGTTTAGTAACGAGCTTCGATGTAAACATGGAAGTAAAACGGAAAAACTCCACGGTGGTGCTAGCAGCGGGTACGAGAGCATGTTACGTGACAGTGAAGCAACAGGATCATCGGGTGGGGATGAAACAGTCGAGGAGCTATCAGATGACAAGAAGAAGGGAACGAAGAAGAAGAAATGTAAGTTGATTGGATGCTATAGTAATGCCCTAGATAATCGACTCCTCAACCACAGAAGAATTATGGGTAACTTTTCAGGATTTAGTCGGAAATATGGCTTGTTGCCAATTGCCATATTTCCGACTAAATCCTGAAAAGTTACCCATAATTCTGCTGTGTTAAGAAGTCGATTATTTAGGGCATTACTGTATATTGAAGCACCTACAGTAATGCTCTAATTAATCGACCTCTTAACCAAAGCAGAATTATGGGTAACTTTTCAGGATTTAGTCGGAAATATGGCTTGTTGCCATTCATCTCGGGGAGAGCTTTCCGATGAATGGCAACATGCCATATTTCTGACTAAATCCTCAACAGTTACCCATAATTCTGCTTCGGTTAAGAGGTCGATTAATTAGAGCATTACTGTACTTTTTTATCAAATAGTCAGGCCTCAAATTATGGTGCCGGACATTTGCATAATAAGATCCCCAGAGGTGAATATTGGGATGCTATTCTGCACAGTGGGCTACCATCACTAAATTCACCCTCTGGGGACCTCATTCTGCTTAGGCCTTATCTTCTCTGGAAAGTATCTTTGTTGTCAATTAACAAGTTTTTTTTAGTTTCTTCAGGTTTCTTTAGTAAACTTCTTTAGAAAGTTTCTTTTTCTTGTTTAGTTTAGTTTCTCTATATCCCCAAATTGGCAGATGGCACAATGCTTAATCAAGGTGCACATCTTCACCATCTGGGAACATAAATCTGTGTCTAGGTCTCCCGTAGCAGATAAGCCATGCAATATGAGGTCCCCAGAGGATGAATTTGGTGACACAAGTCCACTGTGCTGGATAGCATCTCTAAATTCACCATCTATGGACATCATTCTGGAAATGCCCCACACAATATTTTGAGACCTGACAATAGTCATGTTAATATTATCAAGCCTTGAAATAGTGTGTCTGTCATTTGCAGAATGAGGTCCCCAGAGGGTGAATTTAGTGATGCTACCCCGCATAGCCGGCTAGCATCACCAAATTCACCCTCTGGGAACCTCATTCTGCGGAGGTGTAAGCAGAATGAGGTCCCCAGAGGGTGAATTTGGTGATGCTAGCCTGCTATGCGGGGTAGCATCACTAAATTCACCCACTGGGGACCTCATTCTGCAAATGACAGACACACTATTTCAAGGCTTGAAAATTATGTAGGGCTGACATGGTTAATATTACGTAGGGCTGTGATGGTTAATAGATTTCCCATTGGAACAGATTCTCCCAATCATTTTTATATGCCCGTTTTTTTTTTAAAAGGGACATGTTATGTAATTGGTCTCTCTGTTTGCTTTTTTCGTTTCTAGTTGGTAACTTTAGTAAGTCTGAACAAAATGGGAAGAAATATGTTGTGTGGGTTTACTAGTCCAAAATACAGGTCAAGTTTGAATTCGGGTTCCACTGCCCATTTTCACAAGAGTTATGGCCCTTTTGTTGGAATTTAAACTCATTTGCATTCTCTTATATATGCGAGGCTTCCTATGGGAGACTCGCGTTTATAAGAGAATGCATTGGTCTTTAATGCTGCACCAGCGTGGCTCCCATCATGAATGGTTAATCATTGATTTGGTGCGACTGACTTAGCATTATGTCATGTTTGTAGAGGTGTGATCAATTATAGCTGATCATGGTTATTTAAAAATAATCAATTATGAAATATCTTAATTGTGACAGCCCTAGCTGTTACATGTATATCTGGAAAGTGTAAATTTTCTTGAGATATAGAATTTGAATATGGGGTTTGGTGTGAATTTTGATAAGTTTTGCTCTTTGCGTTGCTTGATTGATGAAAATTTTATGCGAACCACAAGCACTGTTCATATGCTATCGTAAATTTGTTGTAGTTCACATTTTCTCGATGTTGCATGAAATTTCTACCACCCCTCATCCTTTGACCTTCACCCATATAGTCTATATAATGGATACCTCGTTGGCCGTTGGCGAATCTTAAAGTTATCTTGATATAATTTGATAATCATGTATCGGATGTATTTGTAGATATTCACGATCTGAATGATGTGAGAACTCAGGGAAAATTGTTCAATTGTTAACACTATAGGTCATCAGATCTCCTCGAAAAAATGAAACTCAAGTACAGTTTTGCTAGACATCCTATTTATGAATTGTTGATTATTGTCCTTTTTCAACAAAGATTGTGAGTTTTCTTGAAAACTTGTGGATAATACATGACTCAGAGACTGTACCAATATAAATTTTCTCACTTCGTAATGACGATGTTCATCTGTATAAATGTAAATATTATTTATAAATGAATCAAATGCATGTGTAACAAATTAAGTGCGTATTATTTGTGGCCGTCTCTGTTAAACAATAATGAAAAAGAAGCAATATTGAAGCCAGAAAGCAATCGCGTTCACAAGTCTGACATATATATGAAATTTTGCTAGATCACTTGCATAAGTCTTAATACAATGCTTCGGTGGTAAAGTATAGCTCAGTCGACGGCAATGTTATTTGTATGCGTTGTATCATAATATATAATAATAATGTGGTCTGTTAAGTAATGAGAATGTAACTGGTCCAAATGATTTCATACAATTTTAATCAGGTCAGCTGATTTTAAATCAAATCAGATGAAAGATTCCGAGTCTCATCGAATTGATTTGATTTGTAGGTCCCAAAGTTAGGGTTCCAGGATTTTCAAAATCTTCTCTTTTTTTAATTCTACTGTAAAAAATAGGTCTTTAACACTTTCATGATAGGAGCTTCCTGATTTTCTGTGAAATCCCTGTGCCAATGCATTCTCTTATATATGTGAGTCAACCATAGGTCGCCTCGCATATATAAGAGAATGTATTGGTCTAACAAATTTGATATTATTTTTTATAGTTGTTAAAAAATGTAAGAAAATATGAAAACTATGATAAAAAAAATTGTTGAAGAACGTTAGAAATAATGATAAAAAATGATAAAAAAAATGATAAAATTTGATAAAGAATGAAAGAAAAAATTATTAAAAATGATAAATTTATTAAAGAATGTAAGAAAAAATGATAAAATTGTTAGAGAATATAAGAAAAAATAATAATTTTTTTTATAAAATGTAAGAAAATATTATATAAAAAAATAATAAAAAGTGTTGAAGAATGTAAAAAAAATATATAAAAAATGATAAACAATTGTGTAATGCATTCTCTTATATATGCGAGGCGACCTATGGTCAACTCGCATATATATATGCCAGCGCAGCTCCCGTCATCAAAGGTTAAGTTAAATGAAGTCAATAATGATATGTTTACTAATGTTGCAGCTAGAGGTCTGAAACTCCCGAGTATATCTTTGAATATCAAGGCTACTATGAATTCATGGAAATCATCATGTTTGAGATATTTATAGTTAGCGTTACCATTTCCATTGGCATTTTAACCCTATTTAACCCTTTACCCAACAAACCGGCCAAAACCGGCCAAATAAAGCTTCAACAGCCTAAAATATCTTCGGTCTGTCTCAATAGAACCATACAAATATGGATATCATTGGAACCGGCTCCTTGACCACATTGTGATGGTTACAGTTATGCCCTGTGCCAATGCATTCTCTTATATATGCGAGTCGACCATAGGTCGCCTCGCATATATAAGAGAATGCATTGGCCTAAAAAAAATATTTTTTTAACACTTTTTACCATTTTTTCTTACATTCTTTAACAATTTTATAATTTTTAATGTGTTAAGCCAATGCATTCTCTTATATATGCGAGGCGACCTATGGTCGACTCGCATATATAAGAGAATGCATTGGCACAGGGCCGTTCTGTTGGGTAAAGGGTTAACATTAGTAATTGTTTAAGGGATAAGATTCAACCACGACATAACACATAGTTCTCTCATTTATCTCCCGTCCACTTCATCCCTTCCTATATCTATCCTCTCTGAAACTTTCGATTTTCAGGCCATTTAGCCAAAAGGCTTTGGAGAAATATCTTGACCATTTCGTCAAAGGTCCCTGAATATGCTAATTAGGACAGTTCGGAGAGCAGTTGTAGTTTTTGGAGGTACATATTTAAAGCAACACATAATCTTCAGGCTTCAAATTAACACAATAATTGCTTGTTTTTGTCATATTCGGGCATAAAAAATATGTTGATAAACACATGCAATTCTTAGATACAGACGTTTTATGTCACGATAAACAATTGATATTAATGTGTTAACTGTATTTAACTTTCCACTGAGCAGTGATACCAACTGTCTTTATTTTTATTTTAACAGAAAAATACTAACAGCGCTCTTTATTGTTATATGCTGAAGCGTATTACCAGAAATAATTTAATCATAAGCTATTCCCGGAAATCTGTAAAACAATTGGTTGTCACATAATTAGTCATTAACTTTATACGTTGATAAACCTAATGGATGACAAACTTAATTGATGTCGGACACTGTTCCAGAAAGCACAGGTTTGCAAACTGTTTCAGGACTGCAGCCCCACACATGTTTGGAATGATGCCAGCATTGTTGATTTCAAGTGGCTGACCATTAAAAATAAAAGTTTCTCTGCAACTGGATGACTGATACATGCATTACAGAATTTGTCTCCGAAACTTTACAGTTTTATTAAACAGCATAAACTTAATCGAAACAAGATCTTGTTGTTACTTTATTATACGAGGTGATAATTTCTATCACTTCAAGTCGCTACATTAAAGTTATATAAAACACTCCAGAAGGGTGATCTAATGGAGAATGTAAACAAACACCATCATTCTTATGTATTAATTAAATGCAAGAACACGCAATGGCGAAATCGTTTGCGTTAGTTTATCATCGAAAGTTGTCCCGAATCGAGAAGTAAATAATTACAATTGAGCATAGTTCAGATGATGTTTTCTATGGAGTGGTACGGTCGATTTGTTTGAGATTTTCGGTGATGTTAATAGAATGCTACATTCTCCAGGTTGGCATAGTGCCTGAGTACTGACTTATCAGTTTCACGCACTCAAGCAAGAACATAATATGGCTTTAATATTTTCAAGGCAAATGAGTCTGTATATAAATATTTCATGTATTTATCAATCTTATTTTGATAAAAACGAGCTATTGATAGGCTTAATTGGAGGCTTGAAGATTTTATGTCACATTAAAAAACATTTCTCTCCACTAATATTTACTTACTATACTAATTCATGACATTTTCATAAATTATCAAGTCACAAATATCACATCATTCATTTAACATTTTTATAGAAATCTTCTCACTCGACATGCGCAGCGGTTGTCACTAATTTTTTTTAATTCATTTCAGGCCTGAAAATTGAAACAAATTTTTACAAGTGTCTGCTTGTATTTTATATTTTTAGTATCAAATTGAGTTGGAGAGAACTTTATGATGTAGGTTGAAAGGATGAGGGGTATGTTGAAAATCGCGAATGGCTTTATATTGCTTCTCAGAATTGTTGCTTATTTTATAAGGTCATGGCCTTGGTAGATTGTTTTCTTGCGCCTCTTGCCAATAAGGAAACAAAAATTATGAGCATGTCTGTGTCACATTTTCTGAATGTTCCAACTTTGCATGTTTCTGTTGATTAGGTTCCCAAAATCTCCAAAACGTCTATTTGGGTATCCAAGATTTCCAAACTGTTTATTAACCCTTTCTATTGTGAATGGATTCTCGCACTGAGTTTAGAAAGTACAGTAATGCTCTAATTAATTGACTCCTTAAACCACAGCAGAATTATGGGTAACTTTTCAGGATTTAGTCGGAAATATGGCTTGTTGCCATTCATCGGAAAGCTCTTGGGGAGAGCTTTCCGATGAATGGCAACAAGCCATATTTCCGACTAAATCCTGAAAAGTTACCCATAATTCTGCTGTGGTTTAAGGAGTCAATTAATTAGAGCATTACTGTATATATAATATTGGAATGGTCTATTATTCATCTGGAGGGGTGTTCAGGTAATAAAAGCAGACGGCAGACAGAAAAACAGCTAATACAAGAGCAGAAGAATTCATATTCATTGGCAGGGAATGTTCAGATAATAAGTTCAAGAAATGATATAGGGTCGTTTGTCGAACGTATTATCTGAACATTTCTTAAAGGAACTACTCATCAATGAGTATTTAGGATAGAAAGTGTACCAATGAGTATTTCTTTCTTGGTATGATTATTGACATGACACCCCCAATTAATCGGTAGCCTATCATTGTTTTGTAAATTCTGGATACACAAATCAACTTTCTGGCATCCTGGGTACCATAACCAATGAAACCATGTGAAATTGACCAATTCAAACAGAAATTATTTTATGTATTCATCATATCCCATATCAACTACCCACCGAGAACAAGACTTGGAAACTGGGTCTGGTTCAGTTGGAAATTCCAAGGTGGACACATTTTGCCACATCCCTGCTTGGGTTTGCTAATTAATGCATGGCATACAGTAATGCCCTAAATAATCGACTCTTTAACCACCGAAGAATTATGGGTAACTTTTCAGGATTTAGTCGGAAATATGGCTTGTTGCCATTCATCGGAAAGCTCTCACTGAGCATAAAAAGCGTGAAGTTTATAGTTGCTGACTCACATCATACATTGGGTCTTCTGTTTTGTTTGTATTATTGTTTACTGACCCTATAAAGAAATGCTAATTTTTTTCAGTCAGACTAAATCCTGAAAAGTTACCCATAATTCTGCTGTGGTTGAGGAGTTGATTATTTAGAGCATTACTGTACAGTGTGCAGATGTCAGAATAAGCTTATCATCTGGAAAAAATGTCACCAAGGTCATTTTGTTTTTTTCGTTCATGGATCTGACCAGACCTGAGAATATGGTGCCGGACATTTGTAGAATGAGGTCCCCAGAGGGTGAATGTAGTGACGATACTGCGCACAGCAGGCTAACGTCGCCAAATTCATCCTGTTGGGAACCCGAATAATTATGTTTTCTGTGAAGTCGCCTTGTCATTCAACCTATCGGCGTATGTCAAGCTTTCGCTCAAGAATATATCTATACCAACCCAAGTTAGAAGTTTTACAATCTAAATATGTGAGATTCGAATTTACTGCTATTCTGAATAATAATTTGAAATTCCAATTTTATCATCTATTTTATTCCAACCTCAGGAAATAATTTATCCATAAACAAAATATATTTAACAGTGGCCTAAGTATGAAAAAGAAAATTACTGATGGGGATATTTTTCATGAAGCTTTTGGCGAAACCTGGAATGTCTTTTCCTTCCTTTATCTAACACCTTTCACCGTAACACTTATTAAATCCCACATAATCACAAATTTGCCAGCATGTCGTGGTGTTGACACTCAACCCACCCACCCTCTTACCCTACACTTACCTACTCACTCTTCACTTACTCACCCTACAACACCCTACTAGTTGTTACTCACAGATTTTCAGACAGTCATTTGTGTAATGATTTTAACCCTTTACCCAACAAACCGGCCAAAACCGGCCAAATAAAGCTTCAACAGCCTAAAATATCTTCGGTCTGTCTCAATAGAACCATACAAATATGGATATCATTGGAACCGGCTCCTTGACCACATTGTGATAGTTACAGTTATGCCCTGTGCCAATGCATTCTCTTATATATGCGAGTCGACCATAGGACGCCTCGCATATATAAGAGAATGCATTGGCCTAAAAAAATTCTTTTTTTAACACTTTTTACCATTTTTTCTTACATTCTTTAACAATTTTATAATTTTTAATGTGTTAAGCCAATGCATTCTCTTATATATGCGAGGCGACCTATGGTCGACTCGCATATATAAGAGAATGCATTGGCACAGGGCCCTTCTGTTGGTTAAAGGGTTAAGTCATCATGAGACCTTTTGATAACAGAACAGTTAAATATATTCGTTAGATGAACAGTTTTATCAGATTAGCTTGTCATAAAAGTCGTCTACTTTGAAAATTATGTTTATTTTGATCAAAAGCAACACAAGTTCCATCATGGTTGTGTGTGAAATCATGTCCATAAAAATTTGTACTGTACTGAAAGTGAATCAACCAGTTGTCTATTCAATGTAAAAATATTGAAATTTTAGTGTATTCTGGGAGTATCAGTAAAGTGATTTCTGCACTTGTTCTCCAATCCCATTGCCAGATATTTGAAACACCCACAAATAGATATGTTTAAACCAAAACCAGCTCCCTTACGATGAATAAAAAGGATTTTTGTTGTTGATTTGTTTTAGTAGAGAAAGATAGCCTGACCGAAAATTTGTAAAATGTTTCAAGATATCGATTGAAGCTCCAGCCAAGAGAGTAAAGAGTTAGGGATTGCTATAAAACCTTTGATAGCTATTACTGACAACCTGCTGTATATAAGCCCCAGCCTTCAAACATGCCGCCACTTCAAAAATCAATTAGAGCAGCGATGTTTCTCATTATTGCAAAAGGTGGTGCTGATTTTATGGCAAGTGTCTTTCCCTGGGTTGCATCTTGTCAGCTTTTGAGTTTGCTTTTAGTTGATGAATAAAATGGTCCCTTAAATGTGATTAGCAAAGAGTAGAAGAAAGTTTATTGGTAAAATTAATGGCATCAGCCTGTTCATTCTATATGTTTGGTTTACTTAATTCTTTGTAAAGTACCTCCCTACATCAATAATCAACAGTGAAATGAATACCTTTGCTGGGTAGAAAGTACAGACAACCACCAGGGACGCCCGAAGCTCCAAAGGGCTAACCAATCAGGTGGGCACTGTTTGAGTGCCCACTGGTCTCCCCTGGGCCATGGTGGGGGGGGGGGGGGGGGTGCCCCTGCATGCCCCCTTCTCTGGTGTCCATGGCAATCAACCAGGGGTGCCGGAAGCATCCGAGGACAAGGGAGGTAACTCTTTCAGAAAAAGCACCATTTTTGTTGTATTGTCGTTTTGTCGAACTGATACAGAAGACCGATCATCCAAAAATGTGACATCCGAATATGCAGAGCATGGCTTGTTGATACAAAAAATGGACAGTGTTCTTCTTCTTCCGATACAATGCAAATCCCTGCAGAAGGCTTCTGTAGGAATATTATCGCATAATTTTGTGTTATGGCATTATCTGACCTCTGCTTCCCATTTCTCCCGGCACCCCTGCAACCAGCTATAGCATATTGAAATGTTAGTGTATCATAACTGTTACAGATTGGTTTATTAGCTTTATGTATCACTAAAGGCTGAAACGGCACATCTATATTTGAAACCATTTGACATGTCTTCTGAATTCTAGTATACATTATAGATAAGACAATAAATTAAAGGTACTCAATCCGATCAGACGCTCCTAAATTATTATTTCTTTGGCTTCGGGGGGTATAAATTTTGTTATTCGAGTCTAGGAACCCACTCATCAAAACTCAGAGAGATCAGATATCAATTTTGAAAGTTTGCTATTTCTCGAGATGTGTAATAATATGTGGCCCAGAAACACGTGGTCAAACGGAGGGTCTCGGACAAAAATTGCGGATGAAGATGGATAACTCTAAAATCAAGTGGAAATTTGATACCATAGTTGACAGTGGTTAGCATTATTTTGTTGCAATAAATCAATTCTGATAACTAAAGTGTATTTTGAAGACATGTTGTTGCTGTATATTGATGGTATGGAGACCGTCTGATCGGATTGAGTACCTTTAACCTTGTAAGTATAAGAATTGATGCATTTCAAAAACAGGATGCTGCACTTTCCTTCATTCATAGTATTCAACTACTATGATGTTCTTCATAGCATAATATCAGCATTTTGTAAATTTGCTATTTTCATGTATCTTGTGTATATCATTTCAGGTTCGAGGCGGAGTCGATCAGCGCCAGCTAGGAGTTCAGATAGTCCCGATAGCGGTAAATCTAGTCCCTCATCTGGTAGAAAAGGTGTCAGCCCACAATCCAAGACCTGGGTCGACACACGATTGCTTCAGAAGCTTCTAGACCAACCATTCGATGTGGCGAATTATGACATCGAAGAAATCGAGCGATTACAAAAGCGCCGACTCGATGAAAATGAGGTACGACTTTCGTATCACACAACTCTCAATGACGAGATTTGATATTAACCATTTCTTTACTAAACGGATTCTGCCATTCAGTTATAAAGGTTTATATTGGAATGGTCTATTATTCATTTGGAGGGGTGTTCGGGAAAAATGAACTGATGACATACAAAAAGATAATCCCAAATGAAGAAGGATTCCTTTTCATTGGTGAGAAATGTTCAGATAATAAGTTCAGCAAACGGCATATGGTCGTTTGTTGAACTTATTATATGAACATTTCCAAAGGGAACTACTCGTCAATGAGTATTTAGTAAAATAAAGGGTTAAAGATGTATTCCAAAATAATTATTGCTGTCCAAGACAAGTCAGTGTCTTTAAAGATGATCTATCGCTTCCAAAATACATTTTATATAGTTTTCGGGGTATCAAATAATAAATACGAGTCGAAAGAAATTTCTGTCACTTTAGTCTTTCAAGACCATTTTAAGGACCAAAAAAGGTATAAATTATATTTAACAATATGAAATTATCGGCCTATTTCCATCATCAATTTGTGGCCAAAATGAACCATGTCTGGACTTAACAGTTTAGTTACATAGAATATTATGGGTGTATTATGCACATCATTTCACCAGCACTTTTCCATCCATCCTTTATAATATCATTTATAAAAATTTTATATTTTTTTTCAGCTCAAAGCTTTGGAGCAGCGTAAAGAAAAACTGAAGGAGCTTCTTGCGATGCAAGAACACCCTGTTAAACAGGAGTTACCTGCCCCTAAGGACGTCATCGTCGAGAGGAATGGGTGGAGCTTCGACTGCAAACTGCTCATGTGTTTCTCCTGCAAGAATAAAAACAAGGCAGCTGACGTTTAGAATACATGACTGCTGGAGTGTTGCATACTACTATAGGTCTTTCGTTTATATGTATAAAGCATTTAATTTATTTAGGAATATGTTCGAATTTCGGGGCTAAATTTGTGATTTTGGTCACAACTTCATATAGAGAAGTTCATCAAAAGGCATTTTGGGGATTTGTATATTTCCTACAGTAATGCTCTAATTAATCGACCTCTTAACGACAGCAGAATTATGGGTAACTTTTCAGGATTTAGTCGGAAATATGGCTTGTTGCCATTCATCGGAAAGCTCTCGCCGAGAGCTATCCGATGAATGGCAACAAGCCATATTTCCGACTAAATCCTGAAAAGTTACCCATAATTCTGCTGTCGTTAAGAGGTCGATTAATTAGAGCATTACTGTATTTCCTAACTCAGGTCTTGCCTGTCACGCAGTTTGTTTTGCATAATATACTTGTATCACTGTCATCAATGACTATCCATTAATTCATCACAACTAAGCCTGAATTTAGTGTGTCTGACATTTGCAGAATGAGGTCCCCAGAGGGTGAATTTACTGATGCTATCCCGCACAGGGATCCTCTGGGGGAAATCATTCTGCTTAGTCCTCAACTGCTATGGTAGACCTGGGATCAGTTTGAAGTTCCCCAGTTGAAGTTGGTGATGTTCACCCATGAGTCACCTTGATTATGCATTTTATTTTCTGCTAATTATGGGATATAGAAACTCAACAGAAAGGAAAAGGTAACTAAAAACAATGTTAATTTGAGACTATAGATACTTCCCAGAAGATGAGAAGACCTGAGCAGAATGAGGCCCCCAGAGGGTGAATTTGGTGATGCTAGCCCGCCATTTAGAATCACTAAATTCACCCTCTGGGGACCTCATTCTGCAAATGTCACACACTAAATTTCAGACTTGCTTACATCACATAGTGAGCAGAAGAATGTAAGGAAGTAAAGCCAAGGTTTTATTATAAAGCTCATTCTAACAAAGACATTGATTTTAGGAATTTGAGTATTGAGTTCGCTGTTCATAAGTATCGGAAAAATGTCAGTGTGATATAAGTAAACACATCACAAGGATCATTTGCAGTCTGATGTCCCTGATCTTTTTTTTAAATTGATACGAGACTAGATTGAGGTTTAGAGATTTCACATCAATTATAAGATCAAACTGACAGTGGATAAATAAGATGAGAAATGGATGTCTGATATTCTGTGAGATTCACGTGTCACTTCGACTCGCGTATACACTAACAATGGATTTTAACATTTTTACGTGTTTTATCATTCAGGAATATATATCCACGCTAGATTACTCCTCATTACGAACTCACATCAGCAGTAAATTCACGAGAAATTGTTATTTTTCTTTAGTTTGAGCATATTAAAATCTCCAGAATCAAGGAAGTTCATTTCAATTTATATTGAATAATAGAGCAAGCGGAAACATGGGCTTTATATCACGACTGAGAATATGGTGCTGGACATTTGCAGAATGAGGTCCCCAGAGGGTGAATTTAGTGATGCTACCCCGCACAGCAGGCTAGCATCATTAAATTCACCTTGTGACCTCATTCTGCTTAGTCTTCTCTGAAAAATATCTTTATTATCAAATTAACAAGTTTTTTAGTTTCTTCACAGTTTCTTTTTTAGTTTAGTTTCTCTATATCCTCAATTTGGCAGAAGACACAATGCATAATCGAGGTGCCCAATGGGTGCTCTTCACCATCTGGAAACTTAAATCTGTGTTTAGATCTCCCACAACAGACTTCACAGACAATGAAATTGGGGATTCTAGCCTGCTGTGCGGGGGTAGCATCACTACATTCACCCTCTGGGGACCTCATTCTGCTAATGTCTGGCACCATATCCTCGGGCCTCATTTACATGCATTCTTCAATAGAAACTATGAAAATGTTGAGTCATTTACATGCATTTGTGATTTGATTTACAGTAATGCCCTAAATAATCGACTCCTTAACCACAACAGAATTATGGGTAAATTTTCAGGATTTAGTCGGAAATATGGCTTGTTGCCATTCATTGGAAAGCTCTCAGTGAGAGCTTTCCGATGAATGGCAACAAGCCATATTTCCAACTAAATCCTGAAAAATTACCCATAATTCTGCTGTGGTTAAGGAGTCGATTATTTAGGGCATTACTATATTTGTTTACAGGAACCAGCCTTGGGGTGTCGAATTTAGAAGTCACTTCTTTATTTCACAGAGTTGTTATTTTATCGGGGTGAAGTCATACAGAGCCGATTTTCAATTGACACTTCAAAGTTAGCTTGCTAATTGATATGTGCCTCATGACAATGCATAATCTTGAAATTTCAATATTATGAAATTTCTTGAATCAAGAAAATCAAGTTCCCCCCTCATGCCCTCATATGGACTGCATTCGTGATACCATGGATATACCGACTGCATTTGGATACCATGTTTATACAGACTTCATTTGTGATACCATGGATATACAGACTGCATTCATGAATAAGTTACAATTTACAGAAGTTCTTGGTACCTAAAAACAGTTACATTTCAAAGATTTTTCATGTGATAAGAGTAGAGAAAGTGGGCTTAAATTCTTTGTCTCATTATTCACATGTACCAAATTTCAAAACGAATTTATTTGGAAATATGCCTTGTTGCCATTCATTGGAAAGATCTCACTGAGACCTTTCCGATGAATGGCAACAAGCCATATTTCCAACTAAATACTGAAAAATTACCCATAATAAGGAGTCAATTATTTAGGGCATTACTGTATTTTATGGAGATAAAATATCCAATGTCACCTTCAAGGCTGGTTCCTGCTCCATTCATTGAATTGTATCACCTCATCAAGTCACCTGTATATAAACATTTGTTATCGAACCATATCATGGTCAATTCTCCCGATGCAATAGCTATTGTGTATAAATTTCTGTTAAGAATAATTTGTATAAAATATTGAGAATAGAATAGCTTCCCTTAACCCTCTCTATACTAAATGGATTCTCCCGTTCAGTTATAAAAGTAAATATTGGAATGGTCTATTGTTCAATTGGAGGGGTGTTCAGGATAAATTAGCAGACGATAGTCTGACAAAAAAGATAATACCAGTGGAGAAGCATTCATATTCATTGGAGGGAAATGTTCAGAGAATAAGTTCAACAAACAGTCATTTGTTGAACTTATTATCTGAACATTTCCTATAAGAGAACTACTTGTCAATGAGTATTTAGTAACTACCCGTCAATGAGTATTTAGTATAGAAAGGGTTGATTTGGCTCATGTCAGTGTCCTGTCCCTTCTCTTCTGTTGATAAACTAATAATTTATTTGTTTGTATGTTAGACATCATGTACTTTTGCGTATTCTCATCCAAATTGTTAACCGACCCCTGCGAAAGCTGGCATTTTCAAGGAGTACGGAAGTTCTACACTTTTTAAAGATACCATGTCCGATTTTACAGCAATTCCAATCTCAAGAAAATTTGCACTTCCAGATATACAGTAATGCCCTAAATAATTGACTCTTTAACCACAGCAGAATTATTGGTAACTTTTCAGGATTTAGTCGGAAATATGGCTTGTTGCCATTCATGAATGGCAGCAAGTCATATTTCCAACTAAATCCTGAAAAGTTACCCATAATTCTGCTGTGGTTAAGGAGTTGATTATTTAGGGCATTACTGTATCATCTCTGTTGCCATGGTAATCATAATCAGCTTAATTGACATGAGCTTGTATTTATTCGCTACCAGAACAATCATTTGTAACAAATTGTATGTATTTATATCTATTTATATAAAATTTATATGATGAGAAAGCAATAAAATAATTATGAATATCTTCAATATTTTCTTCTAATATCACCAGACAACTGGGCTGTTCATCAATGACATCTTTCCCCACTTAAAAATTTAATTTTTTCTCACAAATGAAGTTTGCCCTGGGAATATAGAAATGGGATCTGTCTGTTCCTTCGGCTGTGCACCCATCTAGTTGTCTGTAACAACTTTGTCTTAGTCGTCTTAGATCTAATTTCAATGATATGTGGTATGCTTTTGAACAACCATAAGGGAAGGGAACAGGTTTTGTCCATTCATTGTGGAGTAATAGTCGTTAACCCTTTCATGACGGGAGCTGTGCTGGTACAGCATTAAAGATCCTGTGCCAGTGCATTCTCTGATATATGTTAGTCTCCGATAGGGAGCCTCACATATATAAGAGAATGCACTGGCTACAAGGTGGTAAATATTTTTAGGCCAATGTACTCATATGTGAGGCTCTCTATGGGAGAATCCATTGGCACAGGGTTTTCGCAAAATTTCAGGAGCTCCAGTCATGGAAGAGTTATGAGTTAAAATGCATTTGTTCCAGCTTTGTATCAGTCTTTGTTGGTCACATGGAGCCCACGACGATTCCAGAGATAGCGATTTTGTCCCCACACAAATAAGAATAATTCAGTGGCTGACCTATGGATATGGCACACTGTGCATGCTTGAGAAACTTTACGATTGGCGGAAACTGCCAGTTCAAGGGTCATTCATATACCCCCCCCCCCCCCTCCGGGCACAAGATATTTAATGCTGCACCAGCCCAGGTCCGCCATGAAAGGCCCACTTAATTTTTGAATGCCCAAATCACATTATATCACCATATTATATACCATTTGGAAGAGCAAAGGCCTACATTGTGTTGTAGAAGATGGCTCACCAACGGTGACCAACCTTCACGCTGATTGGTCAAAGAACACATGAGATCGAACATGGTCCCCAAACAACGTATTTGCATTTTGTCACATGTTGAGTGCAAGAAGGTGAAGGGATTAAGCCCAGAATTCATAATTTTAAGATGCAAATATTTGCCAGGGAAGTACTATGACTTCCCAACTAATGACAAATTATATGTGTTACTAAATGAGGATAATGAATATATTTTGAAGAATTTTGCGATTTTTATCAAATTGGGTTTGCAGAAATACCTATTATGATAATAGAGGTGACAATTGAGATGATACTATAAGTTCAATGATGACAAATACGATAAAGACGATGATTCTGGAGTTGCTGGTAATCACGACAATGAGGGTGACGAAGATGAATGTGGATCTGACAGACATAATGATGCTGATGTTCAAGCATGTAGCCACATACACAATTAGCCTTGAAATAGTGTATCTGACATTTGAAAAATGCAGAGGGTGAATTTGGTGATGCCACCCTGCACAGCAGGCTAGCATCACCAAATTCACCCTCTGGGAACCTCATTCTGCTCAGGTCCCATCTTCTGGGAAGTATCTAGAGTCTGAAATTAACATTGTTTTTAGTTTCTTTTTCCCTTCGGTTCAGTTTCTATATCCCCCTAATTTGCAGAATATAAAATGTATAATCGTGATGACTAATGAGGGTTACGACCCCCCTCCCCCTGGCATCCGGCATCCGGCTTAAAATGGACCCCGGCATCCGGAATACGCCATAACAGAGAGACGGCATCCGGAATACTATTTAATCAAATTCATTGAAAACAGACTCAGGAACGAAGTAAACGTTGGCACGAGGTATTGGAATTAGTCTCCGTATTGGCTAGTAATGATTTGATTTAGCAGCTTTACGGAAAGATTAAACTTTTTACTATAAAAGGTATGATCTACTATCACACATATATATACGCCCTGTCTAACTTACTCGCGGCCATATTGGATCCACCAGGTCCGGTTCCGTGGTTTTAGTGCTGCAGGTCAAAGTTTTGGAGTAGCATTTCCATATACATGTATGACATACTAGTATATGGAAGTTATGAATATTCAAAAGCTCGATATATGATCATATATGGAAATGCTACTCCAGAACTTTGATTTGTAGCAATAAAACCACGGAACCGGGGCTGCATGGAGGAATCTCTTATATCACGGAATAGTCTGGTCGATAAAAGGTTTGACCTAGAAAAAAATTGGACTAAGTTGGTTTTTATTCCATTTTGAAGAGGAATATTTCCTCTACAACATATCCAAAATCCGCTAAAATCCGCTTTGAGCAAACTTTTTTACAGAGATTTTTAAAAATGCTCATTTTTCGACCTTGCGAAGTACGTTTTTCTACAATATCCCTCATCGGCGACACCAGAACGCATTAATCCTCCATCCGATATATACCAGTTTGTGTAAACGAGTATAGGGGGCGAATAGAGTGACAAGGACAGAAAACAATGCAATCACGGCGATGAAATGGCTGTCAAAATGGCCGCAACTACACTGAATCCATGCTACGATGAAAGCAACATATTGGATAACCCCCTATAAGCGAAAATACACATTTGTAATTTACAAGAATGTTGTTATATATCTTTAAAGGTACACATATAATTAAAACATATCTATCTGAATGATTTATCGATCACTGATACGCACGTTAACCCAATGATTTACGTTCGGGTTGGGTTATGTTGAGAATTTATTGAAGATAGTCTATTGTAATCCTTTGTATTTTGATAAATTGCGTTCATGGTATACCACCATGTATTTGTGTGATAAAAATGAAATATTCGTGTTTAATCACTTGACCGGAGGCAACTATGACTACTATTTTAAGACACGGACAATAGGATCTACACATGTTACCCAAAAAGTTCACATTCAATCGTTGTATGAGACCTGGCTTTCGGTTGCTCTCTCGCGAGATACATTAGAGAGAATTCTTACATACTATTATCAATAGCTCCCCTTATACTTCTTCCTCGTATAATTCGACGGTCTGTTCATTCTTGTATAACCAGCTATTCAATTTTCCGCAAATTGTAAATTTCATTCGATTTTGTCCATTTTGGCGGCCATTTTGGACAGACATTCTACCGATATGGTTTACGACTAAGGATTGTTTGTGTGGATTTTATTTTATTACTAATTTGGTATTTGTTGGCGCACCTACCACCGAAATTCAGGATTTTTCTATACCAACTGCCATCATGGACGCCATCTTGTATTACAGAAAATGCTCAAAGCGGATTTTAGCGGATTTTGGATATGTTATAGAGGATATATTCCTCTTAAAAATGGAATAGAAACCAACTTAGTCCAAATTTTTTCTAGGTTGACCCTAAAATTTTAGTTTATCGACCAGACTAGAACCGGAACTGGTGGAACTAATATGGCCGGGAGTTAATGACATGACAGGGCGTATTGGGTGGGGATGAAAGGCATAGACCATGTTCCAAATGACAGGAGTGGTAAAAATCTTCCATTTGGATACTCGGGATCTCTTGCTAGCCTCTTCAGTGCAAATATGAACCTGTAGTTCGAGACTCCGAGTGTCTTAACCCATTCGCCAAGTGCATATTCTTTTGTCAACACCGACCTGATTGTACTTAGGATTGTCTACTTCGTTGAAGTTTAGTCCAAAACTGCGAGTTTCAGACATTTTAATGGTGTTATTAAATTGAAGTCGCATGCAGGCTTCTAAATACATTTTTTTTAAATTTAATAAAAGTTAATTACATATTGAATATATGATATTAAAAATTACTGTCAAGCAGACATCAGATGGGCGACAACTCTATCGGATAATATAACAAACCGATATCGCAGATCAGCATTGCGATTTATTTTAACAGTAGGCCTACCATAGGTACTATATATTAATTATCACTATTTAGATATGTCAGAATTGATAACGAGACGTATAATTAGCTAAATTGTGGATAATATTGTGTCCGAGCAAATAACTATAAATTAGCGGACGTAATTTGGTTGTGTTTTTGCTGTTTTTGCTGTTAACGTCAAGAAAGATTATCAATGGAAGCATCCGGCATCCGATATATGTGCCCGACGGCATCCGGCGTACAGTGGTCTGGCATCCGGAATACGCCATAACAGACCCGGCATCCGGCATCCGAAAAGGGGGGTCGTCACCCTCACTAATGGGTGAACAACATTAACTGGGGAACTGATCGCAGGTATCCCATAGCGGTTGACGCATTAATCAGAATGAGGTTCCCAGCGGGCAAATTTGGTGATGCTAGCCCACTGTGTGGGATAGCATCACTAAATGCACCCTCTGAGGACCTCCTGCAAATATCAGACACACTATATCCAGGCTTGGGTGTCACCCCTACCCCTATTGAATCCTGAATACCAGTTAACTCTTTAAGTGCCAGGGGCCGATCTCATTGGCCCTAATTTACGGTCTATAGAGTGCCAGGGGCTATGAAATTGGCCCTAAAAAATAAAAAATTTTTTTTTTTAATTTTTTTTTTTTTTGGGGTTGAATTTTTTTTGGGTATGCTTAAGCATGGTATAGCGAATTTAAAAACAAACTGGATAAGTCTTTAGGGGGATGTTATAACTCAAAACTATCACCAAGTAGTCATAGTCATAATTTTTATGCCCATGAAAAATGTAAGATTCCCTGGCACTAAACCTACAAAATAAGCCTGGCACTGAAAGAGTTAAGAGAGAGAGAGAGAGGTGTGGGGCTAAGAAATTATACATATAATACATATTTGCTGAATGATGTCCATAACTTTATCACATCAAAATATATCAGACTGAATTATATCAAAATATGTCATTTTGGATAAGAAAACAATTTGATGCTATAAAAGCTGCATACCAGCCTTGTTGAATCCTGAATAAAATGGGCATATACAGTAATGCCCTAAATAATCGACTCCTTAACCACAGCCGAATTATGGGTAATTTTTCAAGATTTAGTCGGAAATATGGCTTGTTGCCATTCATTGGAAAGCTGTCAGTGAGAGCTTTCCGATGAATGGCAACAAGCCATATTTCCGACTAAATCCTGAAAAGTTACCCCTAATTCTGCTGTGGTTAAGGAGTCGACTATTTAGGGCATTACTGTATGAGTCCTGCTGAGTATCAGTTAACAGAGGGTATGAATCCTTCATACACACTTCAACATCACCCGAATTCCATGTATCAGAAAAATGGGGTGTCACCCTCTTATAACCTATACCAGTAATTGTCACATCTAAAATGCAGTGGACATGATGATTGTTTTAAAGATATATCAGGCTTTTCTTGACTTTCTATGAAGCACACAAAAATGACTTTCTATGAAGCACACAAAATTTTTCAAAAAATAGCCCAAAACCTAAAACAATTCATAGAAAACTTCATTTCTTATTGACAAGCTCCGGTGGCTGAAATAAGTCCACAATCTGTATATGTAAAAGAGTAGGATCTGTCCGTCTGTCTATTCAGATTGTTCTCCCAGACCCCTAGACCGATTTCAACCAAATTTGGTGTGTGACTCGGGGGCACGCAGGCAGAGGTTATAACACTGTTAATTTTTCAAAATTTCAAAATTATGATTTAAAATTTTTTAATTAAATAAATAACAAAACAAAAACAAATATACTCACCTTGGGCCTATTTCACCACCAGATGTATGCTCTTTATAGATGTGTTTTCACTGTGGCCCCCGCCATGGACCAGAATAATGGGTATACTATGGGCTTATATCGCAATAAAATATGTCCAATATGAACCAATGTCAATATTTACCCGATGATATATAGAAGTAGCATAATAATATGATCAATATATACTAAATAGTAGGATATGTCTGTCATGTGCGCGAATCTCACACAGGGGCCACAGGCCTCTTACACGCAGGCCCCTCCAACACTGAATAAAGGCTCCCAAATGGAGCCTCTTTCAGCTAGTATGTCTTTAAAGTGATAGTATAAGCTACCCAAGTCAGTGCCATTATCTCTTCTTGAATACTTAGGGTGACCCTATCCAAGGATCAAGATAGGGACACAGTTTCATCACCATTGTAAAACTACTTTGGATACTGAAAGAATCTGAAGTTTGAGGTTAGACGTTTTTTTTTTATCTAAACCTGGCTAATATCCAAATTCATCTATAACAGTTGAATATGAGAACACCAAGCCTGGATATAGTGTGGCTGGTGGCATTTGCAGTGGGCTAGCATCACCAAATTCAGAATGAGGTCCCCAGAGGATGAATTTAGTGATGCTACCCCGCATAGTGGGCTAGCATCACCAAATTCCCCCTCTGGGGACCTCATTCTGCTTAGGCCTCATCTTCTGGGAAGTAGCTATAGTCTCAAATTAACATTGTTTTAGTTACATTTTTCCTTCTCTTCATTTTCTATATCCATTAATTTGGAAAAGATAAAATACATAATCGATGTGATATCACCAACTTCAACTGGGGAATTTCAATATGATTCAGGACTCTCATAGCAGTTGAGGCCTAAGCAGAATGAGGTTCCAGAGGATGAATTTGGTGATGCTAGCCCGCTGTAAATGTCAGACACACTATGTCCAGGCACAGCTGTTATAGATGAATATGGACAAGCCTTGAAATAAGTGTGCCTGTCATTTGCAGAATGAGGTCCCTCAGAGGGTGAATTTAGTGATGCTACCCCACATAGCGGGCTAGCATCACCAAATTCACCTTCTGGGGACCTCATTCTGCTTACTCCTCAGCAGAATGAGGTTCACAGAGGGTGAATTTGGTGATGCTAGCCCACTATGCGGGGTAGCATCACTAAATTCACCCTCTGGGGACCTCATTCTGCAAATGACAGACACACTATTTCAAGGCTTAGACAGGTTTAGATAAAAGGCTTCTAACTTCAAGTGCTTTCAGTATCCACTGGGGATAGGGGGTAACACCCAAGTCTGGATATAGTGTGTCTGACAATTGCAGAAGGAGGTCCCCAGAGGGTGAATTTAGTGATGCTGCCCTGCAATTATATATTGTGGTGCAGTCCCCTATTCCTATTGAATCCTTAGTACCCATTAACCCTTTCTATACTAAATGGATTCTCCCACTCAGTCATAAAAGAATACATTGGAAGGGTCTATTATTAATATGGAGGGATAGGGATGTTTAGGATATATGAGCAGAGGACAGACATATGAAAAGATTATACAAGTGCAAGAGGATTCTTATCAATTGGTGGGAAATGTTCAGATAATAAGTTCAACAAATGACCCTCTTATAACTTGTACCAGTTAAATGATACATCCAAAATGTGGTGGACATGATGATAGTTTTACAGTTATTTCCAGCTTTTCTTGATATGCTATGAAGCCTGCAAGGGCATTCTCTGACACCCCCCCCCCCCCCCCCCCAAAGATGCTCTATCTCTTCCAAGCTTGAGTTTAATGTGCCTGTCATTTGCAGAATGAGGTCCCCAGAGGGTGAATTTAGTGACGCTATCCTGCACAGTGGGCTAGCATCACCAACTTCACCCTCTGGGGACCTCATTCTGCATGGCCTCATCTGCTATGGGAGTCATAGACTCAGATTGAAGTTCCCAAATGGGGAATATTGTGATGTAACACCCAATGGGAACCTCAATTTTGGGATATAGAGAAACTAAACTAAAAAAGAAATAGAATCTATGTGAAGGAGGTTCTATAGAAATTTGATAATAAAGAAACTTTCCAGAGCAGATGAGGCCTAAGCAGAATGAGGTCCCCAGAGGGTGAATTTAGTGATGCTAGCCCTCTATGGGGGATAGCGTCACTAAATTCACCCTCTGGGGACCTCATTCTGCAAATGACAGGCACCACTCTCTACAATACAACAACCACATTTCTAGGAAACTCATTTTGAAGGCACCTCAGCACTGCTGTCTGTTCCCATACAAACACTTCAGAATAATCTGTTGTTACAAATATTTAATGTGTTTTAAAATAAAAACTTTTAATAAAAATGTAGTAATGTTGCCACATAAACTGTCCCAATTCATAGAAAATAATTCATAGAAAAAATAATTTCCTGGTGACAGAAGCTCCAGTTGACTGGTTTCCATGACTTGTAATTATTATTTTACACCCTCCCCTCCAGAATCTATAAAACAAGATGGCTGCTGGTGGCCATGTTTTTTGGCCGAATGACCCCAAAATGACTCGTTCCCATCTACATGTCAATATTAACATCCATGAAATTTCATGATGATCAGACAAATAGTATGGGCTGTAGCCCATGCTAATGGATTGAATTTTGAAACAGCCATGACAAATTTCATAATGATCCGACCAAAGGTACGACCTGTAGCCCATGCAAATTTTAAAGTATTTAGTCATGCAATGAGTAAAATCCAAGATGGCTGCTGGTGGCCATGTTTTTTGGCCGAAAGACCCCAAAATTACTTGTTCCCATCTATATATCAATATTAACATCCATGACAAATTTCATTCATGATGATCAGATGAACAGTACGACCTGTAGCCCGTGTTAATGGATTGAATTTTGAAATCCAAGATGGCCGCTGGTGGCCATGTTTTTTTGCCGAATGACCCCAAAATGACTCCTTCCCATCTACATGACAACGTCAACAGCCGTGATAAAATTTCATAATGATCCGACCAATGGTACGACCTGTAGCCCGTGCCAAAGGATTTAGTCATGCAAAGAGTAAAATCAAAGATGGCTGCTGGTGGCCATGTTTTTTGACCGAACGACCCCAAAATTACTCGTTCCCATCTACATGTCAATATTAACATCCATGACAAATTTCATGATGATCAGATGAACAGTAAGACCTGTAGCCCGTGTTAATGGATTGAATTTTGAAATCCAAGATGGCCGCTGGTGGCCATGTTTTTGTGCCGAATGACCCCAAAATGACCCGTTCCCATCTACATGTCAATGTCAACAGCTATGACAAATTTCATAATGATCCAACCAAAGGTACGACCTGTAGCCCGTGATAAAGGAAATTGTTGACGAATCACACATGCACACACACCCTCACACATGCACACACGGACGACGGATACCAGCCATTGCAATAACTCAAACTTTACAAAGTAAAGTTGAGCTAAAAAGTTGAGGGAACATATGCATGATCTCTAATATGCTCAAAAATGCTAAGTTGTTGTGATATTTTTTCCTTTGGCAATTATACTTTATATTCTGCGCCCCACCTGCCTTTGGTTCATAGCTGTACGGGCACCAAATTTTTACCCCAATTTTTTTACATAATATATTCATGGTTGTAACACAGTTTTTGCAGAATATATACCTTGTATAAACACAGAAATATAACAAAATAGATTCAAATTAACCTTAAATATATATTATTTTTGCAGAAATGTGATAAATATTGTAATTTGCCACAATATCCCCCTGAAATACCACTCAATTTGCCCGAATTTCACCGAAAATATCTCCACTTTGCCCGAATTTTGAACTTTCAAAATGTTTGGAAGCTGCAGCCCTCCCAGCCTGTACAGCTACAGTAATGCCCTAAGTAATCGACTCCTTAACCACAGCAGAATTATGGGTAACTTTTCAGGATTTAGTCGGAAATATGGCTTGTTGCCATTCATCGGAAAGCTCTCGAGGAGAGCTTTCCGATGAATGGCAACAAGCCATATTTCCGACTAAATCCTGAAAAGTTACCCATAATTCTTCTGTGGTTAAGGAGTCAATTACTTAGGGCATTACTGTATGCTTTGGTTGTTTCTAAACAGATAGAATATCTACCATAGAGACTGCGCTATCTGTGGGGTGGTATTACAATTATATTAGACATAATAAATACACATGGACCTAATAGAAATGAAAATAAGATACACCAAGAATATAAAGAAGAAACTTATGATTCGATCATGAGAGGATATATAGGAGAGAAGCCAGACAATTGGTTTATTAGTATAACCATGGTTACATTTTATCAGTACCAGAAGTCTGTGATGAAGTGATAACCAATCTGAATTACCTCCCTTCCCATATTTACCAACTAGTAGAATTATGGACTGATGACTTAATCAGTTCATCTCTCTCCCTTGGGTGCACAATTTGTTGTGTCATCATCAGGGCCGACCAAAGCAACCAAGGGCAAGGGGGGGGGGGCATGATCATGCCATGAATCTCTACTCTGGCACAACTTCCAGCAATTTAATTGTCTTGATATTTGCAGAATCAGAATGAGGTTCCCAGAGGGTGAATTTAGTGGTGCTATCCCGCATGGCAGGGTAACATACCAAATTCACCCTCTGGAAACCTCAACTGCTATGGGAGACCTAAGGATCAGATAGAAGTTCCCAAGTTTAAGTTGGGGATGTTCACCCATTAGTCACCTCGATAATCCAATTTATCTTCGGCAAATTATGGGATTTACAAACTTCCCAAAAGGGAAAAAGTAACTAAAAACAATGTTAATTTGAGACTACATATACTTCCCAGAAAATGAGGCCTAAGCAGAATGAGGCACCAGATGGTGAATTTGGTGATGCTAGCCCACTAAATTCACCCTCTGGGGGTTTCATTCTGCAAATGACAGAAAAGGCAAAAAGTGATAATCATACTGAATCAGACAGTATTTTAACACTTTCATGACGGGAGCAGCACTGGTGCAGCATTAACGCTTTCAGTGCCAAGTCCGATTTTTGTATCAACCCAATGAACCCATATTTCCTTGATCATTTTTCAAATTTATTCATTATTATAATGTGATACATTGATGGAAAGAGCTCTGAGAGCTCTTTCCATCGATGTATCACATTATTATAATCAATAAATTTGAAAAATGATCAAGGAAATATGGGTTGATACAAAAATCGAACTTGGCACTGAAAGGGTTAAAGACCCTATGGGAGACTCACATAAGAGAATCCGCTGGATTACAAGGTCAAGATAAATAATATTAGGCCAATGCATTCTATTATATATGCGAGGCTCCCTATGGGAGATTCACATATATAAAAGAATGCATTGGCACAGGGTTTTCGCAAGACCAAGCTCATGTTAACCCTTTATATACTAAATGGATTCTCCCACTCAGTCATATAAGTATACATTGGAAGGTTATATTATTCATCTGGAGGGATGTTCAGACAACAAATAATAGAAAGCGCAGAAGGAATCCTATTCATATCGTGGGAAATGTTCAGATAATAAGTTCAACGAATGACCTATCTGAACATTTTCTATGGGATAACTGTTCACCCATGATGCTTTAGTACAGAAAGGGTTAAACTTATTATCTGACCATTTCCTGTGGGGGAAACTACTCATCAAATAAGTGTTTTAGTATAGAAAGGGTTAAAGTAATGGAATGGTATGTTCTGCTGCAACCATTAACATAACCATTGGGTATCCCCCCACAAATAATAAGCTACCCAGACCCTGAATATATACCAAACAAGATACCTCTTTCAAGCTAAATATACAGTACCCGAGAGCTTTCCGATGAATGACAACAAGCCATATATTTCCGACTAAATTCTGAAAAGTTACCCATAATTCTGCTGTGTTTAAGAGGTCGATTAATTAGAGCATTACTGTAGGCCTCCAAAATTTGAAAATATGAGTGTTATATTACATTGAAAAGAAAACCCATCAGATATACAAATCAGAAGAATTGAAACATGAGATACCAGAGAATTTTTCTCTTCATTATAAACTAAAACTCAACCTTTTCTTTACAAAATGGAATCTCCCATATTTTTAAGAGCATATGCATGTATTGGAATGTCCATTATTCATCTGGAGGGGTGCTCATGTCACATTAGCAGATAAGAGACAGACAAACAGATAAATACATGCGCAGAAAGAATCATATTAATTGGTGGGATATGTTCAAATAATAAGTTCAACAAACAGTTGAACTTATTATCTGAACATTTCGTCAGGGAACTACTCATCAATGAGTATTTAGTGAAGAAAGGGTTAAACAAGAGGTTTCACTATGGGTGATGATACCCACCCCAGTTGGGGTTATTTCAGGAACGATAACTCTATCCGAAGTACACGACCTATATGCAGTACTACCGTCGGTGTTTGACCTATATTCTCCGCCCACGCATTGCATCATGGTCTATTTGTATGCCGGTTGTGCATGTCCGGACATGACCCGTTGGTTATATCCAATGGGATAATGTTAAAGTGACACTCGCATTGAAAACTTACAAAAAATTCAAAAATTCAAAAACTTCAAAAATTTCAAAAATTTCAAAAACTTCAAAAACGTCAAAAACTTCAAAAACTTCAAAAACTTCAAAAACTTCAAAAATCGCAAAAAATTTCAAAAAAGTTTAAAAACTTCAAAATACTCAAAAATTTCAAAAAACTTAAAAAACTTTTCAAAAAGAAACAAAAATGAAAAACAGAAAAAAATTCATAAATATATGAAAAACTTAAAAAACTTCAACTTTTTCTAAAATTCAAAAATACTTTAAAATTAAATTAAAATTAACTGTCTTTTAATATATCTAACCCACTGCCACTTCTAAGGGTTCCACACTACACCTGAGGGGATATTGAGTGGTCTACACACGTCTCCTAAACCCTAGAATAAGATCCAGCCCATAAGAAACACCGCCTCCTGCAATGCCTGTCATTCGAATCTGACGCAATCCCTACTTCTGGCGCAATGCCTGAGTCATTCGAATCTGGCGCAATCCCTACTTCCGGCGCAACGCCTGAGTCATTGGAATCTGACGCAATCCCTCGCGAAACCTACCGGCTGACTCCACACCCATCGGCTAAACGTTGTATCACATGCTTATTATTTGATCATATCGTGGAAATTCAATGTTTTGTCATCACTCATGAGATATAACCCATATCCACTGAAAAAGGGTGGATATCCTCTATTTATTTATAATTTTTTCTTTGTTATCTTTTTTTTATCCCTCTTTTTTATCTACCACTTCCTGTTTTTATTCGCTCTTCTTTTTCTTACAACTTCTAATCCCTCATAATCTTCGAATATCCACTTTCATCTCCAAGTTTTTGAAAAAATTCCTTGTTTAGTAGCACCTCCAGATGGGCTCTATAGAATTTGAACGAGGCATCCATCTTGGATATTACTCTTTCTATGACTAAATCCGTTAGCACGCTCTACAGATATCATATAGGTAGCACGCTCTACAGATGTCATATAGGCCTCTTCACATCTTGTTTTCCATAATTTATTCATTCCTAATCGCTCCATTGACTGTAACAAATTAAATTACCCCCTCCCCCTGTATTTAGAATACATCCTTGATTATTAATATTTCCTCCTTTCATGGTGTGCATGTTCCTTGGGACATCTTTGCTAATGTGAAGCCACACCTATTATATATATATATATATACAACTTTAAAAGCCCGCGAAAATATTACTCATATTATAGACTTCCCTTTGAAGACCTTTGTATGTGACAATGATCCGTAATATTGTTTCTAAGTGACACTGGCCAGTGAAACTGATACTACGGGTATGAACTAGCCAACTTCACATCGTAACAATAATAAAAGGGACACTTCATCTATATCAGTCTCAAAACGTGTTGGTACACATCTGTGTGGAAACTAAAACCAATCACTCTTCGTCCGTCATCCGTACATAATTGTAATATAATTTTCTCAGAAACCACGGGATCCCTTTGGCTGAAATTTGGTCTCAACATGGGATAAGAAATTATCCATGGAAGACAACAGTGTCCGTGTGGGGGAGAAGCTTCGTAGTGTTTCGCTGTCGCCATGGTGTTTGTTTGGGTATAGGCATGGGTGGTGAGTGTGGTTCTCATATGGTATGAACTAGCCTTTACTGACTGAGGTAATTTAGTGCACATGTCATCACTTCACTGATAACCATTATATGGTCAAATCCCTACACTATCAAACGCAATGTTTCAATAATGGGTTTTCTTAAAATTTTGACTAAATATTGGTTATATTATACGCATCAGCGATCCTTCTTAATAACGCTCTGTATATTTTCAAACGCATTGCACTAAATGGGTTTGGAATAGCCATACAGGAAAGGAGAAACTGAGGTCCTGGGTAGGTCGACTGCATATAGCAGTATATATGGGGTACAGACATGGACAGCAATGGGTTCCTCGTGGCTTCTGGTCTACACATGACATATTAAAGTTAACCACACCCATCGGCGCGCCTTTATTGGGCTATGAAGCGCCATACAGGCTCGAATCATGGCCTTCGCCATGTGTTTCTATTTGAACCCACATTAGTAACTAAATAAAATCTTTCTCTCCAGGTTGTTTCACGCCATAACCTTGATTTGGAAAGCTTGAAGGGCTAATTAAGCTTCAATTTAAATCCCAACATTTTCTTATTTGAAGAACGTATCTGGTTAAACATGTCCACCATAGTAAGCTCATTTAATTCAAAGAGCTTCACACATAGTCCCACTAGTAATGATGTGTCGTTATTTACTACAGAAATGGTCATATAGAATACAATACAACACATTTTGGTCACATACCTTAAAGGTGCACGTCACTTTCGCAAGATATCGAACTGACCATGTATAGAGTGGAATGACATGTCGGGTATCAAATGTATAATCAGTTCCAGTATTTCGTCCATAAGGCAGTTTTGGTTGTAACATCATTGTGTATGACGGTTCATTCATATGATATCTTAGCGGTTGCACACGATACTGTCTGTTGTATTTTATGTCTTATATCATGTATATTAATTGCTCCATGGATGGTAGGAGTATGGCATTGGTGTCTGGTTCTTCGATGTATTCTAGTCATAGTTCATTCATATTATTACTCTAAAATCTCCATTAAATGGAGAAACTAAAGAGCCCATATTATGTAGACTAGTGTATAAATACTTACTTCATGCATTATTTTTATCAATTATATGTATTATAACTCCCATCAAGATAGGCTGTTATACAGAGGAAACAAAGCATGTACCAAGTGACAGTCTGTACCAAGTGACAGTCTCATGTCACGAAAGGCCTACTATGTGGACACATTTTCTTATCAAAACGCTCTATTATGTAGGGGGTTATCAACCATTGGTCTGGAAAAGGCATACGAGCGGAAGGCGTGTATACACATTTATTCGATGTACTCTTTAATCGTCGATTTCTCTTTATTGTCGTTAATTTATAGCATTATTAGTAGGAATCTAAACTCGCCGTTATATTGAGAAAATAATGCGTCAATACCAGTCAATACTGCTTTATTGGCGGTAAATGAAATTATTGAATCATGTATCGCAGCTAAACAAGCGAGACAACTGATCACAACACAAAAATTAGTAATATTTCTGAAGCCTTGAGTGGGTTGTAATACACAGTGTAAATTTTCATTATTGCTACCATTTAAGGAAACATGCCCCCGATAGGGCTACTATGCGAACACATGTCTATATTAATTTCACATATTCCTTACCGTTCATTCATATATACTCCAAGCTCTCTGTTAATACAGAGGCATCAAAACATTGGTCTGGAAGAGACCTACTATGTGGATGCGTGTATACATATTTACTTGATGTATTCTTTAATCGTTCATTTCTCTTTATTATCGTTCATTTATAGCATTATTAGAAGAAATTTAGTCTAAAATCTCCATTACATGGAGACAATAAAGAGCCCATATGGTGTAGACTAATGCATAAATACTTACTTCATGTATTCTTTTCACCAATTATATGTATTGTACATCCTATACATTTAGTCCGTTATACAGAGGAAACAAAGCATGTACTACGTGGCAGTTTCATATGACGATAAGACCTACTATGTGAACACATGTGCATATTAATTTCACATATTCTTCTCAAAACGCTCTATTTTATACGGGGGGGTATCAAACATTGGTCTGGAAAAGGCATGCTATGTGGACGCGTGTATACATATTGACTTCATATATGCATTCATAGTTCATTTCTCTTAATTGTCGTTCATTTAATAGCATTATTAGTAGAAATATAGTCTAAAACCGTCGGTATATGGAGAATATATAGCGTCAATACTGTTTTATTGTTGGTAACTCAAATTATTGCATTATGTATCGCAACTAAACAAGCGAGATAACTCATAAATTCTTAATAGTTCTGATGTCTATGGCAGTTCACACAGTGTATATTTTCATTGTTGTTACCATTTTAGTGCATACATTACTGATTTCTGTGTAAGAACGCCGGTCTCCATTGTTGTTATGATTGTGCCTATAACTGTCCATATTCTTAAAGCAAGTACGGTACCTCTATGTGATATGATCTATAAAAATTTCCATTTTCACAGGTAAATCACGTATAAACGCTCTTTAATGTATAGTTAAACTGAGTTTTCACATGCAGGGCTATGTCTTTGTGGACTATATACGTGGTATACTTCAGTATATACACGAAGTGAATGTGTTCTAAGTATACGTATCTGATTTATGTATACGTCCGTGTTTCTTAAAGCAAATCCAATACATATTAGTGCGTTATATTATGATGTACATTAAGTGCCCTTTTCACTGTTAAATCAAGTAAAAAGGCCCTCTACTATAGTTAACTATTCAGTTCCACGTACGCTATAAGATCTATGGTGGTCCGGTGTGTCTTATCAATATGCCATTATATGCACGAATGTAATGTGTTCAAATATGTGGGTTATGATGTATACTTTAATGTTAAAGTATATAAGCACTCTTTAAGATATGCATATGCAGAATGTTGCCTCTTTACACTGACAGAAAAAAAAGGAATATATAATTTTGAGTACTACTCTTCATAAAACGTTAGAAAACCATAATCTAACAACGAATATCGAAGAACAATGTAATTACTTGATAAGCATTGTAAATATTTCGTCTGTTTTAAATAAAATGGAAATATTTCGTCTATTTGAAATACAGTTGGAAGCAACAATCAAGTATTTAAATGAAATTTGGACCAAAATCTTATAATTTGAGAAAACGTATATAATTTCTATCGAAGTCTTATAATAAAGGAAGGCTTTGTGCGAATCCATTCGGTCTAATGTGTGAATGTGTTCATCATCGCAAATATAATGATGCAGAAATGAATATTTCCTAGAATAATGTTAACATAGCTTGTATTTAACCGAAATAATATAGCATTTGAGTTAAAATGTTTCATATTAGGACCATAACGAACCAATGCATAAAAATACAATATTTTGTTTTTCATTCTCGATCAAAATAATGCAGGGTTGTCAATTATCAACAAAAAACAAATACTTTGAAACAAAAACGATGACATAAGAAGGAATATCCAAGAGCTAGTGTGAAAATAACCCTCACATTTATAAAAAAAAAACAATAAAATTAAAGTTTTCGAGTAAGTCCTTCAAATTTATTGAATTTTTTCGTCTATGTTGGATCAAATTTGACACAAAAATCAATTAGCTCACTAACAGTTCGCGCAATATCTCATATTTTGAGAAAACGTTTGCAATTTTAGACAACAATATTGCTAGTGAAGGTGAATATTTCATCCTGGAACTCGTGAAATATGATAAAAATAGATGTAAAGACACTTCACGAGCCCTCATATATTTGAGTTATGAACATAAAGTCATCTCATAGTGCCATTGTACCCCATAATTTGGTCAGGAGAAATATGTATTTCATATTTGACCCTTCATCTGTGGTAAAAAATGAATTAAGGGACATGGGAGTGGTGTCCCTGGACATTAACCTAGAGCATAAATTGACTCAATTATGCAATTTTAGGCAACATTCTTGCCAGGGAAAGTGTATATTTCATGTTGGAACTCATCCAATGTGATAAACATGCATCATAAGACACTTAATGAGCTCTGATGACTTTGAGTTATGACAACAACGGCATCTCATACTAGATTGTAAGCCATAATTTGGTCAGGAAAAGTGTAAATTTCATATTTTATCCTACATGTGTTTTAACAATCAATGTAATTACACCCCATCGGTCGCCTAGACACAGCGTAAATGTTCTCAAGTTTTCAATTGTAGGCCACAATGTCGGCAGTGAAGGTAAACATTTCATGTTGGAACCCATGAAATGTGATAAAATGGATAAAAAGACACTTCCTGAGTCCTTATGACTGAGTTATGAACATAAAGGGAACTCATAGTGTATTGTAGGTCATAATTTGGTCAGGAAAATTGTAAATTTCATGTCTTAAGCTCCATGTGTTTTTAAAATATATGTAATTACAACCATTGGGTCCCTAGAGATCAATCCACAGTCCATGTGTAGTCCATATGCAATTTTAGGGAACAGTTTTGCTAGTGAAGGTGAACATTCCATGCTGGAACTCATGAAATATGATAAAAATAGATGAAAAGACACTTTCTGAGGCCTTGGTCGGGAGAAATGTGTATTGTATTTTGACCCTTGATGCGTGGTAGCAATCAATGAAATTACACCCCATGGTATCCTCAGATATGAAGCAACATCATAAATGCACTCAGTTTTGGCAATTTAGACAACATTGTTGATGGGGAAGTTGTACATGTCATGTTGGAACTGGTGAAATGTGATAATAATTGATCAAAAGACACTCGATGAGCCCTGATGGGTTTCAATTATGGTCATAAAGGCATATGATAGTGTCATTATACAACGGGGAAATTTGGGAAGCGCTAACAAAGCGTATCTGCACGGTGTTATACGAATCAAAATGATCCTGATATAAGAAATGCAATCTAGATCATACTCAGTATCTTCGTATCGACTGAATATATCGTTATTCGATGGTGTTCCTGGCATACCTCCGTCTTTACTTTTCTTATGCTTTTGTAGATTGTAGTTCGACGATAATATCTTTCTTCACAAATGGCACCCGTGTATTGTCTCGAATCATGGGAAGAACTATCGTCCTTATACCAGCGAAAAGATGAGCAAATATGGTGTGGTATTATAAACTCGCCGCGTTCGTACCTCTATTTATCGTTTAGAGTAATTGTTCTTAGATAAAAAAAAAATAGGCGCGCGTGCGGCCCCCTCATCCCCACTGCCGCCGCGCCTATTTTTTTTTTATCTAAGAACAATTACTCTAAACGATAAATAGAGGTACGAACGCGGCGAGTTTATAATACCACACCATATTTGCTCATCTTTTCGCTGGTATAAGGACGATAGTTCTTCCCATGATTCGAGACAATACACGGGTGCCATTTGTGAAGAAAGATATTATCGTCGAACTACAATCTACAAAAGCATAAGAAAAGTAAAGACGGAGGTATGCCAGGAACACCATCGAATAACGATATATTCAGTCGATACGAAGATACTGAGTATGATCTAGATTGCATTTCTTATATCAGGATCATTTTGATTCGTATATCACCGTGCAGATACGCTTTGTTAGCGCTTCCCAAATTTCCCCGTTGTATAATGACACTATCATATGCCTTTATGACCATAATTGAAACCCATCAGGGCTCATCGAGTGTCTTTTGATCAATTATTATCACATTTCACCAGTTCCAACATGACATGTACAACTTCCCCATCAACAATGTTGTCTAAATTGCCAAAACTGAGTGCATTTATGATGTTGCTTCATATCTGAGGATACCATGGGGTGTAATTTCATTGATTGCTACCACGCATCAAGGGTCAAAATACAATACACATTTCTCCCGACCAAGGCCTCAGAAAGTGTCTTTTCATCTATTTTTATCATATTTCATGAGTTCCAGCATGGAATGTTCACCTTCACTAGCAAAACTGTTCCCTAAAATTGCATATGGACTACACATGGACTGTGGATTGATCTCTAGGGACCCAATGGTTGTAATTACATATATTTTAAAAACACATGGAGCTTAAGACATGAAATTTACAATTTTCCTGACCAAATTATGACCTACAATACACTATGAGTTCCCTTTATGTTCATAACTCAGTCATAAGGACTCAGGAAGTGTCTTTTTATCCATTTTATCACATTTCATGGGTTCCAACATGAAATGTTTACCTTCACTGCCGACATTGTGGCCTACAATTGAAAACTTGAGAACATTTACGCTGTGTCTAGGCGACCGATGGGGTGTAATTACATTGATTGTTAAAACACATGTAGGATAAAATATGAAATTTACACTTTTCCTGACCAAATTATGGCTTACAATCTAGTATGAGATGCCGTTGTTGTCATAACTCAAAGTCATCAGAGCTCATTAAGTGTCTTATGATGCATGTTTATCACATTGGATGAGTTCCAACATGAAATATACACTTTCCCTGGCAAGAATGTTGCCTAAAATTGCATAATTGAGTCAATTTATGCTCTAGGTTAATGTCCAGGGACACCACTCCCATGTCCCTTAATTCATTTTTTACCACAGATGAAGGGTCAAATATGAAATACATATTTCTCCTGACCAAATTATGGGGTACAATGGCACTATGAGATGACTTTATGTTCATAACTCAAATATATGAGGGCTCGTGAAGTGTCTTTACATCTATTTTTATCATATTTCACGAGTTCCAGGATGAAATATTCACCTTCACTAGCAATATTGTTGTCTAAAATTGCAAACGTTTTCTCAAAATATGAGATATTGCGCGAACTGTTAGTGAGCTAATTGATTTTTGTGTCAAATTTGATCCAACATAGACGAAAAAATTCAATAAATTTGAAGGACTTACTCGAAAACTTTAATTTTATTGTTTTTTTTTTATAAATGTGAGGGTTATTTTCACACTAGCTCTTGGATATTCCTTCTTATGTCATCGTTTTTGTTTCAAAGTATTTGTTTTTTGTTGATAATTGACAACCCTGCATTATTTTGATCGAGAATGAAAAACAAAATATTGTATTTTTATGCATTGGTTCGTTATGGTCCTAATATGAAACATTTTAACTCAAATGCTATATTATTTCGGTTAAATACAAGCTATGTTAACATTATTCTAGGAAATATTCATTTCTGCATCATTATATTTGCGATGATGAACACATTCACACATTAGACCGAATGGATTCGCACAAAGCCTTCCTTTATTATAAGACTTCGATAGAAATTATATACGTTTTCTCAAATTATAAGATTTTGGTCCAAATTTCATTTAAATACTTGATTGTTGCTTCCAACTGTATTTCAAATAGACGAAATATTTCCATTTTATTTAAAACAGACGAAATATTTACAATGCTTATCAAGTAATTACATTGTTCTTCGATATTCGTTGTTAGATTATGGTTTTCTAACGTTTTATGAAGAGTAGTACTCAAAATTATATATTCCTTTTTTTTCTGTCAGTGTAAAGAGGCAACATTCTGCATATGCATATCTTAAAGAGTGCTTATATACTTTAACATTAAAGTATACATCATAACCCACATATTTGAACACATTACATTCGTGCATATAATGGCATATTGATAAGACACACCGGACCACCATAGATCTTATAGCGTACGTGGAACTGAATAGTTAACTATAGTAGAGGGCCTTTTTACTTGATTTAACAGTGAAAAGGGCACTTAATGTACATCATAATATAACGCACTAATATGTATTGGATTTGCTTTAAGAAACACGGACGTATACATAAATCAGATACGTATACTTAGAACACATTCACTTCGTGTATATACTGAAGTATACCACGTATATAGTCCACAAAGACATAGCCCTGCATGTGAAAACTCAGTTTAACTATACATTAAAGAGCGTTTATACGTGATTTACCTGTGAAAATGGAAATTTTTATAGATCATATCACATAGAGGTACCGTACTTGCTTTAAGAATATGGACAGTTATAGGCACAATCATAACAACAATGGAGACCGGCGTTCTTACACAGAAATCAGTAATGTATGCACTAAAATGGTAACAACAATGAAAATATACACTGTGTGAACTGCCATAGACATCAGAACTATTAAGAATTTATGAGTTATCTCGCTTGTTTAGTTGCGATACATAATGCAATAATTTGAGTTACCAACAATAAAACAGTATTGACGCTATATATTCTCCATATACCGACGGTTTTAGACTATATTTCTACTAATAATGCTATTAAATGAACGACAATTAAGAGAAATGAACTATGAATGCATATATGAAGTCAATATGTATACACGCGTCCACATAGCATGCCTTTTCCAGACCAATGTTTGATACCCCCCCGTATAAAATAGAGCGTTTTGAGAAGAATATGTGAAATTAATATGCACATGTGTTCACATAGTAGGTCTTATCGTCATATGAAACT
This sequence comes from Siphonodentalium dalli, assembly GCA_032622095.1. Lineage (NCBI taxonomy): Eukaryota > Metazoa > Mollusca > Scaphopoda > Gadilida > Siphonodentaliidae > Siphonodentalium > Siphonodentalium dalli. The sequence continues at coordinate 177,583,853 of CP136066.1, forward strand.
GCCACGTAGTACATGCTTTGTTTCCTCTGTATAACGGACTAAATGTATAGGATGTACAATACATATAATTGGTGAAAAGAATACATGAAGTAAGTATTTATGCATTAGTCTACACCATATGGGCTCTTTATTGTCTCCATGTAATGGAGATTTTAGACTAAATTTCTTCTAATAATGCTATAAATGAACGATAATAAAGAGAAATGAACGATTAAAGAATACATCAAGTAAATATGTATACACGCATCCACATAGTAGGTCTCTTCCAGACCAATGTTTTGATGCCTCTGTATTAACAGAGAGCTTGGAGTATATATGAATGAACGGTAAGGAATATGTGAAATTAATATAGACATGTGTTCGCATAGTAGCCCTATCGGGGGCATGTTTCCTTAAATGGTAGCAATAATGAAAATTTACACTGTGTATTACAACCCACTCAAGGCTTCAGAAATATTACTAATTTTTGTGTTGTGATCAGTTGTCTCGCTTGTTTAGCTGCGATACATGATTCAATAATTTCATTTACCGCCAATAAAGCAGTATTGACTGGTATTGACGCATTATTTTCTCAATATAACGGCGAGTTTAGATTCCTACTAATAATGCTATAAATTAACGACAATAAAGAGAAATCGACGATTAAAGAGTACATCGAATAAATGTGTATACACGCCTTCCGCTCGTATGCCTTTTCCAGACCAATGGTTGATAACCCCCTACATAATAGAGCGTTTTGATAAGAAAATGTGTCCACATAGTAGGCCTTTCGTGACATGAGACTGTCACTTGGTACAGACTGTCACTTGGTACATGCTTTGTTTCCTCTGTATAACAGCCTATCTTGATGGGAGTTATAATACATATAATTGATAAAAATAATGCATGAAGTAAGTATTTATACACTAGTCTACATAATATGGGCTCTTTAGTTTCTCCATTTAATGGAGATTTTAGAGTAATAATATGAATGAACTATGACTAGAATACATCGAAGAACCAGACACCAATGCCATACTCCTACCATCCATGGAGCAATTAATATACATGATATAAGACATAAAATACAACAGACAGTATCGTGTGCAACCGCTAAGATATCATATGAATGAACCGTCATACACAATGATGTTACAACCAAAACTGCCTTATGGACGAAATACTGGAACTGATTATACATTTGATACCCGACATGTCATTCCACTCTATACATGGTCAGTTCGATATCTTGCGAAAGTGACGTGCACCTTTAAGGTATGTGACCAAAATGTGTTGTATTGTATTCTATATGACCATTTCTGTAGTAAATAACGACACATCATTACTAGTGGGACTATGTGTGAAGCTCTTTGAATTAAATGAGCTTACTATGGTGGACATGTTTAACCAGATACGTTCTTCAAATAAGAAAATGTTGGGATTTAAATTGAAGCTTAATTAGCCCTTCAAGCTTTCCAAATCAAGGTTATGGCGTGAAACAACCTGGAGAGAAAGATTTTATTTAGTTACTAATGTGGGTTCAAATAGAAACACATGGCGAAGGCCATGATTCGAGCCTGTATGGCGCTTCATAGCCCAATAAAGGCGCGCCGATGGGTGTGGTTAACTTTAATATGTCATGTGTAGACCAGAAGCCACGAGGAACCCATTGCTGTCCATGTCTGTACCCCATATATACTGCTATATGCAGTCGACCTACCCAGGACCTCAGTTTCTCCTTTCCTGTATGGCTATTCCAAACCCATTTAGTGCAATGCGTTTGAAAATATACAGAGCGTTATTAAGAAGGATCGCTGATGCGTATAATATAACCAATATTTAGTCAAAATTTTAAGAAAACCCATTATTGAAACATTGCGTTTGATAGTGTAGGGATTTGACCATATAATGGTTATCAGTGAAGTGATGACATGTGCACTAAATTACCTCAGTCAGTAAAGGCTAGTTCATACCATATGAGAACCACACTCACCACCCATGCCTATACCCAAACAAACACCATGGCGACAGCGAAACACTACGAAGCTTCTCCCCCACACGGACACTGTTGTCTTCCATGGATAATTTCTTATCCCATGTTGAGACCAAATTTCAGCCAAAGGGATCCCGTGGTTTCTGAGAAAATTATATTACAATTATGTACGGATGACGGACGAAGAGTGATTGGTTTTAGTTTCCACACAGATGTGTACCAACACGTTTTGAGACTGATATAGATGAAGTGTCCCTTTTATTATTGTTACGATGTGAAGTTGGCTAGTTCATACCCGTAGTATCAGTTTCACTGGCCAGTGTCACTTAGAAACAATATTACGGATCATTGTCACATACAAAGGTCTTCAAAGGGAAGTCTATAATATGAGTAATATTTTCGCGGGCTTTTAAAGTTGTATATATATATATATATAATAGGTGTGGCTTCACATTAGCAAAGATGTCCCAAGGAACATGCACACCATGAAAGGAGGAAATATTAATAATCAAGGATGTATTCTAAATACAGGGGGAGGGGGTAATTTAATTTGTTACAGTCAATGGAGCGATTAGGAATGAATAAATTATGGAAAACAAGATGTGAAGAGGCCTATATGATATCTGTAGAGCGTGCTAACGGATTTAGTCATAGAAAGAGTAATATCCAAGATGGATGCCTCGTTCAAATTCTATAGAGCCCATCTGGAGGTGCTACTAAACAAGGAATTTTTTCAAAAACTTGGAGATGAAAGTGGATATTCGAAGATTATGAGGGATTAGAAGTTGTAAGAAAAAGAAGAGCGAATAAAAACAGGAAGTGGTAGATAAAAAAGAGGGATAAAAAAAAGATAACAAAGAAAAAATTATAAATAAATAGAGGATATCCACCCTTTTTCAGTGGATATGGGTTATATCTCATGAGTGATGACAAAACATTGAATTTCCACGATATGATCAAATAATAAGCATGTGATACAACGTTTAGCCGATGGGTGTGGAGTCAGCCGGTAGGTTTCGCGAGGGATTGCGTCAGATTCCAATGACTCAGGCGTTGCGCCGGAAGTAGGGATTGCGCCAGATTCGAATGACTCAGGCATTGCGCCAGAAGTAGGGATTGCGTCAGATTCGAATGACAGGCATTGCAGGAGGCGGTGTTTCTTATGGGCTGGATCTTATTCTAGGGTTTAGGAGACGTGTGTAGACCACTCAATATCCCCTCAGGTGTAGTGTGGAACCCTTAGAAGTGGCAGTGGGTTAGATATATTAAAAGACAGTTAATTTTAATTTAATTTTAAAGTATTTTTGAATTTTAGAAAAAGTTGAAGTTTTTTAAGTTTTTCATATATTTATGAATTTTTTTCTGTTTTTCATTTTTGTTTCTTTTTGAAAAGTTTTTTAAGTTTTTTGAAATTTTTGAGTATTTTGAAGTTTTTAAACTTTTTTGAAATTTTTTGCGATTTTTGAAGTTTTTGAAGTTTTTGAAGTTTTTGAAGTTTTTGACGTTTTTGAAGTTTTTGAAATTTTTGAAATTTTTGAAGTTTTTGAATTTTTGAATTTTTTGTAAGTTTTCAATGCGAGTGTCACTTTAACATTATCCCATTGGATATAACCAACGGGTCATGTCCGGACATGCACAACCGGCATACAAATAGACCATGATGCAATGCGTGGGCGGAGAATATAGGTCAAACACCGACGGTAGTACTGCATATAGGTCGTGTACTTCGGATAGAGTTATCGTTCCTGAAATAACCCCAACTGGGGTGGGTATCATCATATGGGCTATACTCCAGCATTTCAAATTGAAACATGGGCAATTACAAGACGGAACTCAAATAAGAAAAAAATGAGAATAACTTTAAAAGAATAAATGGGAAATCACCAACACCCATTGAAAGCCTGTGTGAGGTGAACATCCTTATCAAATTTCATCGAGATCACCATAAGCCATGGCTTACTCACTCAGGCAGATAGACAAAAATGATGGATTGGTGGAAATACAAAGTCATTTCAGTGCACTCCACATTTGACTTCAAAAAGTTGGGCCTATATCAACCAGGTCTCAAAATATGGTGCTGGACATTTGCAGAATGAGGTCCCCAGAGGGTGAATCCCATTACTCTACCCCGCACAGTGGGCTAGCTTAACTAAATTCACCCTCTGGGGACCTCATACTGCTTAGGCCTCATTTTCTCAGGAAAGTATCTTTATTATCAAAGTTTTTATTAGTTTCTTTTTCAATTTCTTTAGAAAGTTTCTTTTTATTTTTTAGTTTAGTTTCTCTGTATCCCCAAATTGGCAGACGACACAAACAAATCGAGGTGCCCAATAGTTGCACATCACCATCTTGGAACTTAAATCTGTGTCTTGGTTTTCCATAGCAGATGAGGCATGCATCATGAGGTCACCAGATGAAGAATTTGGTGATGCTAGCCCTCTGGAGACCTCATTCTGGAATTGTCCAGCACCATATTTTGAGATCTGATAACAACTAAAGGCCTAGATCGTTAGGATTTAAAGGTACTCAATCCGATTTGATGGTCCCCATATCATCAAATTCCAACAACAACAAAATTTTGCTAAATGCCGCTTCAGTTATCAGAATCAATTATTTACCCAAAAATAATCCTAACCACAGTCAACTATATAAAATTGCCCAAAACCTGTTATTTATCAACATTTTGGTCAACAATATTTTTCCGGTTTGTCAACTATCTGACACAAAAAAGCCACTTTATTTCAGAGTTATCCCTCTTCATCCGCAATTTGGTCAGAGAAATTCCTCTCGTCGACAGTTTACTGGGCCACTTAAAATTAAAATAACACATTTCAAACGTTGATATCTGATCACTCTGAGCTTTGATGGGTGAGTTCCTCGACTCAAATAAAAAAAAATTTGATCCCGAAGCCAAGGAAATAGTAATTTGCGAGCGTTAATTCGGATTGAGTACCTTTAATGAATTTAGTCATATTATGTGATTGCCAATTTCATTGTATTGAGAAGTCATTAAATTGTCATAAATTCCTTAGAAAAAATCAGAGAGAGAGAGGAAATGGTCATTTTTATTATCAACAAAAAGGGGGACCTTATATTCATTGGGATAACTAATCAGCGCCGTAACATAAAGACCATGTGTCGAAACTGATTATTGATTATTTCTTCACCATGATAATATAAATAATGTTAGAAAAAAATTGTACGAACATTATTTGGGCCATTAAAAATGCATGACTTCATTACCCTTTGAAATTGGCATCCTAAGTTTTGGACCCATCATGAATATTTTTCTTACTCGGGGCCCCAGGTGGCTAATTTGGTAAGAGTCATGGTGCATTAGACCAACATAAGCCATCCAGAACCTGCATGGTTTGAAAATGGTTTGAGAACCACATACAGGCAAAAAGTAACCTGCATGATTCGTTTATCAGAGCAAGATTGTCAGTTGTTTTCCGGGGTCGGAAGTTTATTCGCAGTGGGGTGATTTCCCACATGAAGTTAACCCTTTGTGTGGTACATGTATTTTCTCCACCCATAAAACTGACATCGTGATATGGCGTAGCGGCTGAAATATTAAACCAAACCGAACAATTTCTTTCCCTGTGGGCGAAATTCATTGATAGATATAAGACAAAGAAGGACAACTCTATAAACACAATCTTCCAGTAAAGAGCAGAAATAGTAGCAGTTTTCACTATCATGAAGATAAATGGAATATATTTTCTGGCGAGGCCTAGTTTCTCCTGGAACACCATACACTGTGTCAAATGTCAAGACACATTGGTTACGATACTAATTTCTGCATTCCAGTTAGAAGTAATGGCTGACTGCTAGCATGCTGAAGTAGTTTCCATACACGGTATGAACATACAGCAGCCAAGAGGTTAATAGTTGTTCAACATGTATATAACGCTTTGAGTGCCAGGGGCCGATATTATCGACCCTAAACCTACACAATAAGTCTGTTAAAGAATATAATAAAATATTGTAAAAAATTGTAAAAACAAAAACCAAAAAAAAACCAAAAAAAATGTTAAGCCAATGCATTCTCTTATATATGCGAGGCGACCTATGGTCGACTCGCATATATAAGAGAATGCATTAGCACAGGGTATATGGGTTGATACAAAAATCGGACCTGGAACTCAAAGGGTTAAAAACAAAGAGAAAACAGGATTGTGTTCATTCAATTTATTATGTGACTATGTCATATATAAATGATATCAAATTATATATAAAATATATTTTCTATAAAAATAAATTACTATTCACTAGATTCCAGGCTAAAACATTTCAATCCGCGTATATATTATGTATTCAATTTTTAGCGACTAAAAGTTTGCAGGTGCATCAAGGGCAACTACATATAAAATAAACTAGAAACTGTGAAAGACCATAGAGAATAATTGAGCTTTTCAGTGAAAATTCTCAGCTTGAATGTTGAATCCATATTCCGGGGGCCTCGTGGCTCAATCGGTTAGGGGTACAACTCCAAGCCGTTTCGCCCTCCAGCGCTGGCGATAAGGGTTCAAATCCACATGTTTCCATCGTGGACTTTGTAACTCGAAATCATTATCTGGTGGAGTTACCAGTTACTTGCCGATGGCCGGTGGTTTGCTGCACATGGTTGACGAGTTTATCAGCCATTGAAATCACTGTTAGATTTGTCGCAAGTGTGCGGATTTCCTCCACCACTAAAACTGGCAATGTCGTGATATGGCCTTAGTTGCTAAAGCGACAATAAACCCCAATCAATCAATCAATCATGAATCCATATTCCAAATAAACTGGGTCAGAAGATCAACATATTTTAGTGCATACCTACACTACAAGTTAACCCTTTACCCAACAGAAGGGCCCTGTGCCAATGCATTCTCTTATATATGCGAGTCGAACATAGGTCGCCTCACATATATAAGAGAATGCATTGGCTTAACACATTAAAAATTATAAAATTGTTAAAGAATGTAAGAAAAAATGGTAAAAAGTGTTGAAAAAAGATTTTTTTTAGGCCAATGCATTTCTCTTATATATGCGAGGCGACCTATGGTCGACTCGCATATATAAGAGAATGCATTGGCACAGGGCATAACTGTAACTATCACAATGTGGTCAAGGAGCCGGTTCCAATGATATCCATATTTGTATGGTTCTATTGAGACAGACCGAAGATATTTTAGGCTGTTGAAGCTTTATTTGGCCGGTTTTGGCCGTTTTGTTGGGTAAAGGGTTAACCCTTTCATGATGGGAGCTGCGATGGTGCAGAATTGAATATCCTGTGCCTGTGCATTCTCTTATATATGGGAGTCTTCCATAGGGAGCCTCGCATATATAAGAGAATGCACTGGCTCACAAGGTCAATGTAAAGCCAATGTATTCCCTTAATTATGCATATATAAGAGAATGCATTGGCACAGGGTTTTCACAAAATTTCAGGAAGCTCCAGTCATGGAAGGGTTAATTAAGTAATAATCTTGGTATTACACAGTTGATCGCATCATGCCGAATCACAAACTCATAAATAATTAAAAAAAAGTTCATAAATCAACACGATGCATAATTATATTAGGAATCCTGGAAAGTAGATTATTTACCCATAATACATCAGTGTAAAAATATCAACATGAAACTGAATTTTGAGTTAGAAATATCGTTAAATATTGAGAGCTTTATAGTAACGTTGCCACAATGTTGTGTATTGCAATGAAGAGATTTATACACCCAACATTTACTTCTGCCATATGTAATTAATCAAATCTAAATACAATAGCATTTTGGATACCAATGGCAAAATTTTTATAGTTAATGTAATTACAAATTTTGGCTGTCAGATCTCTGATAAAAATACTTTATAAATCTAATCAAAATCTGCTGTCAAATATCAGCTAAAATTATCTAATTAGAAGCAACATTGAGGGTCAGGGGCGCCGGAAGAGGGGGGCAGCTGACCCCCCTGCCCTTGACCAAGGGGGGCGAGTGGGGGCAGGACTTGCCCTTTTTCTGGAGACAGAAAATGCTTTTTGTGTGTTTAATCTCGTGTTTTTATAGCAAAATGTTACTTTTTAGGTCCAAATACCACCAATTTCACAAGGAATATTATTTTTTTGTCAATTTTATCACAAAACGGCCATAAAAACCGACAAATACCTTTAAAATAGGGATTTTTGCCACTATGAATTTATGGTTATTTTCCCGAGTTTGCGGAGAAAATGCCCTTTTTAGCGGAAAAGTGCCCTTTTTGTAGGTTCTGCCCCCCCCCCTGCCCTTGGATGCTTCCGGCGCCCCTGTTGAGGGTGACAAATATAATTATTTGGAAGAGGAGGGGGATAATGGTTTTGTGTTTTGGGGTTTTCAGTAGAAGACTGTGGTCTGCTGGTTTTACTCATGTTTCGTGCCATGAGGTACAACCCAAATTATCAGTTGTAGTTATCCCACCATATCACAACAAACTTGTGAGATCATAATTAATTTGATAAATTGTTTGTTTGACCCCAAAACACATAAATATCCATATCCAAAACACAATGCCCATATCCAAAACAAAATGCCCATATCCAAAAAATACCTCATTAACAACCGTAACTTCCACTCTGTAATTAAATAATAGGAACACATACATGTCAAGCCTGCAAATAGTGTGTCTGTCATTTGCAGAATGAGGTCCCCAGAGGGCGAATTTAATGATGCTATCCTGCATGGTGGGCTAGCATCACCAAATTCACCCTCTGGGAACCTCATTCTGCTTATGCCTCAACTGCTATGGGAGACCTATGATCAGTTTGAAGTTCCCCAGTTGAAGTTGATGATGTTTACCCATTAGTCATCTCGATTATGCATTTAACTTCTGCAAATTAGGGGATATAGAAACTTCTCAGAATGGAAACAGTAACTAAAAACAATGTTAATTTCAACTTAATCTGAGACTATAGATACTTCCCAGAAGATGAGGCCTTAGCAGAATGAGGTCCCCAGAGGGTGAATTTGATGATGCTAGCCCACCATGTGGGATAGCGTCACTAAATTCACCCTCTGGGGAACCTCATTCTGCAAATATCAGGCACACTAAATTCAAGCTTGGTTACATAAAATGTTTGAAGCCCCAAATTAAACATAGATAAAATAACATAAGAGTATGAACTTGAATGTTATTGCCACGACAAACCTTTACCCAACAGAAGGGCCCTGTGCCAATGCATTCTCTTATATATGCGAGTCGACCATAGGTCGCCTCGCATATATAAGAGAATGCATTGGCTTAACACATTAAAAATTATAAAATTGTTAAAGAATATAAGAAAAAATGTTAAAAAAAGATTTTTTTTAGGCCAATGCATTCTCTTATATATGCGAGGCGACCTATGGTCGACTCGCATATATAAGAGAATGCATTGGCACAGGGCATAACTGTAACCATCACAATGTGGTCAATGAGCCGGTTCCAATGATATCCATATTTGTATGGTTCTATTGAGACAGACCGAAGATATTTTAGGCTGTTGAAGCTATATTTGGCCGGTTCTGGCCGGTTTGTTGGGTAAAGGGTTAATAACCCTTCCATGACTGGAGCTTCCTGAAATTTTGCGAAAACCTTGGGCCAATGCATTCTCTTATATATGCTAGTCTCCCATAGGAAGCCTCGCATATAATAAGAAAATGCATTCGCCTAACAATATTTACCTTGAACTTGTGAGCCAGTGCATTCTCTTATATATGCTAGTCTCCCATGGGGAGCCTCGCATATATAAGAAAATGAAATCGCCTAACAATATTTATCTTGAACTTGTAAGCCAGTGCATTCTCATATGTGCGAGGCTCTCTATGGGAGACTCACATATATAAGAGAATGCACTGGCACAGGATCTTTAATGCTGCACCAGCACAGCTCCTGTCATGAAAGGGTTAATCTCATAGTAGTTAAGACCTTTTATGGTTCAGTTGACGCTGTCGTCAAGGATGCTGACAAAGATAAATCAGTTTGCATTACCTATGGACATAAAATGTTATGTCAGGCTCAAAATTTAATTTTTATGTCACAGTTTCAAAATCTTTGGGTATGAATGTAATACTGATTATGAGTTACGGGTGACTTCGAGCAGAGCTGCTGTGTCTGGAGATGTGATCTCGAAGTTAACGATCTCCAGGATATGTGACGTCATGTTCCCACATCTTGGGTGCAAGTTGTTGTACTTTAATCATTTCCAAAATGGTGGACAATGAAGCAAAAATGATACATGTCTTCAAGTTTTTTTTACTGTGATAATTTTTGTTGTTGTTGAAACTTAAATAATTATGATGCAACAATTAGTTCTGGATGATAATAGTTTGATAAATTTACAAATGAAATTTTGTTTTTAATTTTATTATGCTCATGAACAGCCGATGGAACGTACTGAAAGCTGCTATCTTTACGGCTACATCCACGGTTATCATCATTCGAAATGCCTCGAAAATAGATATACACAGTAGCCGGATATAGCCCAAGCTGCAGCTCTGCTTACACAAGAAGTAGTGTGTCTGTCATTTGCGGAATGAGGTCCCCAGAGGGTGAATTTAGTGATGCTATCCCGCACAGCGAGCTAGCAATACCAAATTCATTCTCTGGGGACCTCATTCTGCTTAGGCCTCATCTTCTGGAAAGTATCTATAGTCTCAAATTAAAAAAAATATTTTAGTTACTTTTTCCATTCTGGGAAGTTTCTATATCCCCTAATTTGCAGAAGACAAATTGCATTATCAAGGAGACTAATGGGTGAACATCACCAATCTGGTGATGCTAGGATAGCATCATTAAATTCACCCTCTGGGGACCTCATTCTGCAAATGACAGGCACACTATATGAAGGCTTGCTCTTGAAGTCACAGTATAGATAATAATGACAGCCCTACAAACACACACCTCGCCTTTCTGCTATATTCACCAGTAGAAGCTTTGGAAACACACAGCTAACACCCTTTTGTTGTGGAGATGATGATCAGCCCTACAAGTGAACTAAGAATCATTTGATAATGGTCTGTCGTTCTACAAGCTTTTTGAACATCCCTGATTGTATATTCATTAGATCTTGATAGCTCCCAATCTCAGCAACTCGGCCTTTATCTAGTACTGCTATCTGATGGGCTGATTTTATTGTGGAAAGTCTGTGTGCAATAACAATAACTGTGCGATCAATCATCACCCGTTCCAAAGCTTCCTGAACCAAGTGTTCACTCTCGGCATCCAGAGCACTGGAAAATGGATAGAAATTCACATGTAGATTATATTCATTCAGACCAGTGTCTAAAAAATTGCGATGTCAAGGTTATTTCTATATTAGTTCATGCCTGTTACGGAAAATGTTGCAGAATGAGGTCCCCAGAGGGTGAAATTTAGTGACATTGCTGGATAGCGTCACCAAATTCACCCTCTGGGAACCTGATTTTGCTTAGGCCTCAACTGCTATGGGAGACCTACAATTAGATTGAAGTTCCCCAGTTGAAGTTGGTGATGTTCACCCATTAGTCACCTCAATTATGCATTTTATCTTCTGCAAATGAGGTGATATAGAAACTTCCCAGAAGGGAAAAAGTAACAAAAAACAATGTTAATTTAAGATTATAGATACTTTCCAGAAGATGAGGCGTAAGCAGAATGAGGTTCCCAGAGGGTGAATTTGGTATGCTAGCCCGCTGTAGGGAAATAATCGATGGCTCTATTCTAGAAGTCGCCCTGAAGATCTGTATAAAGTTTGGTGATGGTTGGATGAGGGATGTGGTCTGTAGGGTGTGCCAAAGGATTTAGTCATGCAAAGAGTAAAATCTAAGATGAGTGCCAGCGGCCATGTTTTTCATAAAAAAAAATTCAAATTCGATGGCTCCCATCTAGAGGTGATCCTAAACATCCCTGCAAATTTTCAAAACAATTCTCCATTAAATTCGGGCTGCAGGCTGTGCCGATGGATTCAAATTTGAAATTAAAACAATATCAAATGGTGAGTAATTTGCAAGTGCATTCTGATGAAGCTGAAGATTGCTTGTTACATGATTGAAACTTGTTACATTAATTTATGTAAAAACATAGATGTATTAGCAACTTGAAATCAGAATGACCTGGAAGAGGAATTTGGGTTACTCATGAAACTTACCTTGTAGCTTCATCAAGTAACAAGATCTTTGGATTCTGAAAATAAATAACAATGTTTATAGAAACAGCCCAGTGAATATTACAGCCTGGTTTATAACCATTTGCACCAATTGATGTTGTTCATTCATTCATATACATGTACATGTTTGGACCACATTGTCAGGGTTCTTGCAGCTATTTTCATATGAAATTCAAGGGTTTTCAAGGAGTATTCGGGGTCAAAATTCAGGGTTTTCAAGGAGTTATATGCTAAAATTTCAAGGATTTGTTTTCCCCTATACTCAGCTGCCTAGCTATTTGGCTATCAGGAAACATTTGATGAAATACTTTAGATACAGTTGAACAGCTGTTGTAGCTGTAATGACTTGCACACATGTTTGCACACCACAAAAGTTCAGCCTTAAGTAGCCTACATCGCTGCTGGTCACTAGGGACGACACAGTGCTAATAGTTACAGGTTGGGTAGTACTAGTATTGCGCTGCTCTTGTTGTTGTTGTTGTTGTTGGTCTGAGCTGGCAGTGGAATTCAAGGCAGAGGAAATGCTTTTTTTATGCTTGTCAGTAATGTCACTTTTAGTATGACTTTTAATGGCATGCTCCCCCATGACAGAGAATTCTATATTCTATTGACAGAATAAGCACATTGCCTTGTGTTTGTCGGCTACTGCGCGTAGCCATGCAGAATACTCTTGATTTGAGAGCCATTAATTATTGAATTTGCATTTCCCTCATGTCATATTTCTATTTCGAGCATTGGTAACACGCTGTTTTTTCAGCAGACTTCGGATATGTTACGCGCAATTTGATTTGTCAATAGCTGGAGGGGATAGTCATTGACCAATCACAATGAGCAATACATAATTACTCGATCGATTGTTACTACTGTAAACAGTGTGAAATTCATAGCGCGTAATAGCCACTATTTACATTCTATGTCAGTTGGTCAAGGTCGTTAGGTCACTGTGTTCAGTATGTTTCTATGCGAGTTGACATCGTGCGTTCGTATTGCGTTATAACCTGGTGTATACCTTCTATCTTGTGTTTATATATTAGGTTCACATTCAAGGGTTTTCAAGGGCTGGTACTGGAATTCAAGGGTTTCAAGGGCCCTTGAACAATGATTTTTAAATTCAAGGGTTTTCAAGGACCCGCGGGAACCCTGATTGTATTGCATTTCCTGCTCAAACACATGTTAATATTAAAAGGTTACAGTACCTATAGTTATCTTGCCCATGTCTCATGCTTGTGGATATTAAATGAATGCCTACAATGATCTTGCACATGTATCATGCTTGTGGATAAAAAATCCTGCAGTGTTTGGGCCCATGCTTGGGAATATTAGAAGAATGTATGAGTGAAAGTGAAATGTAAAATATAGTTTCTGTATTACTATAGCTATAGCGGCTCTATCTTCAAGAAAACTTGTCATTCAATCCCTGATACCTACCTTTATTATGGCTCTAGCTATAGCTATTCTTTGCTTCTGTCCTCCTGAAATATTTAAAACAAAAACATCAAAACAACACACATTTGTCATGTAATTCTTTATAAGTTGATCAAATTATCCCTACCGCAATCCCTCTACCAGCTGACATAGGCAGCAGATTGAAAGAATTTTAAGTTGATAAAAAGCATTTCCACAAAAATGCTGGAAATCTTCAATATGTGCATAACCATGTCTTAAAGTTTAAATTCTCTATATTGAGCTGTACATTGCTACATACAATCTATTAAAAGCTTACCAACATTCAAACCCATGTTATCTGTCTGAAACCATAAAATGCATCATTTTTAAAGGGCCATAAATCTGGTAACAAGAGCATCACTAGGACGTAGCAAAATATGCCAGTGATAATTCCTTACAAAGAGCCATAACTCTGTTGTAAATTAGTGGGCGGAACCCAAATTCGAACTTGACCTGTATTTTGAACTAGTAAAATCACATACCAAATTTCATTCCATTCAGTTCAGACTTACTAAGTTATCATCTGGAAACGAAAATTGAGTGCAAATTCCAACAAAAAGGACCATAACTCTGGTTAAAAATGGTGGGCGGAACCAGAATTCGAACTTGACTTTTATTTTGTGCTAGTTAACCCACACACCAAATTTCATTACATTTATTTGAGACTATCTAAAGTTATTATCCGGAAACCACAAGCGAATGGACAGACAGACGGAGACGGACATAGGGATGCCCCAACAGACAAATGGAAGGACAGACCAGAGGGAAATTTTTAATGGTTATATGGAATAACAGACATATGGACAGACTCTGACAGACCAACAATGTATAAAATTAAATGAAGTTTTACAGAAGCACAATCATGACTTTTGTGTATCAGCAACTCACCTGAAAGTAGGACTCCCCTTTCACCAACAATGGTGTCAAATCCATCAGGGAATGCTGAGATGAAGTTATATGCATTAGCTTTCTTAGCCGCTTCGACTATGTCATCATGAGATGCTGCATCTGTAGCACCGTATGATATGTTGTCAGCAATAGAGTTAGAGAAGAGAACAGGTTCCTGTAAGAAAGAGTCAGATACAGTAATGCCCTAAATAATCAACTCTTTAACCACAGCAGAATTATGGGTAACTTTTCAGGATTTAGTCGGAAATATGGCTTGTTGCCATTCATCGGAAAACTCTCACTCTTATTTCCGACTAAATCCTGAAAAGTTACCCATAATTCTTCTGTGGTTAAGGAGTCAATTATTTATGGCATTACTGTATATCTATTATATAAGGTTTATGGAGGCACCAACAAGTCTTGAAATAGTGTGTCTGCACAGTGGGCTAGCATCACCAAATTCACCCTCTGTGAACCTCATTCTGCTTAGGTCTCAACGGCTATGGGAGACCTAGGATCAGGTCAATGTATCCCTATTGAGATTGGTGATTTTCACCCATTAGTCACTTCGATTATGTATTTTATCTTCTGCAAATTAGGAGATATAGAAACTGAACAAAAGGGAAAAAGTAACTAAAACAATGTTAATTTGAGGCTATAGATACTTCCCAGGAGATGAGGCCATAGGTCATTTGTTGAACTTATTATCTGAAAATTTTCCTCCAATAAATAGGACTCCTTCTGAACTATTATTTACCATCTGCTTATATTTCTTGACCACCCCTCCAGATGACCAAGCCAATGTATACTATTATAATTGAGTGGGAAAATCTATTTAGTATAGAAAGGGTTAAAGATACTCTATCCTATTTAACAACCCACATTTACAAAGCCAATGTTTGAATCACCAGACAAATAAAAGATGCAAATTACTTCCAACCAGTGTCAGTCATAACCTAAAATCATCTAAAAATAAAACAATCAGAATAAGAGGTTGCACCACGGCTGCTGCGATACCCCTATGGTGATAAATTTAAATATGGGCAGGTCCGAAACCCGAACGGAAAATGTGAACAACATCAATGAACCTGCCTGCATACCAAATTTCATCGAGATCTGATAACCCATGGTTGAGATATATGAGCAACAAATGCATAAACCCATAATCTTTTAACTTTTCAAGAGCCTACTATTATAAAAATATCATTAAAAAAACAATGTCTGACCATCAAAACCTACAATGTATAGGATCGTAGATTTAAACCTTTCTGTACTAAATACTCATTGAAAAGAATTCTGCACTTGTTTTATTTTTTCGTATGTCTGTCGTCTGCTCATTTTTTGTGGACACCACTCAAAATGAATGATAGACTATTCCAATGTATACTTTTATGACTGAGTGGGAGAATCCATTTAGTACAGAAACGTGAAATGATTGAAATACTAACCTGGCTTACAGTTCCCACCTGCCTCCTGAGCCACTGGGGAGATAACTCTGTTATCTTATGGTTGTCGAGGACAACATCACCTTGAAGAAGAAAATTATTTTTAAAGCAGCTGATATTATGATGATTTATATGTAACTTTTTGTATACTTTTGTCAGCATTGGATTTAGTGTGTCTGACATTTGCAGAATGAGGTCCCCAGAGTGTGAATTTAGTGACGCTATCCCGCACATCACATTCTAAAAATATCAGACAAACTAAATCCAGGTTTGGGCAGTCATTCCTAGAGTCATGTGCTATCAATTTATGAAAAACATTGTCTTCAGGTACAAATTGTACTCACAAAAATGGCAGTTTCTCTGACCAGGATCCTGTTTGCGAAACAAATATAGAAATGTGACAAATTATCCAACAAATCTCCAGGTATCGACACAAATACATCGCCTCATGATATCCAATTTAAATAATCTTTCTAACAAAGAATTCCCCATGTTGAAAAATCTGAAACATTCAATCCAGGTATGTACCTTTCATTTGATTATCTGCATAAATCAGTAATTAGTCTGTCATGCTGTATGGTTGTTCAAGAAAGCGGAGAACAAATGCTATCCTATTAAAACTACAATAATTGTGATTTAAAGATATTATATCCAAATTGACAACACACACCATCATTCTTATGTATTAATTACATGCAGTGGCTCTCAATAGGGAAATCATTTTCGTTAGTTTATCACAGATAGTTGCGTCACGTATCAAGCAGTAAAGTGTGAGGAAAAACCATAAATTTTTAGGACCACACCAGAAGCGGTTTGTTGACGTAATGTACGTTATCGTCCTTGCTGACAACATTAACACAAAGAAGCTCCGGCTTGTATTCAACATGTGGTTTATAACAATATGTACTCATTGGCTGTGATTCCGTTGAATACATTTGCCTCACACCAACGGGTGTGCAATAAAGTGGGTGCTGGACGTTTCGTACCTTGGTCGTTTCGTACAAAGACGTTTCGTACACTCTGGTCGATTCGTACCATTATTTTGGTTGTTTCGTACCAATCTTTTTGGTCGTTTCGTACCATCGAAAAAAAATATTGTAATTACTAGTGTTGAATGAAAGATGTATATTACCAGCTGATATTACCATTAATATCTGTATTAATATATGTGTATATACTAGTAATCATGAAATCGGCGGTACCAGGTCTGTTAAGTATACTTGGTAACGGTGAACTTGGTATGTTGTTACAGCGAAGGGTTGCCGCTCACTGATTAGCCTTTAGAAGTGCTCATCAGTGATTTCACACTTTGCTGATGTGTCACCATTTTGTTTTTCTTGTGTTTCGTAAATTATACCACACACAGGTATGTTGTTACAACAAAATTGTAGTCAGTGATTAGTCTTTAGAAGCACTAATCACCAAGTTCACACTTCGTACGGTTTGATTTTACAGCATTCGCGAACTCGTGATAAGTGTGTTGTTTTTCTCGACTCCTATAGATGATGCGGATCGCAAGAGCAAGGCATTCAGACAATAACCATGACTGATCTAGATTCCGACGTGAATTGTTTAGAGTGTTCCAGAGAAGTGCGTCCAAGACAGCACGGTTTACAGTGCGAAGGTTAGTAATTTTTATTTTACTTACGTTTCAAATACAAGTCGAATTCGTCAATCACATTCAATATACCGGTACGTCGCCAAATACATACTGGTGGTGTTCCCACCGACCAAAGACAGGTGGTTGTCCAGCGACGTTAACGTATGTCTTTGTATGTGAATTCTCATTTTATTTTTATGTATTATTGAATCACTGCTAATCACACCATCACAATTCTCTCATGATTTTTATATTTATCTTTTTAGGTATTTGAATCACTGCTTCGCCCTCTGCCAACACCACCAGCCGTCAAAACCGTGACAATGGATTTCGAGAAAGCGACATGGAAGGCTGTTCGTAACCATCTACCAGCTGTTGACCTTCGAGGTTGTTTTTTTCACTGGACACAAGCAGTGAACAGACAGATCCAGATGAAGGGTCTGAGTCCACTTTACACCAAAAAGGGTGAAGAATACAGACAACTCAGGAAGCTCTTCGCACTGCCATTAATTCCAACAGAACACATTGAGCCCGCCTTCTCGAAATTGCGCGACCATCCTGCAGTCAACCGTCCTGATATTCAGTTACTGTTTACCTATGTGGAACATCAATGGATTGATTCAACGATATTTCCAATCTCAACATGTGCGAAAATTAACATCCAACGTAAGCTTTGATAAGCATAAATGTATTATTTGTCAAATTCGTACCTCCGTTGACGCAATATTCGATTAAACTACACACATAAATGCAGTAACAGTGTCAACTATTTGACAACGCCCCGCTTCGACCATGACAACGACGATTGTGCGACTCGTTGAACGGTAAGTTTCATTTGTATATATACGACGTATCTGTCACTGACTCACTGCATGATCGGACAGCTTAGTTATGCGTGTAAGCCCATATATGCTGCATCAATAAATGTTTGGAACGGTACCTTCGTTGTACAATGCACATGTCCTGGATTCAATACAGTACTGTGTATTTACTGATCCCCACATGTGAAGATATAGAGACCAAGTCACATAAGAGATTTGTCGCTAAACGAGCATTCTTTAATTTTTTGAACATGACAAAATGCCCGACTTCCATGTATCTGAACATTTTCCTTCTTGGTGCACATAGCGGCTTTGTAATTTTAGTAAAGTTGACTTGTTCATTCGAAAATATCACCACTTACCCTACCATAACATGAGTTATTTTAGTCATATTCTGATTAGCAGGTAGGCCATACATATAAAGATGTCCTCGAAAAATTATTGACCGTTTAGGTACTTTTATAAATGTGTTTGTATGAAAGTATTAGTTAAAATTCTTTATGGTTATCTGAAACTGAAAGTAATGAGCAACACTTTAAAATAAAAGGGATGGATGCCAGAAAATTGCAGTAAAAACGTATACATACATAAAATAGTAGAACATTGGGTTGGTTGGTCCCGAAAGTAGCCAAAATAAAAAAAATAACCTATAGGTATACGCTGATTTATGACCCCCTACCCCTGATCCCCCGGTTCGGATGCCAACTTGCCGGTATATTATTAACATGGGGTGTTTTGTTGCGGTAGTATTTTTAATTGGGTAAACTGGTGTGTGAATACTTCAAATCAGTTAAGAATTAATAGGAAATAAATGTCATAGAATTGTAATATCTGGAGGCAAATCTTGACTGCGCGAGGGAATTATATTTTAGATAACTAGATTTTAATCACAAATAAATAAATCATTATAGAATATCATTTTCACCGTTTATCTCATATATATTTTGAAGACCTCTGTTTGTCTGTCTGTCATTTATACAAATCTACGATTCTCGACCGATCGGGACGAAACTTGGTACGTGTGTGTAGTTTGACCAGGCGGTCGTCGTTGTCGTATTGGCGAGTCCGTGCGACGCCCGTGCAGCGCATGCGCAGACGAGATCTCGGAAACGGGTGGAGCTATAGACTTGAAATTTGCTATGTGAATATATCTTTCCCCGGATACGGATAGCGAGCGTGACATTCATTAGAAAACGACTTCTCGTGAGCACAAGTTAATGAAATTTCAATTGCTGGTCTCACAATCGTCGTTGTCATAGTCGACTACTCGGCGTTGTCAATTGAGTACGATGATACCCCCCACAAATATGGACACAGCGCCATCAATCACAGAACTGATGTTAACATCAGTTGTGAAAACTCAACCAAAGACGTATGGCTATGTTATTATTTGGTTTCCACTCAATTTTATAGGACATTATATATATTTTCTCAACTCTAAAGACGAATTTCAAACAGTGATGTGTGTAAATCCAAAACAACTGGTCTATTTGTGTTAAAGATTATGTATTGTTGTGCTAACTGTCTAGTGCTGAACTCTCTACCGATTTTCGATTCGAAGATCGCCGTACCTAGTAGAAATATAATATGTGGTACATAACTGTCTATATTTCTGGAATTATTCATTTCTTAATGTTTTTTTCGTGTTTATCGCATCAGCCTGGTCGCAGAATCGTTAACTTGCCGCAGCACCGTGGTTGTCAAGCCGCAGAATCGTGGAATTGGTCGTAGAATCGTCGAAACGATTGTGCCGTGTGAGGGTGGAACCCTGAGAACCAGCGCCCTGCTGAAAGCCTACGCGAAGTTGTTCGCTCCCATCCCAAAGACAACCACCGAAGTCACAGAAGACTAGATTGATTGTGTCATTCATTCATTTTCATTTATTGTTGATTAATAATGTTATTCTTCGTTATCATAATAAAACTTGAATAAAATTACGCTAGAATATTTTTGTTCGATGGTACGAAACGACCAAAAAGATTGGTACGAAACAACCAAAATATTGGTACGAATCGACCAGAGTGTACGAAACGTCTTTGTACGAAACGACCAAGGTACGAAACGTCTAGAAGCCCAATAAAGTTTATCAAACCTGATCCACCATAAGATTCTACTTCCTTATTTGGATGATCTATGTTTCTCTTTAAATGTTACATACCATTGCTAGCAATCCTGGATATAGTGTGTCTAACATTAGCAGAATGAGGTCCCCAGAGGGTGAATTTAGTGATGTTACCCTGCATAGTGGGCTAGCATCACCAAATTCACCCTCTGGGGACCTCATTCTGCTAACACCTCAGCAGAATGAGGTCCCCAGAGGGTGAATTTGGTGATGCTAGCCCGCTATGCGGTGTAGCATCACTAAATTCACCCTCTGGGGACCTCATTCTGCAAATGACAGACACCCTATTTCAAGGCTTGTCTAACATTAGCAGAATGAGGTCCCAAGAGAGTAAATTTAGTGATGCTATCCCGCATAGTGGACTGGCATCACTAAATTCACCCTCTATGGACCTCATTCTGCTTTGGCCTAAACTGATATGGGAGACCTAGGATCAGATTGAAGTGCCCCAGTTGATATTTCTGATGTAAACCCATTAGTCACCTCGTTTATGCATTTCATCTTCTGCAAATTAGGGAATATAGAAACTGAACAGAAGGAAAAAAGTAACTAAAAACTTGTTAATTTGAGACGAAAGATACTTCCCAGGAGATGAGGCCTAAGCAGAATGAGGTCCCCAGAGGGCAAATTTGGTGATGCTAGCCCACTGTGCGGGATAGCATTACTAAATTCACCCTCTGGGGACCTCATTCTGCAAATGACAGACACTATTTGCAGGCTTGATCAAACCTGATCCAACAAAAAGATTCTACTTCCTCTATTTGTATTTACTTAGATGATCTACAGTAATGCCCTAATTAATTGACTCCCTAACCACAGCAGAATTATGGGTAACTTTTCAGGATTTAGTCGGAAATATGGCTTGTTGCCATTCATCGGAAAGCTCTCCCCGAGAGCTTTCCGATGAATGGCAACAAGCCATATTTCCAACTAAATCCTGAAAAGTTACCCATAATTCTTCTGTGGTTAGGGAGTCGATTAATTAGGGCATTATTGTATGTTTCACAGTAAATGTTACATGCAGTTGGTCAAATATACTAGGGCCCGGCGAATATTCAAAATTTGATTTCATGTTGATACCGCTGGTGTGATTTGGTGTCACTGAATTTGACTCCCCGATACAAATATTTTTGATTATCCAATTTTCTCCCATCATTGACACATTGTTGCGAAGGGTGATAATGATAAAGGAATGATGCATTTGCGATATTTGTTGCAACACATGTTTCGTGTTAAATTATACAAATAGAGAATCGGAAATGCATTTTTTTTAATGCTTAGAAGGAATTCTGATTTGTTCACCTGATAACTTAATGGAAAAAACTAGAGGATAGATATATACTTTGCACCGACGGCTAGCAGATTCGATTCAAGATTTGATTCGATATCGACATCGGCTTCACGAGAAGTGCAAATTCGCAGGGCCATAATATATACGCAGTGTGGAGTTAACTTTCAGGAAGCTCCAGTCATGGAATGGAAAATGTTAAATGCAGTTGGTCACATATACGCAGTGTGGACTTAACTCACCCTGATTAGGATCATAATGTCGAAGAAGCAACGAAGCAATAGTAGATTTCCCAGACCCACTAGCACCAACAATAGCTGTAACGGAACCTGCTGGGACGTGTAGATCGAGGTTGCTGAAAATCGACACATCTGTCCGTGACGGGTAGCAGAATGAGACGTTATTAAATGAGATAGCACCGTTTATGTGCGGCAGTGAAACACCTCCTGAAAATATGAAGGTGACATTTATTCAGTGAAATAGCATCATTTAGGATTAATCTGAATTTAATTCTCATTAACCCTTTCAGTGCCAAGTCCGATTTTTGTATCAACCCATATTTCCTTGATCATTTTTCAAATTTATTGATTATAATAATGTGATACATTATCACATTATTATAATCAATAAATTTGAAAAATGATCAAGGAAATATGGGTTGATACAAAAATCGGACTTGGCACTGAAAGGGTTAAAATTTCAATAGATGATTATCAAATAAAACCTTAGTGTTATTTTCATTGTGTAATTTGTGTTGGATATTGAATCTAACTGAACATGCAAAGAATCTATAACTGTTTCTAATGATATTTTTCATAAATAGTATGGGAGCTGGCACTCAACGTGTTATATGATAGCAATTGAAAAAATTGCTCTATCTAAAAGAACCTTAAATGTAGATACACTATAATATATATCATACTTTTACCGTCTCATTTAAATTTGGTCCAAGTATGTACAGATATACGTGGTGATGTTCGCCCATTTAAAGATACTGTACCTGTTGAAGAAATGGCAGGTTCCTTGTCTATCAAATCCCACAATCTCGAGCTCGCTCCAAGTCCTTTCATTAATTCTGTGTAAAATGAACTCAGTCCTGCAAAATATTAGTTTATTAATTCTCTCATTTAATGAATAATTTCAGTTTCCTAACGTAATTACACTAACGTAAAATATTGTTAGGCCAATGCATTCTCTTATATATGCAAGGCGCCCTATGGGCGACTCACATATATAAGAGAATGCATTGGCACAGGATTTTTCACAAAAAATCAGGAAGATCCAGTCATGAAAGGGTTAATCATGAAATTACATTTCAATGACCCATTAACCAGTCTATTTTGATCAAATTGGACAATCTAAATCACCTTGTATTATATAAGATAGGATACTGCTTAAAAATATCTAGAATTGTCCATGACCATTTATGTTAGGAAGAATAAAATATAAAAAATAATATTTGCCCTCCCGCCCCATTTTTCGAAAAGAGTTGGATGAAAATCTAGCAATTTATTTATATTGGCTTTATAGTGATGTTGCAATGACAAAATTCCTACACTCAATGAACACTTCTGCCCTAATGTAATTATCCTATTTAATTAAATTTAACATTTAGAAACCAATGGAAATATACTACAGTAAATGAAGTAAACAAAACAAGAGGTATGCACTCGCGTGCTAGCATACCCCCACCGTGGCAAATTCAACCCACATTATCCATAAACCCAACAAAAAAGATTTTTATCTTTAAAGAAAAATTTGGATTAATAATATCGATATGGTGTCGCAAGAAGCTTGTACAGAAAAAAATATTCAAATTGGTTCATATTTGTTCAAATGATTGCAGAAACCCAAAAAAGGGTAGAAAATGAAACGCAACCTCAACATCTAAGATGGCTTTTGTCGAGTGTGATAGCATCCACAAAAAAAAAATCCCAAAATTTTCTAAGTCAAAATAAGTCGAAAATGAAGTGTAATGTTAGGAAAAACAGTCCGAGCCAACCCTGAGCCGCATCATGTAGAGAGAGTGTTGTGAGAAGCATGTATACCAAAAATTATTGAAATCGGTTCATATTTGTTAAAGTTATTAAGTCGGACAGAATTTTCTTTAGCTTCATGCGGAGAGGCGGTCCTAAGGAGATTGCATACAAAAAATTATTGAAATCGGTTCATAGTTGTTCGAGTTATGAGGTCGGACAGACGGACGCACGCACGGAGGGAGAAAGTGTGATGGACAGACGCAGTCAATCCAGTATACCCCCCATTTTCTTCGAAAGTGGGGGTATAATTATCCTATTCAATGCTAAAAGTATCCACTGAATTGATGATATGTTCAAATCGTAAATGCCTAGGACAGATAAAGAAACAACCAATGTATTTCCATCAATTCAATTGAAGGAATGCCTGTTGAATTTCTTATCTGAACATCCGTACAAACCCATAAGATGTTTCCCTGTCTGCCATTTGCTTATACAACAGTAATGTCCAAAATAATCGACTCCTTAACCACAGCAGAATTATGGGTAACTTTTCAGGATTTAGTCGGATATATGGCTTGTTGCCATTCATCAGAAAGCTCTCACTGAGAGCTTTCCGATGAATGGCAACAAGCCATATTTCCGACTAAATCCTGAAAAATTACCCATAATTCAGCTATGGGTAAGGAGTCGATTATTTAGGGCATTACTGTATCTGGACATCCAAGCAAATTGAAGGGACTCAAAGACTTCGAAGTGGGTTCATGTGAAATAACAAATTTTATAAAAGTCTGTAAGGCCAAAAAATATTTTTTTTTTAAACCTTTCAGCCGTAAGCGATATATTAGTGTAGTCACGGTCCCATGGAATATGGTAGATCAATGTGTATTGAATATGAGCCAAGCATTTGATAAAAACATGCTGTCCCTTGAATTCATTCACTCTGCAGTAAGATCTCTACCAATGTTGAGCTTAATAACCGACTTATTTTTGCTTTTGGGATTGGGAAAAACGATAAATATTCACATTGACAATCTTAACAGGTAACTATAGACTAGCCTTCTGGAGAAAACTGATAAAAAAAATTGAGGCCGGCAAGAAAATCTCAGCCAGGCAGGGTATCAGAAAAAAGTTGTTTTTTTTGGCTTAACCCTTTACCCAACAAACCGGCCAAAACCGGCCAAATAAAGCTTCAACAGCCTAAAATATCTTCGGTCTGTCTCAATAGAACCATACAAATATGGATATCATTGGAACCGGCTCCTTGACCACATTGTGATAGTTACAGTTATGCCCTGTGCCAATGCATTCTCTTATATATGTGAGTCGACCATAGGTCGCCTCGCATATATAAGAGAATGCATTGGCCTAAAAAAAATCTGTTTTTAACACTTTTTACCATTTTTTCTTACATTCGTTAACAATTTTATAATTTTTAATGTGTTAAGCCAATGCATTCTCTTATATATGCGAGGCGACCTATGGTCGACTCGCATATATAAGAGAATGCATTGGCACAGGGCCCTTCTGTTGGGTAAAGGGCTAAATCAACTATCATAAAACAACTACATGTAAAAACAGTTTGACTTTGTTCTATTTTCATTATTAGTTACTCTCCAATAACGAGATTTCGCATATAGAAACAATTGTTATGTAAACATTACTGTTACAGTTGAATTACTGATGAAGGTCCAATAAGATACCAAAATTTAATCAAAACTTGACAGCAAATATTTTAAAAATATTTGAACTTACTACACAAAAATTAGCGATATTTGTTTTGACAAATAGAAATATGTTTACACTAAAAGCATTGATAAACACTCAATGATTTACCACTATTGAACTTGAAGTGATCATTGAAGCAATCTTGGGATGTCTTGCAGAATGTTCGATAAAATATAACAAGAGCTAAGCTGGGCATGGCAAAATTCGCCCGGTTTGCATTTATGAACTGTACACAAACAAACAATGGCAGTGACACTAAATTGTAGTATTGGAAATGTTATTATGGGTGGACTCTGAAATTTCTAAGTCAAATGGACATATAAAAAACTAGATTTGTTAATAGGGTTTGTTGTACCTTTATGAAGAGCCATAAGTCAGTAAAGGATATTCGGATCGAACCCATATTCGTACTTGACCTGTATTTTGGTCTGGAAAACTCACATACCAAATTTGGTTCCGATAAAATAAACCAAACTTAAGTTATCATCTGGAAACCTCGAATATTGAAAATTCTAAGTAGAAAAAAGCCATAAATCAGAATTAAATATTCCTATGGAACCCATAATCGAACTCGACCTGTAAATTGGTCTGGAAAAATCACATACCAAATTTAGTTCCGATAAAATAATCCAAACTAAAGTTATCATCCAAAAACCAAAACTGCTAAAACTAGATGGCCAGACAGACAGATGGATGGATGGACAGATGGACGGACAGACCAATCACATAATATGGCCATTTTTTTCACGGCTTGTCACTGACTATGCCAAAATAGTGGTCATCGGTGGAGGGATAGATCTCTCGTTTCTTGCTAGGGGAATCTTCGTCTTTTTGGACCACTATTTTGTCGTAGTCAATGACAAGACATGCAAATATTTATATAGTATACCAGTATCAAGAAATGAATGGGAGTCCATGAATGGGTTAAGATACAATTTAAACAGGTAAAATGTAACCATAGATAATGGAAAACGAAAAAGATTTATTATAAAAACTTTTGGAAAGAATATTTGGGTGCAAATAGGGTTTCAACATGTTCAGCATAGAAATTGGTCATATGATCCTCACCATAAATTTACCTTGTCCAGGACTTTTATAAGAAATCACGACATTTCTCTGTCATTCTTATTTCAAGGTGAGAATATGTGAATCTTGACTATGATAAAAAAATTAATGCAGATAGATATTCAATTACTAAGGGGCTTGTTACATGAGCAGGGACAACTTGGTCTGCCGGGACAACCCGGTCTGATGGGACAAAATTATCACGCTGTTATGTGAGCCGAGACAACTCGGTTAACCCAGGACAACTCGGTTTGACGTTCACGCAACTAGCTATCCATCTAGCTGTCAATCATGCATCACGACGTGAGTCCATAATGTCGGCACGCCAATAACTGAGTGGCTTGGGTTGTCACTAAACGTCTCTCAAATGACGCGAGCATTCTATTGGCTAACATCATGTCAAATCACAACGAATCGTGTTACATTCCAGATTGTCATCCCGCCTAGGTGGGATAACTCGCTGTTACGTGAGCCGAGTTGTCTCAGGTAACCGAGTTGTCCTGGCAAAGCGAGATGGGACAACTCGGTTTGCCGAGTTGACCTGGCTCATGTAACAGCACACCATATGTTCAGTGAGCAAGCACATTAGACCGGGCCACCCCGCAAACCGAGTTGTCCCAGCTAGACGAGTTGTCTCGGCTCATGAAACAAGCCCCTAACTTACCACCGATGGATAAACCAACATATGCCGCATAAAGAAGGAAGGCAGATAGATCTCCTATAGATATCTGAGACTCTGACATCATCTGGCCACCATAGTAAAACACTGTGAGGATGACCATATTGCCAGAAAAACCAGTCTGAAATGATTCGAAAGAGGTCCCCAGAGGGTCAAATTGGTGATGCTAGCCCGCCGTGCGAGGTAGCATCACCAAATTCACCCTCTGGGGACCTCATTCTGCATATATGTTTAGTGATGCTATCCCGCACCATGGGTCGCCTCGCATATATAAGAGAATGCATTGGCTTAACACATTAAAATTATAAAATTGTTAAAGAATGTAAGAAAAAATGGTAAAAAGTGTTAAAAAAAGATTGTTTTAGGCCAATGCATTCTCTTATATATGCGAGGCGACCTATGGTCGACTCGCATATATAAGAGAATGCATTGGCACAGGGCATAACTGTAACTATCACAATGTGGTCAAACATAGTAAAACACTGTGAGGATGACCATATTGCCAGAAAAACCAGTCTTGAAATGAATCGAAAGAAATACTGGCTAGAAATTGCCTAAAAATAGCTGGGCAAAAATCCTCAAAATAGTGTGCCGGTCATTTGCAGAATGAGGTCCTCAGAGGGTGAATTTAGTGATGCTACCCCCCCCCCACAATGGGCTAGCATCACCAAATTCATCCTCAGTGCACCTCATTCTGCTTAGGTCTCATCTTCTGGGAAGTATCTATAGTCTCAAAATAACATTATTTTTAGTTACTTTTTCCCTTCAGTTCAGTTTCTATATCCCCTAATTTTCAGAAGATAAAAAGCATAATCGAGGTAAATAATGGGTGAACATCACCAACTTCAACTGGGGAACTTCAATCTGATCCTAGGCCTCCAATAGCAGTTGAGGCTTAAAGCAGAATGAGGTTCCCATAGGGTAAATTTGGTGATGCTAGCCCATAGGGCTTCACGGTATCCGGATTTTAATACCGACTACAGTATTGAAAATGATACCGCGATATGACTAAATATCGTCACCAATAAATTTGAGTAGAACTGTTTGAGAATGATACTAGTAGCAAGCAGACAAAAATATAGCATTATTGATTTGATAATGATAATTATGAACACATGTTGCTTTGACAGGTATATAACATAAATAATTAATATAAATGGTCCTTAGTTTCGTTCTTTATACGACGGATAGATATATTTATAAGTGCCTGACGTAATCGGGAATTCGCTACCAACTGCGGGTCGCTTATGACATTAAAAATGAAGCTAACAGTCGCTTGTGTAAATAATAACAGCAAACATGTATTGATTTCATATTTTATATTGTACAAACAAAACAAGATATCAAATGTGACAAGCATAGATTAGAAGTCCGTATCTGATTTTAACTAATCCATTTCGATGTATAGGACTGATATATGGCCGTGTAGTTATAATGATCTAATGAGTTAGTGCATTATACGTCTAATGAATACGATTTTGTGGCACTGTTGAACGCGCGTCATTGTGTCTCCAGATTATAAAAACACCACACATTTTTTATTGTATTTGACCAGGAAACCTTCCAGCAATATTGAGATGAGAACAGCCTGTATACACACATCAATTGCCACCCATGCAATAAGGCATGCCGACTTGATTGACCGCAGTGTGTTGACAAACGCTTATGGAGCAGTGAGAAATAATTAATTTTTTTACGCCATGCTAAACCGAAGCCGTTAGCAATGGCCTTTGTCTCAGCATTAGAGGTGTCGATGTTGCTAAATAATTGACACTGATAGAGATATCGTCGGTATTAATATCCACACCGGCGCCACTGTCCGGCGGCTACGATGTACCGACTATTTGCATAAAGTGAAACCGACTACACGGTGTCAAAAACAGTATCGCGATATGACTAAATACCGAAATACCGTGAAGCCCTACTAGCCCACTGTGCGGGATAGTTACTCTCTGGGAACCTCATTCTGCAAATGACAAGACACAATATTTTCAGGCTTGCTCAAGCTGTAATACTAAGGACTAGTTATTTTTCGGTTACAAAACTAACCAGCGACTAAGATAATACACCTGAAAGTAGTGTCATAATTCTATTGTCTTAACACGATTGCTACCTGAGTAACCCAATCTTGTAATGGTATCTAATTGTGGAAGTAGCTTTCTTTGAATGGAAATATCTAATTAATGTTATCCTGCAAGTCCTTTCATTTGATACTTCGAAAAGGGGTATAACTGTCAGACCATAGCTACATTTGACCTGCATTTCATGTCAGTAATCCACATACCAAATTTGAATGCAATTGGATAACTATTATTTTGAGTTATCATCTGGACACCAAATTAATTTGCAAATCATAAGTCGAAAACAGAGATTATTCTGCCACACAGCGGTCGGGAAACATTTCCAAAAAATATTATTATAATTTTTTTTTTTAAATGTTCCTGGACACCTGTGCTTGGTCAGAAATGGCCGGACTGATTCAAATTTGAGTCTGTTAAATACTATTCAAGTTATCATCCAGACAATGAATGTTTCAACAGAGAGACACGGTTCAATTCTATAGTCACCCAAGGTACATTACAGTAATGCCCTAAATAATCGACTCCTTAACCACAGCAGAATTATGGGTAATTTTTCAGGATTTAGTCGGAAATATGGCTCTCAGTGAGAGCTTTCCAATGAATGGCAACAAGCCATATTTCCGACTAAATCCTGAAAAATTACCCATAATTCTGCTGTCGATTATTTAGGGCATTACTGTAATTCAATAGTGAAATCGATGGAACTGTACAAATTAACAGTGAACTAAATTTAACTCACAAATCCCCAGAAGACACCCCTCGCTAACGCCTCATGATACGACAGTCTGAGAACATGCTCTATTCTGCTGGTGTATGATGAAACCTCGCTGTCTTCCTGCGCAAATGTTCTCACTGTCCTAATGTTACCAATTCTCTCTTCGGCAACCTGAAACACATAAGTTTTGCAAAAACTCTGTGCCAGTGCATTCTTATATATATGCGAGTCTCCCATAGGAAGCCTCATATACAAAAGGGAATACACTGGCTTACAAGGTCAAGGTAAATATTGTTAGGCCAATGTATTCTCTTATATATGTGAGGCTCCTTATGGAAGACTTGGATTTTTCAGCTTCTTTTAAAGATTTTGATTTGCTAAAAAGGCATAAAACTCGTCTACGACTCATTGTGAATCAAATTTATCAAACTGGTTTCATAAAATCTTATATCCCAACATAACTCGTTGGAGATCCTCTCTATCATCCACTGTTGATTTTATTTACTGGGAAAAACACAACTGATGCAGTTATGGTTCACGCTTGAGGGAATTTTTTTGGCCTAGATGCAGACACTCAGGAAATGCACTAATTCCAGTGAGTGCAATAATTTCCAACAGTGTACTCCAGGATAAACCATATTTTCCATTGAGACATATGTTTTATGAAAACAAAGTTTCTTTTATATAAATGCTATCGAGCTCTTGAAACATCTCCAAAGCTTCCGGCCGAAGGACTTCAAATGGTGGAATTTAATTCACCATAAAAGTTACACTCTTTCTGCTGCTTCAACATAATTAAAAGTTATAACTTTGATTCAATCAACGTTTACATGTTGACGTCAAGCAACATTCTAGACAATCACGTTTTCCTGCCAATTTTTATTTTGGCAGGAAAACATGATTATCTAGAACGTCGCTTGACATCAATAGGTCAATCCTTTTAACCCTTTGAGTGCCAGGGGCCGATCTCATCGGCCCTAAACCTACAAAATAAGTCTGTTAAGAATATAAGAATGAATTATTAAAATTGTAAAAAATTGTAAAAAAAAAAAAAAAAAAAAATTTGTTAGGCCAATGCATTCTCTTATATATGCGAGGCGACCTATGGTCGACTCGCATATATAAGAGAATGCATTGGCACAGGGTATATGGGTTGATACAAAAATCGGACCTGGCACTCAAAGGGTTAACCCTTTACCAAACAAACAGCCTAAAATATCTTCGGTCTGTCTCAATAGAACCATACAAATATGGATATCATTGGAACCGGCTCCTTGACCACATTGTGATAGTTACAGTTATGCCTTGTGCCAATGCATTCTCTTATATATGCGAGTCGACCATAGGTCGCCTCGCATATATAAGAGAATGCATTGGCCTAAAAAAAATCTTTTTTTAACACTTTTTACCATTTTTCTTACATTCTTTAACAATTTTATAATTTTTAATGTGTTAAGCCAATGCATTCTCTTATATATGCGAGGCGACCTATGGTCGACTCGCATATATAAGAGAATGCATTGGCACAGGGCCATTCTGTTGGGTAAAGGGTTAATGGTGTTGAAGCAGCAGCAAGAATGTAAATGTGAATTAAATTCCACTGATAAAGGCCTTGGGCCAAAAGCTTTGGAGATGTTTCAAGAGCTCGATATAATTTATATGCATGTAACATATAGTCCCTGAATCAGGACTACCATATTGTCGGGGATTAGATACGCCCCTGTATCGGATGGTCCACTGTGGTGACGACTGTGGCTGAGTGAACAGCAAACAATGCACGTGATAACATATGCGCTATTATATGCGTGTGAGTGAACTGTGAATGTGACAATATATGTGCTCGTGTTGTAGTCAGTTTGTGATTATATTGGTACAGAGTAAAAGTTTGTTTAATGTAGTACATTGGTTGTTCGACTCCTTCGATCTTCCCGATACCCATTCGTAATTCCGAACACATATTACTTAGCTGAAAAGTTCCTTTTCTTTGGCTGAGAAATAAACTAACAAATTATCTCTGCAAGGCCTGGGAAGGCCAACACAAGTTTTCTTGGATAAGTATGGAATTGACAAATAAAAATGTAGAGGTACCACGATTATTGATTTTGATAATTGATAATCGGTCGTCAATAATCGACTATAATCGATTAATCGTACCTAATAACTTCAGTGGAAGTATTCCGTAATATGGCCTATTGGCTGGGTGCTGGTTAACTGCACTGTCGCTGGTTGTTTCATGTAATTTTTACATTAATAAAGTGCATCATAAATCACTGTTAATCACCAATGAACACAACGTATTCAATACATGTACCAGCATAGTTCTCGACGATGTTATGGTTATAATATTTGTAAGTTCATTAAAACGAACGTAGCGATTAATTTCAGTGTTACAAATAGCCGAACATACAAATAATATAAAAGTAGGAATGCACAACCGATGGCCAGCGGTTCCTAAAAAAAAGGAAACTATAAGTTTCATCAAACATCCCGAGCATGGATAACAATCACAAATGTGTACCCCCACCCGCAAATTACAGGACAGAACAAGACAAGTATTTGATAATATCGAGTTTCATTCAGCATTCGCCGCATGATACACGGTAGCCTGTACTAGTAGCATCTAAGTATACTGATTAAAATGTTCCCTGGATTACAGAGATTGTCAATCAACTCCCCATTGGTCCAATCAGAATCAAGGGCGAGTGCATTCAGTTCATTGAACACGGTGACAGTCGGCACATTTCAAAGACATAGTGCCACCAGTCAAGTATAAATATACAATGACGTCTCACGTCACCATAAGTTCGAAGCTGCAGTGCCGCCAATTTGTAGAATATACAACGACCCGAAAGGTAACCATGTCGCATCATCAAACTGTTTGCAACATAAGTTAGTAATACTCATTTTGTCGGAATCTCTTTGATATGCGATCAAAGGTTGTTAACCCTTTGGTTGTAGATTAAACTGCGTAAAACAAACACGGTATTCAATAATACCCGACATCCTAAATAAATAACGCAGATTAATCGACTATGGAAATGGTAATCGATTATCGGCTTTATCAACGGTTCATCGATTATACGATTAATGATTCTTATTTATAATACCTGTGTTGCATTGGCAAGAGAATCTTGTACTTGCACAGTTATATTCCTGACATATCGTCCATACACCACAGACATCAAGGCAATCGGCGGTACAACCATCAGAGCAACACCTGTCAACTTTGGGGACACATAGGCCTGAAAGGAACAACAAAATTTATTAATACCCAACATAACAGAATTGAAACTGAAAATGTTAATGTGATGTGGTATGGAGGATCCATAATATTATAGGTGTTGGAACTGCATCAAACAAAGTTAAAGATACTCAATCCGATTTGATGGTCCCCATATAATCATATTCCAACAACAACAACAATATCTTTAGAAATGCCGCTTCAGTTATCAGAATCGATTAATTACTCAAAAATAATGCTAACCACTGTCAACTATACTATTATATGAAATTGCCCGAAACATGTTATTTATCAACATGTTGTTCGACGAAATTTGGCCTTATTATCAACACAAAGCCTCTTGATTTTTGAGTTAACAATCTTCATCCGCAATTTGGTCTGAGACCGTCGGCCTGTCGACTTTTTACTGGGCCATTAATAAGTCTTAATGGTGAAAAATAATAGTAACGATAGTAACACGATAGAACCACGATAGTAACACGATAGAACCACGATAGTAACACGATAGAAACACGATAGAAACACGATAGAAACACGATAGAACCACGATAGTAACACGATAGAAACACGATAGTAACACGATAGAAACACGATAATACCACGATAGTAACATGATAGTAACACGATAGAAACACGATAGTAACACGATAGAAACACGATAATACCACGATAGTACCACGATAGTAACACGATAGAACCACGATAGTACCATGATAGTAACACAATAGTAACACGATAGTAACATGATAGAAACATGATAGTACCACGATAGTAACACGATAGAAACACGATAGTACCACAATAGAACCACGATAGTAACACGATAGTAACATGATAGAAACATGATAGTACCACGATAGTAACACGATAGAAACACGATAGTAACACGATAGAACCACAATAGTACCACAATAGTAACACGATAGAAACACGATAGTACCACGATAGAACCACGACAGTAACACGATAGAAACACGATAGAAACACGATAATACCACGATAGTAACATGATATTAACATGATAGAACCACGATAGTACCACGATATAACCACAATAGTACCACGATAGTAACATGATAGTAACATGATAGTAACACGATAGTAACACGATAGAAACACGATAGTAACACGATAGAAACACGATAGTACCACGATAGAATCACGATAGAATCACGATAGTACCACGATAGTAACACGATAGAAACAAGATAGTACCACGATAGAACCACGATAGTAACACGATAGTAACACGATAGTAACATGATAGAACCACGATAGTAACACGATAGAAACACGATAGAACCACGATAGTAACACGATAGAAACACGATAGTAACACGATAGAAACACGATAGTAACACGATAGAACCACGATAGTAACATGATAGTAATACGATAGTACCACGATAGTAACACGATAGTACCACGATAGTAACATGATAGAACCACGATAGTAACATGATAGTAACACGATAGTAACACGATAGAACCACGATAGTAACACGATAGAACCACTATAGTAACACGATAGTAACACGATAGAACCACTATAGTAACACGATAGAAACACGATAGTAACAAGATAGAACCACGATAGTAACACGATAGAAACAAGATAGTACCACGATAGAACCACGATAGTAACACGATAGTAACATGATAGTAACACGATAGTACCACGATAGTAACACGATAGTACCACGATAGTAACACGATAGTAACACGATAGAACCACTATAGTAACACGATAGAAACACGATAGTAACACAATAGAAACACGATAGTAACACGATAGAACCACGATAGTAACATGATAGTAACACGATAGTACCACGATAGTAACACGATAGTACCACGATAGTAGCACGATAGTACCACGATAGTAACATGATAGAACCACGATAGTAACATGATAGTAACACGATAGAACCACGATAGTAACACGATAGTAACACGATAGTAACACGATAGTAACACGATAGTAACACGATAGTAACACGATAGTAACACGATAGTAACACGATAGTAACACGATAGTAACACGATAGTAACACGATAGAAACAAGATAGTACCACGATAGAACCACGATAGAACCATGATAGTAACATGATAGTAACACATAGTAACACGATAGTAACATGATTGAACCACGATAGTAACACGATAGTAACACGATAGTACCACGATAGTAACACGATAGAACCACGATAGTACCACGATAGAACCACGATAGTAACACGATAGAACCACGATAGTAACACGATAGTACCACGATAGTACCACGATAGTAACACGATAGAACCACGATAGTACCACGATAGTAACACGATAGAACCACGATAGTAACACGATAGTACCACGATAGTAACACGATAGTAACATGATAGTAACACGATAGTAACATGATAGTAACACGATAGTAACACGATAGTACCACGATAGTACCACGATAGTAACACGATAGTAACACGATAGAACCACGATAGTAACACGATAGTACCACGATAGTAACACGATAGTAACACGATAGTAACATGATAGTAACACGATAGTAACACGATAGTAACATGATAGTAACACGATAGTAACATGATAGTAACACGATAGTAACATGATAGTAACACGATAGTAACATGATAGAAACATGATAGTACCACGATAGTAACATGATAGTAACACGATAGTAACACGATAGTAACATGATAGTAACACGATAGTAACATGATAGAAACATGATAGTACCACGATAGTAACACGATAGTACCACGATAGTACCACGATAGTACCACGATAGAACCAAGATAGTAACATGATAGTAACATGATAGTAACACGATAGAACCACGATAGTAACATGATAGTAACACGATAGTAACACGATAGTACCACGATAGTAACACGATAGTAACACGATAGAACCACGATAGTAACACGATAGAACCACGATAGTAACACGATAGTACCACGATAGTACCACGATAGTAACACGATAGAACCACGATAGTACCACGATAGTACCACGATAGTAACACGATAGTACCACGATAGTAACACGATAGTAACATGATAGTAACACGATAGTAACACGATAGAACCACGATAGTAACACGATAGTAACACGATAGTAACACGATAGAACCACGATAGTACCACGATAGTACCACGATAGTACCACGATAGTAACACGATAGAAACACGATAGTAACACGATAGTACCACGATAGTAACACGATAGTAACACGATAGTAACACGATAGAACCACGATAGTAACACGATAGTACCACGATAGTAACACGATAGTAACACGATAGTAACATGATAGTAACACGATAGTAACACGATAGTAACACGATAGTAACACGATAGTAACACGATAGTAACACGATAGAACCACGATAGTAACACGATAGTAACACGATAGTAACACGATAGTACCACGATAGTACCACGATAGTAACATGATAGAAACATGATAGTACCACGATAGTAACATGATAGTAACACGATAGTAACATGATAGTAACACGATAGTAACATGATAGAAACATGATAGTACCACGATAGTACCACGATAGTACCACGATAGAACCAAGATAGTAACATGATAGTAACATGATAGTAACACGATAGAACCACGATAGTAACATGATAGTAACACGATAGTACCACGATAGTAACACGATAGTAACACGATAGTAACACGATAGAACCACGATAGTAACACGATAGTAACACGATAGTAACACGATAGTACCACGATAGTAACACGATAGTAACACGATAGTAACATGATAGTAACACGATAGTAACATGATAGTAACACGATAGTAACACGATAGTAACACGATAGAACCACGATAGTAACACGATAGTAACACGATAGAACCACGATAGTAACACGATAGAACCACGATAGTAACATGATAGTAACACATAGTAACACGATAGTAACACGATAGTAACATGATAGTAACACGATAGTACCACGATAGTAACACAATAGAACCACGATAGAACCACGATAGTAACACGATAGTAACACGATAGTACCACGATAGTAACACGATAGAACCACGATAGTAACACGATAGAACCACGATAGAACCACGATAGTAACACGATAGTACCACGATAGTACCACGATAGTAACACGATAGAACCACGATAGTAACACGATAGTACCACGATAGTAACACGATAGTAACACGATAGTAACATGATAGTAACACGATAGTAACATGATAGAAACATGATAGTACCACGATAGTAACACGATAGTACCACGATAGAACCAAGATAGTAACATGATAGTAACATGATAGTAACACGATAGAACCACGATAGTAACATGATAGTAACATGATAGTAACACGATAGAACCACGATAGTACCACGATAGTAACACGATAGAACCACGATAGTAACACGATAGTAACACGATAGAAACATGATAGTACCACGATAGTAACACGATAGAACCACGATAGTAACACGATAGAACCACGATAGTAACACGATAGAACCAGTATAGTAACACGATAGTATCACGATAGTAACACGATAGAAACACGATAGAACCACGAAAGTACCACGATAGTACTACGATAGTAACACGATAGTAACAAGATAGTAACATGATAGTAACATGATAGTAACACGATAGAAACACGATAGTATCACGATAGTAACACGATAGAAACACGATAGTACCACGATAGTACCACGATAGTAACACGATAGTAACACGATAGTAACATGATAGAAACACGATAGTAACACGATAGTAACACGATAGTAACACGATAGTAACACGATAGTAACACGATAGTAACACGTTAGTACCGGTAACACGATAGTAATAGTAACACGATAGTAACAACAATAATCACTGTATGTAACTCGGTTATAAAAAATTAAGTAGTTTCCTGCCTATTTCAATATAAGCTATGAAAATATTCGCTATCTTTCGGCATGGATTTCACATCCATTATGCTATTGCGCTTGTACCATAATGGCCGGTAACTTATGAATGCTGTCAGTGCAGTTTTGTGTATTTAATGAGGAGCTAGCCATACCATCATTCCGACTCCAGCTATGGCTTGCATAGTCGCACGTAGCCCATCAGAGATGTTAGTAGTGACTGACTGTCCAACGAGAGTTGTGTCTGATGATAACCGATTTATCAGCTCTCCGGTGCTTGACTTGTCAAAGAATCCTATCTCTTGGTGCATGATCGAACCGAACAGCGTTTGTCGCAACCTCTTCACAATGTTCTGACCTAAAAATTAGACAATATAGAAAATGTGCTTTAACTGTGCTAAAATGGGTCCTACAAATCTCACCATTGCAGGTGCACAGGTTCCCAACTTTTCATACAAG
Source organism: Siphonodentalium dalli (assembly GCA_032622095.1). Classification (NCBI taxonomy): domain Eukaryota; kingdom Metazoa; phylum Mollusca; class Scaphopoda; order Gadilida; family Siphonodentaliidae; genus Siphonodentalium; species Siphonodentalium dalli. Next base: position 177,622,439 of record CP136066.1, read on the forward strand.
ATAGCGATCAAGCCTTGATATAGTGTGTCTGTCATTTGCAGAATGAGGTCCCCGGAGGGTGAATTTAGTGATACTACCCCGCATAGCGGGCTAGCATCACCAAATTCACCCTCTGGGAACCTCATTCTGCTAAGGTGTAAGCAGAATGAGGTCCCCAGAGGGTGAATTTGGTGATGCTAGCCCGCAATGTGGGGTAGCATCACTAAATTCACCCTCTGGGGACCTCATTCTGCAAATGACAGACACACTATTCCAAGGCTTGATAGCGATCTATATCTCTCTCACAATAATTGACCGTAAATTAAATGAATGAAATTTCTAAGTCTAACAATGGGGATAACTCTACTAAAATAATTCTGCCCAAGCTAATAACAGCAGGTGCACGAATGCCCATGGTGATTAATATGTTTTATAAAGTTAGCAAGAACAAAGTTGAGTCCATAGATAGAAGGACGCCCAGATGAATAAATGGATGGACAAATTGATTCCAGTATATAAACAAAGCATCGGTAGGGCATGGCTCGAACAAAGTTGAGTCCATAGATAGAAGGACGCCCAGATGAATAAATGGATGGACAAATTGATTCCAGTATATAAACAAAGCATCGGTAGGGCAACGCAAAATATGCCCTTTAATAGCCATTTTGAATTGTAATACTGCAAAATACAATAACAATTTGAGAGCTTACCAACTTTGGTTCAGAACAAATATTCCAAACTGAAGTTATTGGTCGGAAACCAAAAATGTTAACAGATGGACAAATCGGTCAAATTCTAATTCGAAAAAGGGCCATAACTATTGTAAAAATAATTGGACGGAACCCATATTCGAACTCGGCCTGTATTTTTAGCTAAGAAATACCCATACCAACGTTCAGAACAAATAATCGAAACTGGAGTTATTGGTCCAAAATCAAAAATGTTAATGGCCAGGCAGACGGACAGACTGATTACATAATATGACCGTTTTTTTTCAAGTGGGCGTATAATAAGGTATGCTCGAACCAAACATTAGTGACTGGGCATAATTCATCCTTCCATCATAAAAATTCTGAAGAATATGAAAACAAAAGGCTACCTGATACTGTCATGAGGTAGACTCTGCCAAAATTAGCTAAAGCTCCAGCAACAAACACAACTGACAAGACTTGGCATATGAGGGTTAATTTCTCCATCATTTTTCCATCTTCTGAAGCCGTGTGCAGAATGTCGATCACTTTACCCATACAGAATGGAACTGCCATAGTAACACCACTGGATATAAATAACATCAAAATGGCACCTACAAGGAAACAATAATACAAAAATAATAACAAGGTTACCCTGAGGAGCTGTTTTAAACAACAATTTATAATGGGCAAGGAATCGAGTGAAAATTCAAAGGAAATATCTTTATCACGAAGGAATCAACAAACCAATGAATGCCTCACATACCTGGTGTATAAAAGGCAGACCCCATCCACAACTCACCCATACAGCAAGTGAGGTCCTTATGAAGATTTCCCAAAATCAAAAGCACTGGACCAATTTCAGATTTATCCGTGATAAGAGATATTTCCCTGGGTTTTTTGACTTGATTCCTTGCCCTAACTGTACACTCTTTTTCACCGAGATCAATCCACACAAGTGTCTCTCACAACACCATGACCAGTGGAAAATTTCCCACTTCCAAAATTAACTCCAAACACTGGGGAGAAACAAGAAGGGCTTTTAGCCGATTTTTCTCTACAATTTATAATGGTGAGATTTGAAATGCAAGTGTTTCCAAGAGATAAGCTGAAAATGCATAAAATACATTTGAAGAGAATTTTGTTGGTCTTTAATAAAAAATCCAACATCAATGCTGCCATCAGATCGATAACTGACTTGTATCATAATTCTAAAATAAGAGATAGAGTTATTCCTCCCCTTCCAATGAGAATAATAAACTGGCAGTACAGACCATAATGAAATTAACCACAGAACACACGTCGGTACCTTGACAAAAACTACATATTCACAGTTTATTCGACCAGATAAGTTGACAATACAATGTTTTAGAGCTTCCTCTTAAACATGGTATATAATATGGAATATGTTGTATATAATGTGATCTGGAGATTCGAAAATTAACTGGGCCTTTAACCCTTTCAGTGTCAGGGGCCGATCTCATCGGCCCTAATTTACGGTCTGTAAAATCGGCCCTAAAAATAAAAAAAAATAAAAAAACATTTGTTTTTTTTGGGTTGAAATTTTTTTGGGTATGCTTAAGCATGCTATAGCAAATTTAAAAACAAACTGGATAAAACCTTAGGGGCATGTTATAACTCAAAACTATCACCAAGTATTCATAGTAATAATTTTGATGCCCATGAAAAACGTAAGATTCCCTGGCACTAAACCTACAAAATAAGTCTGTTAAAGAATATAAGAAAAAATTATTAAAATTGTAAAAAATTGTAAAAAATAATAACAAATGATGAAAAATTGTTAGGCCAATGCATTCTCTTATATATGCGAGGCGACCTATGGTCGACTCGCATATATAAGAGAATGCATTGGCACAGGGTATATGGGTTGATACAAAAATCGGACCTGGCACTGAAAGGGTTAAACAAAAAATTGAGACCATGTGAATCCTGACCATGTACCTGCTAGTTTCCATCTCTCTGGTTTAGCTAATTTTAATAACCTAACAGCATCAGAACGCTTTGCGTCACCCTTCTTTAGTAGAGCCCTTGTGCTAATATCTGTCCCTGATTTCGGCTTGCTGCAGTACAGCCTGCACTCCTTTCTCACAGACCGTAGAGTGTTACTCAGCAAATTATGCCTACATGTAATAGCACAAGGCAAGAATGAGAGTTTCAGGCAGAACTTCAGTCCATTTCCAAATCCACACTTTTGATTCCTACTGTGAAAACGCTCAACTCGGCTGACTTCACTCTGGTTTCCGTTAAGTTTCAGAATTTTTATTGCATTCTGCTTTGTCTTGGTGATGTCTGCCCAGAATTTTCTGCAGAACATTTTAAATGGTCTGTTGATCCCAGCTGCCTCAGAGTGCTGAAATATAAACATCTGAAGTTAGAATAATCCAGGCCCAGACTGTCAATTCACTACAGCATGTCATAGCCTTTTGTTGAAGCAAGCAGATCTCCCTACAGAAATAAAGAGCAGTAGCCAAAATATTTATAAGACAAACATGTATAGTAATGCTCTAAGTAATCAACTCCTTAACCACAGCAGAATTATGGGTAACTTTTCAGGATTTAGTCGGAAATATGACTTGTTGCCATTCAAGCCATATTTCCAACTAAATCCTGAAAAGTTACCCATAATTCTGCTGTGGTTAAGGAGTCGATTATTTAGAGCATTACTGTAGCAATTAACATCATCATCATTGTGTTATCTTCATCTTCATTATCATGACCATCGCCTTCATAATAATCAGCATCACCACCATTGACAACTTATCATCGTCCTTGTTACCACCAGCATGGTTAACTCATCTTTGTCAGTTCTGATTAAAATCATACTCAGACACTTCAGGTACTGAGTCCGATGAAATTAGGTAGGGGTTCCATTACTACAAGCAGGAATTACGTAATATCATCGGTAAAGCAATGTACCCAATTCCATCAAACCCTACATATTAGCTAAAAATAGCATGGCTAATTTCACACAATGTTTACAAATTCCGAGTTTACGACATCCAATTAAACACTAGCAGAAAGATGTATATAAGGAGTCCAGAACCGACCAGTATGCTTAAGCATAATGGAATTTGAATTATGCTTATAATTCCTTATCTCCAAACTCCCCTGAAGATGAAATGGATGCAGCCGATTACTGATGCTAGTAACTTTTGACATTTTTTACCTTAGATGATACAATGATATGTAAGATTGAAAAGCTATGAAAACCAATTACGCTTAAGCGTCATGGAGTTGTGAGTGAGGCAATTATGCTTAAGTGTAATGCATCACGCTTAAGTATAATGACATTACGCTTAAGCGTAATGCAGTACGCTTAAGCAAAATTAGCTATTAAATGTGAATTTGGCCTCCCATACCATCATCATAAACTCATTATCGTAGTTTACCATACAGCACTAATAGTAGTATACCATATTCGCGTACATTTAGATCTATGTTTGCGAACAGTAGATGCAATTATTGAAACTGGAAGATACAAAAACCTGATAGAATAGATAGAAAATGCACACACTGCAATGTGATGGAAGATGAAGAGAACTTTGTTTTGCACTGCAAAAAAATATTATGAGCAAAGAAAATCCTTATTACAGAAACTTAACATACAGTAATGCTCTAATTAATCGACCTCTTAAACACAGCAGAATTATGGGTAACTTTTCAGGATTTAGTCGGAAATATGGCTTGTTGCCATTCATCGGAAAGCTCTCGGTGAGAGCTTTCCGATGCAACAAGCCATATTTCCGACTAAATCCTGAAAAGTTACCCATAATTCTGCTGTGGTTAAGAGGTCGATTAATTAGAGCATTACTGTAGACATTAACAGTTTGAGCACCTTATTCAGAGATTTTCTTAAAATACTACTCAACCCAAAAACTTTTCAAAGGCAATATTTATCTATATTAAGACCTGTTCAATTGTGTAGAACAATACCCATGTCAGATCCAATGACGCTTAATACTAGCCTCCTGAAGAACAAGAAGCATGGATAGCCATAATATACAAGTACATATTACATGTAACTCTTATTGTAGTATTAGACCATATATAATGTCTCTAAATCCCATACTTATTGTATTATATTGTCAAAATTATTTATGTCACTTTTGTAGCACTTCATCATATTCTCTATGATTTGCTAATAAACATCTTATCTAATAATTAACAAGTGACAGTTCAAACCCCGACTCGAGAACAGACCAAAGCAAGAACGTTTTTGCAGGTTAGGATTTTTATTCCCGGTTGGGGAGTGAAAATCCAAAACCACGAAGGTACATGTTCAAATTCAAGGTGTTTGCATACCAGTTCTCGGTGAACTAGATCATGCCATGAATCTCTAATCTGGCTAACACCCGTGGAGATCATATTCCACCAGTACAAAACCTGGAAAAGTTTTGACAGGGAACATTATAAAGTCGAAAAATAATGCGGGGAATGTATTTCTTTGTTAATACCAGTTGCTTAATAATTTATTCATCGGTACGTGAAGTTCCCAGCTCGAGATTACATTATTTACGTGACTTTTGAGACCTGGTTCCACGATAAATATTTATATTATTCCCTGTCATTAAAGTTAGTGATGAGCCGATTGTCAAATAGAGCCTTGTGCCGATTGCCGATTATTTGAGATCACAATCGGCCGATTCCGATTATTGTAATAATTATACCAAAATGTGTTATATGTGTTATATACTATTTCGATTTGAAAGCAACAACATCAGTAATATACCAGTATACATAAGTATACGTTTGGGTAAGTATAAAGTTAGATATGGGTGGACTTGTGAACAAATTCCTGCGTCCTGACAACCAATACACATGTTATATTATGCTCAATTTACCGTAGATTTCTGTCTATAAGTCGCTACTTGTTGACCCAGTATTTCCCCTCAAAATGTGCATGCGCCTTAAACAACTGTAAGTCAACAGGGGGGTCTGAATTCTAGCTACAATCACAGACACAGGTGAGTTTTGGCATTTGCCGCGATGACAACTCAGAACAGTACATGACCGTTCACATCAAAACAGGAACGAAATGTTTAATTACAAATAAAAACATTTAAACTATTAATAATTGTTACCAGTGTATTTATCCCTATCGAATTAATTACAAGAATTCAACATGAGACCTCCGTCTGAGAAAGGGATTTTGATGTTATACCACATTATCCTGAAATCAACTGTAGAGACCATACCAAGGAAACCATGCATGACATGCGAGGGCATGATGCAACACTTGTTTACTGTCTACTGGTTTTTTTTATGTCGGCTTATAGATAAGAGGTCATTGAGGTCACTGGTTGACCTGATATCAGTTTGAATCAGTTTGAATACTGGTGATTAGCGGTCACTACGTTGAATAGTAGTAATTAATTGGTGAACAATGGGGATGTTGTAAAAACACTACACTATATAATGGGTCTCGTCAGGCTATTTTACATAATTATTTCAATTCATTCGATATATCTAGTAATAACTGAAGCGTGGTCACTGCAGTCAACTGCGTAATTATGTGTCAGGTGACATGTACTTTTGGGGGTTTATACCTGTGTTAGGCAGGACCTGGTTGTAAATCATCAAATTTGTGTTTGGTTACACTTTCCCCATATTTTATGGTCATTTATTCAACAAAACATCGTTATATTCAACACAGTTTATTGAAGAAAAACAAGCACCTGATTATTATTTAGACAATCGGAAATGCCGATGTTGAAACCCGAGTACCGATTGTCATCCGATGGGCCACAATCGGCCGATTCCGATTGTCGTTTCCGATCATCGGCTCATCACTAATTAAAGTCATATCGTAAGCGACCCAATGCAGAAGCAATTATGATTGGTCGAGGGGCAAATGTGTATAATTTCCCGCAGCCAGTTTGCAAAACTGGTCAAGCTCCCCCTTGAGGCCTTGTGACTTGAAGTTGTGTAACAATCACGTTGGCTTAATACACAATCCAAAGCTACAGTACAGTTGTCACTGTTATTAATATTAGAGACACAGCAGGCCATAGGATAGATTTCTTTGCAAAGGAGACAGATAAGAACGATCATATGGAAGCGTATTAGTGCCACATAAAAATAAAAATTTGGGTCCCAGTATGTCCTAATTAGGAGATAGTAAGTCCTAATTAGGAGATAGTAAGTCCTAATTAGGAGATAGTATCTCCTAATTAGGACTTAGCATCTCCTAATTAGGACTTAGTATCTCCTAATTAGGAGATAGTATCTCCTAATTAGGACTTATTATCTCCTAATTAGGAGATATTTATCTCCTAATTAGGACTTAGTATCTCCTAATTAGGACTTAGTATCTCCTAATTAGGACTTAGTAAAAGAACTCAACACCAGTTAGCGGTCATTTTCATTCCCATCCATCGCTCAGAGTCGCCGCCCAGAGAAAGGACGTGCCCTCTTTGAGTGACGGTTGATTTTTCTGTCGGGCTTGGCTGGACATGGATAGCTTAAAGGGGACTGTACACTAAATCCGACAATTTGTGTGACCATCTCCGTTTATACTCAACAGAGTTTATGCAACAAATGAATGAATTTGAGACATGTATTAGTGCAAAATACACTCGTGTGCTCTATGAACGAATAAAATAACATGGTAATTATAATGAAAATTTATTTATGACTCCAGCCGTTTATTAATTTCCATTATAATTACCATGTTGTTTGCATCATTCGTAGAACACACGAGTGTACTTTGCGCTAATCCATGGCTCAAATTCATTCAATCAAATATATATAAAAGGAGATGGTCTCATAAATAGCTGTATTTAGTGTACAGTACCCTTTAATCCCCAGCCATGTCTCGCACGAGGTGAACTCTTTCCAGTCGGTGCATTGTGTCCATGGACCAATCATGACCATACGTACAAATGCAGGCTGACTTGAAGTGGTTTTGCAGTAACAGGTCACACCAGTATCAACAGTGGACTGATAGGGTATGATATACCTCTGGTAGGGTCAACAGGAAACCACCCTCAGGGGGCATCAATACCACTCGAGGGAAGAAGAAAAAGAACAAGTGAAACACAGAAACAGTATACAGAATTAGGGGGAAAAGCGAAAAAGAAGAAGTAAAAAAAGTTTAGATCATTTTCCCATCATTTTTCATTGTTATATCACCATTAACAACACCCAACATCATTCCTAAGTGGGTCGTGGGGGGGGGGCATACTGCCCTTCCAAATCCTCCCGGGCCCCAATCCCAAATTCCCAATAAACGGTTCGCGGTCATTTAGACCCACTCACATAATTATTGTATTCATTCGTTTGCAATGGATGAATCATTGCAACTCTACTTCAATTTGGGGCTGAGTTATAAATACATCGTCCAATGTTTGTCTAATTTACACGGAAATTGCAAATATCTCTACGTACTGTTAAGCGTAAACTGAAAATGAAATGAAATTATTTTGGCATATAAACAGGTGACATAAAATTATCTCTGGATAGTCACTGGTATATACATATACTCTACGTCGTGGATTAACTATATGATACACACATCTGGCCCTGTAACATAACTTTGTCATATATATATAATAAAATGACAGCGGCGGATTGGGGTATGGGGTGGCTAACTCCGGGATTCTCGAAAAGGCCCATAGGTCCTTTCCCTAACCCCTCATTTTAAGCCTTTAATTTTGAAAACAAGGGCGAAAGGCATGCATGATAACGAACGGAGCGATGCGACCGTTAGCCGAGTGATCCGGAGATGAATCTGACCACGAACATGTTGAGTTCTTTATATGTGTGTTATCTCCTAATTAGGAGATAATATCTCCTAATTAGGAGATACTAAGTCCTAATTAGGAGATAATATCTCCTAATTAGGAGATACTATCTCCTAATTAGGAGATAGTAACTCCTAATTAGGAGATACTAAGTCCTAATTAGGACTTACTATCTCCTAATTAGGACTTACTATATCCTAATTAGGAGTTACTATCTCCTAATTAGGACTTACTATCTCCTAATTAGGACATAGCTATCTCATAATTAGGAGTTACTATCTCCTAATTAGGACTTACGATCTCCTAATTAGGACATACTGGGGCCCAAATTTTTATTTTTATGTGGCACCAATACGCTTCCATACGATCAAGCCCCCACCCACCCTGCCAGGTTTATTTCCAATAGTTTTCTTTAAATGTGTCTCTCTCTGGTGTGATTCTTTTGGACACAAATTGGTGTGCCCGTTTTTACCAGGTCGGGCACAGGTGCCAAATGAGCTAAATAGCTCATTTGAGCTCAAATAGCTAAATCGAGCTAAATTTTTAATGTGATTTAAGTCCATTTCCTCAGTTCAACGCGTGCATCAAATTATCGCATTGCGAATTTATTTCTACTGGACCAACCTAGTATTGAGCTTCACAAATACATCGTGTGCTCATCTACTCACAACAGACTTGATATCTTTTATGTGACATTTGCTTAAGGATTTATCCATATGTTTTCATTAAAATTCGTGAGAGAAAATAGTTTTAAATTGACTTTTCAGTCGGCAAATCGTGCTGTGTCAGATTCGCTCCGCTGTGTCTATTAAGCTTATCCTAAGATAAAATGAAACAAACGTTCTGATTGGCTGCTCAAAACAGGCTCCGTCTATGTGTTTATAAGCATGATTTTAATTGAATTTCACTGGTTGGAAGATACGGAAAGCCACGCGCTTTTACCACATCGACACAATAGAAGACACAGTAACCGATGTGTAAAATATGAATGTACTGACCACTCGCGCTTCCGTATTTTTTCTTCTCTTAATGGCAGATCAGTGTACGTTCGGCAAATGATATATCGTAAATCTATGCCCATGGTTTATCCAGTCGGACAAGACATTGTAACCTTGTGTCCTTAACCTTCAGAAATATATTCCAGGTAAATTAATATGCAGAAGCAGCAGTTTTATAAACACAATTTGTATGTTCAAAAAGAAGTTTAATCATTCTCCTAAAAGTGTTAATCAAATTGCCTTTGATCACGCCACTGCTGTTTTAATTACTTGTACGGAAGGAGTTTCTGAGAAGCTTGACATGGGGTCTAACTAATGAATGTAAATTCGCAATGCGATAATTTGATGCATGTGTTGAACTGAGGAAATGGACTTAAATCACATTAAAAATTTAGCTCGATTTAGCTATGTGAGCTCAAATGAGCTATTTAGCTCATTTGGCAGCTGTGCCCGACCTGTTTACTATTTTAGTAAAGCCAAAGGTGATTTTTTTGGCTAAATAACGGGCATACTAGACTCATATTTCTTTGAAAAACTCAAAAAATTGGGCGACGACGGGGAAGTCGTATGATATTGCCGATATAAAAAGTAACCTGTTATCGTTAGTGCCAAAATGCATGCAAATTGATTTGCTTCTAAAATTTCGCAGATATTTTTGGTATGGAGGCGGCCATTTTTTACGATCAATTAAAAAGTTATCGAAGTTGAAAGTAATGAAACGGATCAAAATGTTAACCGTTTCGATATAATTACATAGTAATGGCGAAAAACATGAATTGTTATAGTAAAAATATATATAACTTAGTATAAAAAATATAATTATTCTAAAAACCCAGTCTATTAACAAGATGTAAAATATTTTTAGTCCGCTTCCTTTTGTGTACTTTGCTATAATTTGGATTATATGGGGAATTCCCCTACGCGCTTGCTTGGGAATTTCCCAGGCTATTTTTAGTACGGCGGCCATAACATTTGTCTTGAAGACAGACAATTGTGTAATTTCAGTAAATTAACTTTAGGCCTATTAATGTACTCTATTTTGGTTACTAATCATACACGTTGATTACATTTTATATACAACGTTTTACTAAATTAGTAAGAATATTTATATATTGTGTTAATCTGGTTTATGTTTGAATCAAGCACTTGATTACTGATGTACGTCACTGTGTCAGACAGTGATCAGGTCAGGCATATCCTGAATTCCACTATTATAGTAGTATTCCACTATTATAGTGATATATGATCATAACATATTCATATTTCATTTTTATCGGGAATGGAAGACGGCGCATACTATCAGTGCACAGCCACAATTCACTCTTAACAATATCGCAGCGAATGAACAGTCTTCCGACTCAATTCGTTGTGCAATCTTTTGCGCCAGCTTTGTTATTCAATAATATTACTAATATACTAGTATGTGCCTTTATAAATGACAATAATATGATGACTCAATCGCTCCTTCAAACGACATTTAAACTAATTGAATGCTACTTGAGTTGTTTATCGTGTGCCGTCATGATTAATCATTCTCCTTGACAAAATATATGTATGATAACGAATTAGTGCGACACTAATTTTTAATAATTTGTATGAAATATATGATTTCGGATTATCCCTCTTTTATCAAATTCACAAAACGGTAATGGTCATAATACCACTATAATAGCGGAATACCACTATAATATTTTTCATTAACTAGCGCCTATACATGTACTCCAGGAGAACGCTGTGTGCATGAAGGTGTCCCGTTCACACAAATTAAATCGCGGATGTCCCTCAGCTCACATTCACAATTTGTGGAGGTCCCTCTAATTGGCAAAACACACAATTTTAAAGAAGGAAAGTGGTGAATATTGGCTAGTTAATACATATTATTCAACGAATAATCAATAATAATGAATTAATTCATCAATTATATTCACGAAGGTCCCTTTTGCGGAGATTGAAAATGCCATTAAGAATTTGCGGAGGTCCCCATATATGTATCTGTATGCATGCCGGGAGGTCCCCTTTAATTTGTGAATAAGATGGAGAATATTGATTATTGATGTTATTCATCCAATTAAATAATATTATTTATTAACTAGCACCTACACATACTCCATGAGAACGCTACATGTCTGGGTGACCCGATCGCGCAAATTAAATTAAATTTGTTAATACTAGTACGATGAAGAATATTGATTATTGATGTTATTCAGTCAATTATATAATATTATTCATTAACTGTAACGTCTACATGTACTCCAGGAGAACGCTGTGTTGGTTTCCTGATCGCGCAAATTAAATATCGGATGTCCCTCAACTCGCATTCACAATTCATGGAGGTCCCTCTAAATTGGCAAAATACACAACTTTAAATAAGGATAGAAATGAGTTAGAAACATTGTTCTAAGTATAAAAATGCAAATGCCTAACATACTTACACATTGGCTGGTTTACTATGAATACAAGGTACATTAAAGTCAAAGAAATCATTTGAGTTCCAATTAAATTCAAAGTTAAAATCAAGAATGTACTTAGACAAAATGAATCAAATTGGACAAAACGTACCATTAACATTGGACAAAACGTACGATTAACATTGGACAAAACGTACCACTGGCTTTGGACAAAACATACCTTTATCATTAGATACGTTTTATCCCAACTTATTGGTCAGAACATACCTGGCCGAAACTACAGACCGGTATCCCTAAAATCAGTCTGTTGTAAGATCTGTCGCCATATAATGAACCATCTGGAGAAGAATAACATACTAACATCACTCAACCATGGCTTCAAATCCACATCTGCCCACGCCATCCTGGTCCTGATTAACTGTTATCGAAAGCGCAAGACCATTTTAAGCTCAACTTTACTTGTAAAGTTTGATATATTGCCATGGCTTGGTATCTAATCCTTATCTTGGTGTCTGGCTGTCAAAATGACCTCAAATAGGGCTTCCATATCACCAACATCACCAAGAAGGCAAACTTCACTCTCAATATTTATCGTGATTAATCGTTGCACCCCCACTGTTAATAATAAAGAAGTTTTATTCAGATTGAGTAATGAATCAATGATCATAGAATAATAATAATAATAATAATCGATGCATTTATATAGCGCATTCCAAAATAAATTACATTAATGCCCTAAATAATCGACTCCTTAACCACAGCAGAATTATGGGTAATTTTTCAGGATTTAGTCAGAAATATGGCTTGTTGCCATTCATCGGAAAGCTCTAAATCCTGAAAAATTACCCATAATTCTGCTGTGGTTAAAGGTACTCAATCCGTAAAGAGGGTCCCCATCTCAACAGATTCCAACAACAACAATCCGATCAGAGGGTCCTATATTACTATTTCTTTGGCTTTGGGGGTAAAAAATATTTGATTCGAGTCTAGGAACCCATCAAACAAAGCTCAGAGTTATTAGATATTGATTTTTGAAATTTGTTATTAACTCGAGATGAGTACTAATAACTGCCGTAATCTGCTCTGGATGTGTATTCCAAATCTATTCAAACAGACAAGGATGGATAACTCTAAAATCAAGTGGTAATTTTAACGCAATTTTGACTGAGTTCTGGGCCAGATAGTATTCCCGATAATGAAAAATAATATATTTCTAAAATCGATATCTAACAAATCTGAGCTTTGATGGGTGACTTCCTCGACTCGAATCAAATATTTTTGACCCCCGAAGCCATTGAAATAGTAATTGAGAGGAGTTTTATCGGATTGAGTACCTTTAAGGAGTTGATTAAGTAGGACATTTCTGTAGTTTCAAGGCGCTTTACATGATTATTATAATAGGGCATTGATTATACCCATCCTTGCTCAGGAGGAAGCAATGAGCAGCTAATGAGCTCTTCAGGATTAGCATACTGAAAATCGACTCCCGACTGGATACTTGGTTAAGGGCAAGTCCCCCGCAACAACTGTAGCATGAGATCATTTGCTGATTGCAACCAATACAGTGTTTGAAGTTTGATGGCAGGTAGCAGGATTCGAACACATGATGTTTTCACACCATGACATATGAGTTGAGCTGCCAAGTACTGGACCTTATTGTTAACTACTAACTGTTTTTCAGGTTGTGTTGATCAGCCTTGTATATGATTGGATGGAGTGACCAAATGAAGACAGAATGAGCTTCAACAAGGGGGAGAGATTCAGTAAGTGCATTAAACCTTTCTTTACTAAATGGATTCTCCCATCAGTTATAAAAGTATACACTGGAACAGTCTATTATTCACCTGGAAGGATGTTCAGGAATTAAAGACATATTATGGACTTATGCGGGTGCGTGAAACTGACGAGGTAGAACTCAAGCGCCACGCCAACTGTGGGAATGTAGCATTCTAGGAAACCTATAAATTGGTGGGAAATGTTCAGTGCTTGTCTTATTTTAATATTCCCTAAATCCTCTTATGAAGATTGTCCATATTCTATATTTAATTTCACTTAAAATGGACCCAAGGCACTCGCAGTGGGTAAATGTGCATAAAAATATAAATATCTTTAAAAACATTACCACTGAGAAGAACATGGAGAAATAGATAAACAATAAAAAAAAATCCATGTTGAAACCATTGTTATGTAAACAAAATTGTTAGTGATTTGTCAACAAACATAATCATAATTGTGTAGTAAGTTCAATTACAGTAATGCTCTAAGTAATCGACTTCTTAACCACAGCAGAATTATGGGTAAATTTTCAGGATTTATTTGGAAATATGGCTTGTTGCCATTCATCGGAAAGCTCTCGAGGAGAGCTTTCCGATGAATGCAACAAGCCATATTTCCAACTAAATCCTGAAAAGTTACCCATAATTCTGCTGTGGTTAAGAAGTCGATTACTTAGAGGATTACTGTATTTTAGTTTGAACTTTGAATATAGTTATTAGGATATTAATCACTGCTTTGACCTTTTCCAATTTACCGTCAAATTTTGATTAAACTTTTGTATACTATTGAACTAATTGGACTTTTATAGGGTAATTTCACTGCAACAGTAAGTAATGTTTGCATAAGAATGATTTTGAAATGAGTAATTACATTTTGGGAGAGTTATTAGTAATGAAAATAAGAACGAAGTAAATCTAATTTTTCATGTACATGTCGATGATGGTTGTTTTACTGACTTTTATGTTATTTCGCATGAAACGACATTGAAGGCCTTGAGTCCTTTAAAACTTCCAATTATATTTCAGAAATAATATGTGCAGAGGGCCTGCAGAAGGATGGTGAGGTTTTACAAGAAAAGCTGATTGTTGCTTGTAGTGGAAATGTATCGGTTAAAGTACGAGGGATAAATCATGAAGGTACTTATTCTATTATACGCCATGTTATAAATGGCATATCCAGCATTGCTAGATCATACGATGAATCTCTACTCTCGCTAATGCCAGTATAGATCACATTCCACCAGTACAAAACCTGGCAACTTTTTGAAGTTTTGACAGGGAACCTTAACCAAGTCGAAAACATAACACGGGGAATATATTTCTTGGTTGTTATCTTTTCCTTAATAATGTACTTCATTGTAGGCGAATGTCCCAACTAAAAACTTCATGCTTTTCTCTGACTTTTGTGAGCCAATATCGCAATAAACATCAAATTAATTACCCAGGAATTACCCAGGAAAAATGCCATAATTGAAGCAAAATCACTCACAAATTCACTTAAATCGTGAAATTTTGAGTTTGGACCTTCACCTAGAGTGAAGTACATTATTAAGAAACAGATAATAACTAAGAAATATATTCCCCGTGTTATTTTTTCGACTTTATAAGGTTCCCTGTCAAAACTTCAACAAGTTCCAAGGTTTTGTACTGGTGGAGTATGATCTCTACGGACGTTAGCCAGAGTTGAGATTCATGGCATGATCTACAGCGTTGCATAACTGTTCAGGGTCCTCATACACATCATTGTGTTTGGACATTTGCTTGACACTTTCCATCCTTTATGAGTACCAAAAGAAATAATGTACATAGCAATAATATCAAAGCAATAACTTTTTAGCTCACCTGAGACGAAGTCTCCGGTGGAGCTATAGTCATCACTTCTCATCCGTCGTCCGTCCGTCGAGCTGTCCGTCCGTCCATCAACAATTCTTTGAACATCTTCTCCTCTGGAACCATTAGACCAAATGGGTTCATATTTGGTGTGGATGTTCCCTAGGTGACTCTCATTCAGATTTGTTCAAATGAGGTCACTGGGTCAAATAGTAATTCTTTTAAACATCTTCTTCTCAAATACCATCAGGCCAAATGGGTTCATATTTCGTATGAAGGATCCTTGAGTGACTGGGGTTCAGATTTGTTCAAATGAGGTCACTGGGTCAAATGTGGGTGGGGCCAGGGACATAACTCCAAAACATGGTCCAAAAATAATATTTACTCAAATTCTTGACAGAGAATCATTCATAAGAAGCATTTACTTTGGCTCTAACTGTATGCGGGGTATGCCTACACATGTCAAGTGAAATCTGACATTTTTATAAACATTCCCTGGAGATCTGCTAGAGGTCATTAATTCTCAATTACAACAACAATCTATCATATGTATTGTTCAAATCTTTCAACAGGACATTAAACACTCCGACATCCACCACTTCACTAGAACATATTTGGCAAACTTGAAAAGTATTCTTTGATAGAACCACCAGCTCTATTTAGCTCATATTTAATATTGAGGCTCCTTTGGTGATGTGTGATTCAGATTTGTTCAATCAGTGTCACCGGGTCAAGTAGGTGCAAGGCCAGCACAATTACTCTTTCTCTCCATAGTAATTCATGATATGTCTTCTATGCAAGAATCAAATGGCCTATTTTGCTTATATTTGGTATGAAATTACCTTGGGTGACAGATTTGTGAAAATGGGATCACACAGTTGAATAAGGGCAGAGCCAGAGACATAACTATTTCACCACATAGTAATTCTTAAAATATGTTTGTAAGAGCCAAGAACTAGTTGGCTTATTTAGCATGGAATGTTCTTGTTTGACTGCAATTCAGATTTTTTAAAATGGGGTCACCTGGTCAAATAGGGGCCAAGCGAAGGACAGTTTCCCTCTTAATATGTTTCCTTCACAAGGACCATCAGGTCTATTTTACTGATATTTATGAAGGGTTCTTTGGTGTCTGGGATTCAAATTTATTCAAATGGGGTCACCAGGTTAAATAGGTTGGGACCAGGGACATAACTGTATGTCTCTATAGTAATTCTTAAAATGTCTTCTCAAGAGAGGTTGGTCTATTTAGCTTATATCAGGGAATATATACAACGGGAAGGTTCACTTCCTATTGGCTCAACGTAATGCATGACGTCGCCAGCATCCGCCATTCTGGTAGGATACTACAGCGAATTGCGTCATTGGTTACTACAGCGCTATTCGCCTTGTGTGTAAACAAAATCGAAATAGTAGGCCTATATAAGAATAAACAATCAGACAAAAAGCAACATTTGTGACTATATATCATACTTTAATCCACCAACATGAAAAAAATATATTTTAAAGCAAATGAGTATTTATTTCAACCAACTTACGCTGTCTTTCTTGCCATTTTTCGTTTGTTATTCAATTTCAAAATTTTGGCTGAGATCATTCAATTCATAATCATTCAGTTGTGATGATGCATATTTTAAATTAACGGCGTACCAAATATTGAAACATAAACTTAATAAAATTCATTTGGAAACATTACAGAATAATTCCATGGTTGTGGGCTCTGGCGGCTATGAAGAGTCAAAAGTGTCAAAGTGAAAGTGTGGGTGGACCGTGGAGCCCTGTGAGATTTTACACAATTCTGAGGCTTCTCAAGTCAATAACATCAATGCTAGTTCAAGTAGTTGCTATGTAGTAATGTACATGCATTAGGCTGCACTAGCCACACCCTTAGTCATTGCTACATTAATAATTTAATATTTGGAATCAAATACTTTATAGTCATTTCAAGCATTACCCAATAAAACAAGAATTCTGATATATCAAATATTTAATTATATACTATAGATTTATAAATAGGCTACATGTGATTTTTTTTTGTTATGAAGAAAGATTAATTAATTAGTGTGTGTTCAAACATTTACAGGCTATATATAAATGTATTTTACTCATGTTGAGCCTTGCATAGTCCTTGCGTTCATGGTATATGAGAACTCAGAGAATGAGAATTTGGGAAATTTAGGCTACATATGCTTCTTTTTTATTTTAATATAAGTTATAACAAAGATTGAAATTTTCACACACATCAAGGCAATATATTTTTATAACTACATCAAAATTTCACAAATAAACTCATCATATTAATAACGATATATATGACCCAGAGATGCTATAATTTATAAATTCTTGAATAAATACTGGGTAGTCTATTGTAAGTTATGTTTGCCAATATGTTACATACCAGTAGGCATGTAGTGTAGCCATGAATATAAGAACATAATGTCATCGGTTATTTTTGGATAACATAGAGGATGATTGTATCTCCATGGCACCTCATAATGATTGACACCATAAGGTAAATTAATCATGATTGCGTGACACATGTCTATCACATTGTAAGTACCGGTACCATACCATTTGCTGAAAATGACACAATATTATATAGTGCTGTATGCTAATAACAAAACTTTAGAATTATTGTTTCCCCATACCATAGACTATATTTAAGAGTAGGCGGGTAGGCCTATATATTATATGTGTGATTTTACTTAACTTATACTTGCAGGTAGGTTTAAATATTTAAACTGTTATTTTGATATTGAAAATCTATAGATATCACACAAATAATTAAATTATAGGCCTACATCTGGGCCGCCATGCACTATACATAGCCTATCCAACAGACTGAACATGTTTTCCATACAATTTTAGTACTACATGTATAAGGACAAAATATGGATATGAAATGTAAATAAAATATTTGTACCTACCTGGTAAGTCTTACCGGTAGGGGTTTTTTTGTATGTGGGTAGCAGGGTAGGTATAGGACCAGGGAAGTTTATGAAATCATGGCCCAAAGATTTGATATTTGGTGGATGTTTTTAAATATCAAGTATTTCAGATTGATAAAATGGCACTGCAAACATAATGAATTGTTGTGTATAAAGTGTAATATACTATTTATTTGTAATACAGTATACTGGTAGCATGTATATGTGTCCCACCAATAGTCCAGTGCATTTATGAGAAAAAATGCATAACCCGGAACTAATTGCAACAGAATTTTTTTTGCTGGAATAAGTACATAAATCCTCCATAAACAACATACTAAAAATCAGCAAAAATCGGAAAAAGGGAAATTGGTGAATTTCGTGAAATAAATTAGGGAAAATATGGTCAAATCATCAATTTATGGATTTTCATGGATGTATATAACAAAATCAAATTAACAAGTCCTACAAATATCATGCCTATTTTGTTGTCCTCACTTTCCTGAATCCAGAACTGAAAACCATTGCTAGATTTATTGAGTATTTTTCGAGTTGTGTGCCATCAAAAACGTGAATTTACCTTATTTCGGAGCCTAAATTTCGCAGAATGAGCCAAATGTCGTATTTTGTGGTTAATTATTTAAAAAACGAGCGCCAAATGCAGAGCTTTTTCACTGTTTTTGCAATTTCCTCACTAGATAAAACACAAAACATTATTAATATGTGCAAGTATGGTTAAGAAGAATAAATTATTCTCAAACAAAATGTTTGTTCCATTGTATGGACTTAGCCAAATTTGCCACTGACAGATTACTCGTGTGATGAAATGCAATATTTGAGGTCATGTAACTCAATAATTTTATATCCATATGCCCTGCTTTTCTTGTAACCTTTTAAGTATACTAGATTGAACAAATTGCAAAGGTATTAACAACACATTATTTAAGAAAATCAACTTATGGCCCTTTGAATCCTTAGTCTTAACTTGTTTCCAAAAATGCCATGTTGAGACATTTTTGTCCATTCAAAACGGTTTTTGGGCATAAATAGAAAAAACAAATGGTGTTTTAATGCGTAAAATTATTTGAACTTTCCTCCCCCAACACTTTAGTGTTGAAAATTAAGCCTTACATTGGTTATGCCCTCGTATGTCACTTGATTTCTCTCATTTTTCAGTAAACTAACTCCAAATTTGAACGTTTGTATAGGGGTAGGGGAAATCATAAAATGCAATATTATCACCAAATTACAGCCATTTCAGACACAATGTTGTTTTCTTCCAGTTTGTGTATATTCCTGTTGCTTTATTAAAATAGCTTAATACGTCACTGAACTTTTATTTAGAATGTTATGGCCATGTTGTTTAAAAACAATTTCAAAATGCCAATTTGACATTTCACTGCCACATTACGACAAAAAAGATTATAGCTCTGTCAATGAATATAAACAAAGAAAGTGTTAAATTACGTATGAAAGAACAATACATGCAGAAGCTGATAATATAAAGTTGTATGCTTCAAGATGCCTGATTTTATAGTTTTTGTTGATATGCTTTCCCCTACCCCATGTTTCTGCCATTCAAATTTGGAGTAAGTTTCCCGAAGTGATGAGTGAAATCCAGTGACATTCATAGGTATAACCATTGAAATGTTATTTTCTCAACGTAAAACTGATATAAGAAGAAAGATCAAATACTTTTACACAATAAACTTTCGTTAATATTTCTGAATATGCACAAAAAATTGACAGAAACGCCCCACAATAGCATTTTCGGAAAAGAGGCTAGACTACGAGTTCATGGAGCCATAATTTAATTTTCTTCACCAATGTATTTAGAAATTCCATCACAATTTGTTCAATCTTGTATTCTTAAAAGGTAGCGAGAAAAGCAGAGCATATAGATTTTAATTTATTGCGTTACATGACCTCAAATATGGCATTTCATCACACGGGTTCTGTGTCAGTGGCAAATTTGGCTAAGTCCATACAATGGAACACACATTTTGTTTGAGAATGTTTTATTCTTCTTAACCATGGATGCACATATTAATCATTTTTTTGTGTTTTATCTAGTGAGGAAATTACAAAAACAGTGAAAAAGCTCTGCATTTTGCGCTCGTTTTTTAAATAATTAACCATAAAATACGACATTTTGGCTCATTCTGCGAAATTTAGGCTCCGAAATTAGGTAAATTCACGTTTTTGAAGGCACACAACTCGAAAAATACTCAAAAACTCTGACATTGGTTTTCAGTTCTGGATTCAGGAAAGTGAGAACAACAAAATAGGCATGATATTTGTAGGACTTCTGTATTTTATTTTTTTATATACGTTAAAGAAAATCCATAAATTGATGATTTGACCAAATTTTCCCAAATTTATTTCACGAAAATGACCAATTTCCCTTTTTCCGATTTTTGCTGATTTTTAGTATGTTGTTTATGGAGGGTATATGTACCTATTCCAGCAAAAAAACATTCTGTTGCAATTAGTTCTGGGTAAAACCATAAATGCACTGGACTACAACCCCTCTAATTGGTGTAAACTCATCATATATTGATGGTACATACATATAGTGTAGGCGAGATTTAATAGTGAAATATGTCATGTATGCAGGACTCAATATAAATGGCATTAACTTGTACTCAGAATCCATAATTATTCCCAAATCAACTGGTATGCCAGTTTCATAATAAAAGTGGCATCTGGAATGTAAGCCCTACTGAATGGTGGAGCTTTTAAAACATGTTTAAATTGTGGTTATATTCTAAGCAATTAATTTAAATGACCAAAGTTGTGAACTTTGATCCCATAATAGATCTCAATTTTTTTAAATTAGAGACATCACTCAGGTAATGTTGTGGACATAGTCAAATTATGAAATTTTTAATTCGATCCATTCGAATATATCATATATGGATTACCACTTTAGTTCCTCTACTTCAGCAATATGTTGATCCCACAAAATATCCTGGATGACACTTTGATTTGTAAATCATTTTCAAACTCCCACACTTTTAACTTATTCGTAAAAGTAAACAAGGAAGTAACGATGCGATGACGTAGGTTCCTACCAGGGATCCTACCAGAATGGCGTCATGACAACTTCCGGTGATTACCACAAATGCGCGGAGTGAACCTTCCCGTTGTATATATTTCCTGGCTTATATATAGTATGGAGGATCCTTTAGTGACTGAGATTCAGATTTGTTAACATGAGGTCAACCTGTTGAGAAATGACGGGGCTATGGGGAGTTAACACTTTTGTGTCTAATAAAATCAATGAAATACCAAATTCATTAAAACATCTACCTTGGAACTACCTGACTGATTAATCTGACATACATGTATGATGTTTTGGGTCCATGGTTAATTGGGTTTCAAACATGTCTAAATGGTTTAATAAAAAGGTGCTTGTGAGATTGGAAATTTCCAACAATTGAGAAAGTTTGAGATGTCGGTTGTGAAATTCCAACCTAATTTAAGGCTTGGGAGTCTGGAGCCCGGTCGGGAGGGGACTTGTTGAGCTGGAGGAGGGGGGTGATCAGTAGTGTACAGTTGGTAATTTCAAGGTGGATATTCACCGATCTACATACATGAAGCCTCTCTAGTCACATATCCTGTTTAGATCTACTTCTTTTAAAGTGATTATGAAAAGTTCTGACTGTTGTGGTCTCCAGAGTCCCAGTCTTATCAGTCTTTGCAGTCTGGTGAGTGACCCCACAGTCATTGACTGTCTTGTTTATCTAATAACGGTAGTTTGCATATCCAGGCCCTAACCCTTCCATGATGAGAGCTTCCTGAAAACCATGTCCCCATGCATTCTCTTATATATGCGAGTCTCCCATAGGGAGCCTCGCATATATAACAGATTACATGGCCTAACAATATTTACCTTGACATTGTAAGCCAGTGCATTCTCTTATATATATATGCCAAGCTTCCTATGGGAAATTCACATATATAAACGAATGCACTGGAACAGGATCTTTAATGCTGCACCAGCGTAGCTCCCCTAATGAAAGATTTAAAATCCATAAACTTTTGCGAGGATCAAAATATAGTATTTCAACAGTGTATCGGCTGTTTTTTAGAAGAATCTAACTAAGAATCATGATTCTGAATCTCGTCAGATTTTAAGCCCTGTTATCTTTTGCAGATTTAGAAGATGAAAGTGAACGCCAGGAAAAACTCTGTGCATTTTTGGATGACCATGAGGATGGTGACCGGATCATTATTATGATTGATAACAGTCTCATCACTATGTTGGAAGAGCAGCCGGGAGGGATAGACATTTTAGCAAAACTGAAAGGTACTAAGAAAAGTGATTTGACCCTTTCTATACAAAATGGATTCACCCACTCAGTTATAAAAGTATACATTGGAACAGTCTATTATTCATTTGAAGGGACGTTAATCCTCCTGAAATTTTGCGAAAAACCCTGTACCAATGCATTTTCTTATATATGCGAGTCTCCCATAGGGATCTTAGCATATGTAATAGAATACATTGGCCTAAGAATATTTACCTTGACCTTGTAAGCCAGTGCATTCTCTTTTATATACGAGGCTCCCTATGGAAGACTCGCATTTATAAGAGAATGTATTGGTACATGATCTTTAATGCTGTGCCATCGCAGCTCCAATCATGAACAGGTTACGGAAATATGAGCAGACGACTGCCAGACAAAATGATAATACAAGTGCAGTAGAATTCATATTCATTTGTGGGAAATGTTTAGATAATAAGAACTTATAATCTGAACATTTCCTAAGGGATAACTACTCGTCAATGAGTATTTAGTATAGAAAGGGTTATAGCCACACATGTCATATTCTTCATGGCTTCAAAATGTTTCTGTAGATGGTTATCAGAACTAGTTTTGACATCTTTATAGGCCCAAATATCCAAAATAAACTCTGTCTTGTTGACAGACCACAAACTTCTTGAGCTGTACCTGTTGCAGACTTTTAATTCATTTAATTTGTGTATTGTATTGATGCATCACCACTGATAGCATGTCTAATTTACTGATATGGGAACATCCCTAAAAGGAAGCCCTTTCACCGAGAGTTGAGCTGTGTATTAGTTTAACCCTTTCAGTGCCAAGTCCGATTTTTGTATCAACCCATATTTCCTTGATCATTTTTCAAATTTAGTGATTATAATAATGTGATACATTGATGGAAAGAGCTCTAAGAGCTCTTTCCTGTCAATGTATCATATTATTATAATCAATAATGGCACTGAAAGGGTTAAACATGGGTTTGAAGGTTGACACATAATGGATATTGTCACTTTGAGTGACGTGCATACCAATAATCTAAAGATATAGTTCTGTTCAGGGGCGCCGGAAGAGGGGGGGGCAGAGGGGGCAGCTGACCCCCCTGCCCTTGACCAAGGGGGGCGAGCGGGGGCAGGACTTGCCCTTTTTCTGGAGACAGAAAATGCTTTTTGTGTGTTTAATCTCGTGTTTTTATAGCAAAATGTGACTTTTTTGGTCCAAATACCACCAATTTCACAAGGAATATTAATTATTTGTCAATTTTATTACAAAACGGCCATAAAAACCGACAAATACCATTAAAATAGGGATTTTTGCCACAATGAATTTATGGTTATTTTCCCGAGTTTGCGGAGAAAATCCCCTTTTTTGCGGAAAAGTGCCCCTTTTGTAGGCTCTGCCCCCCTACCATTGGATGCTTCCGGCGCCCCTGGTTCTGTTGTAAATAATATACAATTAATGACTATATGGCTAAATGCGGGAAGCTTTCATTAGGTCCCTGACCATTCACATGGTATCTGGAGAAGTCGGCCCAAAACAAAGTCGGCCCCAGAGAAGTCAGCCCATAGAAGTCGGCCCCAAGAGAAGTCGGCCCGGGTAAATTAAAGATTGCTCAAGAGAAGTCGGCCCCATTATTTTGTAATGCCTGTTAATTCCTGTGGCATGCACAAACAGGTGTTAATATAGTTTATGGTTGCGGCGTGTACATTACGCAAATGTGACCAGCATTTCGCTACATGGTGCCAGAAGGGATCATATCAACATTTTCCATTTTCTGTGATCATGTTTTTGCCACGTGGTGTCAAATGGGATCGATTATATCACCTGGTAGCATTACATTTGCTTATCGCACACTGTCATGCCTTTTCCTAGATATGTCGATCAGGGGAATTTAAGACATGGGAAATATACTGTTACATCGATGTTTGCCTATTAGAAAAATAAACTGATAGCTGTTTCTGTCTATAGCCATGAATATACATCGCTGTTATAGCGGACCAAAGCTGGAATATCTGGCCTGTGCTCGTGGTTTGCGTTCTTTGAATGCATTTTAACTTTCCTTCCTTGATCAGCTGGTGTTGAATTTGGACTGGTGATGATTCTCTATGTAGTAAAAATTATCAGGTTGTACATAGGAACATTGCTAAATTTTAATAGCGGGGGCCGACTTCGTGCGTGGCCGTCTTCTCCTGGGCCGACTTCTCCGGGGCCGACTTTGTTTTGGGCCGACTTCGTAGCGGGGCCGACTTCTCCTGTATTCATTCACATTACATGTACTCATGTTGACTTTAAAAGTTTGGTCTACCTCACGAATTGGTAAATAAAAAAATGCCCAATTTACGTACATGGTGATCATTTAGTTTCTGACCATTTTTTTTTTCGTCTTGAACACAGTATAGTCGACAGTATACTCACTGTATAGTCATACCATATCACATCATGTATATGGGGTGTAAGTGATTTTGTGTTGACAAACCAAGCAGCATACTAAATGCTATCAGCTCCAAGAAGCTTTGTTTCTTTTCTCACTATGTAACGGGGACACCAAACAACATCCCAACATGACAACTATCCAATATTTTGATGCCACCACCACACCCTGGAAAAACGAACATACTTACATTGATAAGAATAAGAATCGTTTGTGTCCTCTGGACATAAGAGTGCATTCATGTTTCAAAACTTGTCAACACAGAGATGTTGACAGCATCTGTTTAAAATCCGTAGATATATTTGATATGCTGTATCTCTCCGATTATGAATAATATATTAGATGAAGCTTGAAATAGGACATACGCATTCAATTTGTCATTTCTTTTTCTGTCAACTGCAGGATTGCTGAAAAAATACAAAGACTATATGTTAGGATTGTCCTTCTTGAATCAAAACAGTGGCGGAAGCGTTTTGAAAAGATTGAAGAGTTTTGGACTGAACATAACACAGATTGCTGCATCATCTGACGAGACTTGCAAAATCGTTTTGACCAAAACCGTGTCACGCTACGCAGACCCAAATGGTAAGTGACACTCTTTATAAAAATAGATATGTATTTACACAAGCATAATCACATTTTATTGTCTAATTCAGAACTTAGCGCAGAGGAATAAATAAAAGTGCTTTCAGACATCGCTGCATGCGGCACTTAAAGGCACGGGCGGCGTTCGTTGCAGAAATATTCATATTTGTTCAAATCGCCATCAATAGAAGGAATATTAAAATACATATAGTTTTGTTCATATGCCAAACATAATCAGTGCTTAAATAGTATATTGTCGTCAAGACGTATGATGGTGTACGTAAACATGAGCCTGCTCGTGTTACAGAAGTTGTGCTTCTGTTTACACAACACAGCGCAATTCTATTTATTAATCACACATAAATGATATAAACGCTCTTTATTATTCCATATCAGGAAAACAGTAACAAATAATGCTCTTTATGTTTACCATATCCGGATCTAAACAAAAGCCAGGTAAAGTAACATATTTCCGCCAAAGGAAGCCCTCACACTGAACTATATGGATAGATGTCCTGCGTTTGTAAACCATAGCAGAAAAGGGTTAACTTTTTGGTCGCCTACGGTAACTAATGGTCAGTGGCTTGCCTCGGTATCAGTCACGCATGCGCAGTCCCAATATAATTCACTGTACAGATTGAATTAGCCAGTTTATTTTTCTGCTACCAACCGAACGGATCATAAGGGAGTATTTTTCCGAATTTGTCGTTTAACAATAGCGACAAATTCAATTTATCGATACAATAATTACTGGTCGCCTACGCGTTCGTTTTTATAATTATCGTTTCGAATTCACGGACCGTTTCGTTTCAAACATATAATTGTTCGTGTTTTTCGAATAGGCGGCTGACTTCAAAATTTTCGAATATGAAAATCGACATTTCGCCATAATCAGCCGCCATTTCAAGGCCTTACGAGGCGCATAGACTACTGTGAACAATTCATCTATGTAATTATTATAGAACCTATAAGGTATGATATAATTTGTCAGATATAAAAAATGCCACGTGATTCGCTAACGGAAGTCTCCTAATTTCGTGGGAATTTATTTACGCGTGGACATTTATTTAGCAATAATTACCATCGCTACTGACGCTATCTATCATAATGTTATGAACAACATTCTTTCTCATAATACTTTGTTGTTTTATGGTTCTATACCACTGATCCAGATGTGTTGGTCACATTCGAACTTAAAGTTGATAACATTAACATCTTGGTTTATCAATGTCAAAACCAGATACCATTTCAAGGCCTTATGAGGCGCACAGATTATTGTGAGAAATACATCTATGGAATTATTATAGCACCTATAAGGTATGATTGAATTTGTCAGATATCAAAAATGCCACGTGATTCTCCGCCGGAAATATCATAATTTCGTGGGAATTATTTTGACGTTTTAATGCGTGGAAATTTATTTAACAATAATTCCATCGCTACTGACGCTATCTCTCGTCATGTTATGAACAACGTGCTTTCACATAATACTATGTTTCAATACAAATGATCCAGATGTGTTAATCACGTTTGACCTTGAAGTTGATTACAATCTACCCAAGAATACTGACAGTTGATTAGATCTTGGTTTATCAATGTCACATGCATAACAATAACTTCATATGACAGTAGTACCGTAGTGCTACGAATAAATCTCAGCCATGTCATAGAGGTATGTCGATTAATAGCTACCTGGTATATACCGCTGTTCTCAAAGTGATTGACCAGAGAAACGGGGTGATACCCCGGTCATGACCGCGGTGATACCGGTAATAAACGGTAGCGGTATCGAGACGGTCATGGCGTGAAGTTACGGTATTGGGTGATGATACAGTGGTCTTTTAGCGGGCACCGCATTAATTTTGTGGAATACCGCGGTGATTTTCAGGGAACTCTTTTAGGGGAGGTATTTGCTCGCGCATGCTTGTTCGCGTTAACAAGCGGTATCAGTGCCGCGGTGTTGGAGGATACCGCGGTATAGTACCGCCATATTAACTGGGTGACACCACGTTATTGGTGGTTAATTACTTTAAGTATGGCGGTAGGTCTAATGAACAATAGCTGCGATTATACACCAGCCGGTTCAGCAAGCCGGTCTGAACCGGTGGGCTTGTAAATTTCTGAGAAGGATCCAGGGATGTTTTTCTACCTGCTACAGGTTTGGGTGCTCAAACTCTGGAGACCCTGGGGATAGTAATTATTAAAGTGGTTCTCCATTATTTCAACAAATTTTTCTAAGAGAAGAATAATTCAACAACTAAACATGAAAATCGGATGAGATAGTCTACTAGTATGATATAGAGCCTTTATTTGCACCATCTCTGGATCCTTCCCAGGTAGTATTTCTCGGTCGGATCTCTTCTCGGGCAGGAACAGTTCACGCTCCCCCGATTATGCCGCGGCATTAAATCAATTAGTGGGGAAGCGACCGGTGGCGATGCAGGGGTACTTGGGACCCCCAGGACATTTGGTCCCACACCGGCGCAAGCGGTTCTGTGTGCTGAAGTTGCCAAAAATCGCGTGCGAACGTAACGACACCGGCTGGGCGGCCTACGGCGACTTCGGCATAGGGCAGTGGCCCTACCCATGAGGTAGCAAGCCCGGTCCCCTTGGTCACGATCTATATAAAGACACGGCCTTGCCTGCCTCTCAGCCGTCTTGGGGTTTCTGCTGCAATGGCCTCTACCCATCGTTCTGCTTGGACAGGACATTCAGCTTGGTCGGGACCACCTGCATTTGGGGGGGGGGGGGGGGGGGGGGCTCACCCCGGTCCGATGGCTCCACCTCCTTCCGGTTATCAGAAGAAACCAGTTTTGGCTATGGGATTCTTCATTTCGACACTGGACTCCAAAATTGGAACTCAGTTTATCAGCCTTAAAATTCCATGGGAGGTATTTACTCCTCGATTGAGCCATCGCCGGAATGGGCCTCCCTCTAGTGTTTTGTCGTCCATTATTGCAGGTCGTTCCGACGCTAGGGCAGAGAGCGACATGCTATCCTTACACCCCAAGGCGTCTGAGGCTTTCGATGACGACCCGTCTGCGCACAATACGTCAGACTGTGGGTCTTTTCGGTCGTCACAGTCTGGCATCGGTAAGGCAGAAGCTGCGGATCGTGATTTCCTATCCACGGATTATCTCATCTATAGGCTTCTTCCTACTGAACTATGAACTCTCAAGCCCTCCTGGCACGCCCTGCGCAATCGTACCACCGTCTTCAAAATGCATCGAGAACTCGATCTATCTTACCTGTGATATACATTTCATAGGTAAGTGACACGACCCGCGACTGACACACTGGTCAATAGACTTCACACATGAATGAAGCACATTTACATGGAAAGCATTTCTCTTGTCACGTGCCACAACGACCCTGCCAATGGCCTGGCCGACAGAGTACATCTCATGGCTCTTCATACTACTATTACCAATATCAATTTGATTATCTGGCACATGGTAATAAAATTAACAGGGCACTGCACGCCTATAGACAATAGACAATAACGCGGGCAAAGACGTTTGCACTGTCCATCTCAGCTTTCTAGGAAGCTCATTGACTAGCGTTATAGACCTTTCTTTGCAGGCAGGGGACCACCCAGTCCGAGTGGATCCCAACCCCATGGCACCCGATCATACGGGCCTGAAACCATGCTGCCAACTCTGCGCGCTTCGGTATATGCCGGAATTGTCCTATCAACATTCGACAATAAAAACAGGCAAAGACGTTTGCGCTGTCCAGCTCAGCTTTCGAGGAAGCTCTTTGACTAGCCATCAAACCTTTCTTTGCAGGCAGGGACCAACCCATATGAGGGGATCCCAACCACATGGCACCAGCCGCCCAATCATAAGGGCCTGAGATCATGCTGACAACTCTGCTCGCTTCGGTCTATGCTGGATTTGTCCTATTTTCCTTAAACATGCCTTCAACAGGACCACTTAGGTCGGGGGAGCTCCTCTCCATCATGGCTCTTAAAATTCAATAAGTAACAACATTATAAAGGGATGTGTGTCCTTTACTAGGAGGATAAAAAATGTTCATTTGTTTCCTTAATCAGCGAGCCTTTTTGGAGGGGGTCTTCCCCTAGTTTGCTGCATGCCTCACACTAACATATCACACACCTAGGTCGTTCTGCTGCATGTTTGGGGGGGGAAAGTGACATGATGTTCTGGGCAGAGGCTCAGAACTGAATATTCCGCATGGTGACAATTTACCCGTGGTTATCATCTGATTACATTGTACATCATTTGAACTGATTTCAGTTGTCAAAGAGCCAAAGGGCCTTCTGCAATGATTTCATTGTGACTTATAGATCACCTTGATATATAATTTTTATATCATTTTTATATATTTATATCAGTCCTTCCCAGGAGACGGGAGTGATTGCTCTCGAACCCGTATGCACTCGTAATTTTCAATTCACGTGTGCTAAAATTCGCACCCGTCCTTCTTCACAAAATACTAATGGAGACTGTAATTGTTGGTTCAATATTGAACTATTTTAAGGTTTATTTAGATGCTTTACCATCTCAGTGCAACTATGGCATATTAAAGTGTAACTAGACATAGGTCTATTCCACAATGACTTTTGGTTTGAGCAAAAACCAAACTTACATGTACAATTATGGTATCGTATGGGTGCCATATTACACCCGTCTTCTGCATTACGGGAGCAAATAAATGCTCTCGGTGTGTTTTCCTCATGGGAAGGACTGTTTATATACTCGTAAGATTTGTATCACAGGATTTCTGTCGGATATCCTGTGATGCATAGGTACCTCAGAGAGGGCTCCCTCTGTTCAGATGGCTTGACTCCATTATCGTTGTACAACCTGTTTGGCCTAATGGGTTCTCAACTCAATCCCTGTGCCACAAATTTGGCATCAGGTTCTCTGGCTTTTTCTTTGGCGAATAGCAGTTAGTTAACTTAGGTTGTCTCGCCATCGATGGAGTGGGCCTCCGTCTGCAGGTCGTTCTGTCGCTAAGGCGGAGAGTGAGTTAGCCTCCTTCCTTCATGATCCTGCATCATGGGACCTTGACGGGTGGGACCTTAGAACAGACAGCTGAAGAAGACGACACAGAGAGGAACGAAGAGTTCGCTCGCAACTATGCATTGGATGGCACCTCATGGGATGTTTGTTTCAAAACAAGGGGGGCGGTACACATTTGAGCAATATAGCACTCTAACTATATGAGTTATTTCACGTAAATAATCCTAACAGATTCATTAAAGTGTTCATATATGGTACAATCTGTTTTAGAAGAGTACCTTTACTCAAAATTTGGCTATTAACTTTATTGCTCGTGCCTCCTCCTGGGCTTGCATTCTAATCCATATAGTTCAGTGTGAGGGCTTCCTTTGGCGGAAATATGATATTTTTAAAAATATAATATATATTTCCTTAAAGAAAGCCTGAACACTGAACTATCATAGGGCCCTCCCATGGCGGTGCCATTCCCAACCCCGCGACTCGCCAATCTTCTGATTGAGTTGAAAATAAACTGGCTAATTCAATCTGTACAGTGAATTATATTGGGACTGCGCATGCGTGACTGATACCGAGGCAAGCCACTGACCATTAGTTACTGTAGGCGACCAAAAAGTTAACCCTTTTCTGCTATGGTTTACAAACGCAGGACATCTATCCATATAGTTCAGTGTTCAGGCTTTCTTTAAGGAAATATATATTATATTTTTAAAAATATCATTTTGCTTTTGTTTACATAACAAAAGGAAAAAAATTGACAATAACATACTGTTTATACCATATTTCTGATTGGTATAAGAACAAAGTCTGTCTATATTTTACTATTCTTTCTGTATATGGCAGTTTTTGACAGAGCTGAATGTTTTAACAGCAAAGCCACCGCCAACGCCGCCTTATCTTTAATCTGCGATTTCATTGTTTTTTATTTTAATATTTTTTTTACTTACGATCGGATCGACATGAGAGCAGAACATGAATTATGAAAGTATGGAATAACAATTTTCACTAAATCATCAATTAATAATTTTCTACACTGTAGAGTTACAGCAATTCCACATCGACGTGATTACCAAAAATTCCCTGAATTTAATTTTAGTTACTTCAATGACTATGTAAGGAAAAAAAAAAGTAGTGCAGTCAAATGAAACCTGGGCCATACATATTCTCCATATAGTATATAGACAATATCATATGAGGGGCCATGCAAGGTGATTTCAGGGTTGTTGAGTCAAAAGCATCAAGTTTATTGCCTTTACTTTACGCTCTCCTTTTACGTTGGATGTTTTTGGTCTGTCAGTCTGTCAATCGTTCATTTTTCGATTCCGTATAACAACTATAAAAGTCTGTAAAATGACTATCTAGTCTATCATCAACAAATACATGAAAAAATAGATTGACTTTGTTCTTATGTTCATTCTTATCTCAAGTTTACTTTGTAAAGTTTGAGCTATTGCCATGGCTTTGTCGTTCGTCGTCCGTGTGCTTGCATGTGTGCGTGATCCGTCAACAATTTCCTTTAGCACGGGCTACAGGTCGTACCTTTGGTCAAATCATTATAAAAATTTTCATAGCTGTTGACATTGACATGTAAATGGGAACGAGTCATTTTGTGGTCATTCGGCAAAAAAACATTCAAAATTCTATCCATTAGCACGGGCTACAGGTCGTACTGTTCGTCTGCTCATCATGAAATTTGGCAATGATGTTAATATTGACATGTAGATGGGAATGAGTCATTTTGGGGTCGTTCGGCAAAAAAACATGGCCGCCAGCAGCCATCTTGGATTTTACTCTTTGCATGACTAAATCCTTTGGCACGGGCTACAGGTCGTTGATTTGGTCGGATCATCATGAAATTTGTGATGGATGTTAACAATGACATGTAAATGGGAACGAGTCTTTTTGGGGTCGTTCGGCAAAAAAACATGGCTGCCAGCGGTCATCTTGGATTTTACTCTTTGCATAACTACCTGGGTAGGCCTTTCAACTTTCCACAATCCTTTAACTCCATTGACTGTAACACATGAAATTATTCCCTTTCCATGTTGAGCTACTGTGTCATTGACACTTTCATTAATAACTCCCCAATAATGAGATCTTGCATGTCAAAACAATTATTATGTAAACATTAGTGTTACAGTAGAATTACTGATAAAAGTCCAACTAGCCTTATAAGACACCAAAGTTTAATCAAAACTTTAGAAAAAGTCAAAGCATTGAAAAATATTCTGATAATCATATTCAGTCTAAAATATATAAACCTATTACATGGTTAACAACATTTATTGACAAATGCTTGAAGGGGGTGGGGTGCAATTCGAAACATCCAAGGTGGACATCCCCAAGGGAAACCCTCCAGCCACATGATATGATTGTGTGTTGTTAGAATATTTATATTCTTTGTATGACTAAATCCTTTGGCACACCCTACAGGCCACTTACCTCATCCGATCATCACCAAACTTCGTATGGATCTTCGGAGTGATCTCTAGATGGATTCGAAATCCTTTA
The DNA here is from genome assembly GCA_032622095.1 of Siphonodentalium dalli. NCBI lineage: Eukaryota > Metazoa > Mollusca > Scaphopoda > Gadilida > Siphonodentaliidae > Siphonodentalium > Siphonodentalium dalli. The sequence goes on from CP136066.1 coordinate 177,655,603, forward strand.
AAAAATATGGCCACCTGAAACCATCATGGATTTCAAATTTGAATCACACTTTGCATGATTAAATCCTTTGGCACTCCCTACAGACCACATCCCTCAACCGATCATCACCAAACGTCATATGGATCTTCGGAGTGACCTTTAGTTGAGAGCCATCATTTTTTCCGAAATTCAGTAAAAAACAAACATACAAATTTCGTTCAAAAACTTGGCTGCAAGCATCCATCTTGGATTTCAAATTTATTAGAGAAATGTATTGAAAATTTACAGACATTTTTGGGATCACTTCTAGATGTGAGTTATCTAATTTGAATGATATTCGATTGGAAACATGGCTGCATGCTGGCAGCCATCTTTTACTCTTGGCATCACTAAATACTGTGGCATACCCTACAGCCAACAGTATTTATCCAATTGATCCCAAACTTCTTATGGTTCATTGGGTTAAACAACTTTCTGCGTTCCTTATTGCTCCATTGAATGTAATGTATGACATTATCCCCTGTCCAAGTTGAGAGTTATAGTGTCATTGCCAAGCCTTGAAATAGTGTGTCTGTCATTTGCAGAATGAGGTCCCCAGAGGGTGAATTTGGTGATGCTAGCCCATTATGCAGGGTAGCATCACTAAATTCACCCTCTGGGGACCTCATTCTGCAAATGACAGACACACTATTTCAAGGCTTGGTCATTGACACTTTCTTTCTTTTTTTACGGAGAAAATTTAGTTTCTGTTAGGTTGTTTGTTGCACAGGCCTAAAAATATGTGCTGGTCATTTGCAGAATGAGGTCCCAATAGTGTGAATTTAGTGACGCTACCCCGCACAGCAGGCCAGCATCACTAAATTCACCCTATGCGGACCTCTTTCTGCTTAGGCCACATATTCTCTGTTAAAAAAGTTTCTATTTTAGTTTAGTTTCTCTATATCCTCAAATTGGCAGACAACGCAAAGCATAATCGAGGTGCCCAATGGGTACACATCATCATATTTACCATCTCGTCGGAACTTGAATCTGAGTCTAGGTCTCCCATAACAGATGACGTCATGCAGAATTGGGTCCCAAGAAGATGAATTTGGTGATGCTAACCTGCTGTGATAAATTCACCCTCGGGGAACCTCATTCTGCAAATGTCCAGCACCGTATTTTGAGGCATGTTGTTACACTTATTATTCAACATCACAACAACTGAATGAATAACAACTCATGTGGTATTTCTCTGCATGCAGTCTTTCTGGGTAAATGAAGAATAAACCATTCAAATTTATACTTTAACCCTTTAAGTGCCAGGGGCCGATCTCATCGGCCCTAATTTACGGTCTGTAAAATCAGCCCTAAAAACATTTAAAAAAAAAAAATTTGATTTTTTTTTTAGATTTTTTGTTTGTTTTTGGGGTTGAATTTTTTTTGGGTATGCTTAAGCATGCTATAGCGAATTTAAAAACAAACTGGATAAAACCTTAGGGGCATGTTATAACTCAAAACTATCACCAAGTATTCATATTAATAATTTTGATGCCCATGAAAAACGTAAGATTCCCTGGCACTAAACCTACAAAATAAGTCTGTTAAAGAATACAAGAAAACATTATCAAAATTGTAAAAAATTGTAAAAAATAATAACAAATGATGAAAAATTGTTAGGCCAATGCATTCTCTTATATATGCGAGGCGACCTATGGTCGACTCGCATATATAAGAGAATGTATTGGCACAGGGTATATGGGTTGATACAAAAATCGGACCTGGCACTGAAAGGGTTAACCTCTTGGCTGCTATACATCAGTACTGAGTACGGACTTAAAATGTCACTCTGTGTGCTATAAGTCCGTACTGAGTACGGACCGACTTCAGCACACTAGCAGTAGGCCATTATCAAAACTGGAACTCAGATATTGGTGTATTGGTACAACTGTATCTCGAAGTTTATAACATGCAGTATATGATGTTCCACAATTGTGAGTGATAATATCTTTTCAATGGAGTCAGTTTTATGGTTTTCATGAAATTCCCATTATATTTTTCTACTGAAAAATGATCATAAGGTCAATGGCCCAGCACACGACATCATAACGTCATTAGCAGCGAAGAGGTTAAAATGGCATGGAAGAATTAATTTAGTAGCTTGAGTAAAGTTTGAGAATAGGTCATATCTGATATCTTATTTCTGAATTCTTTCAATTATTCTTGCTAAATTGAATGTCAATTTGTGTTTATTTTAAGGAGACATTGAGTTAAAATGAACCATAAATGTTTTATTTTCAGATCCGTTGGCAGCTCCATGTAGTCTAGATACTGGTTCGCTGCATGGGACCACAGGAGAATATAAGATGGAAGATCTTAAAAGTAACAAACAAAGTGTCCCACCTGTTCATTCAGGTACTACTCTATGCCCTCACCTGAACAAGATTCATTACCTGGATGTAACACATCTGGCAGTATTACATGCATGATTTTATTGCTGAGCTATCACTTGCACAGATTTAATTCCACATTTATGTTTATGTTGCGTGCCTATGAGGTAGACAATATATGGGTTCATTATATTTTGTGTATAAGGCATGAGATCTTTCGATTCGCAAATCTGTATGTAGGGGTATAACTGAGTGTGACATCAGGCGTTTGAAATTACCACATGTTATCGGTCCGAGTTCTGCATACTACCATGTAGCAAAGTTTAAAGAGTTAGGCACCCAATGTGCACATGGCAGTATGTGCAGTGCATGCTTTGTATTGATGACTGGCAGTGATATACTTCTGCTGGGAAAGTAGCTTTTGGTGTTCAGTTTTGAATGACACAATGTGTCCGTTCAATTCTCCCTCTATGGAAGTTGTTAAAGAACTTTGAAAACAAATCCATTTGTGTCTCACATTAAAATCCGAAACGAGGTTAGAGCATGGTGAAAGTGTGCCCTCATTCTTGATTTCATTTTGTCTTGGTTATTGTTGAAATTGTTAATCAACCGCTTATAAAATAAAATATAGTCTACATACTACATAAGCCACACTGTTTACCAAACCCATTCTCATGTACATGTTAACTTATAACTGAAGATTCTCTTGATTTGAAATGAGCTGGTTCCCATAGGCTAGAGGGTTTAATTATCAATAAATAAACTCAAATTGTTGGAACTTTATTTGGCTTAGTCTGCTTTAGGGAGCATGTCAAAACCTCTCTCGCATATGCGAAAAAAATGCGATAAAACTGCGAAAAATGTGACGTCATTGACGTTGTTTTTTCGACATTATCAGAGTTTTTTCGTCGTTATCGCCCACTGTAACGTTGTACGTTTTCGTAATTTTTTTGTTAATTTCTCCGTCTTGGTTCGATGTTTTCGCAATTATCGCAGTTTTGCTCAAATGTTCGCTGTTTTGTTTCGACATATTTTCGCAGTGTTTGTTTTCGTCAAGATCGCAGCATTATTTCCATCAATATTGTCGATATGATTGGCAGGACAGTTTGTGTTCAATAAATACTCCATCGTCGCAGTTTTATACCGATGTGTCGCGAACGGGAAGATGTCGCTGAAATTTCTCAGATCGGAGTTTTTCTCATAAGAATTCCAATGAATTAATCGGAGTTTTCTCCGATAGGAAAACAATTCTGATTTGATCGGAGTTCTATGTATTAGTAGGCCTAAATTTCTCCGATCTACTGAAATCTCCGATTTGGTTAATATCGGACAATTCAAACTTCGTTTAATAATGAACTAGTATTAATATAAGATTAAAGTCCCAAATAAATGATTCCCAGACCCGATTTATACAATAGGATAGGCCTACACAATCATTTCCTACGTTTTAATGTGGTCACAAATCAGTGGGTTTCTGGTTTACAGTAAATGTTACAGGTTGAAGCCCCCAAAATAATTGCTACATTGTTGCATTAAGACTGCTGTAGAGGTACTGTAAACAATGCAAATTTTGATTTCGAAAAACGTTTTTGTGTGTGATTATGTAACTTGTCTTCCTTTTGGGTAAACCGTCACCATTTAATTGTGGGAACTATTATGAATAGACCAGACACATATTTTAATGTGGACGAAAATCATGGGGTTTACGACATCGTCGGATTCTGAAAAGTACCGTAAACCCGGTGGTGGTTTTGTCGTAAACAATGATTTCATTTTCGCAATATTATAAAAGTATGAAATCATTGTTAGATAAATATCGGAAGCGCATCGTTATCATGATTAATTCGTCGGCGACTTTTATTTCAAATCTACACATTTTATTCAATATATATCAGCGATCAGATGCGACAAAGTTAAGTTAATACAAAACATAATTATTATATAATAGTTTGGAATTTCCACGAATTGCACGTGTTATGTTGTGCTATTTTTATCACGGTAATTTCCCAGGCCAACCCTAGTTTCGTTTGTTGATAGCATATGCATTGACTGGCAGAGGAGTTGAGTGTTATGTTTTTCTCGATTCTTTATTGAATGAATAATAAAAACATGGATACTGATATACATACCATTATAAAACAATGAATTTAGGGGGTATGGCTCTATATATACATGTATATATATGTCTGGCATTGATACAATGTTATGAGGGATTGTTCTATATCGGGCCTATTGCTTCAAATGGACGGTTGTCGCTCCCGTTGTAGGTGGGTGCAGCTGGTTTCAAATTACTGTGTGATTTCATCTTTGTTCTGTTCTGTTAGATGTGTGACACCTGGGGTTGTGAAGACCCTAACTTCTTCGTACTGTCGACCTGTGTAAACTGCTGGTCTAATATTTTCCCAACTGCGTATACATGTATGTCCGCTAACGATAGATCTATTCGATTTCATTTCTGTTTCTAGCCATGATCGAACTGATATTATGACATCAAATCGCTTCATTTTTGAATTTTATATATCAGCTGTGTTTTTGTCCAACGAGGTAAACCATTGTTCACTAATTGAGAAGACATCACAACAACAACAAAACTGTCGCACAGTTCATGCATAGGTGTGAGGACCGGTATATACGTCATTATATGTCAGTAGGCCTATATGTTTGTATAGCCTTTGCTAAATGTCACCCTTTCACACATTTGGAATGGGTTGACTATTGTTTAATTAGGCCTTGTGCGAACTAATAGCTATCAAAACAGTTGAACTGTCAAGTCGTTGTACTTGTGTGTTAACCGCATAGTGTTGTTTGTATGGCCTTTGGCTGAACTTTATTTTCCTTCACACAATTCAGCCAATCAAAATTCAGCTGGCATCTGATTACGCCGAAGTCAAAAATAAATGCGCGAATTTATGAAGTGCGACAACATCGTATCGATGTTTTAACTTTTCGTCAACTTTTCGTCGTTTGCAAATATCGATCAATGTTTCGACGTCGCGACTATCGAGTTGTCGAAAGTTTCGACATTTTACGGAAATGTTTGGTCTGTTGTGGTTTCGACGTTATCGCACTTTTATGGCCAGTCTCTTTCGACGTTATCGCATTATTTTTCGTCATTTCCGACATTTCGTTTTTGCACATTTACGTCAAAACTTTTTCGACAATATTTTCGCATATGCGAAAGAGGTTTTGACATGCTCCCTTACTGTTCTGGATTGAAGTATAACCCAACAGCATGTATTATCAATACATGAAAATAGGCATTTACTTGGCATTTGAGATATATTGTTCAGGAAGGCAATTTGTTTTCCTGGTGATAATCAAGTCTCAGGAGAGTGATTTTTTATCCACCCTGGATTTTATATAAAATCAGGCCTGATGAAATTAGAAGGGAGAAATTTTAGAATACTTCCTTCGCTAAGATCCCCCGGAAACATTCGAACAGTACAGTATAGTAAATCTCTACTGGCTAAGATCCCAGATATAGGAGGAATAACTCTAAATTCACACAAGGCACCTAACGCATGAAATGAAAACGTTAAATATTTATGAGCTCATTTCAATTGTTTTACAGAAATATTCCCTTTAACATTTCTGAAATGACAATGTCTGGAATTACAAAACTGCTTATACAACTGCCATGTTCTTGACAGTTTGGCCTATATCTAACACACTGGGTATGCATATTGCTAATGATTAACGTCAGACAAGATAGCGAATTACCATCAATACCAAGTTAACTAATTATCATTTACATGTCGAAAATTGACCAATCTATCTGGAATATGTTAGTTGGCAATGCTAAGAACCGAGAGCTTTCCGATGAATGGCAACAAGCCATATTTCCGACTAAATCCATGAAAAATTACCCATAATTCTGCTGTGGTTAAGTGGTCAATTACTTCGGGCATTACTGTAATCATGGCATGTAGGGGGCCCTGGGGGGGGGGGGGGGGGGGGGGGGGTAGTGGAAACGTGAACAACAGACTCTACACTGAGTCATAGTCACAAGTTCTAAGCACATCTATTTGTTCTCTAACTATTACACAAAGATGGAGATAAGAAAATACACTACACATTTCCACAATGTACATACAATGTATTATATATTATATCCAGAGTTTAATACAAGCTTGCCCCGCAGTAACTTGACGATGTATACCAAAGTAAGATTTAACACATTTCCCTCCATTTAAGGTATTTTATAATGATTGGACTTGTCCGGAACGGTCCAGGCAACAATACCACACCGAGAGCTGGACTGGACTGGACCACCTCTTCACTGGACCGGACCACCACTTGCGGTCAGGTCCGCATCCCAAATCTATGGGCCTCAAATGAAATGCATTTTCACATTCCGGGGACCAAGAGAGGTTGAATGCTAGATAACTTACTCCTTTGCAGAATTATTCTTCTTGTTTATGCTGTTTACACACACTTCAATATATATTTTTTTATTTTTAGGATTTTTGGCTTCAGCGCCACCCTTGGAAACACTGTCATTGCGCAGTGCTGATTCCATAGCTGAGGCGTATAGAGATGAGATCCTCAAACAGAATGCAGGTAAACTTTTTGAGTTTTTATACACCTGTTTTTTTATACAGGACTTATTATGTTATAGGTCTAGCCGTCCGTCCGTCCATCCGTCCGTCTATCTAGCCATCCATCTGTCCTTTCAATTTTGCTTTCCACATGATAACTAAATAGTTTCAGCGGAATGGAATGAAATTTGGTATGTGGGTTTACTAGCAAAAACACAGATAAAGTTCGCCAATTTTCACCATAGTTATGGCCCTTTGTATGAATTACCACGGGCGTATTTTGCCACTCCCTAACAATACTCTTGTTATTATTTTACGCCCATTTTTGGTCTCTGGATGATAACGTTAATTCTAATGAACATAGGCAATGAAATTTGGTATATAGGTTCACTTACGCAAATTACAGTTCAGGTAAAATTTTGGGGTTCGTCTGCTCATTTTTAGCTCAACTTGACCAACTTGACAAAGTCAAGTTTGAGCTATTGCCATGTATTGTCGTCCATCCATCCATCCATATGTATTGCCAATTTCTGACCCCAAAATTCACAGAGGTCTCTTGTTTTGTGAAAAAAATTTGGGAGTTCTTTTTATGAATTTTTGCAAGTTCTCTTGCGCCATTGGCATAAAATAGGAATAAAGCATCTAAGATATACATTAAACTGTTTGTTTACACAGAGTTTCTTTATTCTCAAATGGAAAGGGACCAGGACCTATTCCAAAAACAGGTAGGAAAATCCCTGCCATACATGTTGAATGAAGCCATTGCTGTGCCACCTTTAACCATTTCTATACTAAATGGATTCTCCCATAAAGGTATACATTGGAATGGTCTATTATTCATTTTGAGAGGTGTTCACTGTTCAGGTAATAAAATCAGACGACAGACAGAAAAACAGATAATATAAGGCCAAACAAAAATACTATTTGAGTCTAGACAACGCCGTATTGAAATAAATGGCTCGCATCGGACATTTTATTTTGATTTTTGATATTTATATGACAAAAATAGTTTAAAAAAAAAAAACAAGATAAAAATTCAACTTTATTTTTCAAAATTATTTTGGTCTGTTTTTATCAACATGTTCATACGTTTTGAGCATTAATTGCAGCATACATGAACTCTTAACATATCTCTGTGATTGATAGATTAACTATCATGTATATATATACATAGCACTTGAAGAAAATGATTAGCTGATCATCATAGTCTGGTGTACTTATTGTAACTCCAGAACAATTGAAAGGCACTGGAGGAAATTTAGGATCACATGTTATAATGGAGAGGTTTCAATTTTAATAATAGACAACAATAACAGTTGTGAATAGTCAGGGGCATTAGAACATTATTGGTAATCCTAATGTCATATAATAGGTATACTAGTACACAACATAATTTTTATATCATATTAAATGAGTGTATATCCAAAAAGTACCCTCTACATTTTTGTCCCCCGAAAAATTTATTTTTGGGGGACAACAGAAACGGGCTCCGTCCGTCCGTCCGTTGCACTGTCCGTGCGATCATTTGTCCGTCCGTCCGTCTGTTCATCCGTCACACTTTTGAGTACCTTCATGGTGTAATCATCTCCTCCTACAGATTTCATCCCAGAGATTTGAAAAAATTATTTTTTGACAGAGTTATTAACCCTTTTCGATTTTCAACATTTTTTATAATTTTCTGTATGAGGGTACCTTCATGGTGTAGTAATCAACTCCTCCTACAGTTTTCATTCTAGAGATTTGAAACTTCAGAGTATTGTTACCAAATATTGGAGATGTGCAACATGTATATAGATGTTGGAAATATTATTTTTTTATGGAGTTTATTAACCCTTTTCGACTTATTCAACATTATTTTTAATTTCGTTAACAAAGCGGCATCGACTTTCAGGCATCCACGTTTTCAGGGGACACTGTGGTCAGCTGACCTTTTATCTGACTATTAATAGATAAGGGAAGCTACCATGATCCATGCTTACGATGTGCACAAAAAATAAAAAAATAAAATAAAGTCCTCCCTCTCTCATTGATTCAGAAAGGTCAATGGGTATTTAGTATAGAAAGGGTTAAATAGAAAATTTGCATGCTGGGAATGCAGTTTTGCTGCCAATCATAACATTATCTTTATATTGACAGTTCTGATGTCAGAGAACATTGCTGTTTCGTCTGACAATGTGAGAATAGGTAGCAACAGCAGTACTCTCGGTGGTTACGACAGCGGAACCAGCTCAACAACCGTCATATCTAGTATGAAGACGCAGCCAGATATCATGAGAATCGAGTCGGGGCCACAAAAGTCCGGATTGGATGAGAATTTCCAGGTGACAACATCACCAAGCATAGACTTCAATTCTCCAGCAAAACTGAAAATAAAGAGAACCAGTAGAGAGGAATCTGCTATGTACTCTATTCAGGGTTAGTACTCTATTCACAGAATCAGATTTAACCTTTTCTATACTGAATGGATTCTCCAATTCAGTTATAAAGGTATACATTGGAACAGTTTATTATTCATTTGGAGGGGTGTTCGGGTAATAAAAGCAGTCGGCAGACAGAAAAATAGATAATGCAAGAGGAGAAGGATTCATATTCATTGATGGGAAATGTTCAGAAAATAAGCTCATTAACTCTTTGAACCCGACTGGCCGCAAAAGCGGCCAGCCAGAAAACGTTCATACACCCGACTGGCCGCAAAAGCGGCCAGCAGCATTCAGTGACATCATAAACCTATGTAGCATGTGTATACATGTTATAACCATTGGTATATCCACTTATTTCTATGTAAATGATCCCAAGGAACTTCAGCAGTTCCATGGGTGCATGTGTATGAGTTTGTTGCCGACTAGTTGGGGTAGAAAAACACGCGCATGCGCGCAGAATTCAACAAACGTACATTATTTGAAGCGATTCGGGTAAAGCTCTATATTGTTGCGTGGTTCGCAGGATTGTAGAAAGACACCATTTCGATCACTCTTTTTGGTTTAAATTAGTATTGAATACATAACCAGTGCTTATTTGTGTCGATTTGTTTCACGCATGCGCATAGGATAAAATGATAAATGTATGGATTTTTGTGATTTCTAAAACGGGACGTAATGCCATTGAATGCACAGGGAAGTGGTGTCATTCGATCACTTGGGCTGTCTGCTTAGCAACCACTGATCCCGTTAAATACAAACTACATGTAGGTTCAATCTTCTGACCTGATGTATCTCCAGTTTCACAATAGGGTATTGACTGCATAGAAAATGCCGTTTCTTAGCGAGGAATTATACGATGCTATAAGCTATAATTGCATTATACTTCCAGTTCCGGGTAGTTGCTTAGAAACCGTTACCAGGGAGTGATCGTGTGGCAAAGTATACCGTTATAAACAAAATACACAGTGGCCCATGGGAACATACCTGTAAAATTTCAGACCTGTAGCACCATTTGAACATAACCATCAGCATGTGCATGCCAAGAATGTCTAAATTGGGGCATAATACAATTGGATTCACAGGGCAATGGTGTCATTCGATCATTTGGGGTATTTGCTTAGCAACAGTTGCTACCCTTAAATACAAGTTAGGATCAGACTTCGGGCCAGATATATCTCAAATTTCATAATAGGGTGTTGACTGCATCAAAAACGCCATTTCCTTGGGCTGAATTACGACCGTAAAAGCTATAATTGTATTTTACTTTCAATATCGGCTAGATGCCTAGCAACCGTTACCAGGGAGTGACCACGTGGCAATGTAACCAGATCGTAAAATAATCAGTGGTCCATGGGGAACATACATCTAAAGTTTCAGAAATGTGACACCACTTGAACATAAACAACACCATACATCTAAACACTGGCCACAATATAAAAAATACCACTGGGAGCCCAGGGTCAGGGTGTCGATCGTTGTGGGGAGCCAGGGTTCAAAGGGTTAAAAGGCCAAAGGTAATTTTTTAAGAACTTTTTATCTGAACATTTCCTAAGGGAACTACTCGTCAATGAGTATTTACTACAGGAAGGGTTAAACACTTTATAAGCCTTTGACGGGTGAGTACGTCGTATATGACATCATTTCCATAGGTGAATATATTTTTGCAAAAGTTTGTATGTATTATACGAGATAAAATCAGAGTATAATCAATATTAATTGATGGAAGCATTTCATATTTATATTTCATTTCTTCAATTCATATCTATTATTTTATACCCCGGAAACTATATAAAAACTTGTTGGAAGAGATAGACCATTTTAAAGCACTTTTAAAAGGGTTGGGTCGAAATATAAGCACTTATTATTTAGCATACGAACTCTGGCATTCCAGAAAACAACCTTGGTAAAGAGAAATCTGAAGTGGTTCTTCCAGATATTTTTCCGTCATTTGCTGGCATAGGAAAGGACACAGCGAAAGAGCAGCTCAGAGTTAACTTTCCGGTGCATGTGCCATCTTCTAATAATGGCAGGGCTGTTTCAGTTGAACGTAAGTAGAAAATTACTTTATTACATGATCCTACCCTTATTCCAATCAATAAACCCATTCTCTAAATAGAGTATCTACAACGAGTCCCCAGTTAATAGTGAAATGCTCTGTCCAGACCTAATTTACTGGACGAGTTTTGTAATATCCACTATAAACTGGGGACAAGTTGTAGATTCTATTTATTACATGATCCAAAACATCGACAAAAATACTTAAATCAACAAATGGGATGCAAAACTAACATTGGCTCCAATAAGGCATGCGATGATGTTTCATGTAACTATTCGTTGTTTGCCCGCGTAAAGAAATAGTTACAGATAAATAAAGACTCTTTGGCACATTTAATGGCGTATATTTAATGACATAACATTTCAAACTCATTCATGATAATTTGTTGGAAAAATATTGGAAGCCATAGTATTTTGAGACGTAGCATACGTAATGTTAACAGACGACAAACCGGAAGTCAAAGGTCACTTGGCACTATTTTCTGTTATTAAACGAATGTTTAATATCACAATTTATTGAATGGAATAAGGGTAGGATCATGTAATAAATTGTGATATGCAACGTTCATTGCATAACAGGAAATAGTGCCAGGTGTACAAAAATGTATTATTGCACAAATGTGACCTTTGACTTTCGCCGGTTTTGTCATTTGTTTTTTTTCCAACAAATGAAGGATTTGAAAAGTTATTTCATTAAATTTACGCCATTAAATACGTCACAGAGTCTTTATTTATCTGGGACTATTTCTTTACTTGGGCAAGCAATGCATAGTTACGTGAAACGTCATCGCAGCCGTTATATGAGCCGATGTTAGTTTCACGCCCCATCTGTTGATTTAAGTACTAGTATATTTTATCGATGTTTTGGATCATGCAATAACTAGAATCTGCAACTCATCCCCAGTTTTCAGCAGAATTTACAAGACTTGTCCAGTAAATTAGGTCTAAATTAGACTTGGTCCAGACCTAATTTTCTGGACTCTTTTGTAAATTCTGCTATAAACTGGGGGACATGCTTGTTCCTAGGATGACAGTGTTCCTGCTGTTTGATATTTACAAATACACAAATCCCATTTGTATGATACACATTCCCTTGACTTCACACGATGAAAAATGTCGTTCGCCTCAACCATGAAACCAGGAATATAAAATAAAAGCATCATCACACATGATTTAGTCGAAAATATGACTTGTTGCCATTCATCATAAAGCTCTCACTGAAAATTATTAGAGGAGACTGAATTATTCTTGATTCGTGAAATTTAATGATTATTTTTAGTTAGAAAGGCAACTACCCATAAATAATTGTCTTATATATTTGAGAATGTTCATGTGATGCCTGTTGATCAATGACAAATTAGGTTGAGTTCTGGGTCATTGGTTCATAACCAAGTTAAAGCTGACCACCATATCTCTTAACCCTTTTACCTAATTTCAGTTGACTGCTCCCTGCTTGAGTGGACCACACTGCAAGCCTTGAAATAGTGTGTCTGTCATTTGCAGAATGAGGTTCCCAGAGGGTGAATTTAGTGATGCTACCCCGCATAGCGGGCTAGCATCACCAAATTCACCCTCTGTGAACCTCATTCTGCTGAGGTGTAAACAGAATGAGGTCCCCAGAGGGTGAATTTGGTGATGCTAGCCTGCTATGTGGGGTAGCATCACTAAATTCACCCTCTGGGGACCTCATTCTGCAAATGACAGACACCCTATTTCAAGGCTTACCACACTGCATATCAATATTGTTGTCATTGGGCTGAACTATTTGTGACTGCTGTATTCTTCATTATAATATATTGTTGTCATTGGGCTGAACTATTTGTGACTGCTGTATTCTTCATTATAATATATTGGGGGTTATCATGCTATATCATGTAATTAATAATCAATCTCATCGTTTTTATTAAAAATGAAGCCGCCTCTCATAGAGCCAAGACTATAAGCTATTGGTGAATAGAGTGTTGTGTGAAATTACTAAGTATTCTATCAGTTCTTGGTACTGAAAGGGGCAAAAAAGAAAAGAAAATTTTCAACCTCCCATATGCATTAAAATCCATTGTTTTTGTCGTCTCTTAATAATTGCTCTGATTCTACATTTAATGAAAATGATGATATGTGAAATTCAAGATTTTTTCGCCAGATAGACCCAGAGAAATTCTTTGTTGAAAATCTCTTGCCATTTTTGGCTGGATTTATGCAAAACGTCTCCCCCTTGAGGCAGGAATTTTTCCTGTAAAAGATAAGCATACATGTAGGATTATTAGGCACTTATTTAGTAGACATCTTTTCCTGTTTTCAGAAAATGAAGAAGTTGAGCCAACAAAGAAAAGTATAGCAATCCAAGTCACAGATCCGACCCATGCCAGGCCTGATGTAAGATGCTTTACTGCTCGCATGTAACTTGAAAACACACAAGTCTGCAAATAGTATGTCTGTCATTTGTAGAATGTGGTCCCCAGATGGTGAATTCAGTGACGCTGTCCCGCACGTTCAGCTAGCATACCAAATACGCCCTCTGGATACCTCATTCTATTTAGGTCTCATCTTCTGGGAAGTATCTATAGTCTCAAATTAACATTGTGTTTAGTTACTTTTTCCCTTCTGTTCAGTTTCTATATCCCCTGATTTGCAGAAGATAAAATGCATAATTGAGGTGACTAAAAGTGAACATCATCAACTTCAACTGGAGAACTTCAATCTGATCCTAGGTGTCCCATAGTAGTTGAAGCCTAAGCAGAATGAGGTCCCCAGAGGGTGAATTTAGTGTTGCTAGCTCACCTTTTCAGGACAGCTATTTTTCCCCCCGCCCAAATTCTTTTTTGGCTGCAGATATAGCAATGGGTTCTGTCCGTCTGTCTGTCCATATGAAAAGTTGTCCGGGGGTATTTCGAACGACTTCACAAGGGGAATATCTGAAACGAGTTCGCAAACTAGGCCTAGCCAGACATTTTGGCCAGAGTTATGGCCATTTGATTGTCAAATTTTGGCATTTGGCACCCATGAAAAGTTGTCCTGGGTTATTTTGAACAATTATCAACGGATTTAAAATATTTTTGGTATGTTAGTTCACAAAAGGAGTACCTGAAACAAGTTTGCAAACTAGCCCTGGCCGTACATTTCTATCAGAGTTACAGCCCTTTGATTGTAATCCTGTGTAGTTTAGTACCCAGGAAAAGTTATGAACATATTTGAAAGATGTTTGTGAGTTCTGAGTTCACAAGTGGAGTTTCTAGGCTTGGCCATACATTTTTACCAGAGTTACGGCAATTTTAATGTAATTTTTTGGTGTTCCAACAAGGGGGAGTCGGAAAAAAATTGCAGGCACATATGCTGATTTTTTCCTTTCGACCCTTGTTAGGACCCACCCACCCCCAAATTTATTTCCGTTTTCGGCAGTTTTTTCCGACCATTTTTGGACACCAACCCCCCCTTTTAACACTAAAACAGATTTGCGGGGGGAAATTCACTGTAAACAGCTGTATATGAATTTCTGTGCATACTATTAGTCATGGATGTTAACATTGACAAGTAAATAGGAATTAGTCATTTTGGGTTCATTCGGTCAAAAAAAAACATGGCTGCCAGCAGCCATCTTGGATTTCAAAATTCAATCCATTAGCATGGGCTACAGGCTATACTGTTTGTCTGATCATCATGAAATTTGTCATTTATGTTAATATTGACATATAGATGTGTTTTAAGCCAAACTCATTGCAAAAAACAGTCAAAAAGACTTGCAGGAAAAATATTTTTGAGTGGCGGAAAAAAATGTTTGTTGGTCCTATCGACCACCCACCCATCCCGGCATACGTGCCCGGAAAAAACTTTTTTCCACCCTCTTGGTTCCAATTTAAATTTTAAGCCCGAAATAAAATAGATATTAACCAATCTCAAACAAACATTAACTGATCTCAGTTATATTTGAGCATATTTTGACAATTCCCATCTCCAACTTTGGCACCTAGGCAGGGGATACTGCCGTCGGCGCCTGCTTGAATTAACAGGAACTTCAGGCTCAATTGGAGCGCAGCAAGAGGGAGAACTCTATCTTGTTAGATCTCTCCACCAAGGCAGACTGTAATTTCAATGCAGATATCTTTTGGAATAAATAGAGAGTAATCAATTGGTTTTGATGATTATGTGAAATAATTCATGAGGGGAGTTGGGCCTGGTAATATCCAAGTGAAAAAGGGTTTTTACCAATAGGACCGGCTTCCCTAGCAAATGATATACCCCAGGTAACCCAATATTCTGTGTTTTATTCACAGAAAAAGGTATTTGTTGTCTTGAAATCGCGTTTTATAATAATGATGTTGTTTATTACACTCCTATGCGCGATTTCCATTGAAAACGCTGTTAATTAAAATGGTAATGTCACTAGCAGACCTGTTTAATGCCTAAAAATCTGACAGTGAGATTCTACCCCTTCAGTCAGGGAGATTTGGGTCTTGTCAGGGAGATTACAAATTGCAGCTAAAAAGTAACATTTTCACTATTTCTTCCTTTGAAAAATGGTGGGTAGTGATTTTAAAGTAGTTAAATGTAATTAATCTTCACTTTTCAAAGGATGAATTAATGTAAATGCATATATCTGATCACATTTGAATGTATTTATTCAAATAAAAAAAATTTAATATGTTTTGTTGATAATCTATTTCATTAGTGATATCAATGTCATCAATGTCTAGCATTATAACATATAAAACCAAGAAAATTCTTCGGCCTACAAATCCCTATACTTAGAGTCATATCGGCGTCATTTCGATGGACTATCAACAACTTCGTCACTGTCATTTCGGCAGCGTTTCGCCGAATTAAAACACCGGACATTTCTAAATTTAACACAAGAACTAGTAAACTTACTAAACTAGAATGATTTATTGCAGAAATAAACCCAACCTCAGTATAAATAGCAAGTGCATTTATTTACTAACACGCCATGCTTGGGTGCTTATAGTAATTATTGATCCCCAATGAAGACAAACTGCCATACATTCAATTAATTTCGTCGCGACAAAGATGCAGTGTAAAGGCAGGCCACGGTGTCTACTGTCTACTCCGGTTATCAATGGAGCACACCTGATCTCGGCAAATCTCGTTCACACGTGGTTTCAATTGAAAACACTTCCGCGTTCTGAGAATTTTGACATTAAATTTGTTGTTGTTGTTGATTTGATTGAAACCGTGAGATTACAAGCTTAATCCGGGAGCGCGGGAGATGAGGCCTCAAACCGGTAGTCTCCCGCACGATCCGGGAGATTAAACAGGTCTGGTCACTAGTGAATTATGTTATTTCTCGTGACGTTATTGATGTTACGTCGCTTACTGATCTAGACTGAATTTTCGATGGTTGATGTTTCTCCACATCGGAACTTTCATGTAATAATTATGTGTGGTTAACCCTTTACCCAACAGAATGGCCCTGTGCCAATGCATTCTCTTATATATGCGAGTCGACCATAGGTCGCCTCGCATATATAAGAGAATGCATTGGCTTAACACATTAAAATTTATAAAATTGTTAAAGAATGTAAGAAAAAATGGTAAAAAGTGTTAAAAAAAGATTTATGGTCGACTCGCATATATAAGAGAATGCATTGGCACAGGGCATAACTGTAACTATCACAATGTGGTCAAGGAGCCGGTTCCAATGATATCCATATTTGTATGGTTCTATTGAGACAGACCGAAGATATTTTAGGCTGTTGAAGCTTTATTTGGCCGGTTTTGGCCGGTTTGTTGGGTAAAGGGTTAATCATATTTGGCAAAACAAATTGATACAGAAGTGTAATAAATAGATTAATCAATTAGTTCCGAGAATTACATTCAATAATTCACACGAGGCGAGAGACTTTTGGGTAAGAAACTTGTGCACTAGCTCGCACTCATTTCTTACAGACGCCTCTCGTGAATTATTGAACGTAATTCTCGGAACCAATTGATTACTCTCTATTTATTACACACTAAGCCTTGAATTAAAAGTGATAATTTCTCACCTGTGAATTACGTCCCCGGTGAGGGCATGCGATCAGCTGATCAGGGACTATTTTGTCACTATCTTTAGGATTAGAGCCTTTGGTTGAAAATGTGTTTAACAGAATAATCAATTGGTTTTGATGATTACGCGATATAATTCACTCGGGGAGCCGGACCTATTGGTAAAACCCTTTTTCGCTCTGCTCACTCGGGTTTTACCAGGCCTGACTCCCCTCGTGAATTATTTCATGTAATCATCGAAACCAATTGATTACTCTCTGTGTAATTATGGCGCAAAGAGATACACAATCATAAACCTTCCCACATATATAATCGAAAGATGCAGACATGATGTAATTGACGTTGGTCTTGACAACACATTTCATGCTCTAAAACGAAATAATCTTTTTACATGACCAAATATGATTATAACATGAAGAAGTCTTTTAATAACATCAGAGGAGATTTATTTCCTGCATCTTGTGATGTCCTTACAGCATCGCACCTGTTCAATAAAGTAGTAGCCAGTAACATGGAGAAGTATGTTGTTTGGCATCTGCTCAGAGATGTATCGAAAACGTTTATTGTTTATAATTATACCAACGAAACTCCAGCTATCCAGCTAAATGGATTAATTTAAAATCATGATTTTCCACTCCCATCGCAATCCCAGGCACATGGGGTAACTTTTATTATGTTTGTAAAATATATTTAAAGAATTAATCTTCCCGGAGTAATGAACAATCCCCTCAGTATATTTGCCTTTACTTCAAGTGTAGATTTGTTTCGCCATATTATGTAATTCATTGGAGCGCTTAATTGTCACTTGACCTCTTGTGTAATAGTAACAAGATATTTGATTGGCTACGTTCCGTGGTTTCTATTTACGTTTACTTCCAGGTTTGTCTCACTGCATTCATTTGAACTCAGTTCGGCGAGTCGTCAACATCAAATAAATATATAAAATCTATTAATTCTATTAAGAATTCTCCATTGGGAAGATTCAATTTGGAAAGACAGGCCGAAAATGTATTGTTTGAAGGTTCTGAAAATAAACTCCCCTCCGCAATCCCAAGCACTTACACTTCCACCTAACAACCCCCCACCCTTCCCAGTCCCCGCTGCCTCTGATGTGATATTCTTCAACGGATCTTCCCTTTCTTCTTTCAGTCCACACAACACAGTGCCTCATCCATCGATTCTTTTATATCGACATCTGGTAAGTATTCGGACTCTCACAGACGACATCACAAGCAATGCATCATCTGCGATATCTGATGCTGAATTAGAACAGTAAAATCATTAGTGCTTTCACTTGGCCTGCGTTATGAGCATTGTGAGTGCCGAATTGAAAGGACCAGATGGAAAAATAGTGCAGTGTTGTAATTAAAGAAACCAACAACAACATTTGAGTACAGTATCCCTTTAACACACTCATGTCATTCTGTGTATAAATAGCCTTTACAAGATGTATTAATTCGTAGAATCTGCGACAATCTCTGTAGTTGTGTGAGGAGGAAATGTGCCGAGTAAATGCACTACCCATGATGTCATATTATAACATTACACTATACTCGTGTCAGCACATCAAATGTGATGTACACAATGTTTATAACATGTGCCATGTGACAGATATGGTATATCTTGTCAATTTACTGTGTTATTATTATTCAGCATCAGATATATACCACATTAGGGGTTTTATAAAGGATCAGGGAGAAGTGACTTAACCCTTTCAGTGCCAAGTCCGATTTTTGTATCAACCCATATTTCCTTGATCATTTTTCAAATTTATTGATTATAATAATGTAATACATTGATGGAAAGAGCTCTTAGATTATTATAATCAATAAAGTTGAAAAATGATCAAGGAAATATGGGTTGATACAAAAATCGGACTTGGCACTGAAAGGGTTAATAGACAGGTTTAGCCACACGTACATGTAACTTAATTGTAACCTGATTTTACAGCACCAAACGTACACGTTTATAGATACCAGACAATGTGTAGCAAGACTTGTAAGCAACAGTCAGATGGTGAGGACAAGCTGTCCACACTACGACCACCGGTTAATTAGTTTCAATCAACATAAGATTATTTCATGCAGGTGAATCCCATGCTTCCACTGCCAGGGGACTGCCTGCATAGCATTGGTTGTTCATTTGGTTTTTAGATGGATGGATAATTCCTCTGTGTTACATGTTCCATATACTCAGTACACATTTGACACAAAACTTTTAAATGGAATGACATTCTATGTGTAGGCGAAATGGTCACATGAGTCTGATTACATTCGTTGTCAAGGGCAACACATGTTACAAGTTAAAAGTATGTATTTCTGAACCTGGCTATTCTTTATTAGAAACCTCTAGACTTGTACTTGTTCCTGTAACCTCTAGACTTGTACCTGCACTTGTAACCATTTTGCTTCATACCTCTCCAATCTCATGTTGCTTTACTTTTTGCTCATGCTAACGACCTGTTTTTTCTGTTTCCTAGCTTTCGACCCTTTACCCTGTGAAGACGAGGTGTTTAGCTTCTTTGCCGACGCCAAAAAAGTATCCATAGAATATTATTGCCCGGAAGACTTACATATTCTCAAACTTGGTGACATTCTCTCACTTCCAGATTGTGTGTGTGCTCGTGACATTGAAAATAACATGTACAAATTACACAAATTACACGAGGTCAAGGACATCATCAACAACAGTTGCCACATCTATATTTACACTGGTGCTAACTGCAAATCTACTAATTCTGCACTAACTTGTAGATACAACATATTTATCATGGAGATTACTAGTCAAATGATTGTCCACATCCATTGTCCATTGAATAGTCTCTGTTCTAAATTCGCCAAACTCATGGACCAAAATCTGAGAAACAAAATACTTCATAGATTGTATGAATACTACTTCATGACTGATATAGACTTCAACATCTCAATCTGAACTATTTCAATCTTGTTTTTAGTAAAGAACTAACATTAACCCTTTACCCAACAATCCGGCCAAAAATGCCCAAATAAAGCTTCAACAGCCTAAAATATCTTCGGTCTGTCTCAATAACACCATACAAATATGGATATCATTGGAACCGGTTCATTGACCACATTGTGATGGTTACAGTTATGCCCTGTGCCAATGCATTCTCTTATATATGCGAGTCGACCATAGGTCGCCTCGCATATATAAGAGAATGCATTGGCCTAAACAAATTCTTTTTTTAACACTTTTTACCATTTTTTCTTATAATATTTTCTACATTCTTTGACAATTTGATCATTTTTAATATGTTTTTAGCCAATGCATTCTCTTATATATGCGGGGCGACCTATGGTCGACTCGCATATATAAGAGAATGCATTGGCACAGGGCCGTTCTGTTGGGTAAAGGGTTAAAAGGAGACTGTACCTAAAACCGGCCATTTATAGGGCCATCTCCTAAAATGAATGCTGGACGTTTCGGCACCTGGGTTTGTGGTTTGGCACCTGGACGTTTCGGCACTCGATTGTTCGGAACTTCGGACATTTCGGCACCTGACAATTTTCGGACCAACGAAACTACCGGTGATGAATAGAAATGCATTATTTATTTCAATAAAATGTTATAATGGAACACATGATACCGATGTTGGTGAACATAACTATCACTAATCATACACAGTACGATGCGATAAGATGCGGTCCCAAAGTGCTTACTAAGCGATATAGCATTGCACATCTTCACTTTGCGCATGCATGAACAATAAAGAGCGTTCCTTGTTCAGTCAAAAATTCCTGAAAATTGAGGCAATAAAGAGCGATTGCCTTACTTCTGTTCGAACTGTTGAAATTACTGATAACATATAGTACTGATCTAAGCTTCCTCGGGGTATAGACGGTCCGCGTATTAGTATAACAAGTTACTTAGTATTCTATGAATGTATCTATGTTTTTTTAAATTACAAGATTTATATGTATATTCTTCAAGACATGCGCCTATTGATCGAATTCGAAAAGGTATACCAATTTTAATAAAACCCAGAGACACGACTACATCTAAAATATGTTCGACTTCATACTAATTATGTGCAAATAATAATAAACCATGTGCCGAAATGTCTTCGATGAAGTACCGAAACGTCCAAGTGCTTGGGCCGTAACAACCAAGTGCCGAAAACCCAGGTACTGAAGCGTTCCGAAAACCAGGTGCTGAAACGTCCAGGTGCCGAAACGTCTTGCACCCCCTAAAATACTCAACATAAAATATCCAATAAAAGAATTAATATTAGTCAAGAATGAGAGTTAAATACACTCAAGTACACAAAGAACTACATATACAGTAATGCTCTAATTAATCGACGAGAGCTTTCCGATGAATGGCAACAAGCCATATTTCCGACTAAATCCTGAAAAGTTACCCATAATTCTGCTGTGGTTAAGAGGTCGATTAATTAGAGCATTACTGTAACAACCTGATAATTATATAAAAAAAATGAGTAAAAGGATTAAGGGGGTACTGTACACTAAATCCAGCCATTCATGGGACCATCTCCTATTATACTCAATAGAATATATGCAACAAATGAATGAATTTGAGCCATGGATGAGTGTAAAATACACTCATTTACTTTATGAACGATGTAAAACAACATGATAATTATAATGAAAATTAGTTTATGGCTTGAGTCATAAACTCATTTTCATTATAATTACAATGTTGTTAACATCGCTCATAGCACATGAGTGTATTTTGCTCTAATCCATGGATCAAATTCATTCATTCTTTGCATATATTCTATTGAGTATAATAGGAGATGGTCCCATGAATGGCCGGATTTAGTGTAAAGTACCCCTTTAAAGTCATAAACTCATTTTCATTATAATTGCCATGTTATTTGACATCGTTCATAGATTATTTGTGTATTTTGCTCTCATCACCAACTCAAATCCATTCATTTGTTGCAGCATATTTTCCTTTGAAAATATTAGGAGATGACCCCATAAATGGCTCGTTTTTAGGTACAGTCTCCCTTTAACATTGTTGTCATAGTAACTGTTAATACTGTAATCTAGTGCTTTAGTAGATCTCAGCTTTTATTTGGGTTTAAATCCTCACATAGTGTTTGAACCTTCATTATACCAATTTATATACACTAATGCCCTAAATAATCGACTCCTTAACCACAGCAGAATTATGGGTAATTTTTCTGGATTTAGTCGGAAATATGGCTTGTTGCCATTCATCGGAAAGCTTTCAGATTAAGGAGTCGATTACTTAGGGCATTACTGTACCATACAATAGTACTAGTTTGCTATATCCCCACTTTCCGAAGAAATATTGGCGGTATACTCATTTGACTTTGTCCGTCAGTCTGTCGCCATCCATCTGTCCAGGCATAAATCTCAGCCATGGGTTATCGGATCTGAATGAAATTTCATATATGGCATATTTTGGTACGCCGAAAGACAAGGCATTTGTACTCTGTTGTTATGTCGGCGCATTAGTCAAAACCCTAGATTGTCACTCAGTTAATGTCTGTTTGAACATCTCCTCAAATTATCTCTTATTTTACTGACTATTTTGCTTAGAAACCCCATGGTACAAGGTTACGTTGGGTACATTGAAAAAACATATTCACTGTAGTCATTTAAAGCCCATGTACATAGAGTGCACATAGTTACTTACGGTTACTTTACCTATCAATTGATGTTACATTGGGCACGTTATTTTTTTTTCTAATTAGAAATCTCAGGGTACATTGGGTTACAAATTAAAAAACTTTGTGTCCAAGAAAGATTAATTTTCACATTTTCCGTTCTAGAGTTATCCTTCTTCGTTAATCTGAAAATAGTAGGTTTTTTTTGTCCATCCTGGCAGATATCTGAGCCATGGGTTATTAGATCTTAATGAAATTCGGTATGGCGGTTCGCCTTAATGGTTATTTTTCAAAATGACATTGTTTGCATTTTCTGTTCTACAAATTCCTCCGTTATTCAATTTCAATTTGGGTTTCATCCTGCTCGTGTATAAATTAGGTGCCAACACCTGAGGTGAAACTCTTTGTTGAATTAGGACAGAAAAATGAACACTTGGCCAAGATTTGGCACTTCTGATATTAAAGAGGCAGATATTTCTTCGTTTAGTTAGAAAAAGTTTTATCCCATTTTACTCCATTGATCCCTTTTCACAATGTCTGTAATTTTATCAAAATAAGCTGAGTGGACAATTGTATGTTTGATACTGAAAAAATGCCAGCCCAGTATACAGATGTGCTCAGAACAGACATAAAATATTTCACTACAAATATTTTCATTTCAAATATATTTTCGAGTGGATATCTTCCATGTAAGTTGTCACTCATTATTGGACATCTTCTTTTCTATACTATATACTGTAGTGTAATTCAAGTTGAATATTTGTCGCTGAAACACGCAATCTGATTGGTCGAGAACTGCTAACTTTAATTATTAATTTACCAGAGTCGTCCGCTGAAGAGTGCAAACATTTTGAATAGATCATGCTGCATGCTAATTGACAAAGCTCATCAGATACGTCATCGGGACTCATCGCCCAACCAGGAGTAGCGTAATTGATTTAACATGGAAAGTTGTTTACCATAGATACGATTAACAGGAAGTTGTTGAGGAAACCCACAGAACGAAGCCAGCGAATTGATCACCGGAAAAAAGGATATAGCTCAATTCATTTCATGCAATGCCATTAAAACATGCTAAAATGGAGATAAACATACCCTGTTTCATTGGATATTCAGGAATTCTAGCATGAAAATAGTTTGTGAACTCACCCGCAAGCTGACTCGTTCACAAACTATTTTCATGCTCAAATCTCAGAATATCCATCTCAACATAGTATGTTTATCTCCTATGCACATACAAAATGATTTTATGTTCCAACACTATGTGTGACTTTAAACCAGGTATATCACTCCTATTGTTAGACCAAAAAAATTGGGCGGATTTTCATTTTATATTTTTACTTACATTTTATTTTCGTAAAATACATTAATGCATGAACCCCCTTGAACTCACAAATGATTAAATAATTTAAAAAAATAGATTCATTATGTGGTTAAATGTGCATATAAGATAGAGGACAGTAGTGAGTTAATAATAAATGGTTACAAACAAATGTTTAGCTACAAAAATATCAAAATTTGAGAAATATTATTTTTGGTGAGGGATATAGAAATGTCCATCCATAACAACTTTGAAGCTCTACATTTTTGTCTGACTCTCAGTCAAATTTTTATGGTCTTCGTTATGTTGATGAACCAACATGGGAAAAGACTACTACAAGCAGTGTGTTTTGTCCATTAATTTTTATTAGATCAAAAGCAAATTTCATAGGTGAGTTTATCAGACCAAAATTCAGGTCAAGTTCGAATATGGGTTTTCTCCGCCCATTTTTGCGAGAGTTTTGGCCCTTTTTCGACTTGTTTTACTTAGAAAATTTCTCACTTTTTCGGTTTCCGGATGATATCTCAAGTTTGGATCCTTTAATTGCAAATATGTGGATCAGTCATATCAAGATACAGGTCAAGTTCGATTTTGAGTTTGATCCGATGATTTTTCTCAGAGTTATGGGCTTTTCGACTTAGAAAATTCAATTTTTCTTGTAATTTTCTTCATTTTGTGCCAATTTGAGGTTATATTTTGACTTTAAGAGTTTTTTTAAGATTTGGTTATTTGTATGCATGTCAGTAATGAGACAATGCACAAGTGTCTTATCCATATAGTATACTTCTACAAAGCCTCCGCTCCAAATGAAGCCACCGGTTCGGGGGACACTATGGCCGAGCGGCCTTTTATTGTAATTTAATTTGATTCTTTGTGAATGTCAATATTTTTCAATCATTGATCTTAATGGTTATTTTTTTAATTTTGATAAATTTTTGTTAATAAAATTCACATTTGCTTTATGGTTGTTGCTGTGTTATTTCTAAATTTCTACGGTCACGGAAGATCATTCCTTTCATGTTTGCCTGGTTTGCCCAGGGTTAATTGCTCATTTAGCCAAATGTAATGAATTGAATACTCCAAGTATGTACATACAGTAATGCCCTAAATAATCGACTCCTTAACCACAGCAGAATTATGGGTATTTTTTCAGGATTTAGTCGGATATATGGCTTATGCCATTCATAAGAAAGCTCTCAGTCAGAGCTTTCCGATGAATGGCAACAAGCTATATTTCCAACTAAATCCTGAAAAGTTACCCATAATTCTGCTGTGGTTAAGGAGTCGTTTATTTATGGCATTGCTGTACTTGCTTTGAGAACTTTTCCATTGTAACATCACTCACAGCATCACAGACTTATACTTTTCCAATGTAAATTTTTGTGTAGAGTTTATTATTGAGTCAGGTTGTTCAGTTTTGAATGTTAATATTTTCATTAAATTTCTACGGATTTGAGTGTTTTGCTTATCGCACACTCTTTACGTACTGTATATAAACAAATGCTCTGCACACACAAAGTATGTTTCGTGAATAATATCGCATGCATAGATAATATCATTTTACTATACTATTATTATTTGGTAACTTTTATTTCTATATTATAATTTACAATCTGTGCCTTTAACCCTTTCATGACTGGAGCTTCCTGAAATTTTGTGAAAACCCTGTGCGAATGCATTCTTTTATATATGCGAGTCTCTCATTGGGAGCCTCGCATATATCAGAGATTGCAATTGCCTAACAATAATTACCTTGAACTTGTAAGCCAGTGCATTGTCTTATATATGCGAGGCTCCCTATGGGATACTCACAAATATAAGAGAATGCAATGGCACAGGATCTTTAATGCTATACCAGCGCAGCCCCCATCATGAAAAGGAAAAAAGCCCTGCTGTGGTTTGAAGATTTAAGTTGTACTCACTTTTGTTTTATATATGCATCCTGATCAAGTTCCGGGTATAGGTCGATGTTAACCCTTTCTGTACTGAATGGATTATCCCATTCAGCTATAAAGGTATGCATTGGAACAGTCTATTATTCATTTGAAGGGGTGTTCAGGTTATAAAAGCAGACAACACACAGAAAAATAGATAATACAAGAGCAAAATGATTGACATTCATTGGTGGGAAATGTTCAGATAATAATTTCAACATAAGATTTATGGTCGTTTCTTGAATTTACTATCTGAATATTTCCTGAGTGATAACTACTTGTCAACGATTATTTAGTATAGATAGGTTTAAATACTCTTATATCAACTTTATATAGCAGTGAAAGAATTATTCACATTATAGAATTTAGGTGTCCTGATTTTTATTTAAAATTGAAAACTGTGGAAAATTACTACGCCTTTGTAATTTCATACTATATAAAGACCATGTAAATCAATTTGATATTTTGTTTATTTATCAACCTACCTTATCCACCTTCAAAATTACACAGACTTTATTTGGAGGTTCATATGTGTCACGTCCTGGTCATCATCATCATCATCAGCACTGTGGTAATCATCATCATCATGGCTGTCGGTGTCATTATCACCATGACAATCATCGCCATTGTCATCATCATCACCATTGTGATCATCGTCTTGTCATCACAATGATCTTATTCGTCATCCTCTTCATCATCATCATTGTCGTCAATGTCTCTTCATCATTATCATTGTCGTCAAAAGAGGTAATAGGTTTTCTTAATATTAAAGGCACGTGCGGCCTTAATTGTTGAAAATATTCATATTTGTTCCAAACACCGTAAACAGAAAAACATTAAAACGCATACAGTTCCGTTCATATATACCATGACCATCGCGTAAACAGCATGTTATCATAAAGACCTACTATATTTTACCTAAGCAAGAGCCTGATTGTGTTACATAAGACAGCACAATGCTACTGGCTAATCACACACAAATGACACAAACGCTCTTTATTAGTTCCATATCAGGTATTCACCAACAAAGAACGCTCTTTATGTTTACCATCATAATATAAACAAACCCCAGAAAAGTAACTTTTTATGCTTTTGTTTACATAACAATGGTCAAACATATGACCATAACATACTGTTTATGTGATATTTCTTATTTGTATACGGACAAAGTCTATCTACATTTTGATGTTCTTTCTGTTTGTGGCGGTTTTTGACGGGTGGAGATATTTTCACAGGATACCCACCGCCAAGGCCAACCGTGTCTTTAAGTGCCAAATGAATATTAGTCTCTATCATCTACCTGTATGTATTAATTCCCATCAGGAAAACAAAAGTCCTAAAATGTATAGTCTGAACAGCCCAGCAAATGGAGAATAGACCATTCCAAGTTGTACTTTTAGAATTTCTTACGAGAATACATTGACTTTTCAAAGATTTTATTAAGTTGTTACTGAATAAGTCTTCCAAATAGTTTTGATTAACCATTTCATGACTGGAGCTTCTTGAAATGTTGCGAAAACCCTGTGCCAATGCATTCTCTTATATATGCGAGTCTCCCACAGGAAGCCTTGAAAATATAATGGATTCTCCCACTCAGTTATAAAAGTAAATATTGGAATGGTCTATTATTCATTTGGAGGGGTGTTCAGGATAAATGAGCAGACGACAGACAGGCAAAAAGATAATAGAACTACAGAAGGATTCATTTTCATTGGAGGGAAATGTTCAGATAATAAGTTAAACAACTATCGTCATTTGTTGAACTTTTATTTGAACATTTCCTGTGGGAACTACTCGTCAATGAGTATTTAGTATAGAAAGGATTAACCCTTCCATGACTGGAGCTTCCTGAAATGTTGCGAAAACCATGCGCCAATGCTTTCTCTTATATACATGTATGCGAGTCTCTTACAGGAAGCCTCGCAAATATAAGAGAATAAATTGGCCTAACAATACTTTACCTTGACCTTGTAAGCCAGTGAATTCTTTTATATATGCGAGGCTCCCAGGTGCCTGTTGTTATAACTGTAAAGTTCGAAGACAAATTCTATAATGTACATAGTTTGTCTTCCAAATTTTTCTTTAGGTTATAACTTCATAAACATAATTGAAACGAGTTAGTTCTTATGATTTAAAGGTACTCAATCTGATTAAACACCCCTAAATTACTATTTCTTTGGCTTCGGGGGGGGGGGGGGGGGTAAAAATATTTGATTTGATCAACACTCAGAGTGATCAGATATCAATTTTTGAAGTTTGTTATTTCAATTGTTTGTGGCCCAGAAACATGCCATCAAATGGATGGTCTCTGTCAAAATTGCAGATGAAGATGAAGATGATAACTCTAAAAACAAGTGGTAATACGGCCAAATTTCGTGAATACCCAAGTGATAACAACAAATTGTTGTTAAATAACACTTTTTGGGAAATTTGATACCATAGTTGACAGTGGTTAGCATTATTTTGTTGTAATTAATCGATCTGATAACTAAAGCGTATTTTGAAGAAATGTTGTTGTTGTATCTTCATGGTATGGGGACCCTCTGATCGGATTGAGTACCTTTAATCTTGATTTCATTGTTTTGCATATATAGTTTATGCCTGGAGAACAAACGTTTGTTAATAATGCTCCAGTTGCCAACAAGCTTCATTTTCATTGGTCAGCCAATTGTAAACTACATGACTAATAGGCCTGAAAATATGGTGCCGGAAATTTACAGCATGAGGTCCACAGAGGGTGAATTTAGTGATTTGTGCAGGATAGTATCACTAAATTCACCTTCTTGAGACTCATTCTGCTGAGGTCTCATCTTCTTTAACCCTTTCAGTGCCAGGGGCCGATATCATCGGCCCTAATTTACGGTCTGTAAAATCGGCCCTAAAAAAATAAAAAAATGTTTTTTTTTGTTTTTTTAAAGATTTTTTTGGGTTGAATTTTTTTTGTGTATGCTTAATCATGCTATAGCGAATTTAAAAACAAACTGGATAAAACCTTAGGGGCATGTTATAACTCAAAACTGTCACCAAGTATTCATAGTAATAATTTTGATGCCCTGGCACTAAACCTACAAAATAAGTCTGTTAAAGAATATAAGACAAAATTATTAAAATTGTAAAAAATTGTAAAAAATAATAACAAATGATGAAAAATTGTTAGGCCAATGCATTCTCTTATATATGCGAGGCGACCTATGGTCGACTCGCATATATAAGAGAATGCATTGGCACAGGGTATATGTGTTGATACAAAAATCGGACATGGCACTCAAAGGGTTAAAAAGTATCTTAATAATCAAATTAACAAGTTTTTTAGTTTCTTTAGGAACTTCTTTAGAAAATTTCTTTTTCAGTTTAGTTTCTCTGTTTCCCCAAATTGGCACACGACACAATGCATAATGACCATAATCGAGGTGCCCAATGGGTGCACATCACCATCTTCAATGGGAACTTAAATCTGATTCTTTGGTCTCCCGGACATAGAAGATGAGGCCATGCAGAATGAGGTCCCCAGGGAACCTCATTCTGCAAATGTCCAGCACCATATGTTTAGGTCTGGACTGTATACATTTTAAAATATGTATCATCGGGCTGATTTGCGCACATTGTTTGTGCACCTGCTCTAATTGATTAAATATAAATTAAAATATATATCAGTTTAAAACAAGCAGGCCACTTTAAAAAGTGCATCAATAAACAATACATATTTAATAAGGGAGTTCACTTTTCAGATACCTCCTCGGTTCAGGTGTTTGAAAATTATGGCTGTTAGAAGTGAGGAGTCCTCACTTCTAACAGCCATAATTTTCAAACACCTGAACCGATTCTTAAAATTATAATGCCCATCGAACGAGTAAAATCTATATTTTCCAATTATAATACAAAATTCTAGGATACACTGTTCCAAAACTTCGAAAACAGACACGAAAATAACAGAGAGCACCTGCTAATGGGTACCTCTTTAGCACAGGAGAAAATATATCGTCCATTTCAAAGTCAATAATTATCAATAAAAAACTTACCTTTGTACAAAAAATCTTCACATATTGATAAATCTAATGTTAATCTCCCCAAATCAATCGCATATTTGAATTCAAGTCACCATTATATTCCTATATTTAGTAATACTTATGAAGTGACTTCGGTGTACACAAATTAACCAATCAATGATCAGTATACTCAGTGCGTGCTCACCAATAGGTCTTTGATTTAATTTTCAATGCAAATTTGAAATTACTGCTGAAATATGAGAATATAGTGGTGATGTCAACTCAAATATTTGTGAATTATGGCCGTTAGAAGTGAGGAGGTATCTGAAAAGTTAACTCCCTTATTAGTTCAACTTACTTTGTAAGTTGGAGCTATTGCCATGGGTTGGCGTCCATCGTCCGTGTGTGCGTGTGTCTGTGCGTCCGCGTGTCCGTCAACAATTTCCTTTGGCGTGGGCTACAGGTCGTACCTTCAGTCTGATCTTTATGAAATTTGTCATGAATGTTGACATTGACATGTAGATGGGAACGAGTCATTTTGAGGTCATTCGGCCAGAAAACATGGCCCCTGGAGGCCATCTTGGATTTCAAAATTAAATCCATTGGCGCGTTCTACAGGTCGTACTGTTCGTCTGATCATCATGAAATTTGTCGTGGATGTTAATATTGACATGTAGATGGAAACGAGTGATTTTGGGGTCGTTCGGCCAAAAAACATGGCCACCAGCAGCCATCTTGGATTTTACTCTTTGCATGACTAAATCCTTTGGCGCGGGCTACAGGTCGTAGATTTGGTCGGATCTTCATGAAATTTGTCATGGATGTTAAGAATGACATGTAGATGGGAACGAGTCCTTTTGGGGTCATTCGGCCAAAAAACATGGCCGCCAGCAGCCATTTTATATTTTACTCTTTGCATGACTAAATCCTTTGGCACAGGCTACAGGTTGTAGCTTTGGTCGGATCTTCATGAAATTTGTCATGGATGTCAAGAATGACATATAGATGGGAACGAGTCCTTTTGGGGTCATTCGGCCAAAAAACATGGCCGCTGGCGGCTATCTTTGATTTCAAAATTAAATCCATTGGCGCGGGCTATAGGTCGAACTATTCGTCTGATCATCATGAATTTTGTCATGAATGTTAATATTGACATGTAAATGGGAACGAGTCAGTTAGGGATCGTTCAGCCAAAACCATGGCCACCAGCAGCCATCTTGAATTTTACTCTTTGCATGACTAAATCCTTTGGCACAGGCTTCAGGTCGTATCTTTGGTTAGATCATTATGAGATTTGTCATGGCTGTTTGGCTGCCGGTGGCCATTTTAGAATTTACTCTTTGCATCACTAAATCCTTTGGCACACCATACTCACCACATCCCTGATCCGATCATCATGGAACTTGTCATGAATGTTGATATTGATATGTTCATCTTGTCTTACTTAGACATTTCAATTAACACCTTTCCTATTCCTCCATTTAAATTATTCCCCTACCTAAGTTGAGCTACATGTACATCGGAGTGTCATTGACACTTTTATTAAATATGTACTTTTAAAGTGGTGCGTGCACTTAAAACTGATATATTTTTACCTTCATATTTTACTCGATTTAATGACACTCCCCTGTGGTATGTATATTAGATTTGTGTAACCCACATGTGTGAATAAATAAGGTATGTATATTAGACCAGAAAATATGAAACTTTGTCCGAGTCTGTATTCTGTCATTTTCTGGTAAATTTTTTTTAAACTTGGAACATATATCAACCAGCATGGGAAACTACATGTACATATTTGCGATTTTGAGTTCGGTCGTAGTCATTTTGGCAGAGTTATTGCCATTTTTACATAGAATCTTACATCCTGGGACAGATCTTTTGTCTGAGTCTGTATTCCGTTATTTTCCGGTCAATTGTTTTAAAACTTGGCACAGATGTCAACCAGCTTTTGAACCTGCACACCTGCTTTTTTTTTAGTTCAGTCGGATTCATTTTGGCAGAGTTATTGCCATTATTTGACATACAATCATACATCCTGGCATGCATCATTGTCCGAATCTGTATTTTGCCATTTTCCAGTCAATTTTTAAAAAACTTGGCACAGATATTTAACCATCATTAGAACCTGGCATTCTGAGTTTGGTTGGACCAATTTTGGCAGATTTTCTTGATTTTCAGCTTGTCAGTCGACCTTTTATTGAACTTATTATCAGAACATTTCCCACCAACGAATCCTTCAACACTTGTATTATCTTTTCGTCAGACTGTCATCTGATTATATATCGTTAACACCCCTCCAAATGAATAACAGACTATTCCAATGTACACTTTTACAACTTAATGGGAGAATCCATTTAGTATAGAAAGAGTTACATTATTACTGAATATCAATCTATTGCTTCAGAAAAAGAAGACGCCTCCTCGGCAACGAGTGTATCGGACTTGCTGGTTGTCGAGCTCCCTTACAATGTTATGGAATATGTCTGCTCTGAAATGGACAACCCTGTCGGTAAATACTGGAAGCATCTCGCCGACATACATGGTTGGAGCTTCCAGCGTGTTTCATTGTTCCAGAATCGTGTTGGACCCAACCAGAGTGCATTTGAGAAGATGATGTCGGAAAAGGAATTCAGCTTATACACGATAACAGATTTTAAGCGAGATCTCAACAGTCTACCTAGAAAGGATATTCTACGTGGCTTGAGGAAAAGGTTGTACTGAGAGTATGTGAAAGACTCACATAATGTTCCAAAAGGTATTGCAGAGTTATCTATCCTTGCCAGCAACATACGAGATAACTCTCTGTGCCAACTTTGTTTTGTTGTAAATACACAATGTATGTTTATTATTGCAGTCATATGTTGTTGGTAATATATGTATAAGGGGTACTGTACACCAAATTCAGCCATTTATGGATCTATCTCCTATTATACTCAACAGAATATATGCAACAAATGAATGAATTTGAGCCATGGATTAGTGCAAACTACACTCATGTGATCTATAAACGATGCAAACAACATGGTATATATTCTGTTGAGTATAAAAGAGATGGTCCCATAAATGGCCAGATTTGGTGTACAGTCCCCCTATAAATATGCAAAAAATAGAGGAATATACAAAAAATTTCCATTGCTGTACACAAGTCCAGGGAAACTAATAAATAAAATGTGTGCGGAAAGGCACCGACGGTTATCTCGAAGGCACCGACGGTTATCTCGAAGGATAACGTTTCCAGGATAGATAATTCTGCCAAACCTACGAAAACTACAGTAATGCTCTAAATAATCGACTCCTTAACCACAGCAGAATTATGGGTAATTTTTCAGGATTTAGTCAGAAATATGGCTTGTTGTCATTCATCGGAAAGCTCTCACAGAAATATGGCGTGTTGCCATTCATCGGAAAGCTCTCACAGAGTGCTTTCCGATGAATGGCAACAAGCCATATTTCCGACTAAATCCTGAAAAATTACCCATAATTCTGCTGTGGTTAAGGAGTCGATTATTTAGAGCATTACTGTACACCATTCGCTATAATGTCTGACTCACCAACTGTATGTTGATGGTTTGGAAAACAAAATTTCAGATGTTTGAACAGTATGAGTGTCTTTAACCCTTTCATGGCAGGAGCTGCACTGGTGCAGCAATAAGGATCCTGTGCCAGCGCATTCTCTTATATATGCAAGTCTCTCATAGGGAGCCTTGCATATATAGGAGAATGCACTGGCTCACAAGGTCAAGGTAAATATTGTTAAGACAATGCATTCTCATGGGAAATTGCATATATAAGTGAATGCATTGGCACAGTGTTTTCGCAAAATTTCAGGAATCTCCCATCAATAAAGAGTTAACCCTTTCTATACTAAATACTAGATGGCAAGCACTTCCCATAGGAAATGTTCAAATAAA
Organism: Siphonodentalium dalli; assembly: GCA_032622095.1. Classification (NCBI taxonomy): domain Eukaryota; kingdom Metazoa; phylum Mollusca; class Scaphopoda; order Gadilida; family Siphonodentaliidae; genus Siphonodentalium; species Siphonodentalium dalli. The sequence goes on from CP136066.1 coordinate 177,689,736, forward strand.
AGTTCAACAAATGACCATAATTGTTGAACTTATTATCTGAACATTTCCCTCCAATGAAAATGAATCCTTCTGTAGTTATTTTATCTTTTTGCCTGTCTGTTTTTTTCATGAACACCCCTCAAATGAATAATAGACCATTCCAATTTTTACTTTTATAACTGACTGGGAGAATCCATTTTAGTATAGAAGGGGTTAAAGGTGGCGCTGGAGACCATTTTTTCCCACTCAACAAATCTCAGTTCCTGGGATTTTGAAAGATTTGATGTCATTAAAGGTACTCAACCCGATAAAACTCCTCTCAATTACTATTTCAATGGCTTCGGGGGTCAAAAATATTTGATTCGAGTCGAGGAAGTCACCCATCAAAGCTCAGATTTGTTAGATATCGATTTTAGAAATCTATTATTTTTCATTATCGGGAATACTATCTGGCCCAGAACTCCGTCAAAATTGCGTTAAAATTACCACTTGATTTTAGAGTTATCCATCCTTGTCTGTTTGAATAGATTTGGAGAACACATCCAGAGCAGATTACGGCAGTTAGTAGTACTGATCTCGAGTTTATAACAAATTTCAAAAATCAATATCTAATAACTCTGAGCTTTGTTTGATGGGTTCCTCGACTCGAATCAAATATTTTATACCCCCAAAGCCAAAGAAATAGTAATATAGGACCCTCCGATCGGATTGTTGTTGTTGGAATCTGTTGAGATGGGGACCCTCTTTACGGGTTGAGTACCTTTAAAACCTTTCAGTGCCAAGTCCTATTTTTGTATCAACCCATATTTCCTTGATCATTTTTCAAATTTATTGATTATAATAATGTGATACAAGATGGAAAGAGCTCTAAGAGCACTGAATGGGTTAAATTTTCGAAACCCCAGATCACATTATATAAAATATATGCCATATTATATACTATTTGAAAGAGGACACTCCAAAACATTGTGTTATCAACTTATCCGGTATAATAAATTGTGAACATGTTGTTTTTGTTGAGATATCGTTGTCTGTTCTGCTCTAAAGTTTCTGCACAAAGTCGATTATTTTCATTGGAAGGGGAACAACTCTATATATTTAGATATAGAGTTATTCCCCTTCCATTGAAAATAAAATACAGTTTTAATTCTGTTGCATTCTGGGAGCCATATGGGATTTCAGCTATTTTCGATTACTCTATGGGCACCTTCTGAGACATGTGCACAGACGTTCCAAATGGTGATGAATTATAGTATTTTAATCATATTTTATGGCGTAGATCGGTCACTCGAAAATTAAATGGGCCTTTAATTTGCATTGATAGTTAATTGCACATCATTATCTGAACCATGAGCAATTGTAGATTTCAAGGGGAGATAATTTAGAATTCAAAATTTTGTTTTTGAGTGTATTTAGGCCAATAAAAAAAAATGCTCCTCAATTATTTTGATTTGCATATCTTTTATGCAAATTTTTTTCTCATGCCTTAACTCTTTCATGACAGGAGCTGCGCTGATGCAGCATTGAAGACCATGTACCAGTGCATTCTCATATATATGCGAGTCTCCCATAGGGAGCCTCGCATATATAAGAGAATGCACTGGCTACAAGATCAATGTAAATATTCTTAGGCCAATGCATTCTCTTATATATGCAAAAAATCAGGCGTCTCCAGTCATGGAAGGGTTTCAGTAAATATCTAATTCGCATACCATTTTATTTGTCAGAACATTTGACAAAAATCCGAACATCTAATCATAGGTTACCAAACGAAATGTGCAGATGGAAATCTAACAAAAGTGAAAACAATTGCAAAATATGTGGTGTTTTAGGGGATGAATTCCATTTTGTTTTAGAATGTGACGTAATTAAAGACCTCAGAGAGAACTACATCCCACAATATTATTGGAAATATCCCGTTAGAGAGAAATTCCACGATTTATTCACTATATGTAACGTGGCAATACTGAAACGGCTTTGCATATTTCTAAAACTTGCATTCAAATGGATAAAATAGTAATTTCACATGAAGGAAGCAGTGAAGCTGGAGGTACAGAACATAATGGAATTAGCTAGTATTCCCGTTATGTTGTGTAAATCCTGTTTCATTGTTAAAAATGAAAATACTACTGCACTGAAATTATTCATCAAAATTTTATACCCAGTGCCACTTAGCATGTTCAGTAAGATTCATCTTTGTATATATGTATATATATTGTTGACTAATGTATGTTATATTCATATTATGTACTATGTCATATACCATGTGTTATTGGTGGAACAATAAATAAATCAATCAGTTAACCATCAAATTATTTTTCAATGATCCATTAATCAGTCTATTTTGATCAAATTGGACAATCTAAATCACCTTGTAATATATAAGATATGATACTGCTTCAATATGAGAACTGTCTATGGCCATTTATGTTAGGAAGAATAAAATATAAAAAATAAAAATCGCCCTCCCGCCCCATTTTTTCTGAAAAAGTTGGATGTAAATCTCGCAATTTATTTATATTGGTCTAAGGACACTTACGATTGAGTATGTTCTATTATTGTCATCTATTCTTTTTCTTGATTATTTGTTTTGTTTTACATGTATTTTGTTTGTTTTGTGGTGCCTCCTAAAGCCATGAGGTCTCGCGGAGAAAATTTAGAAATTTTTTGTTGTTTTTAGAATAAGGCCATTACGAATCAGTATGTTGTATTATTGTCATCTTTTCTTTTTCTTTTCTTGTTTTGTTTTACATGTATTTTGTTTGTTTTTCATGGTGCCTGCGAACACCATGAGGGCTCTCGGAGAAAATTCAGAATTCAAAATTATTTTTTTTTAGAATAAGGCCATTACGAATCAGTATGTTGTATTATTGTCATCTTTTCTTTTTCTTTTCTTGTTTTGTTTTGTTTTACATGTATTTTGTTTGTTTTTCATGGTGCCTGCGAACACCATGAGGGCTCTCGGAGAAAACTCAGAATTCAAAATTATTTTTTTAGAATAAAGACCCTTACGATTGAGTGTGTTGTATTATTGTTTTCTTTTCTTTTGATTGTAAATGGATTGTTTGTTTTGTTTTGTATTACATGTATTTTGTTTGTTTTGTGGTGCCTCCTAACACCAGGTCCCTCTGACCAAGCCATTCACTCAAGCTTGGATATAGTGCATATGGAATTTGTAGAATGAGGTCCCCAGAGGGCTAGCATCACCAAATTCATCCTCTGGGGACCTCATTCTGCTTAGGCCTCCTCTCCTGGGATCTATCTATAGTCTCAAATTAACATTGTTTTAGTTACTTTTTCCTTTCTGTTAAGATAAATTGCATAATTGAGGTGACTAATGGCTGAACATCACCAACTTCAACTGGGTAACTTCAATCTGATCCTACGTCTACTATAGCAGTTAAGTCCTAAGAAGAATGAGCCTGCACATGTTCCCAGAGGGCAAATACCAGACACTCCATATCCATGCAGGCTTACTCCCAATGGATGCCCAACTAACATTTGTTGTGGGACTAGGTTCAATACATCATGTATTAAACCTTTGAGTGCCAGGTCAGATTTTTGTATCAACCCATATACCCTGTGCCAATGCATTCTCTTATATATGCGAGTCGACCATAGGTCGCCTCGCATATATAAGAGAATGCATTGGCCTAACAATTTTTCATCATTTGTTATTATTTTTGACAATTTTTTACAATTTTAATAATTTTTTCTTATATTCTTTAACAGACTTATTGTGTAGGTTTAGTGCCACGGAATCTTACGTTTTTCATGGGCATCAAAATTATTACTATGAATACTTGGTGATAGTTTTGAGTTATAACATGCCCCTAGGGTTTTATCCAGTTTGTTTTTAAATTCGCTATAGCATGCTTAAGCATACCCAAAATAAATTCAACATAAAAAAATCTATAAAAAAAAATTTAAGCCGATTTTACAGACCGTAAATTAGGGCCGATGAGATCGGCCCCTGGCACTGAAAGGGTTAATGAAGATATCATTATTTTGTATCCCACTTTCTGCCATTTAATGTCAAACACTATGTTTGTAGCATTCGTCAAACATACATCATATTAAAATTGTTGCGATAACCGAGCACCCAATCAGGTGCCAGTGGATTTTGTCAGTAGGCTAATCCTGATGCGCTTCTTATCTGCACCGATTGTTTGTTCCTAAGAGAGGATGGGTAATTCATACCTTCTCAGGTTAACTAATCGAAGCTGCTATATAATTTCCTCAAAATATCTGCTTAGTTGTTTTTTTTACCTATTGCGCCAGTAGCATCAATAATTAGAGGGATTATAGATGTTTTAATTACTATTTCTGTTTAACCCTTTCATGATGGGAGCTGCGCTAGTGCAGCATTAAATATCCTGTGCCAGTGCATTCTCTTTTATATCTGAGTCTCCCATCAGGAGCCTCGCATATATAAGAGAATGCACTGGCTTACAAAGTCAAGGTAAATATTGTTAAACCAATGTAACATCTTATATATGCGATGCTCCCTATGGGAGACTAACATATATAAGAGAATGCATTGGCACAGAGTTTTCGCAATATAATTTTAGGAAGCTGCAGTCATGGGAGAGTTAAAACGTCTTAGTTTTGCACTATTGATAAGTGAATAATCACTTATGAGTGATTAATGTGTGATCACTTGTAAAGATGTTTGGCTAATATGTTTAACCCTTTACCCAACAGAACGGCCCTGTGCCAATGCATTCTCTTATATATGCGAGAATGCATTGGCTTAACACATATTAAAAATGATAAAATTGTCAAAGAATGTAGAAAAATATTAGAAAAATTGTTAAAAAATGTAAGAATGTAGGCCAATGCATTCTCTTATATATGCGAGGCGACCTATGGTCGACTCGCATATATAAGAGAATGCATTGGCACAGGGCATAACTGTAACCATCACAATGTGGTCAATGAACCGGTTCCAATGATATCCATAAATGGTTAATCATTGTTGATGTAATATATGAATCGTTTCATTTCATTTTGAAATAAGGCCATTGTTAATTAAGTGTATGTTTAGCATCATCCTGGAATTAAATTAAATGTCAATTGCGGTGATTATTCATTATTAGCTCAACTTTACTTTGTAAAGTTTCAGCTATTGCCATGGCTTTGTCGTCCGTGTGTGCGTGTGTGTGCGTAAGGTGTCAACAATGCAGGCTACAGGTCGTACCTTTTTTTGGTCAGATCATTATGAAATTTGTCATAGCTGTTGACATCAACATTTAGACCAGATTTATTAATTTTGGGGTCATTTGGAGAAAAAAATGGCGGCCATCTTGGATTTCAAAATTCAATCCATTAGCACGGGCTACAGGCTGTACTGTTTGTCTGATCATCATGAAATTTTTGTCATGGATGTTAATATTGACATGTAGATGGGAACGAGTAATTTTGGGGTCATTCGGCCTGAAAACATGGCCGCCAGCAGCCATCTTGGATTTTACTCTTTGTATGACTAAATTCTTTAGCACGGGCTACAGGTCGTACTTTTAATCTGATCATCATAAAATTTGTCAAGAATGTTAATAATGACATGTAGATGGGAACGAGTCATTTTGGGGTCATTCGGCCAAAAAACATGGCCGCCAGCAGCCATCTTGGATTTTACTCTTTGTATGACTAAATCCTTTAGCACGGGCTACAGGTCGTAGCTTTAGTCTGATCATCATAAAATTTGTCATCGCTGTTGAAATTGGAATGTAGATGGGAACGAGTCATTTTGGGGTCATTCTGACAAAAAACATGGCCACCAGCGGTCATCTTGGATTTCAAAATTTAATCCATTAGCAAGGGCCACAGGTTGTACTGTTCGTCTGATCATCATGAAATTTGTCAAGGATGATAATATTGACATGTAGATGGGAACGAGTCATTTTGGGGTCATTCGGCCAAAAAACATGGCCGCCAGCAGCCATTTTGGATTTTACTCTTTGTATGACTAAATTCTTTAGCACGGGCTGCAGGTCATACCTTTAGTCTGATCATCATAAAATTTGTCATTGATATTAACAATGACATGTAGATGGGAACGAGTAATTTTGGGGTCATTCGGCCAAAAAATATGGTCGCCAGCAGCCATCTTGGATTTTACTCTTTGTATAACTAAATCCTTTAGCACGGGCTACAGGTCCTACTTTTAGTCTGATCATCATAAAATTTGTCATGAATGTTAATAATGACATGTAGATGGGAACGAGTCATTTTGGGGTCATTCGGCCAAAAACCATGGCCGCCAGCAGCCATCTTGGATTTTACTCTTTGTATGACTAAATCCTTTAGCACGGGCTACAGGTCGTAGCTTTAGTCTGATCATCATAAAATTTGTCATGGCTGTTGAAATTGGAATGTAGATGGGAACGAGTCATTTTGGGGTCATTCGGACAGAAAACATGGCCGTCAGTGGACATCTTGGATTTCAAAATTTAATCCATTAGCACGGGCCACAGGTCGTACTGTTCGTCTGATCATCATGAAATTTGTCATGGATGATAATATTGACATGTAGATGGGAACGAGTAATTTTGGGGTCATTCGGCCAAAAAACATGGCTGCCAGCAGCCATCTTGGATTTTACTCTTTGTATGACTAAATCCTTTAGCACGGGCTACAGGTTGTACCTTTAGTCTTATCATCATAAAATTTGTCATGAATGTTAATAATGACATGTAGATGGGAACGAGTCATTTTGGGGTCATTCGGCCAAAAAACATGGCCGCCAGCAGCCATCTTTGATTTTACTCTTTGTATGACTAAATCCTTTAGCACGGGCTACAGGTCGTACCTTTAGTCTGATCATCATAAAATTTGTCATGGCCGTTGAAATTGGAATGTAAATGGGAATGAGTCATTTTGGGGTCATTCGGACAAAAATCATGGCCGCCAGCGGCCATCTTGGATTTCAAAATTTAATCCAATTGATGCTAAACATACAACTGAAACATACAGTAATTAACTATGGCCTAACATGTTTTGTGTGCATTTTAAGTATTTGTATAGCAGACATAGCATAGTGAGCTTCGCATATATAAGAGAATGAGTTTTTGCAAAATTTCAGGAAGCCCCAGCCATGAAAGGGTTAAGGGGCAGGTCTTTTAGAAATGCATTTGTGTTGTCAAATTCCGTATTGTACTCCATATCACAAATTACTGAAGTGCCATATGACCAGTTACTAAGTTCGCCAAGGAAGCGTAATATGTATGATAAAACTATTTCGAAAATTTGATTTATATGTTTTTCACTATATTTGTGCCCCACCCCCGATTATTGATTCCAGCTTTCCCGTGGATTTTGTTATCTGTATGTTGTCGCTGACTAAATCCTAAAAAATTACCCATAATTTGCTGCGGTTAAGGAGTCGATTATTTAGGGCATTACTGTACTGTATTGGTCATCTTTCCAGGCATATATCTCAGCCATGGGTTATTGGATCCGATTGAAATTTGGTATGGAGGTTTGCCATCGGGACTTCTTCAAAAGAAAAACAAAGTGACATTGTTTCATTTTCATTCTAGAGTTGTTATTCTTTGTTTATCTGAATTAGTGCTTCTCTGACTGGCTGGGCATATATCTCAGCCATTGGTTATCGGATCTGAATGAATTTTGGTATGGATGTTCGCCATTGGGAGTTCTTTAAAAAGGGTGCCATATGGGATTGTTTTAATTTTCTGTTCTAAATTTATCTCTTTTATTTTAGCAGGAAATAGTGGTTTTTTGTTCGTCCACATGAGAATTTCAGCTGTGGGTTACTTGATCTGAATGACCTTTGGTATTAGGTTCAATGTGGTTTTTTGTTCGCACGCATGTGAATCTCAGTTGTGGGTTATGGATGTTTGTCATGTCAGAATATCAACTATGGGTCTTCGATGTTCGTCCGGTTGAGAATCTCAGCTGTGGGTTATCGGATTTGAATGAAATTGGAGATTGACCACCAGGAGTGCTAGTTACATTTGCCTTTTTATTTCAAGAATTATCCTTATTTGTTGATCTGGAACAAATTACTTTAATAAAATGTGACAATGATGCAATTTGGCCTGTTAAGGGTTCACTGAAGCACACCATGTCAGTCAGCTTAGATTCAGGTCAGATTAATCCTAGTCGTGAGCATAAGCTCAGAATCTACTCATCACATGATCCACAGGTTTAATCATCCACACGAATCGTCATCAAGATTGAATAGCCTTGTGTCATTCTTCGCTCAGATGAAAGTCACCCACTCCCCTTCCACACTCCCCTCCCACACTCCCCTCCCAGGAAATTACATCTATTTTCGGTCTGTAATGCTTCGTTTATCATCAAACTTTCATTCCTTAACATGCATATTTGATCATGAATATCACTGCTTACCACATTTCACGTACATGTGTAAGCCATTTGTCTTTTAACTGGCTAGTATTTCGACAGACCTGAGTTTTCTCTATTAAAAAAAATATAATCTCATTAGTTGTTGTTATTCTATATACAGTAATGCTCTAATGATCTACCTAGGGGAGTAGGAGGTGCAGTTGGAAGTTGCATGAACACCCCTCCTAACAAGCCACTCTGGTGATATCACGCCCATGTTATTGATTCTAAAAGATGCACTGTCTCTTCCTAGCAACACTTCCAAAAATAACAACATAATCTTCTATATACAGTAATGCTCTAAGTAATCGACTCCTTAGCCACAGCAGAATTATGGGTAATTTTTCAGGATTTAGTTGGAAATATGGCTTGTTGCCATTCATCGGAAAGCTCTCGGCATATTTCCGACTAAATCCTGAAAAGTTACCCATAATTCTGCTGTGGTTAAGGAGTCGATTAATTAGAGCATTACTGTATTTTTTATATCATTTCACATGAACGAACAATTTTGTTTTGTCCATCCGCCTGAGTATCTCAGCCATGGGTTACACGATCTCAATAGAATGTGGTATGGCCCTTTACCCAACAGAAGGGCCCTGTGCCAATGCATTCTCTTATATATGCGAGTCGACCATAGGTCGCCTCGCATATATAAGAGAATGCATTGGCTTAACACATTAAAAATTATAAAATTGTTAAAGAATGTAAGAAAAAATGGTAAAAAGTGTTAAAAAAAGATTTGTTTTAGGCCAATGCATTCTCTTATATATGCGAGGCGACCTATGGTCGACTCGCATATATAAGAGAATGCATTGGCACAGCGTATTACTGTAACTATTACAATGTGGCCAAGGAGCCGGTTCCAATGATATCCATATGTGTATGGTTCTATTGAGACAGACCGAAGATATTTTAGGCTGTTGAAGCTTTATTTGTCCATCCGCCTGAGTATCTCAGCCATGGGTTACACGATCTCAATAGAACGTGGTATGGATCGTCATCATCACAAGGGCTTCAAAGAAGTGTTTTCTGAAGGTATGCTGATACTGGGCGCCTCGAAACAGTGCGCTGATTGCAGGTGGGGTTGAATTAAAACATTTTTATATTAAAGGCCTACTTAATTTTCGAATGCCCAGATAACATTATTCCATATTATATACCATTTGGAAGAGGAACCAAAAAAAATAGATATTCCACCAGAATACGAAGCAGCTGTGGCCTAGGACTGTCCACCAAGTGATGGAGATTCATTCCAAGACTTCCCCCCTTGTCAACACAGAATGCATCAGAATTCAAACTAAGAGATAGACTTCCATTGAATTTAAAGGTACTCAATCCGATTAAGCACCCCTAAATTACTATTTCTTTGGCTTCAGGGGTAAACAATATTTGATTCGAGTCGAGCAACCCATCAAACAAAGCTCAGAGTTATTAGATACATGTATCGATTTTTGAAATCTGTAATTTTATCGAGATGCGTACTAATAATTGCCCCTAAATTCGTAATTTGCTCGAGATGTGTACACCAGAAACATTATTCAAACAGACGAGGATGGATAACTCTAAAATCAAGTGGTAATAATAAAGCAATTTTGACCGAGAACATCCTTTTGACGGCGTGTTCTGCGACAGAAATAATAGAAATAACAAAACTTCAAATATCGATATCTGATCACCCTGAGCGTTGATTGATAGGTTCCTCGACTCGATTCAATTATTTTTTACCCCCGAAGCCAAAGAAATATAGTAATTTATGAGGGCCTGATCGGATTGAGTACCTTTAATAGACTTTATAGTACAGTCCGGATCAAAACTAAATACAGGACACGCCTTGGTACCTCGACAAAAACAACATGTTCCCAGATTATTCTACCGGATCAGTTAATAATACAATGTTTTGGAGCGTCCTCTTTCAAATGGTATATGCTATGGAATATGTTGTATGTATTGTGATCTGGTAGTTCGAAAATTAAATGGGCCTTTAATGAAATATAGTAGTAGAACGTCTTAATTCCGAATTTGTAAGGTTTTTTTAATGTTTTACTAGAGAGAGCGAGTGGTAGAATCTCCCACGCACTGTTTCGGGAAAATTTACTGAGCGGTATCAGATTAGTTAGAAGCCACGCCGCGGGTGCGTCGAAATACCAAGCTGTGGGGGAAAAGGCGGAACATGACATTTAAAGCATGTTTTGTGCTGTATAATGAAGAAATAAAACAAAATAATATTTCCCCATTATACACTGCAAAACATGTTTTGTTCAAAATCCACCATAATCAAGATGGTTATTCACTTTCTTGTTAGGGTCAAAATATTTTCCTAAAGAGCACACAAATATTCATAGTAATGTGATACATATATATATATATGTACCTAATATTGGTTTCTGATGAATCTCCAACTGACCGTATCATTTTAAGACTGGACAGTCTTCGTAATTAAACCCATCATAAGTATTAGGGACCACTATGGAAATAAGAGGGATTTTTTTGTCCTTCTTTCAGTGTTATCCCTGGTAATGATATATTTAATTATAGAGGCTGACCAGTATTAATAATAAAATTTATTAATATTAATATCACCAACTAACCATCTTTTAAAACTGTTTTGGTTAAATCTCTTTTTGATTACACATCTGAATAGTGAGCTCTTTTTATCACTCACTTACAGCTATATTTTAATGTCGACCACAGTTCCATCCATATTAAATCATATAACATTACTCATTCAATTTGTATACATGTGACATCTTTGTATAAAATTGTATAGATATTTGTATCGTTACCATTAAATAATCTAATCTAATCTAAACAGTTGATGATATATTTGCATTCTCCCTTTTAGAGTTATTCTCCATTGTTTATTTAAAGGTACTCAATCTGATCAAGCACCCCTAAATTACTATATCTTTGGCTTCGGGGTAAAAAATATTTGATTCAAGTTGAGGAACCCACCCTTCAAAGCTCAGAGTGATCAGATATCGATTTTTGAAGTTTGTTAAATTTCACTCGAGCTCAAACAGACAACTTGCGGGTGTAAGGTTGATAACTCAAAATCAAGTGGTTATTATTTGTTAATAGTAACCACTTGATTTTAGAGTTATCCATCTTGAGCAAGTGGACCACATCTCCAAAATTTAACAAACTTCAAAAATCGATATCTGATCACTCTGAACTTTGGTGGGTTCCTCGACTCGAATCCTCACCGAGAGCTTTCCGATGAATGGCAACAAGCCATATTTCCGACTAAATCCTGAAAAATTACCCATATTTCTGCTGTGGTTAAAAAGTTGATTACTTAGAGCTTTACTGCATATATAGAAGATTATGTTGTTATTTTTGGAAGTGTTGCTAGGAAGAGACAGTGCATCTTTTAGAATCAATAACATGGGCGTAATATCACCAGAGTGGCTTTGTTGGGAGGGGTGTTCATGCAACTTCCAACTGCGCCCCCTACTCCCCTAGGTAGATCATGCCATGAATCTCTTCTCCGGCTAACGCCCGTAGAGATCTTATTCCACCAGTACAAAACCTGAGAACTTTTTGAAGTTTTGACAGGGAACCTTATAAAGTCGAAAAAAATAACGCGGGAATATGTTTCTTAGTTTATTATGTGTTCCTTAACCCTTTACCCAACAAACCGGCCAAAACCGGCCAAAATAAAGCTGCAACAGCCTAAATTATCTTGGGTCTGTCTCAATAAAACCATACAAATATGGATATCATTGGAACCGGCTCATTGACCACATTGTGATGGTTACAGTTATGCCCTGTGCCAATGCATTCTCTTATATATGCGAGTCGACCATAGCTCGCCTTGCATATATAAGAGAATGCATTTTGACACTTTTTACCATTTTTTCTTACATTCTTTAACAATTTTATAATTTTTAATGTGTTAAGCCAATGCATTCTCTTATATATGCGAGGCGACCTATGGTCGACTCGCATATATAAGAGAATGCATTGGCACAGGGCCGTTCTGTTGGGTAAAGGGTTAATAGTGTTCCAACTCGAAATTTCACGATTTAGGTGAATTAAATTTGTGAACGATTTTGCTTTGCGTCGCTTACAATTATGGAATTTCTCATGGGTAATTACTTCAATGTTTATTGCGATATCGGCTCACAAAAGTCAAAGTAAAACATGCAATTTTGAGTTGGGACCTTCACCTACAGTGAAGCACATTGTTAAGGAACAGATAGTAACTATATATAAGAAATATATTCATCTAGTTATTTTTTCGACTTTATAAGATTCCCTGTCAAACTTCAAAAGTTCCCATGTTTTGTACTGGTGGAATATGATCTCTACGTGCGTAGCTAAGCGTAGAGATTCATGGCATGATCTACTCCCCCAGGAAGTAACTTTTTTGTGTAATAAAACACCCAAGACCACAAATACAGTAATGCCTAAATTATATGACACTTTTACCACAGAAGGATTTAGTCGGAAATATGGCCTATTGCCATTCATCGGAAAGCTCTCACTGAGAGCTTTCCGATGAATGGCAACAAGCCATATTTCCAACTAAATTCTGAAAAATTACCCATAACTCTGCTGTGGTTAAGGAGTCGATTATTTAGGGCATTACTGTAGTACACAAGTCAACTGATTTCTAAACTACAGCTAAATGGCCTGGATTTGAACTATAAGGTGACAGCAGTCTGTTGATAAGTATAAGTAGGTGACAAAGCACCTATGATAGTTATGAGGGTGTTACCCCCTCCCGTACCCCCTAAATCAGTAAATGTTGAATGCCTTTAGACAGGGTTCAGCACAGGAGCCTGGAATTTGGTCAAAAACACTCTTTTATTGGCGGAACCACCACCCGGGACCGCAGGTCACGGAAGGAACGAAACAAAAAATTGTTGCCACCCATTTTGAACTCAACTGTATTCCTACAAAAAATATATTTTCACTGAAAACTGTTGGTACCTCTTACACCCTAGATGCCAATCTACAACATTCCATAGGTATATTTTTCCAGTTCTTCGAAAACCTCACTGTATTTCGGTAATTTATTGTAAATTCACCAACGAACACAAATGTGCCGCATCTCCATCACCTGTTTTAGAATCGGAAATGACAAACGGCGCAAAACCATTTTTCCGGAATAACAAAGTCGCAACGAAATAAAATCGAAAGCTAAACTTAAAGCCCGCGAAATTCAAAAATATTTGAAAGTGCAAAAGGGCATGCGGTTTTCGAACTTAGGCGCCAGAAAACTTAAATCAGTTTATGTTTGCGTCATACTATGCGCGTTTTTGAAGATCTAATCCTGATGTTTTGTGTATTTTCCTGAAAATTTCTGTATTTTTCCGTGTCTGCTGTTATCATCTCATGAAAATGACGACTACCCAAAAAGATATTCTTCATTTGACTGAATGGTAATTAGTACACATATTTTAAATATAATTTATTTCTATTTATGGCACGACCACGTGGTATTGTTTTTTCTTCTTGTTTTATGTTCGTTATGTTACTTATGTACCGGTAGGCATATGTACTACTTGACTTTGTAATGCTACTGGTTGCAATGATTGGTCATAAGGGGACCATAACTCTCTAGCTTGTGTCGCGCTCCGTTGTATAGGCCTAAAATATCCATCATATAATAGTAATAGTAATCAACCCACTGATTACTGGTCTAATATCACGAAGTAGAAGAAAAAGAAGATATATAGACTCACGGGGAGGCCTGGTATATATGCCTATGCATGAAGCGATTCCTTTGTGCGTTTTGGTGCAGATTCGTTGCCAGAATATCTGAATTATTTCCACGTAAAATGCTGTTTTTTACTAGTTCTGACGAACAAATATATGTCTTAGTTGATGAGAGAAGACATTTTTCTTGGCCATGCATATATAGAACGAGTGTTTAGTTTCGCGAAATTCAAAATTGTCAATGTAGGGTACAAAAACTCGCCATTAATATGCCAAATACAGTAACAAAATGTAATAAGATTCTTTAATGTAAGAGCACAAAAATATCCTGCGTATTCTTTACGGTATACGTTTTATTTGTGCGTTTGCAAGTTGTAATGCAAACTGGTTTACCGAATAACTAGTTTATAAATTTGAGTTAGTGATAAACTCGCTAACATAAATTTTATTTAATAAGCAACTATAAGTATTGTCAATTGTACCGGTGAGAAATATTGACTTATTTGGCAGGACGTACTTATTAAGCAGAACACCGGTACCAGGATCTATAAATAGTATTCGTGACTCGTGTGTCGTAACGAATCAGCACCAAAACTCTCAAAGAATGGCTTTATGCATATGATTATATAGCCTGTGCTCATGAATTGGAAATTCAATTTTTAAATTCAAGACAGCTAGCCACCATCGGCATTGTATTTCTCAAAATAAAAAATACCCAAAAAATATTAAAAACATATACTTAATGCATGTACCTTTATCCATGTAATCCTCTGGTAATATTAAACCCACGTACAGATGTTTGGTTTTGTTTTATTTAATTAATATATGCGGTTAAGACTACGACTACAATTGTCGTGGTTCGCCATGTTGTTTATGCAATTACCATTGGAAACAGCAGTCTCGCGCAATCACGCCCGCTTTTAAACGGAACAAAAGAGTTCGCGATCTTTTGCGAGATCTCGCGCCAGTTGCGCATACTCTGGATTAACGTACTTGCTTAATGTAACTTTCGCTGATGGGGTCATTGTCACAAGGCTCCGTAATCCGATCACATTCGTAGCCAGCATTTAGCTTTTCATATTCAGGCGAGCCTCAATGAACACGATCAGGTTAATCTAATTTTCTGAGTTGATGGACGAACAACAACTTGAATTTAGTTTTGATATTAGTTCATCTAATGACCTGATGTTTCTGATCAATGTCGTTGGAATGCTCGAATTATATTCCAATATAAGTTGATAAACGAAGTCAGTTTTGGAGCATGACGTCGACAGTTTAGTCACGAACGTGATGACGTCATATTTCGGGCAATATAAACCACGAATTAGAAAAAATCTGGCTACGAATGTGATCGCCGGTGAAAAAAGCTGGCTACATTTGTGATCCATTTAAAAAGCTGGCTACGAATGTGTCCGGAGCCTTGTGACAATGACCCCATCGGCGTAACTTTCATGGTCGATGAAACGAGTGGCTGAAATCCGACGGCGGCCATGTTTCTATGACTAATTTCACGACGATCGCACCAATGCTACAGTCTCTAGCAATGATTCGTTCTCATTTTTATACCAATGTCATGACCCATGAACAATTTCACGATGATCGGTGCATCGACATAGGCCTAGGCTCTAGGCAGTGTTATTGATTTAATTATATATGCAGTGTTATCGCTGAAATCCGACGGCGGCCACGTTTCTTTGAGAATTCACACCAAAATGACTCGTTCCCATCTACATGTCAATGTCAACCTCCATAACAAATTTAATTATGATCGGACCAACACTGCGACCTCTTGCCCGTGCTAAATGATGCACTTTTGAAATCAAAGATGGCTGCTGGTGGCCATGTTTTTCGTGCAAATGAGCCCAAAATGACTCGGTGTCGTCTATATATCAATATCATGATCGATGACAAATTTCGTGATGATAGGTGCATCGACACAGGCTCTAGGCTGTGTTATTGATTCAGATTTATCTAGTATTGTCACTGAACTCGAAGATGGCCGATGGCGGCCATGTTTCTTGGAGGATTCACACCAAAATGACTCGTTCCCATCTACATGTCAATGTAAACCTCCATGACAAATTTAATAATGATCAGATAAACACTGCTTCTTCTAGCCCATGCTAAAGGATGCAATTTTGAAATCCCAGATGGCTGCCAGCGGCCATGTTTTTATGCAAATGAGCCCAAAATGATTCATTCCCATCTAGACGCCAATGTCATCATCCATCAAAAAGTTCATGATGATCAGTGCATCGGTACGGTCATGTAATAAACATGTAATCAGCAGCCATCTTCGAAATTATAAACGGTACTTTTATGCTATCCGTCTCAGGATCATAGTTTTAAAGTTTCCGCATATTTCGGTACTAGTTCCGCTACTTCGATTCTAAAACAGGTGATGGAGATGCGGCACATTTGTGTTCGTTGGTGAATTTACAATAAATTACCGAACTACAGTGAGGTTTTCGAAGAACTGGAAAAATATACCTATGGAATATTGTAGATTGGCATCTAGGGTGTAAGAGGTACCAACAGTTTTTAATGAAAATATATTTTTGTAGGAATACAGTTGAGTTCAAAATGGGTGGCAACAATTTTTTGTTTCGTTCCTTCCGTGACCTGCGGTCCCGGGTGGTGGTTCCGCCAATAAAAGAGTGTTTTTGACCAAATTCCAGGCTCATGTGGTTCACGTCTGTGAATGAGTTGCTCTTATCGGTCAGAAACCTATAGGTCATATGCAGTGGTGTCCTTGAGAAATCTGATGTACTGTGATATCGGTGTCTTATTACACAAATCGGTTGTATATGTGAGAATTGACCTTTCTTTACCCGCCAATGTTTACTTTTGCGGAAAGAAAGATACAGGATTTATTTAGCAAGGCCTTGACATAGTGAGATAGCCTGCGTACTATATACCATACAATGTACTCTTGCTCTACTGTCTTAGTGTACGTTCATACACTGGCAAGTTTGCACGGTATGGTTTGCAGGCATTTTGTCGTAGAAAACGATATGGCGCCATAATATGAATGGAAAAAACACATAAAGTGCATCTGTGCCATATCTAACTACATGCGAAGTAAAATCTCCGTAGTTCCACTAGTAACGATGCTACCGGAATTTGCCTGTAGAAATCATGCAATTATCTTGCAAAAATTAATTATACAGGTATTTGAAGGCAAATTCCAGTAGCACTGTTACAAGTGGAACAAGATAAATATTACTTCTCATGTCCTTCGCTTTAGTAAAGATGCATATTATGGCACCATGTGGTTTTCTATGACGAAATGCCCGCCAAAACATACCGTGCAAACTTGCCAATTAACGTATGAACGTACCCTTAATGTATCGAGTCTTTGTTGCAATTTGCGGTGGATGGCTTTGAACAATCCCTACGCGAACTACTCGTCAATGAGTATGGTATCGAAGCTCCAAAACATTGTATTATCAACCGATCCGGTCGAAATAAACTGGGAACATGTTGTTTTTCTCGAGGTACCGAGGTGTGTTCTGTGCTTAATTTTTGATCTGGACTGTAATATAAAGTCTATTATTATCAATGGAAGGGGAATAACTCTATCTCTTAGTTTGAATTTTGGTGAATTCTGGGTTGACAACGGGGGGGGGGGGGGGTCTTCGAATGAATCTAAGAATCTCTATCACTTGGTGGACACTCGTAGGCCACAGCTGTTATTCCGTATTCTGGTAGAATATATATATATTTGGTTCCTCTTCCAAATGGTATATAATATGAATTATGTTGTGTTTGATGTTATCTGGGCATTCAAATATTAAGTGGGCCTTTATGGCACTCGCAGATGGTAAATGTGAAAAATCATAAAAGTTTGCACAACCGTCTTGTTTGCTTGTTGTGGATTTCCCTCCTTTTAGGAGGAGCACACCAGTATATTGGGTATAAAAAAACAGGCAGGCAGGCCTTCGGGCAGGCAGACATGCACGCAAGCAGGCAATAATTCGTTCCAATTTTTGGCGTTCAAATTTCACAACATCCACAATATTTACAGTGACCACCGAACTAAGTCACTTGAACAATTATATCTTCTCAATTGTCATATTTATATGGGGACGGGAACCATGGCATTCATGTAGTGACCCAACAAAAACAGATACATAGAAGAAAGCATTAAAAGTTTATTTATTCTATTTAAGATACATAAGGGACCTTGAATCGTCATAGGATGGCATTTCAGAATGGCGCATGTATTATAACACAATTAATTATATTATAACAGAATTGAAAATTCAAGATATTTTCCACAAAAAGATTCAATTTGACAGAAGAGATGGAAATGTATAGGCCTGTTCAAAAATAGTGGTCACAGTGTGCAGTCAAATTTAGTTTATTCCTAGATAATAGAAAACAGTCAGTAGCACATGACTTTTCAGGATTCTCCAATACTGGCATCTGACAAGGGTACATCTGCCCGATATAGAGGATATTTTCCACATTTTAGAACAGACTCACAGCCTAACATAAACAACTTAAAATATCGCTCTGTGTCGGGCACATGTAAATGATAGATAGCAACATTTCTTTTAAACTGAGAATAGTTAGCCAGTATAGCACCATAAACAGAGGCGCACCTGGACGTTTCTTTAAGACATCTGTATCTTCGTGGAGATATAACCAGGTGTCCTAAAAATCTTAGTTTATCCCACTATAGATTGATTTATACATCTCTATGTAAAACCCAAATTGTCGTCTTTTTGAACTAAAAAATATTCATGTTTTGATCCCAATAAATATATTAAAACAAAAACAAAAAACATAAACAAACATCAGCTCCAACAACGTCGACTGTCCGATTTAAAAAAAATTATAACATCTGAAGTACCCTCAGTTGTAGATAAATAAATACCTCTTTATCGGTGGGACGAATTAATCGCGAGAAACAAAATGACAATCACTCCGACATGTATTAGAATGACATTCTGTGATGCCATTTGGATATACAATTTTGAGAATACGTGTAACACTTTCAACAAGAGTATTCTCTATTCTCGCCGAATATCCGCATGAGAGGGTTTCACATCACTTCAACCTCGGCAGCGCCGGGTAACCCTGCTAGTTTAACAATAAGAATGCTGCAACACAGCTTGGAGCCCACATTATAAACATCAAAGCATAGAGATCGAACGAATACAACGAAGAGCGACGAAAATGGTGCCTCTTGTGAGAAATTTGCCTTATCGGCAACGCACGATAAGGCTGAATTTAATGTCATTCAAATTCAGAAGATTCAGGGGGGATCTCATTGAACTGTACAAAATGATTAATGAACACTATAACTTGGACCCTTATCAGATATTTCAAAAGAGCCTGAGCATCAATACCAGAGGGCATGAACAGATATTACAAAAGAAAGTGGTTAAAAAGGACACGAGAAAATTCTACTTTACAAATAGAGTTATCCCCACATTGGAATTCACTACTAGATTTCATAGTTTCTGCTGGAAGTATAGAACTGTTTAGAACATATATAGACTCACATTTTTATGATATGAGATACGATGCGAGCTTTTTTTTCCCATGTCCTAAACCAGCCACCGTACTCTCATGTATGATAATGTCATTATTCTTAAACAATTTGTAAATGTTACCGGAACGAGAAGTCTTAATTAGGACTTGTTCCGTTGATAATGATAATGATGATAATTACGATGCGTCTTCGGAGTACACAAACTACACGTGATGCCGGCTTAACCAATCAACGACCAGTATAATCAGTGCGTGCTCGCCAATAGATCATTGAGTTCATGTTCAATGCCAAAATAATTTGAAATTAGTGCTAAAATACAGGATTAGAGTGGTGACTTAGGTTCATATTTTCGATTGAATCGGTTCAGGCTTTTGTGAATTATGGCCGTTATATCCCATGTGATTGGGGGGGGGGGTGTTCCGGGCACGTTTGCCGGGGTGGGTGGGTGGTCGATGGGACCAACACATTTTTTCCCCGCAATTCAAATTTTTTTTCTTGCAAGTCTTTTGACTGTTTTTTTGCAATGAGTTTGGCTTAAAACACCTTAGAATAAGAGAAATAATGTAATTCTAACTGCTAAACTGACTTCAGGCAGTTATCGTGTTGTATTTTGTTGAAAATTTTGAAATCCAAGATGGCCGCTGGCAGCCATGTTTTTTTGGCCGAATGACCTCAAAAAGACTCGTTCCTATTATACATGTCAATGTTAACATCCATGACAAATAGTATGCACAGAAATTCATATACAGCTGTTTACAGTGAATTCCCCCGCAAATCTCTGTTTTAGTGTTAAAAGGGGGAGGGTGGGTGTCGAAAGTAACAAATCAGCATACGTGCCTGAAAATTGTTTCCGACCCCCCCCCCCCGATGTGATGTATGATATATATAGCGATGCGTGTTTTAAAGTGGCGCCCTCGTTTTAAATTAATTTTTTTACTCGTTTTAACGACACGCCCCTGTCAACATGTACATGCCAATTTCGGTATGTCCTTCGTGTAAGAATACACTAACCCTAACTCTAATCTTAGCCCTAACCCTATCCCTAGCCCTAACCCTAGCCCTAATCATAGCCATAACCCTAACTCTGATCCTAGCCCTAACCCTAACACATATGGAGAATGGAGGGTGGTGCGTGATTTCGTGTATTCTTACATGAAGGCCAAATTTCATTCAAACCCAATAACCCATGGCTGAGATATTTGCATGGAAGACCAAAAAATCCACTATTTCTCTATGAACAATGATGGATAACTCTAGGATGGAAAACACGAACAACGTAATTTTCCTCTCTTTAAAAAAACTCCAATGATGGCAAAATTCCCTACCAAGTTTCATTCAGATCTGATAATCCATGGCTGACATATCTGCCCAGACGAAAAACAAAAATCTATCTTCAGATGAACGAAACGAATACGCGAATGTCATTTGTCACTATTTTGAAAGCAGTCATGATGGCAAACACATGCAGGTCAAATTTCGGTCAGATCCTATATCCCATGACTGAGCTATTTGCTAGGACAGACGGGTTAATATCTGGCCAGAAACAGCTGATAAAATGCTTAATTATATCGGCGAAGTAATAATGTAGGCATGCCTTGAAATAGGGTGTCTGTCATTTGCAGAATGAGGTCCCCAGAGGGTGAATTTAGTGATGCTACCCCGCATAGCGGGCTAGCATCACCAAATTCACCCTCTGGGAACCTCATTCTGCTGAGGTGTAAGCAGAATGAGATCCACAGAGGGTGAATTTGGTGATGCTAGCCCGCTATGCGGGGTAGCATCAATAAATTCACCCTCTGGGGACCTCATTCTGCAAATGACAGACACCCTATTTCAAGGCCTGAACATAGGCGTGCATCAGCGTGCACAGTTTTAGTCGGTCGACCCACTCATCGAATTTAATGGTCTGACATTTTAACCTTTGATCAACTTCTAAGTTTACCGGTGATTATCCCGAAAGTTATAATCCTGTGCGCCAGTACAGCTGCACTAACTCAGGCCAAAATAAGAACATAATAATTGTTTGGTTAGCATCCCATCGCGACCGTATTTTGGTCCCATCCTCATTTTTTATACGCCCGTTTAAAAAAAAACGGGACTTATTTTGTTATTTGTCCGTCCGTCCAGGCGTCGATCGAGCCGTCCGTTCGCTTTTGGTGTCCGGATGATAACTTTAGATATTCTCAACTGAATGGAATGAAATTTGGTATGTGAGATTACTAGCACAAAATACAGGTCGATTTCGAATTCATGTTCCGCCCACCAATATTCACCAGAGTTACGGCCCTTTTTGTTGGAATTTGCACTCAATTTTCGTTTCCGGATGATAACTTTAATAAGTCTGAACTGAATGGAACGAAAGTTGGTATGTGAGTTTACTAGTCCAAATATAGGTCTAGTCCGAATTTGGGTTCCGCCCTCCAATATTTCACAAGAGTTATGGCCCTTTGTTTGAATTATCACGGGCGTATTTTGCCATGCCCTTGCAATGCTCTTGTTTTTATTTGGATAATTGTGAGGTAAACCTTTTTTCTCATGCCTTAGCCTTCAAAGTAAATTGCAATGACCCTCTAATCCGTCCATTTCAATCAAATTGTGCAATTTAAATCACCTTTATATTGTATACAGTAATGCCCAAAGTAATTGACCACTTAACCACAGCAGAATTATGGGTAATTTTTCAGGATTTAGTCTGAAATATGGCTTGTTGCCGCAGAATTATGGGTAATTTTTCAGGATTTAGTCTGAAATATGGCTTGTTGGCAACAAGCCATATTTCAGACTAAATCCTGAAAAATTACCCATAATTCTGCTGTGTTCAATTACTTTGGGCATTACTGTAGAACTATCCGTGGCCATTTAAAAATATACATTGGAAGGGTCTATTATTCATATGAAGAGGTGCTCATGGATAATGAGCAGACGACAGACAGACCAAATGATAACGCAGAAGGTTCTTATACATTTGTGGGAAATAGGTCGTTTGTTGAACTTATTATCTGAATATTTCCGAATGAAACTACTCGTCAATGAGTATTTAGTATAGACAGGGTTAAGAATAAAATATAAAATAAATTTTCCCGCCCGTCCCAATTTTTTCAGAAAAGTTGGATGAGAATATAGTAATTTATTTATATCGTCCTTTATACGCCGCAAGCCTGCATATAAACAGGATATTTTTATGAAGCATGACCTTTGACCCTGACCGACATCTTTATCATCTTTCCACTATTTTCTCTGGATCTACCAGGTGAACAACTTTTAATTTCACATCGTCTTCATTGTTTATAGAATCTGAGCAATTATTAAGAGACGACAAGAACAATGGATTTTAATACATTCGAGAGGTTGAAAAATATTAGTTTCTCCTTATCGAAAACTGCTAGAATAATTAATAATTTCACACAACACTCCAATTACCAAATAGCTTATTGTTTTGGTTCTGTGAGAGGTCTGCACGAGGCTTCATTTGTAACATAATGTTGAGTAAGATTTCAATTGCACATTATAGCATCATACCACCATATATTTTATGAAGAATAAAGCCGTCACCAATAATCCAGCCCAATGCAAACAAATGTTATATGCAGTGTGGTCCACTCAAACAGGGAGCAATCAACTGGAATTAGGCCATGGTGTTAAGAGATGTGGTGGTCAGCTTTAACTTGGTTATGAACCCATAACCCAGAACTCATCTCAGCCAAATTATGCATTGATCAAGAGGCATGACATGGACATTCTAAAATATAGAAAATTAATTTATGCCCAAATTATAGGTAGTTGCCTTCCCAATTGAAATTAATCATTAAATTTCATTAATCAAGAACAAATTAAGTCTCCTTTCATGATATTCAGATATGAACGCAATGCAGAACAAAATAATATTTTACAGAAGTTCTT
This sequence comes from Siphonodentalium dalli, assembly GCA_032622095.1. Classification (NCBI taxonomy): domain Eukaryota; kingdom Metazoa; phylum Mollusca; class Scaphopoda; order Gadilida; family Siphonodentaliidae; genus Siphonodentalium; species Siphonodentalium dalli. Next base: position 177,713,152 of record CP136066.1, read on the forward strand.
GGTACCGGAAAATTGTGAATTTTTAAATATTTTTCATGCCATAAAAGTAAAGTAAATGAGATTATAATATAAAATGGGTCGACGGTTCTTAAATATTGTGTCACAATAATCGCTTGTACCAAATTTCACAAAGAAATTCCTGACGGATTTTGAGAAAATCCATTTGGAAATACAAGGAAATTTTGGCAAAACGTTCGTTCAACCGTAACCCTTTATATACTTTATGGATTCTCCCACTCAGTTATAAAAGCATACATTGGAATTTGGAATGGTCTATTATTCATTTGGAGGGATGTTCATAATATATGATCAGACGACAGTCAGACGAAATGATAATACACATGCAGAAGAATTCATATTCATTGCTGGGAAATAAGGTTAACAAGTGGTCGTTTGTTGAACTTATTATCTGAACATTTCCTGAGGGAACTACAGTACTCGTCAATGTGTATTTATTATAGCAAGGGATAAATACAGATATTATTTTATTTGTCAAACAAGGAAAACCTTGAGCTGATAATTTGTCACTTTTTGTGTTAAAGTTACCCAGGATAAAGAACATAGTGATAAAGTTACTCAGTATAATCAAATTTCATGACCGCCTGCAGTAATAATTATTAGCCATGTTCAGCCACATGTAGTCGTAATGGAGATAAATTTGATGGGGGAAATCACGTGATTTTTCGGGCGCCAAACCTACCAGTATATAGATATAGGCCGAATTAACGAGTATGAAAACGTGTAAATAATAGTCGCGGTCGTAAACGACAGGCTGCATGTTTCAAACAAACTCTTTCCGCTCAGGCCATCCCAGGCGCTAAACCCACAGCCCCCTGAGGGAAAATAGCAGATATACCTATATATATATACTACTGTATACCAGACCATCTATCATATTCCTCATAGATTCTCAAATTCGTTCAAATCAGTGAGAATATATTTCAGTCTGTCATATTGGCCATGAAATTTCCCTTTTCTTGCGATGTATAATTCCACAATATTAAACGAAGAAAGTCGAGACATCGTACCGAAAACTTGCAATATCTACTGGAAATTTGGGAGTAAAACGGGTTGTCAGTCCGCCTAATATCTTCAATTATTCTAAAAAAAATTGTCAACTCAGCTAAAATATTCCCCCAGTGTATGTTATAGGGCATAAAATTTTCTTTCGTTTGATATATAACTTGATGAAATCTATTAAAGCGAAGTCGACATATCGTACGAGGAATTCGCAAGTTTGGAATTGCGATCGTAATAATTGAATTGGTATCCCTGTATAATCACTACTTACCGGACAGGTAACACTGACGACCGCTTTTCGTCGGTATAGGTTTTGCTAGTGTTCGATACGATATCTCGACTTCCCTTCGTTTGATATTATACACCAACAGAAATGAAATTTCGTGGCCAATAAGACACAATGAAATATATTGTGACTGAGAAGAAAGATTTTGAGAATCTATGAGGAATATGATAGATGGTGTGTTTTTCCCAAAATCGGACTTGTGAACCTTGTCACTGTTATAGTACATGAATATATTGGTATATCTGGCATTTTCACACAGGGGCCTGTGGCCAAACCTACCAGTATATAGATATCAGCCCAATGAATTATATAGGAAACGTGCAAATAATAGTCGTCGACGACAAGCTGGATTCAATAAATAATAAGCTCTTTCCGCCCAGGCTATCCCATGCACTATCACACTGCAGGAATAGTGTTGGTAGTTCATTGGTCGATGCTCGATCGAATTTTTACCAACGATCCCTCTAGTCCATCTGGACCTTGAGTATCAATTGACAAACTCAAATGAATACTTCATACCAATATTCCATATCAACATGTGATGGTGGGTAGAATTCGCGAAACAATAACGCCCATCGTAAGAAAGTAAAGGAATGTAGGCGTGTTTTCAAATATCGGTCGCCATTTTGGCCGCCATCTTAGATTTGGAAAACCGTTTCTTGCATGGGATGAAAGGTAATTACTTCACCTCAGTATTTACAACTCAACTGTCAGCATGTGTGGAGTTTTCTCGACAATAATGCCCAATGATGTGAACATGAGGGAATTTCGGTGATTTTTCAAAATTTGTCGGCCATTGTGGGCGCCATTTTGGATTTGGGGGACTTTTATTTGGATGCAATATAAGGAAAGTTATTCAACTAAGTGTTCCCAACTCACAATAGTAAGCAGGTGTGGAGTTGTCGTGACAATAACTCTCACTGATGTTAAAATCAGCGATTTTCGGTGATTTTTCTATTTCTGGTGACCATTTTGGCCGCCATCTTGGATTTGGGTGAATATTCCTCAACTCAGGTATAAGAGGAATCCTAGTCCGAGTATATCCTGCACATATATAATCATGGCTGGAGTAATAATAGCAATAACACTCATTGATTCGAAACAGACATTGCGTTATTAGCGTCGTTTTGGCTTTGACCGGATTATACCGGCATTTGGGAACACGTGATATCGGACAAAAATATCCGTCAAGAAATGTATATTATGGTCCCCGTGTGTTCGCCAATGACTCTTCTAGACGATAAATGTATAAAATCGCGTCAAGGTGCCAACATTTTCCCACAGAGACAAACGAAAGGTGGTGAAATGTCCGAAAAATAGCAATTTTTCACATTTCGGCGGCCATCTTGGCCGCCATATTGGATTTTTGTGTCGGATTTTTGGCTAATTTGTAAGGGTTGTATATTATCATAACGAATCGAACGGAAAACAAGACCGCATGTGACATCATCTTTACTATAACGGCGATCAAAGAGACCTGGTGCATATACAACAAAATGGCCGCCATGATGGACGCCATCTTGTCTGGAGTCTCTGCGGCCACTTTTTTTTCTTGTTAACAAGTGAAAAAAATTAGAGGAGACCGTAAGGAAGAAAATTAGTGGGGTGAAGTTAAGTCCTGGGGGGGGGGGTGCAGAGGTCTACCAATATCTCATGGACTACTCTTCTAGTCCAGACGTAGCTAGATGTCACAGTCCAAATGTTAGCAGAAACTCTACTCTGGCCAACGTTCACAGAGACCATATGCCACCAGTACAAAACCTTGGAACTTTTTGACAGGGAACCTTATGAAGTTGAAAAAATAACGCGGGGAATATATTTCTTTGTTATTATATCTGTTCCCTAATAATGTACTTCACTGCAGGCGAAGGTCCTAATTCGAAATTTCACGATATAAATGACTTAGTGAGCGATTTTGCTTTGCGTCGCTTACAATTATGGAATTTCTCCTAGGTTATTAACTCAATGTTTATCGCGATATCGGCTCAGCAAAGTCACAGAAAAGCATGCAATTTCTAGTTGGGACCTTCACATTATTAAGGAACAGATAATAACTAAGAAATATATTCCCCGCGTTATTTTTTCGACTTTATAATATAAGGTTCCCTGTCAAAACTTCAAAAAGTTCCAAGGTTTTGTACTGGTAGAATATGATCTCTACGAGTGTTAGCCAGAATAGAGATTCATGACATGATCTATAAATTTAGGTTATCAAGAAATGGCTATAAATGGGTGACAACCAATTATTTTATAGAATTTCGTGTTTTGACAGTTTATGATTAAATTATAGGAATATATGGACTTTATCTTGAGAATATGAAGTAGCTGTAGCGGCCAGACAGATGAGAAATAGCAGACTACATGCAGCACGTGATTATGTGTCGCATTGGTGATAAAATGCATCACTGACTCTAACTAGTATACCGTATGATACATGTGACAGAGTACTCGCGACATAATTTGAAGATGGCCATCAAAATGGCCATAACACATGTAACATTCATAGTGCGATGAGAAATGGCTTTTGTGCCAGACCGATGGTAGATGAAGAATATAGCTAGAACCCAAGAACCAAGGAGGGGTTATTCAACCATATCGGACATATTATTGATATTAGGCTGACATCGAAGAACGGTTTAGTTCTGACAAACAAAATGTAAAATAATGCAAGGTTCCACGAATGGTATTTCAATATTTTATTCAACTACCAATATCACGAACAATCAATTAATATAATAATTTCAGAAAGTCCATGACCTTTGAAATATCCAAATATAATATCAACACATTGTGAAACTTAGTAAGACACAACATAACGTGAGAACTGACGAGAATATAGTGATTATATAAGTATCACTCAACCAATCTATCATTCAATAACTTAGTTGGATAGCAACCACGCAACAGAGTCGTTCGCCAATGACATAAGAAACATGGTATAGTTTATATATTGATGAATTGAATTGATGATTTTGAGAAATTAATGGTTCGTGTAGTGATGTCCAGGTTTGGAAGTGTTAATAATACCCAACGTAGTCAGTTTAAATTTATCAATGTGTATATCATCAGAAAAGTAAATTGGGATTTCCAGATAGTCATATATCGTGTTTTGCCGCTAGACTTAATAATGACGAGGGTGGCTAGCATAACTTCCAGTATATTCTAATTGATGAGGGTTGATTTCTTTCGTAATGTTAAAGAAACAAAACCGATTTTAGATTTACTAAGGTGAAATTAAGGGACAAGTAACATTTGTCTTGTACCAGTTTATATATTTATTACGTGAGTAAAATTTTCCTATGATATATGTATGGGATTGTGTCATGGCATGGCACCACTCAAAACTTCAGCTTTATAATATTGTAGGGGACTATATATAACGTGCTTGACTCTATAAGAAGATATATCTAAAATATTTATATATTTTATATCATCTCCATATATAGGAGATAAAGTTATGGTGTCTCCATAGGAGAAATAGGTCTAGTTATATAGAAGCCTACAGAGTCCAGTCGTTTGAGTGGGGGGGGGGGGCGGCGGCACATCGTACTTCCTGAGAAAACTACACAACAAACAATTCAAAGGTCAGTGCTAAAGTCACTTAAATACAACAGTATTTTACACAAAATGAAGTGTTCTTCGAATGTGAATTCACACTGTTCGATTGCTTCACAACAATATAAATGCTACTTTATGATGCTCATTGATTCAAGTGCAAACCTGAACATTTTCAAAACAAAAAGGTGCAATAAGCAGAATGATGAATATAAATTAAAATATCCAGAATGAGTAGACTTCAAGATGATTTTTTCAAACTCTGGAATAATCAACAAAATCACAACCGCTGGACCCCAGATATGGAACAGTGATTTCATCTTCCGCAACTAACGGACATGTTTAAATTCCATAACGTCAGATTTCACACGACAAGCATCAAAAGAAAATAAATTTCCATATGTGTGAGGTGATCCATTTGATCGTAGATGAACTATAAAATGTTGACAAAACTCCGTAAAACTTTCATGTGAATTATATGGCACGAGTGGCGGTCGTATACAATTCGGACTACAATATGGTGCGTTCCATCGATTGATGTCGAGTGAACAGCCTGTTCGAACTGTTGCGCGGTACTTGATTTTGGACATAAAGTATAGCCGGCTCAAAACATGTTAATATTTCCCCGCCTCATATATAACGCGTTAGACTTGATGTTCGACATGCGAAGTTTAATGTTCTCAAATCCAATCCTCAGAATTAAGTATCTATATATTAGACGAAGAAGGTGAGGCTATCTATTTTCATACTCTTCGTGGTATGACATTTTTACGCGCAGAGTGTTACGAATATTCCCACGCACGCGTTGTGGAGGCTTATGCTCCTTTGATGTTTTGAATTAATATCATAATTATGGTACCTATATATGTAAAAACCACGAGGTCCATATTAGGGGTCCTTAATTATACTTAACAAATAATGTCCAGCATTCTTATAATATGAAAACATCAACAGTCTGTTTAGAATATAGAATAAAATAGAATAGAAACAATAAATATTAAAAATTTAGTGCTTGAACTCTCTATATATAAACTCCATAAATATAACTGAAGATATGAAACGAATAATGAAAATAGAAGTGAATGCAAAATGCGTTGTGAAAATGATAAAGTGTTTGTTTTAAACCTTTACCCAACAGAACGGCCCTGTACCAATGCATTCTCTTATATATGCGAGTCGACCATAGGTCGCCTCGCATATATAAGAGAATGCATTGGCTTAACACATTAAAAATTATAAAATTGTTAAAGAATGTAAGAAAAAATGGTAAAAAGTGTTAAAAAAAGATTTTTTTTAGGCCAATGCATTCTCTTATATATGCGAGGCGACCTATGGTCGACTCGCATATATAAGAGAATGCATTGGCACAGGGCATAACTGTAACTATAACAATGTGGTCAAGGAGCCGGTTCCAATGATATCCATATTTGTATGGTTCTATTGAGACAGACCGAAGATATTTTAGGCTGTTGAAGTTTTATTTGGCCGGTTTTGGCCGGTTTGTTGGGTAAAGGGTTAAGCAATGTGTCGATCATTCAACAGTAAGACTAGACTGACGCATCATTTCTTCAGGGTTTGATCTAAAGTATAACCCTTTCATGGCGGGAGCTGTGTTGGTGCAGCATTTAATGATTATGTGCCACTGCACTCTCTTATATATGTGAGTCTCCCATGGGGAGCCTCCCATATATTAGATACTACACTAGCTTACAAGATCAAGGCAAATATTATTAGGCAAATGTATTCTCATATATATGGGAGACTCGCATATATACGAGAATGCATTGGCACAGGATTTTCGCAAAACTATAAGAAAGCTCCAGACATGGAAGAGTTAAACAATAGGCCAGCTGTTAGCTCATTAATGAATTATGTGTAGTCCCTATATGAGCGACTTTTTCTTGTCTTTTCGTTGGAAATTCAAACTTCATGAAATCTCTTCTTATTTGAAGTCGAATATATTTTCGACCAAACTGAAGTACGAATATAGTCCCCCCCCCCGAAGTTCATAGAATTCAACCATTTTTTACACTTCACTATAGTGAAATGTCATTGAGTTTTATTGCTCACTTGAGTAAAGTCATGGATAGTGTGGGAATAATCAATTATGGCTATCCTAAAAAGTGCACCCTTTTTCAAGCTCACTATTTTGAACATTTAAATTATGTTCGCAAAACAAACCCCCCCCCCCCCCCCCCTGCTGTAATGGCCTTATTTCCAATGTGTTTTCAATTTGGCTTTTTTTCCACTCAGATGATGTGAATGGTATCATGCTGAATTAAAAAAAAAATCATATACTAGTATGTGGCTTTAATAGATAACAATGCATACAATGGGTATTCATGTGTCTTATCAGAAGAATGATCGGCAATATTGTTAACTATATATACCTTAATGTACACGTCCGGAGAATAGGAAATCCAATTCACTTTCTCCGTGTATAAAATGAGTTCAAGAGATATACATTTGGGCATCTTGGATGCGATGTTCAAATATGAGAGGAAATTGTGATAATGAAATGGAATTGAGATGACGAATTTTAGCTGCGATTGACAGCGTCCGCATGGTATGACATCACGGCCCAGACACCATTCACTAACCAATGTTCGTCCTTTGATCTTATCTCCTCTGCTAGACCGGGTCGAAGGTCAGCAACTACGTCACACTTCAGAGTTCTGAACGTACACAAAGGAGCGGGGTTGAAACCTTGTAGCGAGACTTCGAGTGGAGTGGTGTGTTCCCAGTGACGGTCTCCGACCAGCTTTCTATAGTTCAAATCTCCCTTGAACAAAATCATGTCAGACGACTTCAAATCTGTATACAAGTCCGGTGCTCGCTGTTCCATTTCAAAGAAAGCAAACGCAGAGGTCCAGAAATCGTGGAACCTCAACTTCCACAGACCCTCCTGGACGTAGTCTTTCCATTTCCTTCCATACAGGCTAATAACGGAATCATCCGCGCTTTCCAGAGTTCCAAGAGTCCAATTCCAGTCTTCCAACGTAGTATCAGACACGAACCATGGGATGTTCTTTGGGTGAAAGTGGACGCTTGAGGCCAGACCAGTGGAAACCATGAACTCCGCAAGACACATGTCCGTTATCAGTTCAAACCCGGCGTTGTCCATGATAATATCCAATCGGATGGGTTTACCGTCGCGTTTGTTTGTTATGATTTGTTGCCAGAGTTCCTCGGATTTGTTGACCAGAATGTGTGCCTCCATTTGCTTGAGCTGTGCCAGCGGGTCGGCGATTGTAGCTATGTGGTTTCCGCATGTCAGTGACAGATCGCATTTGTTCCCCCATAATGACGACTGCAAAGAAATATTTTTGTTTTTAATTGTCAAGTTTTAAAGATGTACCATCCAATTTAACCATTCCAATGGGTTCATGCATGACGGGAGCTGCGCTTGTCCAACATTAAATATCCTGTGCCAGGCATTCTCTTATATATGCGAGTCTCCCATATGGAGCCTCGTATATATAAGATAATTCACTGGCTTATATTGCTAGGCCAATGTAAATATAAATATTGTTAGGCCAATGTATTCTCTCGAGGTTTCCTTTGCGCGACTCGCATGTATAAGAGAATGCATTGGCTTAACACATATTAAAAATGATAAAATTGTCAAAGAATGTAGAAAAATATTATAAAAAATGTTAAAATATGTAAGAAAAAATTATAAAATTGTTAAAGAATGTAAGAAAAAATGGTAAAAAGTGTTAAAAAAGAATTTTTTTAGGCCAATGCATTCTCTTATATATGCGAGGCGACCTATGGTCGACTCGCATGTATAAGAGAATGCATTGGCACAAGGTTTTCGCAAAAATCCAGGAAGCTCCAGCCATGGAAGGGTTAACACTTCAAACCTACAATGTACATGCTCATACTCGAAATATATGAGATCGATTGAAGGTTAATTGTATACCATGTGCATTCATACGTAGACCCTCTGCAAAAAACATTTCAAATGCAAACATTTCTGTTCAGATTGGTCTGAGGTACATTAACCATTCCTGTAGTAAATACTCATTGATGAGTAGTATCCCTTTGGAAATGTTCAGATAATAAGTTCAACACACGACAGGTTAACACACCACAACAGGTTAACAAACGACCACATGTTAACAAACGACCACATGTTAACAAACGACCACAGGTTAACAAACGACCACAGGTTAACAAACGACCACAGGTTAACAAACGACCACATGTTAACAAACGACCACATGTTAACAAACGACCACAGGTTAACAAACGACCACAGGTTAACAAACGACCACAGGTTAACAAACGACCACATGTTAACAAACGACCACATGTTAACAAACGACCACATGTTAACAAACCACAGGTTAACAAACGACCACAGGTCAACAAACGACCACATGTTAAAAAACGACCACAGGGTAACAAACGACCACATGTTAACAAACGACCACATGTTAACAAACGACCACAGGTTAACAAACGACCACATGTTAACAAACGACTACAGGTTAACAAACGACCACATGTTAACAAACGACCACAGGTTAACAAACGACCACAGGTTAACAAACGACCACAGGTTAACAAACGACCACATGTTAACAAACGACCACAGGTTAACAAACGACCACAGGACAGGACTCCGTCTGTACTTCATAATATGTCGTCTGCATATTTTACTTGAACCCCCCCCCCCCCCGCCAGATGAATAATAGACCTTCCAGTGCATACTTTTGTAACTAAGTTGGAGAATCCATTTAGTATAGAACGGGATAACTGGGGCATAATGATGCTCATCATACCACTTCCATGACATATACAAAATAACCCCCATAAAAGCAACTCGCATTCGTCACAATCTGAATACGTATACATAGGTCGAGAAGTGAATAAACTACTAATAAGGGGATTTTATACCAAGTTTAAGACATATCGATGTGAGTGCCAGAGATTCAATGAAGTTTCTAACTTCTAAAGACTTTAAGTCATATCGAAGTGAGTAACAGAGATTCATTGAAGTTTCTAACTTCTAAAAAGTTTAAGACATATCGAAGTGAGTAACAGAGATTCATTGCAGTTTCTAACTTTCCACAAAACCCTCTTCATTAATAATATACATGTATCATGATGCTCTTTAATGATATAATCTTTCCGATACGATCATATATAGTTTACCTGTATATATGTCAGGTATGTATCGATCCATTTTTTTTCATCAAGTGCATGGGCATCCCTACTTTGTCAACAAATATCTGTCTTACAACAGACTGTGATAGAAATGAGAAACTAGAATAATAGGTATAATTTGAGACTTGAAGGGTATATGTCGTTTTAATTTTTAAACCATATGCTTCTAATGTTTACCTGTATGAGTTTGATGAAGTACCCCTTGATGACGTGCTCTGGGGTATTATTGTTAACTTAAACCACATGCTTCTAATGTTTACCTGTATGAGTTTAATGAAGTACCCCTTGATGACGTGCTCTGGGGTATTATTGTTAACTTAAACCACATGCTTCTAATGTTTACCTGTATGAGTTTAATGAAGTACCCCTTGATGACGTCCTCTGGGGTGTTCTTGTTTACTTCCTTCAGAATATTATGGACTTTTGTAATATGCAGACAGATGGCGTCTTGGAAGTTCAGGAACGAGTTCTTCTTGTCCAATTCAAATATGTCCAATCGTCTCAGCAGCGGGCTGAAATTCGCAGAAAAAACACCATATTAACACGTATTGGTCTATTGGTTGAATTTGATGTCCAACTTTTAATCAAATTAGTGGGTAGTGCAAGAGTAAATTATCCACCAACATCATCCGCATGCATGGTATAGTCAATATCAAATTGAACAAATAAATAGACCAAGTCTTCTCGGTCCACAACAGATTGGGATGTCGGTTGGGATGATGTTGTATATGTACCAGTCCCACCCCGTTGCTCTTCGATGAGTTCTATAACGGACTTTCATTCAAAATACGTACTACATGTAAACCGGGCATTCACGTAAACCCCTGAATGTGATTGATCACCTGACGATTAATCTTTATTCAAAGCGCCAAGAGGCCCGCGACGTCGTCTTAACCCTTTCAGTGCCAAGTCCGAATTTTGTATCAACCCATATTTCCTTGATCATTTTTCAAACTTATTGATTATAATAATGTGATACATTGATGGAAAGAGCTCTTAGGGCTCTTTCCATCAATGTATCACATTATTATAATCAATAAATTTGAAAATTGATCAAGGAAATATGGGTTGATACAAAAATCGGACTTGGCACTGAAAGGGTTAAAAACTTAAAATATTTTAGGATATCATCATTATCATGGATATATACCTGAGTTCAACAGCCTCTTGAAGCCTCCGATACATGTAGCATTCCAGGTAAAGCCATGTGGTTTCATGCCAGCGAATGGCATCTCCGCCATTCTTTCTCATCAGCTCGTCCAGATAGTCATTCCATTGTTCTGTGTCGGCACGACTGTCCTTCAACTTCAGCATGCCTTTATTGTTGACGATTTCATTCAGAAGTTTGGAAATCCTCGCTTCCAGTTTGTCAACCTCATCTTCAGCATTCTGAGAAACATTGTGTTGTATTACTGGGGGTTGTCCATTTTACAAGCAATTAATAAATGTAGGATCTCCAATGGAAGCTCGGCTCGAACTAGTGCACTCGGTTAATAGTCTGGTCGATAAACTCAAATTTTAGGGTCAACCTAGACAAAATTTGGACTAAGTTGGTTTTTATATCATTTTGAAGAGGAAGCTCTCCTCTATAACATATCCAAAATCCGCTAAAATCCGCTTTGAGCAATTTTTGTAATTCAAGATGGCGTCCAAGATGGCTGCCATTTTCCTATAAGTCAGCTCGATGCAATTATATTGAGAACATCTTGTCATATGTATACACTTGTATACATTTTTGTGAAGCTATGACATAACGCCATCTTTATGTGCCAAAATTGAAACTTCCCGTCTAAGATGGCCGCCAAAATGGCGACCGGAATTGGAATTCATACGTTTTTACTAATACTTTTAATATAAGTTTCTGAGGTCTTGAACTGGTTGAGAATTGTGACTTTATTTTGTATATAGCATGTTAACTGACCATTGGAGCAATGAAATATGCTGTTCGTGGGGTCCACACCCTTCCGATCACTCAAAAATTCGATTTTACAAAACGCGGTATAACATTTTACAAAAGACCCCCTTTGTGATTCTGGTCACATTCCACCAAGAAGTGGGTAGAACTGTGCAATGTAAGTGATCCATTCTATATCTTATTGATATTCGAACTCAATGGTACCAAAATTGTCACTTTGGCTCAAAATGGCTGTCAAAATGGCCGCCAAAATATGGAAAAATGTTAATTATTATCCCAACGTGCCATGCAACCGCTTACAAGTTATGGTGATGTACACAAATGACTATTCCGTATTATATACATTGAATACCAACATTTCTTATGCACCTTGATTAATTTTTACTATTTACCATTCTGAAATCACCAGAATTGTGGGATTTTTCTATCACAAACAGCATCAAACTCGGCAAAAAATCACTATCTTTAGTATCAAAGGTTCTTTTTATTTTGATATGCCTTAAATATGACATAGTGTGGTGTTTTAGACAATATTACTCAATATTACATGCAAAATGGCAACCAAATTTAGTAAAAAGTTTATATTCCGAACATTATTCTCGGCTGTTCCGAAATGGTAGCAAATTGTGACTCACTTGGTTATTAAACATGCTACTTAATCAATGGACAACTTAATCTTATATTATGGTTGTCCCAAAACCTTATGGGGCACGACAAATTAATTTTAAAGGATGAAGTATGAATTTTGCCGAACACCTCTTTTGGGATTATATCCATGTTTTTTACGGAAACGGACGGAACGTTGAACCTGAACTGACAGGTATAATATTATGTGGCTACTCTGGCCCATTAGCATCAACATTGATTAACTTATAAACTATTGTCAGGAAAACCGTTTTCTTCACATTGCATATAAAACGCAATTAATGTGGAGAACACTCTGACATTACCTCTATCGATTAACATACCCTTGAGTTATTGTGGAAAGTGATAGTCACACAAAGGTGCACCAGTACAAATCACACATGAGCATGCAGTCACTCCATATATACATACATGAATACCACGTAAATGGCCATGTGCCACTCGCTGTATAGACATACACCTCACCCATTACCATACAGCCACCATTGGGTTTACCCATACACCAACGTATGGTCATATAGCCGTGAATAACATTGCATACACACCAGGTATACTCCCACACATCACATGACCTGTGTACATATTCACTACATACATGAACACAAAGTAACCTCTTGTATACCTATTCGCCTAACCATAGGCCATACAGTCACTCAATGTATATGTATTTGCCACATGCATAGCTATACAGCCACTAAATATATACATATACACCTCACCGATGACCATACAGTCACTCCATACCTGTTCGCTACATCCATTGTTATATATTACTTCTTGTATATCTATTTGCCTCACCAGTGGTCATACAGTCTCACTCCCTGTATATATACATATTTGCGACACCCATGGCCATATAGCCACTCAATATATACATATACACCCAACCCAAAACCACTCTAGGTATATACATATAACCTCACAAAAGTGGCCTTACATCCCTTCTAGATATATCAATGTCTCGTACCGCGCATACGGCCATTCATACACTCCAGACTTGCATATACACCTGACCCATGACATTTCAACTTCTCGCTGTATACGCATAAACCACATTCGTGATCATAGTCACTCCTTGTATATCAATTCACCCCACCATTAATTTTGTCATACTGTCAATCCCCATATACATATGTACACATTGGCCGTGCCATGGCCATGTAGTCACTCATGATATGCATATACACCTCACCCATGACACAGCGTCACTCCAGGTGTGCATATATACCTCACCAATGGCCATACAACCCTTCTAGATATACCAATACCCCGCACACACGGTCATTCGTACACTTCAGACTTGCATATACAGCTCAATCGTGACAATTCAGCCACTCGCTGTATACATATACACCCTCTCCACGAGCATTCAGCTAGTTACTGTATGCTTGTACACACCACCAAAGACAATACAATAGTACATATTAACATATACATCCCATCCATCACCATGAGGTTGCTCTCTATATATACTAGCCGCCAATGGCCATCAAAGTGTACTCCAGGTATGCATATACACTTCAACAATGACCGTGCAGTCATTCCATGTATACATATACACATTGCCCATAACCACACAACCACACCCTATTTATACATACACCCATCCATTACCATACATACAACATGTGTATACATATACACCCGCACATGACAATACATCCACCCAATGTACATAGGTACAGCCCACCACTGACCACACAATCACTCCATGTATACATGCAGGACAGTGTAGCTGCTCTCGTTATGACCATACACCACTTCAATGACCAGACAGCCACTCACTGTAAACATGTTCACCTCACACATCAGCATACAGCTACTCCTTATATACATATACATATCACTATGGACATCCCATCGATGACCATATAGTCACACATTGTATAACTATTCACACCATTCATGAATACAATAGTTCCATGTATACCTACTCACATCGCCTATGATCAGACAATCAACAGACATACAAACTGTATTAAGTTGATCAATGTTGATGCTAATGGACCAGAATAGCCACTTAATATGATCCATCTCAGTTCGGTTTCAACGTTCTGCCCATTTCCGTTCAAAAACAAGGAAGCTTTAGGCAAAATCCATATTGCATTCATCAAAATGAATTTGTCATGACTCGTAGGGTACCGGGACAATCAGAATAGAACATTTAGTTGATTAAGTAGCACGTGAGTCACAATTGATTATGTATACATATACACCACGTATATACACATATGTTTATGTATATAATAATGTTTACCAAACTCGGTTGCCATTTTGGAAGCCATCTTGAGTAATTTTGTCTAAAACAACTCAGTGTGACACATGTAACACATATCAAAACTATAAACATCTTTGATACCAAACATAGTTCCATTTTACTTTCAAAATATGGCTCAAACCTGAACAGCGATTTTTGCCGATTTTGATATCAGGATTGTGACAGAAATTTTCGAATAATTCTGGTAATTTCAGTGGTTAAAATAGTAACAAAATACCAAAGGTGCATCAGAAATGTTAGTACTCAAGCTATATAAGACATACTAGTCAACTGTGTGCATCAACCTAACTTGTAAGCGGTTGCGTGGCACGCTGGGATAATAATTACCATTTTCCATATTTTGGTGGCCATATTGGCAGCCATTTTGAGCCAAAGTGACAATTTTGGTACCTTTGAATTCGAATATCAATAAGATATAGAATGGGTCAGTTACATTGCACAGTTCCTCCCACTTCTTGATGAAATATGATTAGAATCTTGGGGATCTTTTGTGAAATGTTATACCGCGTTTTGTAAAATCGATTGTTTGAGTGATCAGAAGGGGTGTGGACCTCACGAACAGCATATTTCATTGCTCCAAGTGTCAGTGAACATGCTATATACAAAATTCTCAACCAGTTCCAAACCACGGACACTTATCTTAAAGATATTATTAAAAAAACGTAAAAAATCCACTTCCGGTCGCCATTTTAGCGGCCATCTTGGACGGGGAGTTCCAATTTTGGCACATAAAGGTGGCGTTATGTCTTAGCTTCACAAAAATGTATACATGTGTATATATATGACAAGATGTTCTCACTATAATTGCATCAAGCTGACTTATATGAAAATGGCAGCCATCTTGGATGCCATCTTGAATTACAAAAAATGCTCAAAGCGGTTTTTAGCGGATTTTGGATATGTTATGGAGGATATATTCCTCTTCAAAATGATATACAAACCAACTTAGTCCAAATTTTTTCTAGGTCAAACCTTTTATCGACCAGACTAATGGATATGATATGGATAACAAATAGAATTGAGACGAATTTGAGATCCATTTTATCACATAATCAGATTTTAGTAAGGAAAAACGATCTTGAAACGACTGGGGTTAAAAAAAAATAATATTGATTCCCTTATCACAACCAAAGAGGAAGTAAGGACACATTCACAAAATATATAGTTCCATCAATATGGCTATTCCTTTCGTTTTGCAAAAACTAGAAGAGCCATGGTGAAATTATTTTAGAAATATGTTCATGAATGTTTGATACAGCCATGCAATGGCTTTTACTAAAATCGCTCGGATTACCCAGTTAATGACAAAAGAAAATATAATGTAACCGTACTTTTTCTAAACAACATCATTTTGCCCCACCATCATCATAACAAATTCAGGACCACCGGCATCATATCAAATTTGCAGAATCACTTAACCAGGGTGTAAGCGGTGGTTTTATATAGGGGTGTACAATGGGTGGTTTTATGGGGTGTTAACCGTGGTTTTATATTGGGCTGCATGTAAACGGGTGGTTTTATAGGGTGTAAACGGCGGTTTTATGAGGTGTTAACGGGTGGTTTTATGGTGGTTTTAGTGGGTGGTTTTACTTGGTGTTAACGGGTGGTTTATGTGGTGTAAACGGGTGGTTTTATATGTGGATGTAAACGGGGGTTTTATGGGGTGTATACACGGGTGGTTTCATGGGGTGTAAAAGGGTGGTTTTATTTATGTAAACGGATGATTTATGGGGTGTAAACGGGTGATTTTTTGGATGTAAACGGGGTTTTATGGGGTTTAAACGGGTGGTTTTATGGGGTGTAAACAGGTGGTTTTATTGGTGCAAACGGTGGTTTTATTGGGTTTAAAGGGTGGTTTAATGGATGTAAACGGTTGGTTTATGGGGTGTAAACGGTGGTTTTATGGAGTGTAAACGGGTGGTTTTATGGGGTGTAAATGGACGGTTTTATGAAACTCACCAGGCCATATACTCGGACCAGGTCATCCTTCCGTCGCCGCATTGTCTTCATGATATTCTCAAAGATAACAGGAATGCGCTCCGTCATCGACTTGTGAGCGAACGACCTGGAAATAGGCATTAAAGCGACATATAATGGACAGCTGGTGGATAATCGACACAATGATGAGAAAGTCGTTCAAAATATGACATAATGAAACATTTTCTACACAGATATTTAGAAACAGTGAACAATTTCGGCAAAAACGTGAATCTAGGTAAAATAATTTAACGAGAAGAATCATCATATTACTACAAACACCGAATCAAATATGAAGCAATAAGCGAGATCAGTGAGTCGCTACCATATAGGGTCCACAAGTCTGCAAATAGTGTGTCTGTCATTTGCAGAATGAGGTCCCCAGAGGGCGAATTTAGTGACGCTACCCCGCATATCAGGCTAGCATCACTAAATTCACCCTCTGGTGACCTCATTCTGCTTAGGCCCTCAACTAATATGGCAGACCTAGGATCAGATTGAAGTTCCCCAGTTGAAGTTGGTGACGTTCACCCATTGGGCACCTCAATTATTAATTTTATCTTCTCCAAATTAGGGGATAATGAAACTTCCTAGAAGGGAAATGTAACTAAAAACAATCTTAATTTTATACTATAGATAATTCCCAGAAGATGAAGCCTAAGCAGAATGAGGTCTCCAGGGGGTGAATTTGGTGATTCTAGCCCGCTATATATGCGGGATAGCGTCACTAAATTCACCCTCTGAGGACCTCATTCTGCAAATGACAGATACGCTATTTGCAGGCTTGAGGGTTCATCCAGCACCGTTCCGCGCATTAAGTGCTACATATCAAAGTTCTGGAGTAGCATTCCATATACATGGGACTTTTGAATATTCTTAAATTGCATATATATATTCATCCAAAGAAACGTTCGATATGTCACCTCACACTCTTTTCTGTACCGATATATACTTCGTTCTCCCTATACTAAATCTATTTTCAATCAATTTCTTTCAATTACTCCATATGAAGAAGAAAAAACATTCTCATTTTGATATATCTATCGATCCAGTCCATACTGTCAGTAGCTGAGTAACATATATATACAAACATTCATGATATGACCAATAACGATCTTCTAAAGTTATCATGAACATCATTACCTAATATTATGTAATCATTCTCATAGTGTGCATGGGCTTATTCACACGTAATCGGAAACGAAACTCATAAACTCTGTGCTTGATGACGGATCCCCTGCATAAACCAATATTCAAACATCATATTCTGTACTATACATTTTTTAATTACGTGGAATAAATACTGTTTATATCAATGTATTTTGTTTATAACTGAATGGGAGAATCCGTTCAGTATAGCAATGGTTAACATATACTTTACAAAGCAGGCAGACGAGAGTTATTTATTATGCCGTGTCAGGAAAAAATTAATGCTGTTTGTTCTTACATGCTGCATAGAAACTGGAACCTATTGTTTCGTATTGAGTCGGTAATTACATAAAGTCCTTAGTTAAATGTTTCGTGTACTAATGAAATTTCTTGGAACATGACCGGAGTGAGATATTACCAGGTATAATTTGAGGTACATCATATATATGATATATTCTGGTGAGATATAATAAAGCCTATGGTCAACTTTTGCGACATTGGTGTCGAATCATCCAAGTGCACGTTAGTCCCTTGGCGCGTGACCAGGAGACCTATCGCTCACTCATGTATAGGGTAAACTATGTGGAATCAATATATAGCTATATTATATACGTATAAGTCTAGGCATATATAGATCCAAGTCCAATCAGACGATACGATGTGTACTAATAAAAACAAAGTCGATCATCCATCAGCTGATCACGTAAACAGTCTTGTCACGTGCCGTGTCCGTGCATGGGGGGCGCGCGATGTCAAGGATATACGGCAATCTCTATACCAGAACATACCAGTCCGAGCCATCAAGGGCGATAAACCTTGAACCCACGGTAGACTAGTCTAGTATATATTGTAAGTAGATTAATCACGAGAAACAGCATTATGGATGCGTGATCACTTAGACTTCCTATATCATCACGAACTGACCGTATGATCCTGCCATGGAAACCCACCGAAAGCACGAATAGGCCACGCGTGATTTCTAATGGTTATATCACCATGTTCACCTCATGCACCTGCAGCAAATTAATTTACAGACAGTCATTATCGCTGCCAAACTCCAGGCAGTTTGTATCGCTGCCTGTTTATTAGTTTCCGTTGAAAGGGGTCATTGTGGAACTATAGTGGAGGAGCGCGGCTGGATAGGGTGTCCATTTTGGGTGGGGGAGGGGTAGCATATTGAAATTGAAATTTCAACAGTTGGAATTTCCAATCTGGGAGTTTCAATCAAGGTTAGTACTTTCCAAGTGATGCCCTGTGCCAATGCATTCTCTTATATATGCGAGTCGACCATAGGTCGCCTCGCATATACAAGAGAATGCATTGGCCTAAAACAAATGCTTTTTTTAACACTTTTTACCCTTTTTTCTTACATTCTTTAACAATTTTATAATTTTTAATGTGTTAAGCCAATGCATTCTCTTATATATGCGAGGCGACCTATGGTCGACTCGCATATATAAGAGAATGCATTGGCACAGGGCCGTTCTGTTGGGTAAAGGGTTAATGGCATGATTTCAGATTTCAGTCCAAAATTTTCACCAAAAATATCATGCGAATATCGGTCTAAAACAAAGATATTCCCACTAAATACTCATTGGTATATCAATTTATGAATAATTCAACTTTTATATTTTTTGTGTGAAATTCTCAACTGATGTTTTGTGGGGCATGTGCCACTTCTAATTTTGACCAAAGATCAGATGTGTAACCTTCTCCCACCCCCACGTCGCACGTCCCTGAACTATTGTTTTTACAGTATATACCTTTGGTATATACCGAAATCATCCCAGATAATCACGAATATAGCATCAGATTTCTCCCCAGATATACCGTTATAAAAAGCTACTGGAATCTGCCAATCTATACTATATATTTTGAGACTTCGTATATATGTGTGTGGGTACTTCATGGAATCCAAAACGCCTGTAAAGATTGAGCTCAAACTTCCTATGTAAGTGTCAAATCCCACCGACACGACCGTGGTCGCGGTTTAGAGAAGCTCAGAGCACCCGTTCTCCAATCTCAAATTACCGCTAAGGCACGGCGGGGGTTAATCAAGTGATTATTTAATGAGCGTTTATTGTGAATTGGGTGTGTCATAGACAAAGAAACAATCAGGCAGGGATGGGGTACCCAACTAAAGTAAGTCAATTCGGTCTTTTTAGTAAGGACCCCGCCCCTATCCACTAACAGTGACGTAGCTAGTAGATAGCATTCGTGGGTGTGGCGTCTAACATCCAGTTGCCAACTTCAACCAAGTCTGAACCGGACAGAATTTCAAAATGTGCGAAATTTGCAATCTCCCACATCGGCTCAACAAACTTAACTGGTATTTAACCAAAGTTGGTGGGGTGGACATGTCCCGCATGATCATAGCACCGTGCATGGCCATAATAGTCTGGCCATTCGCATGTAACTCTCTGGTTTAAAGTTAAAGGCGTTTAATTTGACCCCGCTCAGTTCGAACCAATTCACAGACATATAAATCAAGTTTCAGATATCGACAAAAACTTTCACATACGTCTGGAGTAAAAGATAAAAGTGATGGGCAGTTTACATGGCCATGTTTGAACAGTGCATATAGTGTGGGAATCTAACCTATTTATAGCACCCGTTATCAAAGTTTATCAGTATATAGATATGTTGATATGTGTACATGTATTTATAGTGCATACGTTATTTAGTGCGTTATACAGTAATGCCCTAAATAATCGACTCCTTAACCACAGCAGAATTATGAGTAATTTTTCAGGATTTGGTCGGAAATATGGCTTGTTGCCATTAATCGGAAAGCTCTCACTGTATATATGGGTCACTTTTTCTGCACATTCGGTGGAATGTACGACCGCAGCATATCATTTTGACCCTCCGAACGTTGTGGGTATACCTATAGGGGATCTCCAGTGGGGAGGGTGTGTTCTTTCCGAATATGTAGCTTCGCCTCATTTGGCGTCACTGGAATAGCCCCTTAAAATACTTTAAAGGTACTCAATCCGACTCGATGGTCCTCATATCATCAGATGTGTGCCGCTTCAGTTATCAGAATCGATTAAAGGTACTCAATCCGATTCGATGGTCCCCATATATATAATCAGATTCCAACAACAACAACAACAGCATTTTTAGAAATGCCGTTTCAGTTATCAAATTCAAATTAGTTTATTCTCATTCATCATCATGATATGATATATAGAGATCACAAATATACATGTAATACAATATACATAAAAGAGGTATGGCGTTGATACTAACAAATAAGTACATATCTTCTAACGTTTACATATCAGGAATATGGTCATATAGGGAAGGTTCGTGCTGTGTAAGTTACTCAAAGAGGGGTTGGAATGGGTTGTGTTGTGTTGGGAGCGGTGAACTCGTCAAGTAGAAGTTCGTCTTATATAATCGCTTAATTTATGTAGGACAGTCACTTTGTTGGAGTTTAATAGGAGAACAAAACGGTATGTACTAGGATTCTCGGTCAATGAACCTGGTATATTTCGTCTACGTAAGGAACTCCAGTAATTACATTCCATTAAGTGGTGATATTCGTCACCTAATGAATTAGTCCTACATAAGTTACAATATCTTTTATTCTTGTCAATGTTAAGCCATGATCCTGTTTCTATTGGCAGGCGATGGTTTCTACAGCGATATCTCATTAAAGTAATCACATCGTTTCTTGTTAACTTATATAAGTAAGGTTCAGTACAAATTTTTTTTGTGTAAATTCTATAGGTCGAACATTTACCAAGTGAATTCACCTTTAATTTCCAATCGTAGATAAATATTTCAGTTAAGGTTCGTTTGACTGATTCTTTAACATGCGCTTGTTCGAATTCTTCGGTGCCCTGTATAATCCAATAATAAGATAAACCCGTGATATTTAGTATAGCTTCTATATGACTTAACCAGGGGTGACTCCATTCTTTTGAATACTTGCCAAGTAAATAGTAGTGAAGTGTTTGCGTTATCTTAGGTTTGTTCGAATTAATTAATTTTGCCCAGTAGTAAACCATTCTGGTGTCGATTTCAATCTCCAGAGGAATAACACCTGTTTCACCGTATACCATGACGTCTGGAGTACTAGATTTGAGGTTAAAGATATATTTTAAATACGTTAATTGCACTTTTTCAAGTTCACGTTTTTCATGATGTCCCCAAATTTCACAAGCGTACAAAAGAATTGGTTTAACAGTCTTTTCAAACAGGTCTATTTGTAAATTTGTAAATTTGTATCATAATCGATTAACTGCCCAAAAATAAGTTGGGAGCGTTAATTCGGATTATGCATCTTTAAATCTTACGTCTGTAACTTTTTTTTTATAATATTAGAAAATTGGTAGTCGTACGTGTAAGAAGAAAACAATTAACTATAGTTGTCTGGAAGCTTGTGAATTCAGACTAAAATCGTAAGGTTTCATACTTGGGATCCAGACATCACTAAAGTTGCAAAATATTTAAATAAACATGCTCTTATTGAACAAATTTATAGTGTCTCAACACTTCTTAGAATTTGCGTTGTTTTGGTCATACGATGTCAAACCGTTAAGAAGTTTTGTGTGCAACATATAGTATATAAAACTTATAATCCGGTCCTCTGATATAACCGAATGGGCGACCAACGCAATACATGCAGTGTGACAATGGTATTACCTCGGGAGTACCAGCTTATTTTGATTGAAGCTCCGGGATCGCAGCTTGTCCTCTGCACGTGTTCCTTTGTGTTTGGGACAATTCAATGACGTGTACGTTTGGTGTCGTAAAATCACATGAATTTTCCCGCCAAATGTAGCTGCACAGCATTACCATGCATGCATAATAATACACGTTACAAGTTACACGCACGTGTGGATAAACATGGCTATATATAGGTTCCGTGGTTTTAGTGCTACAGGTCAAAGTTCTGGAGTAGCATATGTGGAAGTCATGAATTATTCATGACTTCCATATATGGAAATGCTACTCCAAAACTTTGACAGGTAGCGCTAAAACCATGGAACCGGGGCTGGATGAATCTCTGAAACCACGGAACGGAGCTGGATGAATCCAATATGGCATTGGCTCAGTAATCTCGCTTATGATACATGAACTTCTGCCATATTCATAGACAAGAAAACCATAGTCAGAAATGGTAACGCGCTCAAGATCATCTATTATATATTTTGAAAGATCTGTGTGTGTGTTTGTTTGTGTGTGTGTGTGTGTGTGTGTTTGAAATCGATGGACTCGAAAACGACTAAGCCAATTTCGATGAAATTTGGTATTTGGATGTGTTTTCGGCCGGAGACGAACATAGGCATATTTATTTGTCCGTGCGAGGTCAACTTTTCACGTGCCGAGGTCAAATCTGTTTTTACGCCGTTTTTGCGCTAATATATTTCAGTTCGGTGCTCACAAATCGATTCGATATAGCGCGAATAATAAATTGCCAGTCATATAATTTGCACGGTTAGAATCTGTGTGGCTTCATCTTTCCAACGATATATAATATGTATGTATCCGTTTTAGTTATCTGCCTCAATGATTAGGTACAAGTGGTACGATGCTTTTATCGGGATAAAATCAATGCGTAATTTCTATGACGTCGTCAGAGGTCATAAAGTTAGATTACGTTAACTCTCACCCTGCCGATGCATTTGACTGTGTCGCGTTAACTCATCACCGGCCGAGGTATCCGCAAATGACATTGGGCTATATATCTCGAAAACGGGTGTAGCTATCGACTTGAAATTTGGTATGTGAATGTATCTTGCCCCGGATATGAATTTTATCGGGTCGCCGAGCACGTGCGACGCCAGCTTCGCGCATGCGCAGACGAGATCTCGGAAACGGGTTGAGATATTGACTTTAAATTTGGTATGTGAATGTATCTTGCCCCGGATACGAATTTTATCGGGTCGCCGAGCACGTGCGACACCAACTTCGCGCATGCGCAGACCAGATCTAGGAAACGGGTGGAGCAATCGACTTGAAATTTGGTTTTTTAATAGCCCGGACGAAGTCGGGTCACCTTCTAGTCTATTATATATTTTGAAAGATCTGTGTGTGTGTTTGTTTGTGTGTGTGTGTGTGTGTGTGTTTGAAATCGATGGACTCGAAAACGACTAAGCCAATTTCGATGAAATTTGGTATTTGGATGTGTTTTCGGCCGGAGACGAACATAGGCATATTTATTTGTCCGTGCGAGGTCAACTTTTCACGTGCCGAGGTCAAATCTGTTTTTACGCCGTTTTTGCGCTAATATATTTCAGTTCGGTGCTCACAAATCGATTCGATATAGCGCGAATAATAAATTGCCAGTCATATAATTTGCACGGTTAGAATCTGTGTGGCTTCATCTTTCCAACGATATATAATATGTATGTATCCGTTTTAGTTATCTGCCTCAATTATTAGGTACAAGTGGTACGATGCTTTTATCGGGATAAAATCAATGCGTAATTTCTATGACGTCGTCAGAGGTCATAAAGTTAGATTACGTTAACTCTCACCCTGCCGATGCATTTGACTGTGTCGCGTTAACTCATCACCGGCCGAGGTATCCGCAAATGACATTGGGCTATATATCTCGAAAACGGGTGTAGCTATCGACTTGAAATTTGGTATGTGAATGTATCTTGCCCCGGATATGAATTTTATCGGGTCGCCGAGCACGTGCGACGCCAGCTTCGCGCATGCGCAGACGAGATCTCGGAAACGGGTTGAGATATTGACTTTAAATTTGGTATGTGAATGTATCTTGCCCCGGATACGAATTTTATCGGGTCGCCGAGCACGTGCGACACCAACTTCGCGCATGCGCAGACCAGATCTAGGAAACGGGTGGAGCAATCGACTTGAAATTTGGTTTTTTAATAGCCCGGACGAAGTCGGGTCACCTTCTAGTATATTATATACCCATGCTTGTAATTATATAGAATATATAATATATTGGTTTCGCGAATGACCAACTCAGAATTCCGTTAAAATAACAATAACAACCAGCACCTAATTAACGAACCGGCGGCCGACTCGGCCGTCTCCGACTGCAACCATCAGTGGGCTGCAGAACGAAACATATCTATAAAAGTTGAAATATATAAAGACTTACAAATTATCTTTTAAATTTCTTTTATTGGTAATTGGCATAGCTTGTCACAAACCAAAAATCAACATTATTGACTTAATAATGTAACGGACACTAAAGGAAATTGAAATTCCCAACTACACATTTTACCGGACTCGGTCTCCTGGTCGCGCAGTTCGACTTTTAAACCGGAAAAACCAATTATCTATAAATAAAATGCCCATCGGACCACAGCTTTCAAGAAATTGCAGAACAGAATACACGCGGCGCGCGCTAATAATATATGACCACAATGTTCAAGTTCAAGGGGGCCAGGACTAACATTATAAAATCCCACATTCTCATAATACTATAAATGGATTATTCCACTCAGTTAAAATAGTATACATTGGAATTGTTTATAACTCATTTAGAGGGGTGATAAGGTAACAAAAGCAGATCAAACATGAGCAGGATTATTCATATTCATTCCTGGGAAATGTCCAGATAATAAATTCAGCCATGGTCGTTTGTTGAACTTATTATCTGAACATTTTATAAGGGATCTACTTATCAACGAGAATTTAGTATAGAAAGGATTAAGCTTGTGGTCTGATCGAGTGTGCACGTAGACAGACGTTCTCCAGGTTCGAAATAGCGTAAAACAATTTTGCTAATCCCGCTTCTCAAGACGTATAATGAGATTACCAATACATGTCAAGAAGCAAATATAAACGCTTTAATGGGGCCCTGCGAATCAGGCGTTTACATTTCGAATCGAATCTCGAATCGAATCACGTGGTACAAAGAGTGAAGATATAGATATTACTGGACTGAGTGGCCGTATACCGGTATCAATTTTCTCACGTTGTAACGACGATAAGTGATCGTATATAATGTAAATATTATCCATAAATGGATCAAATTCGCATTTAACAAACCCCATCATGGCGGGAGAAGCGCTGGTGCAGCAATAAAGGTCATGTTCCCGTGCATTCTCTTATATAGATGTGAGTCTCCCATAGGGAGCCCGCATATATAAAACAATACACTGGATTACAAGTTCAAGGTAAAAATTGTATAGGCCAATGTATTCTCTTATATATGCGTTTACCCACCCACCACCCCTCATATACGTGCCCGGAACCTGATACGGGCAGGTTTGATATCAATGTCCACTGTAAATAAATTGCCAAAGTCAGAGTAATTTTACAGATATTTTAAATTTTCGCATAGAAGTGAGTTAACCCTTTACCCAACAAACCGGCCAAAACCGGCCAAATAAAGCTTCAACAGCCTAAAATATCTTCGGTCTGTCTCAATAGAACCATACAAATATGGATATCATTGGAACCGGCTCCTTGACCACATTGTGATAGTTACAGTTATGCCCTGTGCCAATGCATTCTCTTATATATGCGAGTCGACCATAGGTTGCCTCGCATATATAAGAGAATGCATTGGCCTAAAAAACAATTTTATAATTTTTAATGTGTTAAGCCAATGCATTCTCTTATATATGCGAGGCGACCTATGGTCGACTCGCATATATAAGAGAATGCATTGGCACAGGTCCGTTCTGTTGGGTAAAGGGTTAAATGCTCTTTATTTTACCGAATCAGGAATATATAGACTAAGAAGAAACGCTCTTTATTGTTCCATGTTGTTATATGACTCGAAGTAGTTTTTTGTGTTACTTATTGAAGTCCATGCACATAACACCATATAGACTCAACTTCTTGGAAATGGGGTTTCCAGGAGATTGAGATTGTAAACAAAAACACTTGTGTGGCCATGGTCCAGATAAAAAACATTGTTTAAAGCTTTTCGTGATGGCGAGGTATTTGCAAATACAAATAGAAGAATGGTGACAGATAACATAAGCCGAAAGGTGAGCAGACTTGCATATATGTGACCCGCCATATCAAATCCAGTTGTAAGTCGGATTTTTTTTTACCCTGTGCCAATGCACTCTTATATATGCGAGTCGACCATAGGTCGCCTCGCATATATAAGAGAATGCATTGGCCTAACAATTTTTTACAATTTAAAGATTTTTTTCTTGTATTCTTTAACAATTTTATAATTTCACCCATACAGAGCCCCAGACAAACATGAGCAGACGACACTCTTCTATATGCTTCTATATATGTGTGGGGCTCCCTGCAGGGTAATGGATGTTTTTTTTATTTTATGTCCTAAAAATTGTAAGAAACATTTATTTAAAAAAAATGATAAAAAATTGTTAGGCCAATGCATTCTCTTATATATGCGATGCGACCTATGGTCGACTCGCATATATAAGAGAATGCATTGGCACAGGGTAAAAAAAATACCGACTTACGACTGGATTTGATATGGCGGGTCACATATTTTAGCTGTTTTATTGCATTTCTATATTTCCAAACTTCGTCGAAAAAAATATCAAATACAATTATCAGATAACTTGCACCGAATAAATGTACGTCAATGCATATCTCTTTTCTATTCGAAAATGTCATTGGCAAAGACTTAGTTCTGCGAAAGACTGGTTAATTTGCTGTTGTTTGACACATACCACAACATTGTATCGCGTCTAGTAACGAAGAGCAATGTGCTCCTATATATTGCAGCACAAACAAACTTTTACTCCGGTTGCACAGTTATCATGTCATAAAGGGTTGAGTGCCAAGTGGTTACAACCTTTTGGTGGTCAAAATAAGATAATAAGTGACTAAATATAGTTCCTACGATATATGTAAAAATAGATGTATCGGTCCGCAAAGTACCATCATTGTGGCAGTGCCATATCGCAGTGAGAACATATGCTAGATATAACTACAACAAGAAAACCATAGTCAGAAATGGTAACGCGCTCAAGATAATATATTATATGCCCATGATTGTAATTATACTAGAATATAAAATACAACCCCCAGTGGGCTGCAGAACGAAAAATGTCTATAAAAGTTTAAATATAAGACTTACAAATTATCTTTTCATTTCTGTTATTTGTAATTGACATCGCTTGTCACAAACCAAAAATCAACATTATTGACATAATAATGTAAAGGACAATAAACGAAATTGAAATTCCCAACTACACCTTTTACCGGACTCGGCCTCCGATTCGCAGTTCGACTTTTAATCCTCACAAAAATTCCCATTCTATAAATAAAACACCCATGCGCCCAGGCGAAACAGGAATCTATATTAGTATACATGCGGAGCGCGCGAATAACTAGCATATTATTCTATCCACATGCATGCGTGGTATGTTATCAACCTCGTGTATTCTCAATATCAAGGTATCAGGGAAGAGGGGTCTATATATAGTGTGATAAGTAAGGGTTAGATCACAAGAATCGTTCTTTACCAGAATCAGTCGAGTCGAAGACGAGATTTATTCCAGTAAAGAACTATTCGCGTGCTCTGACCGACTTAAAGCACACTTGATCCCACATAATACAATCAACTGGAAATGTGCCGTTGAGCGTGTTTTGACCACGACGCACAATCCGTGCGCTGGCCGCGATTGGACACAATAGCCGGTTATAGCCACGCCCAACAACGTGATTAAAGGTACTCAACCCGTAAAGAGGGTCCCCATCTCAACAGATTCCAACAACAACAATCCGATCAGAGGGTCCTATATTACTATTTCTTTGGCTTTGGGGGTAAAAAATATTTGATTCGAGTCGAGGAACCCATCAAACAAAGCTCAGAGTCATTAGATATTGATTTTTGAAAATTCTTATGTTCTCGAGATGAGTACTTATAACTGCCGTCAATTTGGTAACATGCTCGAGATTTTACGCCAAAATTCTATTCAAACAGACAAGGATGGATAACTCTATAATCAAGTGGGTAATAATAACGAATTTTTTACTATCTTCTGGGCCAGAAAGAATTCCCGATAATGACAAATAATAGTTTACTAAAATCGATATCTAACAAATCTGAGCTTTGATGGGTGACTTCCTCGACTCGAATCAAATATTTTTGACCCCCGAAGCCATTGAAATAGTAATTGAGAGGAGTTTTATCGGGTACCTTTAACATGAACTGATCGCCGTTGAATGTGAATAGATATGTCCGAAACAACACTGACTGGTCCCACTTTGAAGCACCCGTGCGATTTGTCTGTTATGAGTTGCGTATGCATAAAAATGTGATAATCAGTGAACTATTCCTTCGCCTTGATATATGGTACATGGGCGGTACACTGTCATCGCGTGCACAAAATGAAAGGAAACCTTAAATCCAGATCGAATCAGAATGAATTGTAACCGATATAGGTCTTATATAAAACATGTTATATTTAATACATTATGTATACATGACGGCAGTGGTCAGACCAGCATGGCTAGGGGGACTGAACTCCGCATTGAAGTTCGATTTTGACCATTGGAAACAGACGAATGTACATCTTAGGTGTCGATCTGCCACGGTGATGTGAATGTGATCTTCAAAAACTCCAAAGTTGCTCGCCTTTGTCATATTATGGGGATCAACATAAGATATACAAGAACACGACATATCTATATATGAACTTTATATACACATCAGAACGACTTTTTAAAGTCATACATAATCATTGCCTACAATAACAAAAGGCCGCCCGACCACAGTGTCCCCCGAAAGGTGGCTTCATTTGGGACGGGGGCTTGTAGAAATAAACAACAAGGACCATAACTCAGGTAAAAATATCCGAGCGGAACCCAAATTCGAACTTGGCCTGTATTTTCCTATGAGTAATCCATACACTAAATTTGAAACAATCAGACATCTATAACTAAATATATCACACGGAAACCAAATTAACCCTTTACCCAACAGAACGGCCATGTGCCAATGCATTATCTTATATATGCGAGTCGACCATAGGTCGACTCGCATATATAAGAGAATGCATTGGCTTAAAACATTAAAAATTATAAAATTGTTAAAGAATGTAAGAAAAAATGGTAAAAGGTGTTTAAAACAGATTTTTGTTAGGCCAATGCATTCTCTTATATATGCGAGGCGCATATATAAGAGAATGCATTGGCACAGGGCATAACTGTAACTATCACAATGTGGTCAAGGAGCCGGTTCCAATGATATCCATATTTGTATGGTTTTATTGAGACAGACCCAAGATAATTTAGGCTGTTGCAGCTTTATTTGGCCGTTTTGGCCGGGTTGTTGGGTAAAGGGTTAATCGTCATATTATAAGTCAACAAGGACCCTAACTTCGGTAAAAACAGGCGGACGGAACCCAAATTCGAACTTGACTTGTATTTTCATATGAGTAATTATTAATATACCACATTTGAAAACAATCAGATAACTAAAACTAAAGTTATCACCAGGAATCCAAAATAATCAGCAGATTCTAAGTCAACAAGGACCATAACTCCGACAATAGACGGGTGGAACCAAAATTCGAACTTTACCTGTATTTTCATGTGGGTAATCCGCATACGAAATTCGAAAACAATCAGCTAACTAAAACGAAACCAAACTAATCGACAAACTCTAAATCGACCAGGACCATAACTCCGGCAAAATAAATGGACGGACCGAACCCAAAATCGAACTTGACATATATTTTCATGTGAGTAATCCGCATACAAAATTTGAAAACAATCAGATAACGAAAACTAAAGTTATCATTCGGAAACCATCCTGGACGGACGGACACACGTACGGACACCCGACGGACGGACGGGCACGGCTGATATCTATAGTCCCTCGGGGGACAGTAACCTGGATCTTGGCTTTACTGATTCACTTATAACAAAACGAAGAACGTTCTTGTTTAGATTCTCCCTAATACGGTAAAAATAAAGAGCGTTTATCTCAACGACGTGTGGAAATTTGAAAACAGTTAACACGCCCCACACGACACGATACCACATAATTACTATCTGAACATTTTCCATAAAGGAAAATAATAAGATTAAAACTATGAGCCTATTACTGGAAGATTTTATGGTCAAATATCAACTTCCAAAAAGGTAGTTTTGTCAGGTCCGCCTCCCCAAAAAAAAAAACAAAAAAAAAATCACATATATGTTAAAGAGCGTATATGATTTATTTGCCAACACCGCCATTATTAAAGAGCGTTCCTAATTAAGTGAGACGAAAATATTGAAATGTTGACTAATTTTTTTTCAATTTGGATAGAGCATCTTAATCAAACTTGGACTATATGGACATAATTATCTATTTCATTCACTGATTATTTTTGTTTCATACATGTGATATCCGCACGGTATATAAGCATTCAATATATATAAATTATATGACATATTTTGAAAATCGGAGAGTGATGAAATCAAATTTCATTTTAAAGGTACTCAACCCGATAAAACTCCTCTCAATTACTATTTCAATGGCTTCGGGGGTCAAAAATATTTGATTCGAGTCGAGGAAGTCACCCATCAAAGCTCAGATTTGTTAGATATCGATTTTAGAAATCTATTATTTTTCATTATCGGGAATACTATCTGGCCCAGAACTCAGTCAAAATTGCGTTAAAATTACCACTTGATTTTAGAGTTATCCATCCTTGTCTGTTTGAATAGATTTGGAGAACACATCCAGAGCAGATTACGGCAGTTAGCAGTACTCATCTCGAGTTTATAACAAATTTCAAAAATCAATATCTAATAACTCTGAGCTTTGTTTGATGGGTTCCTCGACTCGAATCAAATATTTTTTACCCCCAAAGCCAAAGAAATAGTAATATAGGACCCTCCGATCGGATTGTTGTTGTTGGAATCTGTACAGATGGGGACCCTCTTTACGGGTTGAGTACCTTTAAAGCTTCAAGATTTATCAGAAACAAATTTAAAGGGGTACTGTACACTAAATCCGTCCACCCAGTCATAAAATAATTTTCATTATAATGGTGTTTGCATCGTTCATAGAGCACACAATGTGTATTTTGCACTAATCCATGACTCAAATTAATTAATTTTTGCATTTAATATGTTGAGCATAAAAAAGAGATGGTCCCATAAATGGTCGGATTTAGTGTACGGTACCTCTTTAACTACAAAATGTTAAATACCCTACCTTTTCACTCTGGGTGACAGAGGAGGTGGCAGCTTGCGGCTCTCCATCCTGTAGTTAAGATTGCAAATGATGTCCGTCATTGCGTAGCTTTAGTTATTGACTCCTTGAAATAAAAAAATCGAACACTGCTAATCAAAAAGTAAACGTCTAGTAACGATAAGGCTAATATTTCTGAATCTCAGTGCAGCGCGCGTTCATTATATAGTCGCAGAATCGTGTCAAGCAGCTATTTACCCGGCCGTGCGTACGTCACATAAGTAATTCTTGTTTATTAGTTGTATCTCGGCACGTGGTGCATGGTGGTGTTACTAGCTCACTCTGAACATAAACATTGTTCCTGTATTTACCACAACGGAATCAATATTTTCTTCGTCGTGCTTTGGGTCGTCGCATCAGTGAAGTAAATAAGGTCAAAAGTTGGAATTTTCACCGAATTACAGGCTTTCGGTCACCTGCATTACGGGTCATTCCTTGATGATGTTTACATTTTATGCAATTTCTATGAATTATCAAAAGTAGAGCATAGAGACAAATCGCTGAATGGACGGAATATGGAACAGAGTGGCAACAATTTACTCGGAAGATAATTTGGAATATGTCGTGCAAGCAAAGGGTGACATACTCGACCAACATATTCTACGTACAGTATAGTATATAGAAGACTCGATTTTACGCACCAGTTGAAGCTCGGAATTCGCCCCAAACCACATGTAATAAAGTGATGTGATCAAATAGAAACGGAGAAAAATGTTGTTTAAAGTAGTTATTTTGGAAAATATTATATCGAAATTGACAACAAAAATGCAGCAACTGTCGTAGTCCAAGTCTTCTTGTACTAAAACCAGCTAAGATATTGGGATGGCGATTTGCTGTTTTTAAAGACCGGCACCTCCATCCCAATATCTTAGCCGGTTTTAGTACGAGAAGACTTGGACTACAACAGTTGTCGATGGCAAAAAAATATGTTTCGTTAGTTTATCGCCAATAGATGCGTCCCGAATCGAGTATAGTAAATATTTACAATTGAGCGTAGTTCAGACGATGTTTTCTATGGAAAGGTACGGTCGATTTGCTTCAGATTTTCGGTGATGTTAGTAGAATGTTACATTCCTCCAGTTGGCATAGCGCCTGAATACTATATCGTATCAGTTTCACGCATCCGAACAAGTCCATAATATGTCTTTAAATTAGATTGTTTGTTGTTGTTGTTGTAACTGGAGGCCTGGAACCCTGAATGCAGCTTCAACAAAAGCGAGCATAATTTAAATAACTTTTTCTCTCCATTTTGTACGTATTTTGCACGTTTTCAAGACCAGGAAATAATTAGATCGTATACCGCAACATATCCTCATGCAAATATGTTCATATTGGGCGTAAATATTCACATATGTTCATATTGGACTTATGTTTTCACAGAAAAGCCCATATTGAGCTTGTATTCCGTTAAATGGCGCGGGCCGCATGCAGTAAACACACATTATAAAGAGCGTAAATCAGGTATAAGTCGTGTCGCTGAAAAAAAGTGGATTAAATAGCTTATTTTGTATTGACATATACTATACGGGCTTATTTTTATCGCCCCGTTTTACGCCCATATGAGCGTATTTTTCCCTGAAATACGCTCTATATGGACCTAAAAGGGACATTCAAAATAAGCCCGTATTTTGCTTATATTCACGAGAACATGGCTGTATACTCACGAGTTCAGATCATGACATGAATATCCACTCTGATCTACCACGACCCCATTAATAGGAGGTTCTGGTTGCCAGATATTGACTTTCAAAAAAGGAAGTTTCAAAACATTTTGAAAAATGACAAAAATCCCAATGATCGTTTCTGATAAAGAGCGTCTATGCGTTTCTTTCCCACGAGCGGTATATATATATAATAAAGAGCGTTATCGGTTCAATGTAAAACTTATGGATGCTTTTGTACATTTTGGCGATGCCTGTGCCATGCGAATGATGCTTATTGCAAACATGAGTACCAACGAGGGGACACTAGGTGAATTTGCAGTTACACTATATACACGCAAAAAGATGTGACAAAGTACACTCTTCTCGCAGAGTACTTCGAACGTAGAACAGCTTACCAGATCATGTTGTTCAAGCAGACTCACTCTCCTCATTTATATTTCTTCTGGAACCAGGGGGGGGGGGGGATTTTTCCGGACACGTATGCAGGGGTGGGTGGGTGGTCGATGGGACAAACAAACAATTTTGTCTGCAACTCAAAAAAAGTTTTTTTAAATGAGTTTGGCTTAAAACACCTTATAGAATAAGAGAAATAATGTAATTCTAACTGCTATCGTGTTGTAATTTGTTGCAAATTTTGAAATCCAAGATGGCCGCTGGCAGCCATGTTTTTTTGGCCGAATGACCCCAAAACGATTCGTTCCTATTTACATGTCAATGTTAACATCCATGACAAATAGTATGCACATAAATTCATATACAGCTGAATTCCCCCCGCAAATCTCTGTTTTAGTGTTAAAAGGGGGTGGAGTCCAAAAATGGTCGGAAAAAAACTGCCGAAAACGGAAAAAAATTTGGACGCGGGGGTGGGTGGGTCCCAACAAGGGTCGAAACGTAAAAATCAGCATACGTGCCTGCCAATACCTACCTTATTGTTCCTAAGTAGGAAAGTGACATTGCGTGAGCTTATTCCAACACATACAGTAATGCCCTAAGTAATCGACCCCTTAACCACAGCAGAATTATGGGTAACTTTTCAGGATTTAGTCGGAAATATGGCTTGTTGCCATTCATTGGAAAGTCCATCCGACTCGTTGTGATAATTAAAGGGGCACTGTACACTAAACCCGGCCTTTTATGGGACCATCTCCTTTTATACTCAGCAGCATATATCAACAAATTAATGAATTTGAGTAATTACCATGTTGTTTGCATCGTTCATAAAGCACATGAGTGTATTTTTGCACCAAGCCAACGCTCAAATTCATTCATTTGTTGCATATATTCTGTTGAGTATAAAATAAGATGGTCCCATTAATGGCCGGATTTAGTGTCCACACACCTGGTCAAGTGGCCCTGCTAATATGCTATGACGCTGGTGGTCCTGCTGAATTGCTATGATGCGGGTGGTTCTGCTGAATTGCTATGATGCGGGTAGGGCAAACTGACGAAAAAGTATCACGATTTTTTCAAGAGTTGTCATTTTCGCGGTGTTTGGCTAATCTGGGCGATTCGAGAAAAAACCAGAGTATGTATATGAAATATTCAAGAACATATATATTTTGAACAAATATAATAATGCCTGCGCTGGTGTTTCTAAAACGACGTGAATAACCATCTTGATTATAGTCGATTTTCAACAACTAATACAATCAGTATTAAAATATATCGCAATAAGTATGTTTTTGAATGTTTGATAAGCATAATAACTTTTCATCGATATGTTCAGATTATCGGAACATCACGAAAAAGACAAATTAAAAAATATAACGGTACTTTTTGTTAAAGATACGGGCGGCGTTGGCGATGGGTATGCTGTTAAAATATTCAACTCCGTCAAAAACAGAAAGAATATACCAATCAGAAATATGGCATAAACAGTATGTTTATTGTCAAATGTTTTTTAGTTTGTTATGTAAACAAAAGCAAAACACGTTATAGAACCTGGCTTTTGTTTAGATCCGCATATGGTAAACATAAAGAGCGTTATCTGTTACTGTTTTCCTGATATGGAAATAATAAAGAGCGTTTATATCATGTGTGTGATTATTCAATAGAATTGAGCTGTGTTATGTTAAAGGTACTCAACCCGTAAAGAGGGTCCCCATCTCAACAGATTCCAACAACAACAATCCGATCGGAGGGTCCTATATTACTATTTCTTTGGCTTTGGGGGTAACAAATATTTGATTCGAGTCGAGGAACCCATCAAACAAAGCTCAGAGTTATTAGATATTGATTTTTGAAATTTGTTATAAACTCGAGATGAGTACTGCTAACTGCCGTAATCTGCTCTGGATGTGTTCTCCAAATCTATTCAAACAGACAAGGATGGATAACTCTAAAATCAAGTGGTAATTTTAACGCAATTTTGACTGAGTTCTGGGCCAGATAGTATTCCCGATAATGAAAAATAATAGATTTCTAAAATCGATATCTAACAAATCTGAGCTTTGATGGGTGACTTCCTCGACTCGAATCTAATATTTTTGACCCCCGAAGCCATTGAAATAGTAATTGAGAGGAGTTTTATCGGGTTGAGTACCTTTAACAGAAGCAAAATTTCTGTAACACGAGCAGGCTCTTGTTTGCGTATAATACACCATCGTATACGTCTTGACGACAATATACTATTTACGCGTTGATTTTGTTTGGCATAATTATGAACAAAACTATATATATTTTAATATTCCTTCTGTTGATGGCGATTTGAACAAATAGGAATATTTCTGCACCGAACGCCACCCGTGCCTCAGTTTGCCCTAACAGCGACATAGCAATTCAGAAGGATTCAACAGCATCATAGCACATTAGCAGTACCACTTGACCAGGGGTGGTTCAGTACCCTTTAAATGATGCTGATGGTTTACACTTTCTACACTGGATACTCATTGACGAGTAGTTCCCTTAGGAAATGTTCAGATAATAAGTTCAATAGGTCGTTTGTTGAACTCGTTATCCGAACATTTCCCACCAATGAATATGAAGCATTCTACTCTTGCATTATCTATTTTTTTTTCTGACTGTCGTCGGCTTTTATCACCCGAACACCCCTCCAAATGAATAATAGAACGTTCCAATGTATACTTTTATAAAACACTGAGTGAGAATCCATTCAGAATAGAAAGGGTTATTGGGGTCATCAAATCATCACATGTCCTTGTCTAAAATAATTACGTGTGACAATAAAGATGCATCTCGCTTGGTTAATTTGATAACAAGAAATGGCAGATTAACCCTTTTTATACTAAATGGATTTTCCCATTTAGTTATAAAAGTATACAGTGGAATGGTCTATTATTCATCTGGATGGGTTTTCGTGAAAAATAAGCAGACGACAGATAATAAAAGTGCAGGAGTCCTATTTATTGGAAATGTTCAGAAAATAAGTTCAATAAAAGTTGAACTTATTTGAACATTTCCAAAGGGAACGACCTGTCAATGAGTATATTGCGTATAGAAATTGCTAATTCATGTTTTGTCCCGAAACGAGATCTCATCTGTAATGGGGCCCAATGCATTCGAAGGGTTTGTGCGAAATAACATAAAAGTATGTAAAACAACTACATACAGTAGTGCCCTAAATAATCGACTCCTTAACCACAGTAGAATTATGGATAATTTTTCAGGAATTAGTCGGAAATATGGCTTGTTGCCATTCATCGTAAAGCTCTCAGCGAGAGCTTTCCGATAAATGGCAACAAGCCATATTTCCGACAAAATCCTGAATTTTTTTCCATAATTCTGCTGTGGTTCAGGGATCGATTATTTAGAACATTACTGTATGTATCACACGCAAGTACATGATATAAAATAGATTGACTTTGTTCTTATTTTCATTAATAGATATCCAATAATGAGAATTCGCATTTCAAAACCATTGTCAGGAAACATTACTGTTACAGTGGAATGACCCATACAAATCCGATTGGCCCAAAAAGATACCGAAAGTTAATCCAAACTTGATAGTAAAACATTGGAAAATGTCAAAGCATTGAAACATATTCTGAAAATCATCATATTCAGACTAAATATTCGAATATGAGTATTGATGTTTGTTGACAAATCATTGTGACATGCATTTTTTTTTTTACATAACAATGGTTTCAACACACGACATATTCCTTTATTGAAAATCTATCACAATAATGAATATAAGATCATATAAGAACGGAGTTTGATACATTTCTCCGTGTTCTTCTTAGAGGTGATGTTTTTGCAGACAAATTACCCCATTGCGAGTACCATGGGTCCCTTTAATATTTATAACTATATGTGGATACACCCCTCCCTCGAACGAAACAAAGTGATATACAAGATGTCACGTAACTGGTGTTTTATCTAACCTTGGGGAACTTAGAATTACAATGCCTCACATTGTTGACTCTCTGACCTAGATTACAGACTGGGGAGCAGCGATCAGCTGATTTAGTAAACACACGGCCACAGCGAACGCTTACCGATATTCTCGCCGAGTGCAGTCGTATTGTGACCGATTTCATTTGCGCTGGAATACACTATATTACACACTGCATTAGCTAATACCTTAGTTCCAATGGAATTTGCTTCCACGGCATTTGATAAATCATTGAACCTATAGGATTTATCTGCTGGGAGATCAAACATGGAACCAAACTGGATTACGTGTCCAAATTAAAGTACATATGTTTTTCTGTCAGGTATAAAGGCATTCCGCCGTATATCTGTAGGACATGGGGTATATTATGTGTGGGCTAACATAGGTCACTAGTACCATATTTATACCTATCTCTGGTCGCAAACTGGAACACAATGAGTGATTCATCGTCAAATACTGGGACATTATCTGACAAGAAAACCATAGTCAGAAATGGCAACGCCCTCAAGATCATATTATTTAGCATATATAAAAATATTATCGAGCTTTAATTTAGTGATTGTGAAAAATTGGTATATACACCCCGGTAACCTGAATGGGTGATAGCGGAGGACCGGACGATAGCAAATGAATCAGATATGTGTGTTTTCACATCCAAATTGGTAAACGACAAAAATAGTGGAGAAAGGAATGGCCATGCATTCAGAAATCCAACAATTTGTTTCCCTTGGTATACACGGATCGTCCATTGTGATATTTCCAGTTGCTATGCAACGCTGGTACCCATAATTTTCAAATGAGATTACTTTTGCATGGTTGACGCATTTCAGGCTTCAACAAGTCGCCGTGGAATAACCGAAAACGACATTTCTCAATCTGGGATCAGGTGATAGCAACTGTATGTGATGAGAACGGGTTGTCAATAAATCATGTAGAACAAGGGTGAAGTTTTCCCCAGAAATATGTCCCCCAAAAGCAAGATACAGTTTTTTACCATAAGATAAGCGATTACTGACCAACCATCTCCATATATGTACCGATTCAGAATTATAGGCAAACTATGCCCGCGTGTGTCATATAACATATGCTTCAACATGTTTGTCAATTATATAGAGAATGTATATATGGTATAGTCAACTATATACATAACATTGATTTAATCGAACGCACAGAACTAATGATTAGTTTTAGAAGAAGCCGACCAATCATCAAATCAGTCGTAGTTAGTATAGGCCAGGTCTACAAGATATAGGAATCATTGAACTAAATGGTTTCCCATAGACGACAGTGTTAACGTTTCAGACAAATTCACTGAATTGAAGCCTGCAGGCCACTCCAGTGATGTTTACCCAGCTAGATTGACACCAGTTGATCACGAAATGCAAGAAAAATCATAGGTCATGCATATAATTTTTAAAATAAATCCCCAAGTGTAGGACGGGGCTACTACCCCACAGCCAAATTTTACATGGAAAAACCCAAAACTACAGTAGCTAGTTAAAGGTACTCAATCCGATCAGACGCCCCTAAATTACTATTTCTTTGGCTTCGGGGGCGGGTAAAAATATTTGATACGAGTCGAGGAACCCACCCATCAAAGCTCAGAGTGATTAGATATCAGAAGATAGAGGGCCTCGTTAGAGCCACATCTAAAAATAGAATCTTTGGGTCTAAAATTGTTTGTACTAAAATATTCCCAAAACTTCCAAAATATCAAAACCCAAAAAAAAATTCAAAAATTCCAAAATTTATTTTTTCCAAAAAATTTCAAAACCCTAAAATTAATTTTTTCCACAAAAAAATTCAAAACCCCCAAATTTCAAAAAAAGAAAAAATTTCAAAACCCTCAAAATTATTTCTCTAAAAAAAAGTTTAAATAAAAAATTTATAACGAGTTTTTTCGGTTTCTGATAATCTCGATATTAAAAAATATCGAATGTTAAATTATTTGCGCGTAATATCTTTCGTTATTTTTTTGTTCAACCAATGTTTCAATGTATTTATTAATCGATGTTTAGAAATATCTTTATACCAATTATATGTGTATGGACAGTCGCTGTAATGTTGGACATTGTGACCAACGGTATGAATGCATACATTCCAGTGTTTAACGGACGCAGTTCATATAATTGTCATACCTGAAAATAGACACCATTACTTTTTACATAAATAATAAAGAGCGTTTATTCTTTACTTATCTCTATATGAAGTTATTGAGTATATGACAGGCGTGTATTTTCGTCAATTATTGGAAGTATTGAAATGTACTATGTTGAATCCCTAACGGTCGAAAATTGTAAGGCGAAATTACAACCCCCCAGAATGAACTGTCATATTGAATGAATGATGATTTAATCTCAGCCATTTTTACATGGAACATGAGCGATGTACACGCAATCACACACGCCACATTGGTGTTAACAATGTGTCTTTCACACCTTTGCTTTACCAAATGAATTCTATTATTTCCCCGGTCACAGCTATATGGTATTCAGAAAACATATCGATTTGAGCAGAAATAGTTGTTTAACGGGTTAGTATCAATTAAGGTTGATAAACTGTGTCATTCACACGATAATTAGTTAGCCAAAAACATGCATACATATTAAGTCAGGTCGTGAGACACTCAATTATAGAAATTGCTTTGAGGACATTGTTATAATAACATTACGTAATAACCCCTTATCACTCCAGTCACACTTACGATCATTTTGTATGCCGAAAACTCCAGGTAGCACCGATGATGTAACATTATATCACTGCTATTGTGCCAATGATAGGTTCAGACATGTTCTATGTTTAGAAATAGATAATCTGCAGGTGTTCACTTGACAAGAGATTTTGTACACTCAATCACAGACCAACGTGATAATACCAGCCCACACCCAACCCCCAAGTTACCTATAATTCTGCTGTGGTTAAGCCACAACAACAACAACAACAACAACAACACCAACAACAACAACAACAACAACAACAACAACAACAACAGTCACCAAGCGACATAACATCCTGTTTTGATGATCCAATGGCCAATGTCCATGAAGATTTTATTTCCGATGCAAGTCATATTTCAGACTAACTCCTGAAAAGTTACCTATAATTCTGCTGTGGTTAAGCAGTCCATTATTTAGGGCATACCTGTATGTAGGCCTACCAGTGGATGAATAGTCTGCCGGAGAAGTACTGTGTAGACAGGTCTTGTCGGTAAGAAAGTCAGACGAGTAGTGAAGGCTCGGCTATTAAAACATAGTAATGCGATAGCGAACATCAAACGAGTCTGCGCACGCATATCTGTCAAAGGATACAAGGGCAGTCATTGGTCAATTTATCCCCGGTGTCAGCTCAGTACAATGGCAGTCATTGGTCAATTTATCCCCGGTGTCAGCTCAGTACACAATCGGCACGAAGCCGCAGGTCATAATTACTCTTACGAATGAAGAGCGTTGAACATATACGAAATTATTACACGAATGAACTGAAATTTATATTTCACATCTTACCAACAACAGATACAGACATAGTCATAGTGTTATATTATCTTACATGTACCCATGCTATGACATACTTAAAGGGGGATAATGCACACACGGTGTGTGGAATGTTAAAGTGACACGAGGTAAGGGACGTTATGTAATATTGGTGTGTGAATATTAAAGGAGCATTCTCGCTATACAAACCCCCCTCCCCACTTATAGATATATAACGAAGACGAGAATAACATGTTGATGAAGTTTATTGAAATTTAATCATTGTCTGAATCTTCGACCGTTAGATTTACTTCTAAGAGTTTCTTGAATTTTCTCATCGCTTCATCTGCAGCCCATTCATTATTATATCCGCGTTTGGTCAGTTTGACCATTTTCTTCATGATCGTGTTATGTATGGGTGATGTTTTCAATCGATACTGGTATTCTATTAATCGTCTATAACTTTTGAGAAACAGAACAAACTCTGTGTCGATGGTATCCTCTTTTCCCGACATGCTCTCATCTCCCGAAATGCTCTCTTCTTCTTTCACATCAGTGGTGACGCGTTTCATCATACTTTTGAATGTGTCCATCTCGTTGACACATCGCGCAGCTTTCTTAAGACCGAATACCGTTCTACTACCGACGACATTACCATCTTTTGAATCTGATAGCGTTCCTCGTTCATCTTCATCTGTATCTTCTCCGAAGAGAGTTGTTTTTGTCTCGGACATAGCTCCGTGTTCATCCGGGTCCTCAGTTAATTTTCGTTTTAACTTATTTTCTTGACACCAGTTTTTTACGTGTCTCTGAACATCATAATGATCTGCGAACAAAAGCCCGCATTCATTACAAGGGTACGACATGTCTTCTCGAATGTCTATACGTTTCTTCTTATTAATTTCATCGAGCTCACCAGGTGGCCGTATGTCGTTAGTATAGTCATTATGTTGACCCTGGGGCACAATATAATTATATGTTATGCCCTTCTGTTGACCAGGGAGTTCTCTGTCATCGTATTTCATCGCATTCTGTTGACCCTGGGTCTCAGTGTCTTTTGTATGTTTTTTCATCCCATTCTGTTCATCTGGGTGTTCTCTGTCTTTTTGGAGATTATATTTCATGCCATTCCATTCACCCCTATGTTGGTTCGTGTCCTCTTTTAGTACATTCTGTCGCAGACGTAATGTGTCCGGTGTTGCGGCTTTTAAATCCACAAGTAGGTAACCGTACGGTTCACTCGTCGCTTCCGAAAACTCTCGAACCATACGCTGAGGACATTCAGGATACATCTGTCTTGATAATGTTGAAATTAATCCCTTGTCGATTGGGTTATTGAACAATACCAAATATTGACAATTTCGTCGTTGCGTTGGATCTTTGTTGTAGTAGAAATTCTGGTTCAAACTTATCAAAGATAAGTTCAAATGGTGACTTCCTTCGGAATGCAAATCATTAACTCTCTGGTCTTTTGATGAAGTTTGCATCAAGTCATCGAGTATAACTAGATTTTTATACCGGGGGTTGATAAGCGAATCCAAGTTTGCTGGTATTCCTCGTATAAAGTTGACCTGAGGGGTGACGGTATACTTTAATTCGTCATATAGGGGCTGCCAATATTTATAAAACCATATTATTCTGTCAGGTGCGGGTGATATTTTTGAGGCAGACTTTTGTAGTAAGGTTTTCACGAAGTATGTCTTACCACAAGATGTCGGTCCACTTACACATGCCGTGAATGGATGCTTGAAAATAAAATCTTCATGGACATTGGCCATTGGATCATCAAAGCAGGATGTTATGTCGCTTGGTGGCTGTTGTTGTTGTTGTTGTTGTTGCTGTTGTTGTTGTTGTTGTTGTTGTTGTTGGGGGTGATGATACTGTTGTTGTTGTTGTTGTTGTTGTGGCTGATGATACTGTTGTTGTTGCTGTTGTTGTTGTTGTTCTGAAGGCGTGTGTTTAACTTTGATATGACGCTTCAA
The DNA here is from genome assembly GCA_032622095.1 of Siphonodentalium dalli. NCBI lineage: Eukaryota > Metazoa > Mollusca > Scaphopoda > Gadilida > Siphonodentaliidae > Siphonodentalium > Siphonodentalium dalli. Next base: position 177,756,747 of record CP136066.1, read on the forward strand.
ACTATCTTGCCAAGCATAGACACTTAAGCACTCTTCACATTGATACTTCATTTAACTAGTTCAGGCTGTCGTTCACAACGTCTCTTAGTGTTGTTTGTACTGGATACAAATTTATCACATTAGCTACAATACAACCTACCTATCCAAATGTCAATGCAATTATGAGTGATTTCAATATGAACACTCTATTATATAGATATGTGTAACCTGGTGACTGACATGATGATACAGTTATGCACTAAATAAAGGACTGCTTAACCACAGCAGAATTATAGGTAACTTTTCAGGAGTTAGTCGGAAATATGGCTTGTTGCCATTCATCGGAAAGCTCTCGCCGCCGGCGGATGTTGTTGGCGGCGGCATTGCGGTGGTGTTGTTGTTGTTGTTGTTGTTGTTGTTGTTGTTGTGACGCCGGCGGCGGCGGCGGCGGCGGCGGCATTGCAGTATTTTACTGCGGGGGTCCGCCGGCGGCGGACCCCGGCGGCGGCGACGGCACCGCCGCCGCAGTAAAATACCGCAATGCCGCCGCCGCCGGCGTCACAACAACAACAACAACAACAACAACAACAACAACAACAACAACAACACCACCACCGCAATGCCGCCGCCAACAACATCCGCCGGCGGCGAGAGCTTTCCGATGAATGGCAACAAGCCATATTTCCGACTAACTCCTGAAAAGTTACCTATAATTCTGCTGTGGTTAAGCAGTCCTTTATTTAGTGCATAACTGTATCATCATGTCAGTCACCAGGTTACACATATCTATATAATAGAGTGTTCATATTGAAATCACTCATAATTGCATTGACATTTGGATAGGTAGGTTGTATTGTAGCTAATGTGATAAATTTGTATCCAGTACAAACAACACTAAGAGACGTTGTGAACGACAGCCTGAACTAGTTAAATGAAGTATCAATGTGAAGAGTGCTTAAGTGTCTATGCTTGGCAAGATAGTTTGAAGCGTCATATCAAAGTTAAACACACGACTTCAGAACAACAACAACAACAGCAACAACAACAGTATCATCAGCCACAACAACAACAACAACAACAACAACAGTATCATCACCCCCAACAACAACAACAACAACAACAACAACAACAACAACAACAACAACAACAACAGCCACCAAGCGACATAACATCCTGCTTTGATGATCCAATGGCCAATGTCCATGAAGATTTTATTTTCAAGCATCCATTCACGGCATGTGTAAGTGGACCGACATCTTGTGGTAAGACATACTTCGTGAAAACCTTACTACAAAAGTCTGCCTCAAAAATATCACCCGCACCTGACAGAATAATATGGTTTTATAAATATTGGCAGCCCCTATATGACGAATTAAAGTATACCGTCACCCCTCAGGTCAACTTTATACGAGGAATACCAGCAAACTTGGATTCGCTTATCAACCCCCGGTATAAAAATCTAGTTATACTCGATGACTTGATGCAAACTTCATCAAAAGACCAGAGAGTTAATGATTTGCATTCCGAAGGAAGTCACCATTTGAACTTATCTTTGATAAGTTTGAACCAGAATTTCTACTACAACAAAGATCCAACGCAACGACGAAATTGTCAATATTTGGTATTGTTCAATAACCCAATCGACAAGGGATTAATTTCAACATTATCAAGACAGATGTATCCTGAATGTCCTCAGCGTATGGTTCGAGAGTTTTCGGAAGCGACGAGTGAACCGTACGGTTACCTACTTGTGGATTTAAAAGCCGCAACACCGGACACATTACGTCTGCGACAGAATGTACTAAAAGAGGACACGAACCAACATAGGGGTGAATGGAATGGCATGAAATATAATCTCCAAAAAGACAGAGAACACCCAGATGAACAGAATGGGATGAAAAAACATACAAAAGACACTGAGACCCAGGGTCAACAGAATGCGATGAAATACGATGACAGAGAACTCCCTGGTCAACAGAAGGGCATAACATATAATTATATTGTGCCCCAGGGTCAACATAATGACTATACTAACGACATACGGCCACCTGGTGAGCTCGATGAAATTAATAAGAAGAAACGTATAGACATTCGAGAAGACATGTCGTACCCTTGTAATGAATGCGGGCTTTTGTTCGCAGATCATTATGATGTTCAGAGACACGTAAAAAACTGGTGTCAAGAAAATAAGTTAAAACGAAAATTAACTGAGGACCCGGATGAACACGGAGCTATGTCCGAGACAAAAACAACTCTCTTCGGAGAAGATACAGATGAAGATGAACGAGGAACGCTATCAGATTCAAAAGATGGTAATGTCGTCGGTAGTAGAACGGTATTCGGTCTTAAGAAAGCTGCGCGATGTGTCAACGAGATGGACACATTCAAAAGTATGATGAAACGCGTCACCACTGATGTGAAAGAAGAAGAGAGCATTTCGGGAGATGAGAGCATGTCGGGAAAAGAGGATACCATCGACACAGAGTTTGTTCTGTTTCTCAAAAGTTATAGACGATTAATAGAATACCAGTATCGATTGAAAACATCACCCATACATAACACGATCATGAAGAAAATGGTCAAACTGACCAAACGCGGATATAATAATGAATGGGCTGCAGATGAAGCGATGAGAAAATTCAAGAAACTCTTAGAAGTAAATCTAACGGTCGAAGATTCAGACAATGATTAAATTTCAATAAACTTCATCAACATGTTATTCTCGTCTTCGTTATATATCTATAAGTGGGGAGGGGGGTTTGTATAGCGAGAATGCTCCTTTAATATTCACACACCAATATTACATAACGTCCCTTACCTCGTGTCACTTTAACATTCCACACACCGTGTGTGCATTATCCCCCTTTAAGTATGTCATAGCATGGGTACATGTAAGATAATATAACACTATGACTATGTCTGTATCTGTTGTTGGTAAGATGTGAAATATAAATTTCAGTTCATTCGTGTAATAATTTCGTATATGTTCAACGCTCTTCATTCGTAAGAGTAATTATGACCTGCGGCTTCGTGCCGATTGTGTACTGAGCTGACACCGGGGATAAATTGACCAATGACTGCCATTGTACTGAGCTGACACCGGGGATAAATTGACCAATGACTGCCCTTGTATCCTTTGACAGATATGCGTGCGCAGACTCGTTTGATGTTCGCTATCGCATTACTATGTTTTAATAGCCGAGCCTTCACTACTCGTCTGACTTTCTTACCGACAAGACCTGTCTACACAGTACTTCTCCGGCAGACTATTCATCCACTGGTAGGCCTACATACAGGTATGCCCTAAATAATGGACTGCTTAACCACAGCAGAATTATAGGTAACTTTTCAGGAGTTAGTCTGAAATATGACTTGCATCGGAAATAAAATCTTCATGGACATTGGCCATTGGATCATCAAAACAGGATGTTATGTCGCTTGGTGACTGTTGTTGTTGTTGTTGTTGTTGTTGTTGTTGGTGTTGTTGGTGTTGTTGTTGTTGTTGTGGCTTAACCACAGCAGAATTATAGGTAACTTGGGGGTTGGGTGTGGGCTGGTATTATCACGTTGGTCTGTGATTGAGTGTACAAAATCTCTTGTCAAGTGAACACCTGCAGATTATCTATTTCTAAACATAGAACATGTCTGAACCTATCATTGGCACAATAGCAGTGATATAATGTTACATCATCGGTGCTACCTGGAGTTTTCGGCATACAAAATGATCGTAAGTGTGACTGGAGTGATAAGGGGTTATTACGTAATGTTATTATAACAATGTCCTCAAAGCAATTTCTATAATTGAGTGTCTCACGACCTGACTTAATATGTATGCATGTTTTTGGCTAACTAATTATCGTGTGAATGACACAGTTTATCAACCTTAATTGATACTAACCCGTTAAACAACTATTTCTGCTCAAATCGATATGTTTTCTGAATACCATATAGCTGTGACCGGGGAAATAATAGAATTCATTTGGTAAAGCAAAGGTGTGAAAGACACATTGTTAACACCAATGTGGCGTGTGTGATTGCGTGTACATCGCTCATGTTCCATGTAAAAATGGCTGAGATTAAATCATCATTCATTCAATATGACAGTTCATTCTGGGGGGTTGTAATTTCGCCTTACAATTTTCGACCGTTAGGGATTCAACATAGTACATTTCAATACTTCCAATAATTGACGAAAATACACGCCTGTCATATACTCAATAACTTCATATAGAGATAAGTAAAGAATAAACGCTCTTTATTATTTATGTAAAAAGTAATGGTGTCTATTTTCAGGTATGACAATTATATGAACTGCGTCCGTTAAACACTGGAATGTATGCATTCATACCGTTGGTCACAATGTCCAACATTACAGCGACTGTCCATACACATATAATTGGTATAAAGATATTTCTAAACATCGATTAATAAATACATTGAAACATTGGTTGAACAAAAAAATAACGAAAGATATTACGCGCAAATAATTTAACATTCGATATTTTTTAATATCGAGATTATCAGAAACCGAAAAAACTCGTTATAAATTTTTTATTTAAACTTTTTTTTAGAGAAATAATTTTGAGGGTTTTGATAATTTGGAAGTTTGGAAATTTGGGGGTTTTGAATTTTTTTGTGGAAAAAATTAATTTTAGGGTTTTGAAATTTTTTGGAAAAAATAAATTTTGGAATTTTTGAAATTTTTTTTGGGTTTTGATATTTTGGAAGTTTTGGGAATATTTTAGTACAAACAATTTTAGACCCAAAGATTCTATTTTTAGATGTGGCTCTAACGAGGCCCTCTATCTTCTGATATCGATGTTTGAAATTTGCTGTTTCTATTGTTTGTAGACCAATTCTTGTACAGGAGACCACGTGCTCAAATGGACAAATTGCGGTTGTAAGATGGATAACTCGAAAATCAAGTGGTTACTATTAACAATAATAACCACTTGATTTTAGAGTTTTCAATTTCCCACTCACAAAAATCCGTTCCCCCATTAATTCACCAGTTTAAATTGTTTAGAAATGATATACAAATCAAATAAACAAGATTTCACCCTTGTCTGATGTATCAGGTGAAGGCCATTCTTCAGTTACCTTCACCTCTATATATAGCATTCCACGGTGCACTTGCTCCCCTCTCATCTCGAGACTCAAATAAATGGGCCCAGTGCGGACCAATTACACTGTCTACACGGTAACTCAAATCCAAGGAATATGTTCAACCGTTTTTTACCCTGTGCCAATGCATTATCTTATATATGCGAGTCGACCATATGTCGCCTCGCATATATAAGAGAATGCATTGGCCTAACAATTTTTTATCATTTTTTTAAAATAAATGTTTCTTACAATTTTTAGGACGTAAAATAAAAAACATCCATTACCCTGCAGGGAGCCCCACACATATATAGAAGCATATAGAAGAGTGTCGTCTGCTCATGTTTGTCTGGGGCTCTGTATGGGCCCAGTGCGGACCAATTACACTGTCTACACGGTAACTCAAATCCAAGGAATATGTTCAACCGTTGACTGCGTATATGTACGTCTAGTTAAAAAATAAATCGTATGAGTGTTACCTACTAGTTAATTCGTTGTCTTCTCCTCTATCAGCCCCACTATCCCCTCGCCGATATCGGTGAGCCGATATAGAAAAGTCTGCATAGTATAAATTGGTCCGCCCCGTCGAATATTCAAGTCAAGTCAAGTTTGGTGCCAATCTCTACCAGATAATCTATCTTACCGATATTCACACACGTCACGGCATTGCTATATACAGCGATTCTTGTAAATTCAGAGAAATGCCCGTACAACAATGATTTGGACAGTTACAACACAGACCAATCATGCACACATTACCAGCATTGCATCGTGTTCAAACCGGTCCTTACATAACGAGTTTCCCAAATAATAACAATAACTCAGTAATCGCCTACCTTACGGTCAAAAACAGTATCTCACTTTTACGGGACATATTTCGAGGGAAATTTTCATCCCTGTTCTAGTCCAAGTCTTCTCGTACTAAAACTAGCTAAGATTTTGGGATGGAGATGCTAGTGTTTAAACACTAGCATCTCCATCCCAAAATCTTAGCTAGTTTTAGTACGAGAAGACTTGGACTACCCTGTTCTGACTTATTGTCAACGAACGGAGAAAACATATGTGCTATCACCCGTTGCTATCACCAGCTCCAAGATTGAGAAAGTAATGTCTTTTTTTTGGTATCACTGAACTCAGTCTAATTTAGATGAGAGGAAATGTGTACTGAGACTTGTAGATGCCACTGAAATGTGACCTGCCATATCAAATCCAGTCGTAAGTCGGGATTTTTTTTTACCCTGTGCCAATGCATTCTCTTATATATGCGAGTCGACCATAGGTCGCCTCGCATATATAAGAGAATGCATTGGCCTAACAATTGTTTACAATTTTAATAATTTTTTCTTGTATTTTTTAACAATTTTATAATTTCACCCATACAGAGCCCCAGACAAACATGAGCAGACGACACTCTTCTATATGCTTCTATATATGTGTGGGGCTCCATGCAGGGTAATGGATGTTTTTTTATTTTATGTCCTAAAAATTGCAAGAAACATTTATTTAAAAAAAATGATAAAAAATTGTTAGGCCAATGCATTCTCTTATATATGCGAGGCGACCTATGGTCGACTCGCATATATAAGAGAATGCATTGGCACAGGGTAACAAAATCCCGACTTACGACTGGATTTGATATGGCGGGTCACAAATGTGTCAGCCATGCTCGAGTATAATGCTCGTTGTTTATCCTGGCTACAGAATCACTCAAAAATGTGTGAAAATGTGTCGATTTGTATTAGGGCGTATTCATATTCAATGTCAGAATTTTACAAGAACGCTGCATTTAAAAAATGTCTATCACACCTTAAAGGTACATAATACGATTCGATGGTTCCCTTGTCGTCAAATTCCAACAACAACACCACCAACAACAACAACAACAACATCAACAACAACAACAACAACATTTCTTCAAAAGACGCTTTAGTTATCAGAATCGATTAAGTACCAAAAAATAATGCTAACCACCTGTAACCACTTTAGTATAAAATTTCCCAAAACGAGTTACTTATCAATTTTGTTCAACGCAATTTGGTATTGAGACTATATCGATCGGCTGGTCGAATATTTGCTAGGCCGCCAAATATTCCAGGTGGTAAAAATAACAGATTTCAAAAATCGATATCGAATAAACACTGAGCTTTGATGGGTGGGTTCATCGACTCGAATCAAATAAGTTTTACATCCGAAGCCAAAGTAATTTAGGACCGTTATTTCGGATTATGTATCTTTAGCGCTGCATGTAATCAATATATTTTTTTTACCCTGTGCCAATGCATTCTCTTATATATGCGAGTCGACCATAGGTCGCCTCGCATATATAAGAGAATGCATTGGCCTAACAATTTTTTATCATTTTTTTAAAATAAATGTTTCTTACAATTTTTAGGACATAAAATAAAAACATCCATTACCCTGCAGGGAGCCCCACACATATATAGAAGCATATAGAAGAGTGTCGTCTGCTCATGTTTGTCTGGGGCTCTGTGTGGGTGAAATTATAAAATTGTTAAAGAATACAAGAACAAATTATTAAAATTGTAAAAAATTGTTAGGCCAATGCATTCTCTTATATATGCGAGGCGACCTATGGTCGACTCGCATATATAAGAGAATGCATTGGCACAGGGTAAAAAAATCCCGACTTACGACTGGATTTGATATGGCGAGTCACATATATACGGTGTAGACGTCACTCTGTCGGAATCAGTTTATTTTAGATGGAGAAAGCAACAACATGACTATTAATACAAGGTGTTCCTAGTCCGTAAATATTGTTGTTGATGCTTCACGATGAACTCACGAGTAATAACAGTTTACAAAGAACAGCATTTGCTTAGCGTATTAACCCTTTACCCAACAAAACGGCCAAAACCGGCCAAATAAAGCTTCAACAGCCTAAAATATCTTCGGTCTGTCTCAATAGAACCATACAAATATGGATATCATTGGAACCGGCTCCTTGACCACATTGTGATAGTTACAATTATGCCCTGTGCCAATGCATTCTCTTATATATGCGAGTCGATCATAGGTCGCCTCGCATATATAAGAGAATGCATTGGCCTAAAAAAAAATCTTTTTTTAACACTTTTTACCATTTTTTCTTACATTCTTTAACAATTTTATAATTGTTAATGTGTTAAGCCAATGCATTCTCTTATATATGCGAGGCGACCTATGGTCGACTCGCATATATAAGAGAATGCATTGGCACAGGGCCGTTCTGTTGGGTAAAGTGTTAATTTCGTATAAGCCTGGTATATTCTGTAACTTGAAGATAAATAACACAATTTATACGAGTCTCCCGTTTACTTATATATCTGGTAAATTTCCTGTATATTTGCGCTTGAAGCGACATGCAATTTTCAAGCACAAACTAAAATGTAGGGTTCACACATAACTCGGATTAGATCGAATACGATTGATTAACACGTGCCATGATCAAGTCTGAGTTTAGTGTGTCTGTCATTTGCAGAATGAGGTCCCCAGAGGGTGAATTTAGTGACTCTATCCCGCATAGCGGGCTAGCACAACCAAATTCACCCCATGGGACCTCATTCTACTTAGCCTCATCTGCTATGGGAGACATATACTCAGATTGAAGTTTCCAATTAGTGAATAGTGCGATGTGCACCTCGATTGTGCAATGTGTCGTTTGCCAATTTGGGCATATAGAGAAACTAAACTAAAAAAGAAATAGAATCTATGTGAAGAAGTGTGATATTTGAGAAAGTAGAAATTTGATAATAAAGAAACTTCCCAGAGAAGATGCATGAGGTCAAAGCATAATGAGGTCCCCAGAGGGTGAATTTAGTGATACTAGCCCGCTATGCGGGATAGCGTCACTAAATTCACCCTCTGGGGACCTCATTCTGCAAATGACAGGCACACTAAACTCAGACTTGACAATGATATGACACTTTTCGTTGTGTATAGGTTCTGCCTTTATTTGTTCTAGTTTGAACTTGGCCAAACTGACATTATCCTAAACAAAATTATAAGCTTTAATTTCAACGAAACTGACGTGATGTAGTTGATTTATGGATTTACACGAGTATCTGGATCTATAATTAAAGGCCAATTTAATTATCGAGTCACCGATTATTATTTTTGTTATAGTGCCTTGATATACGGTTTAAAAAAAATATTATTAAAATACTAAAATTCATCACCGTTTAAAACGTCTGTGTCTCAAAAGATGCCCTTTGAGAAATAGAAAACAGCTGAAATCATAGAAAGATTTCCCCCGTTATGGCTCTCAGAATGCAACATAATTCAAACTAAAATGTGTTTCCAATGGAAGGGGAATAACTCTATATATTAAGACATAGAATTAATCCCCTTCCATTGAAAATAATGAAACATCAGCACATAACACAAGTCAGTATCTAAAAAAACAAACAAACAAACAACATGTTCCCAGTTAATTACACCGAATAAGTTGATAATACAATGTTTTGGAGCTTCCTCTCTCAAATGATATACAATATGGCATATATATTTATATAAAATTATCTGGGGGTTCGAAAATTAAGTGGGCCTTTAACCCTTTACCCAACAGAACGGCCCTGTGCCAATGCATTCTCTTATATATGCGAGTCGACCATAGGTCGCCTCGCATATATAAGAGAATGCATTGGCTTAACATATTAAAAATGATAAAATTGTCAAAGAATGTAGAAAAATGTTATAAAAATTGTGAAAAAATGTAAGAAAAAATTACAAAATTGTTAAAGAATGTAAGAAAAAATGGTTAAAAGTGTTAAAAAAAGAATTTGTTTAGGCCAATGCATTCTCTTATATATGCGAGGCGACCTATGGTCGACTCGCATATATAAGAGAATGCATTGGCACAGGGCATAACTGTAACCATCACAATGTGGCCAATGAACCGGTTCCAATGATATCCATATTTGTATGGTGTTATTGTGACAGACCGAAGATATTTTAGGCTGTTGAAGCTTTATTTGGGCGTTTTTGGCCGGTTTGTTGGGCAAAGGGTTAACATAACTTGAGATATAATTTCATCGTGTAAATGCCACCCGATTTTCATGAGGACATGGATGCATACATCTACAACGAATAAGCTTCAAAGTTCAAGGATGTATAATAATTCGACACAATCAAACTGTCATAGCAAATTGTTTCATAAAAGTCACTTCCTTTGTTGAGTACGCATGCACTTGAATAGGACGATCACGCGCCAACTGAATTGTTGTATAGTTTCGTGCGGAGAAGGAACTTTGTTGTACAGATTTATGCTTCGTGTTTTTGTTTTAGGGCGCATGCACTAAGTCGCGGTGATGACTGAATAAATAGCTGAATGAATACATCAAGGTGGTTATGATAGCAATGAGCACATGGACAGGGATGTAAAACCAAGGGGTTGGGGCATGCCACCAAAAATTTCGAAAAATTCTAATTCTAAGGTCACTGCAAAACCATGTAAGTTGGAAATATTAATCTATACGTCGTCAAGTCGAAAACTATAATAAAACTGGAAGACCCACACTTGAAATTTAGCTATACCAATTAAACGGAGTTTTGATAGAATTTCCTACACAGACGGGTATCACAATAGGAAGGGGGTGTTGCATGCATGTTAACCATGTGGGAAATTTGTCTCGAACCTCTAATAATAATGCGGGTGTCAATTTTCCTGAGTTTTACAGTTAGATCATGCCATGAAACTCTACTCAGGCTAACGCCCGTAGAGACCACATTCCACCAGTACAAAACCTTGGAACTTTTTGAAGTTTTGACAGGGAACCTTATATAAAGTCGAAAAAATAATGCGGGGAATATATTTCTTAGTTATTATCCGCTCCTTAATAATGTACTTCATTGTAGGTGAAGGACCCAACTCGATATTTCACGATTTTAGTTAATTGTAAGCGATTTTGCTTTGTGTCGCTTACAATTATGGAATATCTTCTGGGTAATTAATTCGATGCTTATTGCGATATCGGCTCACAAAAGTCAGAGAAAATCATGAAATTTTGAGTTGGGACATCACCCACAGTGAAGTACATTATTAAGGAAGAGATAACAACTAAGAACTATATTCCTCACTTAACTTTTTCGACTTTATAAGGTTCCCTGTCAAAACTTCAAAAAGTTCTCAGGTTTTGTACTGGTGGGATATGAATCATATGATCTCTACGGGCGTCAGACAGAATAGAGATTCATTGCATGATCTATCTTACAGTGTGCATGCAGTTTAACGGACCTCACTTCCCATGTCAATGTAGCCTGTTATCGTGTATGGGGTGGCGCTAACAACCAACATTGTAATTCAAAATATTGTGTCCGCGTCATAATGACACACATTCAGGACTGGTATAGGCAGGATTATGACCCATCTATTTACCTTGCAGGAGTACTGAACTTAATCGACCTTGTCGAATAGGCACTAAAATGCTGAATCGGCAGCTTATTAGCAGGGCATATACTAACATGCTTATCAGCATGCAGGTTTCTGAGGTTTATTTTATCAACCCGGGGCGGTGAATGTTGATATCCATGTTGAATATATTCGATGTCAAGAATAAGAAATGATGATAAGAAATACATATACTCCCGTACGAAGGATAAGCATACGAAAGCATACGATATCTTCATATCCACACCCTGGACAACGTTGTCATGCAGTTTGCATGTGTTAACCCTTTACCCAACAAAACGCCCAAATAAAGCTTCAACAGCCTAAAATATCTTCGGTCTGTCTCAATAACACCATACAAATATGGATATCATTGGAACCGGTTCATTGACCACATTGTGATGGTTACAGTTATGCCCTGTACCAATACATTATATTATATATGCGAGTCGACCATAGGTCGCCTCGCATATATAAGAGAATGCATTGGCCTAAAAAAATAATTTTTTAATAATATTTTTCTACATTCTTTGACAATTTTATCATTTTTAATATGTGTTAAGCCAATGCATTCTCTTATATATGCGAGGCGACCTATGGTCGACTCGCATATATAAGAGAATGCATTGGCACAGGGCCGTTCTGTTGGGTAAAGGGTTAAATATGTCAACCCAGCTAATTGAAATACTCGCATGTAGCCACATATTGATTTTCTCTCAAGTCATGCAGCCGCCAATACGTGGTTGTTTTCAGGGCCGTGGCTAGGGGGTCTTCGTTGCGGTGAGGGTTGTCCACCTTGGAATTTCCAACTGCATCGCCGGGCGCCTTGGACATTAGGCCAGGTTAAAATACCAAGTTCGTGTAATACCAATTGCACCCTCCTGGTTTTAAATTTCTGGCATCTCACAGCTTTGATTTTTAGTTATGGTCGGCCCAGTGGGAGAAAAATTTAAAATCTGAAGTTCTGAACCCGAAGACTGCAAAATCCGTGCATCTGTAGAAGTCTATAACTCCAGACAAATTTCAGGCCTCGATTTTAAAAATTGATTAGCAGTTTTTAACTGGCCACCGATGAGGGATCAGGACACCTCTGCTACAACGAGAGAAACTTTGACACTTCAAAAATCCTAACATCTAGAGGTCTAACTCCAGGCAAATTCAGGCCTCGATTTTATTTAATTGATTATCTGTTTTTGACTGGCCGCCAAGGAACAAGGAGCACTCAGCCCAGTGGGAGAAAATTTTGAGATCTGAACCTTAACTGCAGGCAAATTCAGGCCTCGATTTGTTTAATTGATTGACTGTTTTGACTGGCCACCGAGGAGGGATCAGACCCCTCATAACCAGTGGGTAAAATTTTTGAATTCTGAAACTGAAAATTGTTAAATCCTAGCATCTAGACTGGCACCAAGCTCTTCAAGTGTTGGATATTTCGGACCTGACACCACCTACGGTTGGAAAATTTCCATCTGATGGCCATTTTAGCCCAAGATTTTGACCAAAAACAGGAAAATGTATCACTGTTGGTATAAAAACAACAAATTCCCAATTAATAATTCGTTGCAAAACCAACTACGAGAACACGTTCAACCTATTGTTGGTGTGAAATTTCCAACTACTGTTGAGTCAGGTATGAAAATTTCCAACTATTGAAAATTTTGACCAAAGTTGGGGGGGGGGGCGAACACCACAAACCTCCCTGTCGCCACGTCCCGGTTGTTTTACATCAACTTTAAAAATCATTTCAGTGATGATGTTCATAACTATGTGAGTGTCAGAATGATTATTTTGATCCCATAACCACCCATCTTCTCAAGAAAATCTTAGTGCTGTTACAATTTACTCGATGTTAATTTTCGTCGCATGGTGTTCTTTAATATACATATCACCAGGAACGATTAAGAACTGAAAGTGTCACAGATATACAAGTCTTTTATGAAAATATTTTTTTCAGTTTTGAATTCGAGCAGCACGGTGCGCGAACTCAAAGTGCACGAATTCAAAACTGAGCGAAAAATAGTACTAAATACGAGTAAGGTAGTCAAAATGATATTCAATTTCCCTTCCAACCGACGCCTCCTCAAAGATTGTTTGTAGATAAACTAAATCAAGATGTCTCATTTGGTTTTATAGGAAGACATGCTATCTGCCATCAAGGCCAGCAACGTGAAAGGAGAGTGTCATCGCTCTAAATCTTCCGATTGATCCTTCAGTTAACCCTTTAACCAACAGAAGGGCCATGTGCCAATGCATTCTCTTATATATGCGAGTCGACCATAGGTCGCCTCGCATATATAAGAGAATGCATTGGCTTAACACATTAAAAATTATAAAATTGTTAAAGAATGTAAGAAAAAATGGTAAAAAGTGTTAAAAAAAGATTTTTTTTAGGCCAATGCATTCTCTTATATATGCGAGGCGACCTATGGTCGACTCGCATATATAAGAGAATGCATTGGCACAGGGTATGACTGTAACTATCACACTGTGGTCAAGGAGCCGGTTCCAATGATATCCATATTTGTATGGTTCTATTGAGACAGACCGAAGATACTTTAGGCTGTTGAAGCTTTATTTGGCCGGCTTTGGCCGGTTTGTTGGGTAAAGGGTTAAATGTTGGGAGAATACGAACACCATCGATTCATAGGAATGTCGGATATCAATATTGTGACTCGATTTCGAGATTCGATTCGATAGTAATATCGGTACGCTGACTCGATATCGATACTAGATTGATTGACGATATCGGTATGGCAACTCAATCTCGAAATAAGAATCGATGTCGATATATCGTTACGTTGACTCTATATCGATAATATATTGATTGACGATATTGATACGGCAACTCAATCTCAAAATTAGATTCGATGCCGATATTGGTACGATGAATCAAAATCGATATTAGATTGAATATCAATGTATAGCTACTCAATCTCCAGATTCGATCCAGTCTGAGTAAACTCATACCTAAATATTCATTACAATTTCAAATATAGAGTCGACGTTCACCCAGACTGGATTCGATCATATGTCGCTATCGGTACATTGACTCGATTTATATCAGGTAAAAGTGTTTTAAAGGTAGCTGTAAAAGTTATTTCCAGTTCGTGAAATACATTTATTATTTTTGGCCAGAACTGACTCAAAATGATTATTTACGCCAATACAGAATTTTTTTTAAGGAAGATATTTCTAAAAATATTTTTTTATACCAGTTCCAGCCAGTTCGTGAAAAAAACATTTGTTATTTTTTTTATGACAACTGACTCAAATGATAACTTTACGCCTCTGAACCAATACAGAATTTTCAGAGAAGACATACACCATATTTAAGTGTATCGCAGCTACAGGGACCGACATTTGTCAACAAACTGCATGGTCACAATAATAATACTTCCCTACTGTAATTGTTATACGTGTGGCAGCCCTCCCCACCCACCGGGCCACACGGTTGCTTAGTAATAAGGTGCATGGATCATTCAGCGATGGTGCATGTGGCTGGTTATTGTGATCCACACGAAGGGCAGATAACCTAATTCGGGTGTCTTGGCAAGTTTATAAGTTGGTTTCCGGCGGGTCTGTGGTCTCTACGTGCAACGGAGTGATCTCGGTGTAATTGCCTTTATGTGGGGTCTTTCCTCCACCGATAAAAAAAACTGACAACGGCGTGATATGGCCTAGCGGCTGAACGAGGTTAAACTTCAAATAAACTATATCTATATTAGGTTACAAGGAACTAATGGGGACATGTCTCTATTCCGAAGGTTTTTGTTATTTTAAGGTTAATTCTATATTCTAAAGTATTGAGAGGGTTCATTATCACAAAGACTCTTTTTATGAAGAAAATAACTTAAAACATTAAAACAATAAATGTGATATTGTTTTGCTTTCGCGGGTTTTCTTGAGATTTAATATCACTACTTATGATGTTATTTCTCATTACATATTCACGTCATGCAGCCCACACAATTGCTATGCTTCTATACGATTTAATGTCATTACTTCTGACGTATTATCTCAATAATCTTAGAGGCAAGAATACGCCAGCTAAAGGCGGGTTATAACAGTTGGACTATAACGCTTAATAAATACTGGAGGCTAGAATATAATGCGTAGCAGAATATCGCCGAATAGACGGGTATGAGATGAACCTAACTGCAATTGTGAATTTGTATTGACTTTAAAGGCCCACCTAATTTTCAAGTCACCGATAAATTTTTTTATAGTGCCTTGATATGCGGTTTTAATAACAATTTATGACATGAAATATGATTAAAATACTAAACCAGATGAAACTTCAGCACAAAAACACGTTGGTAACTAAAAAAAAACAACATGTCTATTATACTGGTTTATTATACGGATAAGTTGAAAATACAATGTCAGAGAGCTTCCTATTTCAAATGGTATATAATATGGTTTATATATGTGATGTGGCGATTGATTTTTCTTTCAAATACGGATTGCCAGTTCGGACAGACTGTATCTCTCACATGTAGTTTAGTTCAGTCATGCAGTCATCGTGTTTTCAACTTTGCATAATAAACGATAAACTGACACTTTCTTCATGCTAATAATAACACCTGGGAGAAATTGGGAATTAGAATGGGGTTTATAAATGTAGGCCCTACTATATGTGAATACTAGCATAATAGTATTTTTCATTCCTCGTGTGGTTTGGGGGGGGGGGGGGGGTGTGCAAATTTTGAACCTTCGGAATAGCGAACCTTCGGAATAGCGAACCTTCGGAATAATGAACATTTCTTGCATTTGGAATATCGAACCTTCGGAATAATGAACCTTCGGAATAGAGAACCCTACCCTGAACTAATTATGTTCAAGTATCGTTCTTGGGAAAAATACAGGGACACTAATCTACGGGTTAAAAAATCCTTGGCAGCTGATTTTTTTAAATATGCATTTCATGATCAGATCATGTAACACTGAATATGAACTGTATTTATTATTGTGGGAATTTGGGATGAGAAATGATACAGGGGAGGTGAATTTTTGTGTTCAAAATTTTCTGCTGAACTGATGGTAGTTATGAAAACGGAGTATTTGAAGTGAAAAAGCTCCCGTACACCGAATATTTTTTCAATTCAAATTAAAGACATGTTATGGACTTGTTCAGGTGCATGCATGGAACTGATAAGTTAGTGTTCATGCGCTATGCCAACTGGGGGAATGTAGCATTCTACTAACATCACCGAAAATCTCAAAGAAATCAATCTGACCACTCCATAGATATCATCGTCTGAACTACGCTTAATTGTAAATATTTACATCTCGATTCGGGACGCAACAATCGGCGATAATCTAACGCAAATGATTTCGCCATCGAGTCATTGCATTTCATTAATACATAAGATTGACGGTGTGTGTGCTGTAAATTTGGTTTAATATTCGTAAAAATAACTACTTTGAGCAAGATTATACTCCATTTCTATTTGATCACACAACCGGAGTGTTTCACATCACTTTAAAGGTACTCAATCCGTAAAGAGGGTCCCCATCTCAACAGATTCCAACAACAACAATCCGATCAGAGGGTCCTATATTACTATTTCTTTGGCTTTGGGGGTAAAAAATATTTGATTCGAGTCGAGGAACCCATCAAACAAAGCTCAGAGTTATTAGATATTGATTTTTGAAATTTGTTAATTGCTCGAGATGAGTACTAATAACTGCCGTCAATTTGGTAACCTGCTCGAGATTTTACGCCAAAACTCTATTCAAACAGACAAGGATGAATAACTCTATAATCAAGTGGTAATAATAACGAAATTTTGACTGTCTTCTGGGCCAGAAAGAATTCCCGATAATGAAAAATAATAGATTTCTAAAATCGATATCTAACAAATCTGAGCTTTGATGGGTGACTTCCTCGACTCGAATCAAATATTTTTGACCCCCGAAGCCATTGAAATAGTAATTGAGAGGAGTTTTATCGGATTGAGTACCTTTAAGTCCCAGGTTTGGTTTCTCCAGAATTGAAGGAAAAAATGTACCAATTATTCGGAGACTGCACGGAGAGGAACAAAATGTTAACACTGCGGCCTATGGGAAATAATTAGTTCCTTGTAACCATTATGTGTGGTTCCGACCATTATAGATCGCTATAAATGACATTGCACTGTTGTCGGCTTCCTGGTATCTATCTCTCAATTATTTGGTCTCGAAATGAGATACTTATTGGTTTGCACGCGGTGATCATGCTTAACTTCGACGATAAATGAATTAACATACATATCCTAGATAGCCGAGAATCTGGACCAGTGTGTCAGTCGTACCAGCCCTATGCATGTTGGCCACTTTATTCTTATAATGACGTAATTCTGGCAGCTAAAATTCACCCAGTGACAGGGACTACCACGTGCATTAGCTGTCTTAGTACCACAATTTGCGTCTGACACGAGACGTAACTGCACTTAAGCTCTCAGCACGGTACTGAATCTGATCTTATAGTCATAGATACGAGGAAACGCAGACAGAAGTATGTGATTTTATGAGACTTAATAAATTAACCAATATATTTACATGTAGCCCGTCTGTGTTACACTAAATCATGTTTGGTGATTTGTCAACTGCCAATTGGGTCACCCGGTTGACATCCCAATAATGTTTCACGAACAGGAAGTTACAAACTTTTTATCTAATCTGAAATAATCACTAAAGTTACCCTCACACCATAGCGATCACCAGTTGCGTATGGTTGCGAATAAAAAATAGTGGTCAAAAGTTCCGAACGCAACTCACACGCAACTAATAAGTTTTATAGGTTTGAAATACGCAACAAGCACGCAGGTGATCGCAGACACACACAGACAAACGCAGAGTAAGTTCGGAATTTTTGAACATGTTCAATAATTCTCTGCGAATGCCTGCGATCAATTTATACGCAACAGGGACGCAACAGGTACGCTACGCACGCAACACGATCGCAACAGGTACGCAACTCATAAGTTATGAACGCAGGTGATCGCAGGTTCAAATTTGAGGTATCTGGCCAGGTTTTTGGTACCGTACATGTTGCGAATGTGTTGCGTACCTGTTGCGACCATTTTGCGATCGTGTTGCGTGCCTGTTGCGATCCTGTTGCGTGTGTAGCGTACCCCCAACCTATTGTGCTTATTCCCAGCGTATCCCCAACCTATATGCCCTGCGTATCCAACCTATTAGTTGCGTGTGAGTTGCGTACTACATGCGTGTTGATAATTAGTGGGCCTTTTCTAGATCCGTGTCAGTTGTTGGTGGACATCACTTTTGGGGTCACTTTTATCTGATTTCTTGGTAGCTTTCCACATGTTGACTCTTCGATGACCAAATCAGTACTGAAGAAAATAATGAATCGGCTCAGCTTTTATAGGTTTTTATCACGTGACAGATATTCGCAAATACCACGCAGGTCAAACGCAACTTGTAAGTTTTTAACGCAACTCAAACACAACTCGTAAGTTCTGCACGCAACTCACACGCAACTCGTATACGCCGGTGATCGCAGATATTGGGGGATCATAAGTTCAATTCGCAACCCACACGCAACCCACACGCAACTCACACGCAACCCATAGGTCGAATAGGTTACAATTGACAAAATTGTTGATTTCGCTTGTGTTTGGTGCGTATACAAATAATTTTTACACGCAACTCATAGGTTTCAGCATACGCTATGGTGTGAGGGTAACTTAAACGTGGTCAGCAGAATAAATGCGCGTGCTTTTCTCAAATTATCGGCAGCTTTCGTGAAAATAAATAAGAATACATCCAGGTTTTTTTTTAATGGGATTACATAATCAAAAAGCTATATAAATTTAAAAACAATTAATGTTGTGGGTCTGGGTGTTATTGTATTGTGGGATACGGCGCTGTTGTCGATGGGGGCACGGTTTACACAATTACCCCCAATAACACACACGCACCCACTACATTCATTTCTCAAAACGAGTATATAGAATCTGCACACATACGTCAGTTGCGAGCTTCATAACTATATTTAGCTATCATGTTTAATCAACGTACTATCTTTTATTTTAACAAATTTAGCTACCTTGATTAATCAACATACTATCTTTTTAAACAAATTTAGCTTTCTTGATTAATCAACTCACTATCTTGATTAACCATTTTACTATAGTGATCAATTAACATAAATAACTTCACTAATTAACGCAGCTATTAATCAACTTAGATATACCCATTTATCAATTTAGCTGATCATCCGATCGTCACCAAACTGCATACGGATCTTCGATGTGACCTCTAGATGGGAATCCTCGATTATTTCTGAAATTCGTTAAAAAAAACGTCCGCCAGCTGCCATTTTGGATTTCAAATTTGAATCCATCGGCACACCCTGCAGCCCGCATACATCGAAGAAATGTTTTGTAAATTTACAGGCTTTATTAGGTCACCATCATCACCTCTAGATGAGAGCTATCGAATTTGAACGATTTTAGATGAAAAACATGGCCGCCGGCAGCCATCTTGTATTAGCCTTTTTGTATTTTACTCTTTGCAAGACTAAATATTTTGGCACACCCAACAAACTACACCCCTCGTCCGATCATCAACAAATTTTATGGCCATTGATTTTTTTCGTAAATTCGTTAAAAAATATGGAAGCTGTCCAATTTTTCCAAAAAAAATTAAATTAAAAAAAAAAAAAATGGCCCCCGGAAGTTTATGGAAGTAAATTAAAAATATATATATATTTACCGTGGCTAGTATTTTCTAACAATCTTATTATGCTGAACCAAGCCATTGAGTTTTTAAATGCGATTAAAATGTCAAAACTTGGAAACCATGCCCAGGGGCGGAGGGAGCTCCAAAAATGTGGGGGTCACATTTTGGGATGTGTTGGGGAGATGAACCAGTTTTTCTGCCCATGGAGTTATTGGAGGGGGTAATCGGGGGGGGGGGGTATCGTTGGACACATACCACACCAGTACTAGCTGGATAGCTGTTATACCATAATCTTGATGTGTAAACTAAAGAGAAAAGTATGTTGTGTCCACACTAATGGGATCCAGACACTACGGTGACATCGGTTACTTATTCCCAGTTCCTTATTCGGAAACATTAAATCTTGACAAAATAAACGGTGCGGTAGGATGGCCCACCCCAAACTATACTATAAAAATCGAAAAGCGCACCCCTTTTAGCCCGTGTGGTTGCCACAGCAGGTGGCCAAAAATGGCAACCATAGCCGTTTTGGTATTTATGAACCGATTTTGACCAAATAAACTGTGCAGAAGGGTGGCCCACCCCAAACTGTACTATAAAAACAGATAACCGCACCCCTCTAGCCCATGCGGTTGCCACAGGAGGTGGCCAAAATGGCAACCATAACATTTTGGTATTTATGAACTGATTTTGACCAAATAAACGATGCGGTAGGGTGGCCCACCCCAAAATTAAACTATAAAAACCGAAAACCGCACACCTCTAACCCGTGCGGTTGCCACAGTAGGTGGTCAAAATGGCAACATAGCCGTTTTGGTATTTATGAACCTATTTTGACCAAATAAACGGTGCGGTAGGGTGGCCCATCCCAAAATATACGATAAAAAACCTAAAACCGCACCCCTCTAGCCCATGCGGTTACAACAGGAGGTGTCCAAAATGGTAACCATAGCCGTTTTGGTATTTATGAACGGAATTTGACCAAATAAACGGTGAGGTATTGTGGCCCACCCCGAATTATACTATAAAAACAGAAAACCGCACCCTTCTAGCCCGTGCGGTTGCCACAGGAGGTGGCCAACATGGCAACTATAGCCGTTATGGTATTTATGAACCGATTTTGACCAAATAAACGATGCGGTATGGTGGCCCTTCCCAAACTATACTATAAAAACCGAAAACCACACCCCTCTATTCCATGCGGTTGCCACAGGAGGTGGCAAACCGGCAACCATAGTCGTTTTGGTATTTATGAACCGATTTTGACCAAATAGACGGTGCGATAGGGTGGCCCACCCAAACTATACTTTAAAAACTGAAAATTTCACCCAACTAGCCCGTGTGGTTGCCACAGGAGGTGGCCAAAATAGCAACATAGCCGATTTGGTATTAATGAACCGATTTTGACCAAATAAACGACACGGTAGGGTGGCCCACCCCAAATTAAAATAAAAACCGAAACCGCACCTCTCTAACCCGTGCGGTTGCTACAGGAGGTGGCCAAAATGGCAACCATAGCCGTTTTGGTGCTTATTAACTGATTTTGACCAAATTAGCGGTGCGGTAGAGTGGCTCACACAAACTGTACTATAAAAAACGGAAAACAGCACCCCTGTAGCCCGTGCGGTTGCCACAGGAGGTGGCCAAAATGGCGACCATAGCCTCAACATGTTGGCGGACGAAATATACATCACGATGCTGGAAGTGGGCTACTGCACCGAAGACATAAAATCCCTGGTCCGCTGGCTGATGTGATGCTCGACTTGGCGCATATGTCTCTCGATTCCTGGCGCTGGGACGAACAGGTGGCCAGCCGCTTTGCAAAAAAAGTTACTGTCAAGGCCAACCAACCCCCACAAGAAGACTGGACAGCTACCGGAGGAAGTCGCACGGGCCTGTTGGAGGCTCATTGCCATGTTGGAATACATCGCTAGCTTATAATATATATAATATATATATATAAAACATATATGAACAGCAAGGTGTCCAGTCGCCTCGAGAGATTCTACTACAGCCCCAAGGGCTACTGGAAGGGGCTTGCAGCCATCAAGAACCTCGCGGCAGCAACCAAGGTTTCTGAAGATGTGGCACGGGCGTGGCTCTAGAAGCAGGCCATCTGGCAGATATACCTTCCCAATCCGCGGCATGTGACAAGGTCCAAGTTTGACGTGCCAGTGCCAAAATGAAGTCCCCCAGGCCGACATGCTCTTTCTGCATCATGACCGGGTGGGTCGCAAGACATACAAGTACGCGCTCACCGTCGTCGACGTGGCCTCTCGGTACAAAGAAGCCGAGCCCCTCGCTACAAAGGTCGCGGGTGCCCTTGAACGGATCTACAGACGAGGCCATCTTAGGTGGCCGCCGACGCGCAACTGACCATGTGGGTTCCCTCCAAGTGTACCGGCTTGAACGCTCTGTTACCAAACCCGACGAGCCTGTGGTCTACTATTTAGTGGACGGGCCAGCACGTGGATTTGTCCGGGAAGAGTTGCTTGTAGTGCCTCCCGACACCCAGCTGCCACCAGATGGCGTTGTCAGAAGGACCAGACACTAGGTGTCTTGTTAGGTGAAAAGTGCTGAAGCCCCTCTTTTTCTGTTGCACTCTAGACAGGTCAGCCTCACATTTCCCCTGCAGTGCCCTTTGCTGTTGTCCAGCATGTAGACACTAAACTGCTGCGTGTCTTTCGGTTGGAAGGCCCAGAGCAGCTCAATCTCGCACGCCACGCATCGGTTCTGCTGTGTCTCACGGATATTGAGGGTGTTCCAGTGGACAGGTTACCCGTTCGAGCTGTTGCATATACTCCACGCGGGAGACGGCTAGGTAGCAGAGATTGGACCACTGGAGGTAGTCGTCGGTGATCCAGACCTTCTATGGGTCGTGGATCGTAAGACCCTGGCTCGAGTGGACGGTGAGAGTATAGCACAGGCACCAATCGTCGGTTTTAATAGCACATTCTGCGACCGCGATAGGGACCGCGACGACGTCGTTGAGAACGAGCTCTTCTCTGCGCGGCCAGTGCCTGGGATTTCGATGTCAATGTTCTGCTTTCGGCTGTCCTTGGGGTGGTAAAAGATAGGAACTGGGGCATCTAGGAAATGCTCCTTATGGCGTCGGAGACAAGTTCATGTGCCCGGTCGCGGACCTTCTGACGGCTGGTGAGGATTAGGTCACTGAGCCTCCACTGCTCCACAAACCGTTCCCACCCAGGCATCCGGGGAGAGCCTACCGCGTCTCCTGGCACTGGACTTTGTCACTCCGAAGGCGTATGCGCCTTTCCATGACTTTGATGGCTTCATCTTTTGCTCTGTAGTCGACGATCGATTTTTATCGTATATTTTGGGGTGGGCCACCCTACCATACCGTTTATTTGGTCAAAATCGGTTCATAAATACCAAAACGGCTATGGTTGCCATTTTGGCCACCTCCTGTGGCAACCGCACTGGCTAGAGGGGTGCGATTATCGGTTTTTATAGTATAGTTTGGGGTGGGCCACCATACCGCACCGTTTATTTGGTTAAAATCGGTTCATAAATACCAAAACGGCTATGGTTGCCATTTTGGCCACATCCTGTGGCAACCGCACGGATTAGAGGGGTGCGGTTTTAAGTTTTTATAGTACAGTTTCGGGTGGGCCACCCTACCGCACCGTTTATATGGAAAAATTCCGTTTATAAATACCAAAACGGATATGGTTGCTATTTTGGCCACCTCCTAGCTGTGGCAACCACACGGGTAGAGGGTGAGGTTTTCGGATTTTATAGTTTAATTTGGGGTGGGCCACCCTACCGCGTCGTTTATTTGGTCAAAATCAGTTAATAAATACCAAAACGGCTATGGTTGCCATTTTGGCCACCTCCTGTGGCAAAAGCACGGGCTAGAGGGGTGCGATTTCGGGTTTTATAGTATAGTTTGGGTGGGCCACCCTACCGCACCGTTTATATGGTAAAACTCCGTTCATAAATACCAAAATGGCTATGGTTGCCATTTGGGCCACCTGCAGCAGCTGTGACAACCGAACGGGCTAGAGGGGTGAGATTTTCGGTTTTTATAGTTTAATTTGGGCTGGGCCACCCTACCGCGTCATTTATTTTGTCAAAATCCGTTCCTATATACCAAAACGGCTATAGTTGCCATTTTGGCCACCTCCTGTGGCAACAGCACGGGCTAGAGGGGTGCGATTTTCGGTTTTTATAGTATAATTCGGGGTGTGCCACCTTACCGCACCTTTTATTTGGTAAAATTCTGTTCATAAATACGAAACGGCTTTGGTTGTCATTTGGCCATCTTCTGTGACAACCGCACGAGCTAGAGGGGTGCGGTTTTAGGTTTTTATCGTATATTTTGGAGTGGGCCACCCTACTGCATCGTTTATTTGGTCAAAATCGGTTCATAAATACCAAAACGGATATTGTTACTATTTTGGCCACCTTCTGTGGCAACCGCACGGGCTAGAGGATGCACGTTTCGGTTTTTATAGTATAGTTTGGGGTGGACCACCCTACCGCACCGTTCCTTTGGTCAAGATCGGTTCATAAATACCAAAACGGCTATGGTTGCCATTTTGGCCACCTCCTGTGGCAACCACATTGGCTAGAGGGTGCGGTATTCGGTTTTCGTTGTATAGTTTGAGGTGGGCCACCCTAACGCGCCGTCTGTTTGGTCAAAATCGGTTCATAAATACCAAAACGGCTATGTTTGCCATTTTGGCCACCTCCTGTAGCAACCGCACGGGCTAGATGGGTGCGGTTTTTCCGTTTTTATAGTATAGTTTGGGGTGGGCCACCCCACCACACCGTTTATTTGGTCAAAATCGGTTCATAAATACCAAAAAGGCTATGGTTGGCAATTTGGCCACCTCATGTGGCAACCGCATGGGCTAGAGTGGTACGGTTTTCCGTTTTTATAGTAAAGTTTGTTTGGGGTAGCTAGGCCACCCAACCGCCCCGTTTATTTGGTTAAAATATGTTCATAAATACCAAAACGGCTATGGTTGCCATTTTGGCCACCTCCTGTGGCAACCGCACGGGCTAGAGGGTGCGGTTTTAGGTTTTTATCGTATATTTAGGAGTGGGCCACCCTACCGCTTCGTGTATTTGGTCAAAATCCGTTCATAAATACCAAAACGGCTATGTTGCCATTTTGGCCACCTCCTGTAGCAACCGCACGGGCTAGATGGGTGCGGTTTTCCGTTTTTATAGTATAGTTTGGGGTGGGACACCCTACCGCACCGTTTATTTGGTCAAAATCCGTTCATAAATACCAAAACGGCTATTGTTGCCACTTTGGCCACCTACTAGCTGTGGCAACCGCACGGGTTAGAGGGGTGCGGTTTTCGGTTTTTATAGTTTAATTTGGGGTGGGTCACCCTACCGCATCGTTTATTTGATCAAAATCGGTTCATAGATAGCAAAACGGCTATGGTTGCAATTTGATCAGAGACTGTCTTCTCGACTATTTACCTAAAGTCCCGGTGATGAAAAATAGTAGATTTAAAAAATCGATATCTGATCACTCTGAGCTTTGATGGATGGGTTCCTCGACTCGAATCAAATATTTTTTACCCTAGAAGCCAAATAAATAGTAATTTGCGAGCGTTAATTCGGATTATGCATCTTTAAAGTAGATTTGTTATATGTATACTGTTGCTGTTGAAGCTGGATATCTGGAACCATTATTAAAACTTTCTATGCTAAATGGTTTCTCCCATTCAGTAGAACAGGTAAACATTGGAATGGAATATTATTCATTTAGAGGTGTGTTCAGGACAAATTAGCAGACGGCAGTCAGACAAAAAGATAATACAAGTGCTGAAGGATTGATATTCATAGGTGGGAAATGTTCTGATAATAAGTTAGACATTTCTGAGAATAAGTTAGTCATTTCTGATAATAAGTTAGTCATTTGTGAAGGATTTCCTAATGGAACTACTCATCGATGAGTATTTAGTATAGAAAGGGTTTATATCATGCCACGAATATCTACTCTGGCTAACACCCGTAGAGATCATATTCCATCAGTACAAAACCAGGCCTGGGAACTTTTGACAGGGAACCTTATGAATTATGAAGTCGAAAACAATAACGCGGGGAATATATTTCTTAGTTATTAACTGTTCCTTAATAATGCACTTCACTGAAGGTCCCAACTCGAAATTTCACGATTTAAGTGACTTTGTGAGCGATTTTGATTTGCGTCACTTAATTACAATAATGGAATTTCTTTCTCCTGGGTAATTAATTCAATGTTTATTGCAAAATCGGCTCACATTTGAAGTCACAGAAAGCGTGTAATTTCGAGCTGGGACCTTCACCTACAGCGAAGTGCATTATTAACCCTTTCAGTGCCAAGTCCGATTTTTGAATCAACCCATATATCCTGTGCCAATGCATTCTCTTATATATGCGAGTCGATCATAGGTCGCCTCGCATATATAAGAGAATGCATTGGCCTAACAATTTTTCATCATTTGTTATTACTTTTTACAATTGTAGTAATTTTTTCTTATATTCTGTAAGGAACAGATAATGACTAAGAAAATATTTCCCTGTGTTATTTTCCCAACATTATAAGGTTCCCTGTCAAAACTTCAAAAAAGTTCCAAGGTTTTGTACTGGTGGAATATGATCTCTATAAGGAAGTTAGCCAGAGTATAGTTTCATGTCATGATCTAAGAAGGGTTAATCAGATGGTGTGGTAAGGCAGTACCAAAGTTTCGTGATCCGATCTTGTAAATATGTTATAGTAAATCATCGACGTCACACAATATTGTGGCTGAGTCGGCATCTGGCTGATCGACGCACCAATTAACGACCAATTACTTGTGAGACCTTGGCCGATATATTTTTCGCAGGAAATTTGACATTTTTGTCTGTGCATATATGTTTCAATGCATCCACGCCGACCGACAATCCGATATCTGCCACATTGACCTTAGATGTGTTTGAACCACCTGTAATCATGCTCTATCAGACCAGCAAGGGGAATGAACTCTGTCTAGCAGCTGCGCCACATGTGAATAAGTGTAACAACTGGCTCATCACACCGACTTGTTTTCTAGCTCCGCTGTCCCTATTCATAGGATCTATAGAATATAGATGTACATGCCTACACCCCTGATATACTTATTCATCGGGTCTATATATGTACAAGCCTACACCCCTGATATACTTATTCATCGGGTATATAGATGTACATGCCTACACCCCTGATATACTTATTCATCGTGTCTATAGATGTACATGCCTACACCCTGATATTCTTATTCATCGGGTATATAGATGTACATGCCTACACCCCTGATATACTTATTCATCGGGTCTATATATGTACATGCCTGCACCCCTGATATACTTATTCATCGGGTCTATGGATGTACATGCCTACACCCCTGATATACTTATTCATCGGGTCTATATATGTACATGCCCACACCCCTGATATACTTATTCATCGGGTCTATAGATGTACATGCCCACACCCCTGATATACTTATTCATCGGGTCTATAGATGTACATGCCTACACCCTGATATTCTTATTCATCGGGTATATAGATGTACATGCCTACACCCCTGATATACTTATTCATCGGGTCTTTATATGTACATGCCTACACCCCTGATATACTTATTCATCGGGTCTATAGATGTACATGCCTACACCCCTGATATACTTATTCATCGGGTATATAGATGTACATGCCTACACCCCTGATATACTTATTCATCGGGTCTATTTATGTACATGCCTACACCCCTGATATACTTATTGAGGATATTACTTGGTTGGTTTGATTACGTCACATATCAGCCCGAGGTAACGGATTTAGGGTCCTTGTTATTTTTTTTCCAGAAAAGCTGATGCCCCCAATGAAGCCACTTTTTCTGGGAACACTGTGGCCGGATGGCCTTTTTGTCCCCCGAAATTGTATTTTCGGGGGACTATTAAAATATTTTAAAATTTTAAAATTGGATTTTCCGTACGTTACTTGTGGGGTGCACAAAATACAGTCAAGTTCGAATATGGGTTTGCTTCGCCCTTTTTTGCGAGAGTTATGGCCCTTTTTTAATTAGAATCTTGTAATTTTCTGGTTTGGTATGTGAGTTTATCAGCCCTATATACAGGTCAAGTTCGAATATGGGTATGCTCCGCCCATTTTTGCGAGAGTTGTGGCCCTTTTTCGACTTGTTTTACTTAGATAATTTCTCACTTTTTCGGTTTCCGGATGATATCTCAAGTTTTTTATCCTTTAATTGCAAATACCGTTTTTATGTGGATCAGTCATATCAAGATACAGGTCAAGTTCGAATTTGAGTTAGATCCGATGATTTTTCTCAGAGTTATGGGCTTTTCGACTTAGAACATTAAATTTTTCTTGTAATTTTCTTCATTTTGTGCCAATTTGAGGTTATATTTTGACTTTAAGAGGTTTTTTTATTATTAATTGGATCGCCTGTTATGGTAACTGGCAACGATATCTACACATTATTTAGCAGTGAAGTAGATTCACGGCATGTCGTAAAACTATATTACTATATTGCGGAGGAAATGTCAATATTTCCGGACGAGCAAAGAGGAATAACTATAGAATGGAAAATTAGATGTACTTCTGTTACCCCCCCCCCCCCAAACCCGTCACGATTCCCAACATCATTATTCGGGGGTTTATTTAAGATCGGCGCACATCGATCCCTTATAAGATACACTCTGGTAACAGACAGATAAACCATGGTTCAACGGGCTCTACTCTGTTAAAATGTGGTAAAGTCAGCTTTACAATAAAAACACTCTGGTAAAAGCCAGGTAAACCATGGTTTACCAGGAAAGTCAGGTTTACAATGATATACTCTGGTAAAAGTCATGTAAAAACCCATGTAAAAATGACATACCCTTGTAAGTTCCGAGTAAAGGCATGGCAAAGTCAGGTTTACAATTCCGGTTAACGCCACGAAAAAGCCATGTAAAATGGACATACCCTTGTAATTTCCAAGTAATATAAATAATGGCGAAGTCAGGTTAACAATGATATACTCTGGTAAAAGTCACATAAAAGCAATGTAAAAAGGACATACCCTTGTAAAATCAAAAGTAAATCATGGTAAAGTCAGGTTAACAATGATAAACTCTGGTAAAAGCCATGCATGTACACACCCATGTGAAAAAGACGTACCCTGTAAATTCCATACAAGTAAAGGCAAGGTGTACCCCACTTTACTCTCGTAAAATGCTGGTGAAACAGGACATACATGGGTAAACCACTTGCAAATAAGAACATACTGTAGTATGTCACTACTTCTGGAAAAAACGCTCTTGAGAAACGCTCTTTAATTGTTTGTATTATTTTGTTCATTTCTGAACAGATCCGTTATTTAGTCAATATAGATTTCTTCGAGGAAAAAAGCGCTCTTTACAAAAGCTTTACTTCAAAAGTCGTCAGTTACTTCAAAACGTGGCGCTGTTCAACCATTGTGCTTTTATATGGGTTGCATGGTTCCAGTCAGAGATGGATTTAGTGAATAACTGAGTTCTACATTCTCTAGTATTAATGTTATGTGGAACACATATCCTTTGATTTCGAATGAGGTGAGATAATGCCATAGAAAACTATACATGTGATAGAAAGGGAATGATAGTATGAATCTTAGTCATATGTCTAGACTAAAGACTGGTGTGTTGTCCTTGCAGCAGTTCAGACGCACACTACCGATCCTATAAAACGTATTTCAATCAGGGACAAGAACTTAGGTGTGTTGGGTTTTTGTATATTTAACCCTTTGAGTGCCAGGGGCCGATATTATCGGCCCTAAACCTACACAATAAGTCTGTTAAAGAATATAATAAAATATATTAAAATTGTAAACAAAAAAAAACAATTGTTGAGCCAATGCATTCTCTTATATATGCGAGGCGACCTATGGTCGACTCGCATGTATAAGAGAATGCATTGGCACAGGGTATATGGGTTGATACAAAAATCGGACCTGGCACTCAAAGGGTTAAGTCAAAAACGGAAACAAACCTACAAGGTGGAGTCCAAACAATCTCAAAATTGCTGGTATATACATAGGCTCACATGTTGGTTATTGTTTTGTGTGTAATGGTAATACGTCAGGATTTACCAGAGTATAACGTAAGTGGGGTACACCATGCCTTTACTTGGAATTTACAATGGTATGTCCTTTTTACATGGAAAATACGTGGCTTTTACCAGAGTATATCATTCTCTATATGACTTAATTACCATATTTTACCAGAGGTAGAGCCAATCTCTGGTAGAGCCATGTAAACCATAGTTTACCTGGCTTCACCGGAGGAACTTTATACGGATATGAGTGATAACTCTATTTCACAATAGCTGATGTATTTTCTGTCTCTTTTGTGAGAATAAAATCATATTTTGTTCTTTAATCAGTGGAAAACAATTGTACCCGGCGTCATACTCAGAAGTTAACAGAATGGTACAAGAATATTCTTATAAATAAGTAGGCTAAATCCAGAAGGCTTTAAAGGGGTACTGTACGCCAAATGTTGTTGTTGGTTTCTATAATCTCCGAGTCGGAGAATAAGGAAAAAAAATATTCATTATTTGAAAGTCTGTTGAGTACGAAGTAGTGTTACGGATGACAAATTTACCGGAATGCAAAAATACAAATTGTCGTTGTCGAGTAATTCTTGTACAGTTTTCAACCAAATGAATCAAATAAAAGTTATATTATAGGCATGCTAGTCCCATATTATCATTTAAGTTATTGTATCGTCGCTAGTCAGTGAGTGGCTTGAGTGTTCTCCCCATAATATTTTAAGCGATCGTGTGTGCGATCGGTTTAACAATCCAGTATCCCTCAATTACTTTGTTTGATTACGGAAATTCGTAATTTAATTGACGCCATTTTATGGCTCCAGTCATAAATTCAATTTATATCAAATTATTAACTTTTAAATTATTAAATGTTAAGATAGCCTATTAACCTGAGCGTTTACAGAATACATCTTCGACTCAAATTACTTATGTTTCTATATATTATCGATATTAGATCGTTGTTGTCACCGGATATTTAATGAAAATGGCGTACAGTACCCCTTTAACACCTTGGGTAATTCCATGTGTTATTCATTTAGCCTCCAATCTGTTATCCCAAGTGTTAAAGCTTCTGAAAGCGCACCTTGTAACTATACCCTGCCATCGAGGCAAATTACTCTGGTAGAATTAGTCTATAGTATAATTCCCACATGCATACTTACATCCCGATAAAATACCTTGGTGTGGGAACATTTAAAAAATACATGGGTGGGTCTACACGTGTGCGTATAATATGGTGATCATTCAACAAATGAATTTTACCAGAGTAAAATTTCCTGGTTCCAATCACACTGGTAGAATACCACAGTATATCAGAGTGTTTTACCATGGTTTAACAGAGTGTTTTTTCCCTAGAAGGATAGGGCCTATACATGTGGGGGCAGTGTAACGGTGGGACAACAAAGCACGTCACAAGCCCCGCGCCTATGATGTACAGTAATGCCCAAAGTAATTGACCACAGCAGAATTATGGGTAATTTTTCAGGATTTAGTCGGAAATATGGCTTGATGCGATTCACCGGAAAGCTCTCGGCGAGAGCTTTCCGATGAATGACAACAAGCCATATTTCCGACTAAATCCTGAAAAATTACCCATAATTCTGCTGTGGTTAAGTGGTCAATTACTTTGGGAATTACTATATATCTCTATCCGAGGCTATCGTTATCCATTACATATAGGATTGACAAGGCTTTTATTCGTTTTCCCTTTACATGTCTACGTATGTTTAAATCACACATCTGAGACAACAGCGGCGAGTTCTGTGAAGATTGTGTATTATACAATGTGGCATGTAGACTATAAATCGAGTTGGGTAAAAAGTTACCCAACACAATGGTGCATATAGCGCCACGCACGCGAACGTTTGATAAATTTTACACAACACAATGATGCATTTAGCACCACGCGAACGTTGGACAAATTTTACCCAACACAATGGTGCATATAGCACCACGCGAACGTTGGATAAATTGTAAAATTTTACCCAACACAATGATGCATATAGCACCACGCGAACGTTGGACAAATTTTACCCAACACAGTGATGCATTACTTAAGCACCACGCGAACGTTGGGTAAATTTTAACCAATGTTGGGCAATGTTTTAACTCAACCCAGGGTATATAACAATTTACCCAATATTAATTTACGGGTACATATAATCGCCCAAGGCAGAAGGGACATTAATATTGGGTAAATTGTTACCCTGCATTGAATAAAAACATTGCCCAACATTGGTTAAAATTTACCCAACGTTCACGTGGTGCTAAATGCATTATTGTGTTGGGTAAAATTTTACAGTTGGAAGTAGGCCTACAGATGAAGTAAGTTAATTGCCTATCAAACTATTACTATAAATATAGAGTTGTTATGGAAAAATCCCCAAAAAACTTAATTTTTGTCCACATGGCGACTATCCACACCACGACGTTTAACCCAAATGCAGTGCAAATTTACGTTGATTTTTTAAAAAGTGGCCGATAATTTTGCCATCTGCATACGTGAACTGTAAACAGCGCATAAAACACCCCAGTGTACCAACAGCAAAACGTGACTTTATTTCTGCGAATAACTTAGGAGAATAGAGACACACCAATCTGGTGATAACCCTTTCATGGCGGGAGCTGCGCTGGTGCATCATTAAATACCCTGTGCCAATGCATTCTCTCATACATGCGAGTCTCCCATATGGAGCCTCGCATATATAAGAGATTGTACTGGCTTACAAGGGCAAGATAAATATTGTTAGGCCAATGGATTCTCTTATATATGCGAGGCTCACTATGGGAGACTCGCACATATATAATAGAATGCATTTGGGACAGGGTTTTCGCAAAATTTCAGGAAGCTCCAGTCAAGGAAGGGTTTAACACAGAGGTCTGAGACCGAATTCTGTCTATGAACTGCACATCCGTGTATCTGAACAAAGTGAATGATAAAAAATAGTGTATTCTGGTGTGATTCTTGATTAAAATATGTTAAGTGTTTTGGCTTCTTCTACACCGTGTTCTACACCGACATCATTGCGGTGCTACGAAAAATTAGACCGGAAGTTTAAACAAGAATAATAATGGCCGACGTCGACACGCCTCCTCCCTTGTCGGCTAAATATAACGAGTATGCGGCATTATTAATACATATCATCACGATGAAATGGTTAAATTGTCCCACCCACTATACAAACCCAGAATGTCCCACTTAGATTTCCGAACGGCATGTTGACATTTTACGTTACCTATTTTCGTTGTACACGACATTGTCGACAACTTGGTTGTACGACTTGCAGTTCTGTATCTGTATATATTACAGTGCAGGAACCAATTTTGGTTGTAGATGAACGGGTCCAGATGCTACCAATGCCGAGTAACTTTATAACCCTGTGGTGACTCCAGTAGCGTTCTTTAACGTGCACACAACAAGGCATCAACCATTAATGTCCGCGCCTGATCGGACAGCGTACTGCACCCACGACAACATACCTGGACAAGTGTTGTAATGGGGGAAGTCGGCATTTTGCTTTCGGATCTTTATTCAATGATCTTGAATGAGATTTTTCAGCCTGACAAACTCTGTATCTGACCGAGTTCTGATTTTTGTCAGAATACCCTGACCAGGTTGCGATCCCCAGTCCGCTAGCACGATAGACCAGTACCTGTACGCTACCTCTCGGCTACCGACTTCCCTTAATCAGTTATTGTACTGATTATTATAAGCCACGATCGAGTAAATCAAAAAAATTTGGTTGAATCCATGATTTCTTCACCATTAGTGTCGGCTCCCAATCAGATGGTGTGCCCACCATAGTTTCATCCCTGGCCATGACAACAAACATTCCGCAGTCCTCAAAATTGGCCACGGCAATAACTTGCATAAGCAATGCCATGGGAAATGCTGTGGTAACATGTGGAATTTTACATGGCACAGCATTAACTTTGCTGTGGGACATTTTTCCTAATTTCGAGGGCTGCATTACGAGACTCTTCTATAATGTGCTTTTAAAAATTAATGTTGCTTTGGAAATCGCATCGATATATTACATTATGTTAGGAGAAAACAGTCAGACAAAATTGTAAATAGTCATCATGCCTGCTGGTTGACCATGCAGTGCTTGCGATAAACCAATGTACAGTACTAGACCTTAGCACACTCCTTTCCTGAAAAACACACCATTTCGTCATCTTGGGCACAGTCAATGAGTCATCTTCTTCAAGCGATTCGTTATGTTTGTGGAGTCGGACGACGTTGACATCACATGATGTTCACTTTGACAGTGAAATTATTAGTGAAAGGAACTATAAAATAAAAGCATCACACATGACAAGATAAACCCTGCATGTTTCTGAATAAACTTTGTTAGTCTTTTTTCAATATATATTGGATTATAGGACAGGTGGTGTGTTATAAACACAGAATGACACATGTGTGAATTTGTTTGTCAATTATGAACTTGTGCCATCGTGGAAGGATAGCACTTCAGGCTGTGCTCCTAATTTTCCATTATCATTCACTAGATAGACGGGCACCTGTTGTTAACCCTTTACCCAACAGAACGGCCCTGTGCCAATGCATTCTCTTATATATGCGAGTCGACCATAGGTCGCCTCGCATATATAAGAGAATGCATTGGCTTAACACATATTAAAAATGATAAAATTGTCAAAGAATGTAGAAAAATATTATAAAAAATGTAAGAAAAAATTATAAAATTGTTAAAGAATGTAAGAAAAAATGGTAAAAAGTGTTAAAAAAGATTTTTTTTAGGCCAATGCATTCTCTTATATATGCGAGGTGACCTATGGTCGACTGTAACCATCTCAAGGCATAACTGTAACCATCTCAATGTGGTCAATGAACCGGTTCCAATGATATCCATATTTGTATGGTGTTATTGAGACAGACCGAAGATATTTTAGGCTGTTGAAGCTTTATTTGGGCTTTTTTGGCCGTTTTGTTGGGTAAAGGGTTAACCTGCAGAATTTAAATATAGTGGGACTGAGGGTGTTGGTGTGCAGGAGCCTCAAAATTTAAAGACTGATTGCAGCAACCCTTCATCATCTTTTTCCTTGGCAAAACCTCGGCCCTCATGCACGTAAAAATTTCATCCTGTAAAAAATAAATTTATTACATGCACAGTATTATTAGGCACTCATGACTGTGTGTGATATTTGTAAATCTCGCAATCACTCTGGCATTATGTCATTTCTTGTTTCAGTTCTTTTGCTTACAAGACTATAAAAGACAGGTTACCAGTCATTTTAGCTAGGGTAGCAGACTCTGTTTACAGGAATAAAGATGAGATAGCTGAGAAATATGGTGAGGTATGCATTGTGATACATCTTTTATTGTCCGCCGACCCAACGGGTTCGGAGGACTATTATAATCAGCCTGTGCGTGCGTCCATGCGTCCGAGGTTTCCGGATGATAACTTTAGTTAGAGTGAACCAAATTAAATTAAATATGGTATGTGGGTTTACTAGCAGAAAAGACAGGTCAAGTTAGAATTTTGGATCCGTCCGCCAATTTTCACCAGAGTTATGCCCCCTTTTCGACTTAGAATTTGACCGTCTGTTAACATTTTTGGTTTCCGACCGATAACTCCAGTTTGGATTATTTGATCTGAACCAAAGTTGGTATGTGTATTTTCCAGCTAAAGATACAGATCAAGTTCGAATATGGGTTCTGTCCAATTATTTTTACATGAGTTACGGCCCTTTTCGACTTAGAATTTGATCGTCTGTTAACAGTTTTGGTTTCCGACAACTCCAGTTTGGATTATTTGATCTGAACCAAAGTTGGTATGTGTCTTTCTCCCAGCAAAACACAGGTCAAGTTCGAATTCGGGTTCCGCCCGCCAATTTTCACCAGAGTTATGTCCCTTTTTGACTTAGAATTTTTGCCAATTTGAGGTTTCCGGATGATAACTTTAGTAAATGTGTACTGAATGAAATTAAATTTGGTATGTAGGTTTACTAGCACTAAAGACAGATTTTTATGCGCAAACAACGGTCGTATCAAGCCGACACTTAGAGGCGGACATGAGGTCTACCGACCTTTTATTCATTTAAGAAATGATCTGACAGCAGTTTCAATGTGGTCTTGGATTTTCATGGAGTGAAAAATTAAGTAATGTGCTGAAAATCATGTTCATGTTGCATCTGCCCACCGCTCATTAGGCCAAAAAAAAAGATTGTATGTTTCCGATAACGGAGGGAAAAAATTAGGGTAGGTAGGTAGGGAATTTTATTTTTTTTATTTTATTTTGATATTTTCTATCCAGCTTCAGAAATATTGAACTACCTCGACCGAAATGACATAAAATGCCAACTCGGGTTGAGGGGAAAGTATTACTTGATCAACACGGTGGAAATATACATTTAACATTAAGATTGATAAAAGATCAAACTTACTTCATGCTTATAAAGTATGTTTTTTATTATTCACATTCCATATTTTCATAAATTTGGCTATAAACTTGGTACGAAATTCATGTCGCTAACTTTTTCTAAGAATTTTACACATAATACCGCCATTATACCGTACTTGTATTGTGACGACTACATCCCATTGTCTGGAGGTAGTCATGAGTACACCCAACCTAGCATGCCTGGTTTTTGGAAACAGTAGCTATACATGTACACCTAACATGTGGTGATAACCACTATACATGTACATGTATATATATACAGATAAACACCCACCATGTCTGTTGATAGTGTTCCTATGTTCCATAAGACCCAAACAAGGCATAAAGCAGGCATGAGATCCACTCTCATGAAATTAAAATTGAAAAATGCATGCCCATCAGTCAACAACCCCATCACACACCTGGGGGCGTTTGAGACAGAAGTCACTTCATGGTCACTTTTCACAGGGATATGATAGAAACCATGTGTTTTGAACACTAATGACCATCAATATTTATGTGCATTAGGGTCGGTCGATATACGGAAATATAGCATCTTTTTTTTTTGGCCTTACTTACATTTCCATATCTTAAAGTTTTGTAACATTAATTCCATCATAAATTTTTAGCGATTGAAACTAGGAAAAACTCTGCACAGAAAATAAAATGCTGGGGTATGTTAGATTCCACATGTTGCCACAACATTTCCTACGGCATTGCTTATTGCAACTTTCGAGGACTATTTGTATAAACATCTACCAAATTTGAAATGACTTGTCTCTCAATTTAGCTATATGTAACATAGATGGCACATTAAATCCTTTCTTTCATTTTCACATTCATTTGTGTATTCCACCCTTTTGTACTACTCTATGTTTCTGGGATATTTTCCACCCACAACTTGAAGTACTTTTATTGTAGACCAAGGTTCTTTTAATTAAATCCAAAGAACAAACTACTCACTGTGGAATACATATTTGCTCAATTAATTAGAGGAATCAAGGCCTACGAAGTGGGTTCATGCGAAATAACATATTTAAAAGTCCGTAAAACAACTATCATCAACAAGCCTTGAAATAGTGTGTCTGTCATTTGCAGAATGAGGTCCACAGAGGGTGAATTTAGTGATGCTACCCCGCACAGCAGGCTAGCATCACCAAATTCACCCTCTGGGAACCTCATTCTGCTGAGGTGTAAGCAGAATGAGGTCCCCAGAGGGTGAATTTGGTGATGCTAGCCCGCTATGCGGGGTAGCATCACCAAATTCACCCTCTGGGGACCTCATTCAGCAAATGACAGACACGCTATTTCAAGGCTTGATCATCAACAAGTACTTTACTGGTACATGAAAAAATAGAATGACTTTGTTCTTATTTTTGTTATCAATAACTCTCCTATAATGATATTTTTTGCATGTCAAAACCATGTAAACACTGGAATTATGGAATTACCCATAAAAGACTAATTAGTCAAATAAGATACCAAAGTTTAATCAAAACTTGAAGGTAAAAATTCAAAAAAGGTGAAATCATTGAAAAATATTCTAAAAATCATATTCAGGCTAACCTATTTGAAATTACTATATGATTAGCAATATTTTTTTGACAAATACTGTAACAATTTTGTTTACATGACAATGGTTTCAACACACAAATTGTTTTTTGGAGAATTATCAATAATGACTAAAATAACAAACAATATAATAAAAGAATCATGTCCAGGGTAAGCGAAGTTGTGTAGACACAACAAATAGCAACACACTCTAATAAAGTTGATCTATTTCTGGATGTTCTTCTTATTGGTGATGTTTTCACAGACTTT
Organism: Siphonodentalium dalli; assembly: GCA_032622095.1. Taxonomy (NCBI): domain Eukaryota; kingdom Metazoa; phylum Mollusca; class Scaphopoda; order Gadilida; family Siphonodentaliidae; genus Siphonodentalium; species Siphonodentalium dalli. The sequence goes on from CP136066.1 coordinate 177,795,205, forward strand.
ATATATTTTTAGGAACATTTATTCAAAGTGAGTACCTTGTGGCCCTTTAATTACAGGAATCAAGGGAAGATTTGAAGTTGATTGCTGGCGAGGTAGCAAGACTGAGGAATGAAGTGATGACAGACAAGCCAATAGTTAGACTCACCGATGAAAGGGTTGATACTAAAATATGGAATGATTACCTGGAACAGCTTCATGTGGGAAGTGATGAGTCCGTTTCCTGGTTCAAATCTGCTTGGTTGTTTTTAGAATGTTACATGTATCGTCGCATTGGACAGATGGTCAACAAATGGTACGAATCACATTCTAGTTTTGTTCTACCTTTTAATTGTTAGGGTTATTATGTTGTCAAACCTTAATGTCTCTGTTGAAAGTAGTCTCTTCTTCCTCTTTATTTACCTATCTATCTCTATCTAGAATTACCTGTCAACTCCCTTTTCGGGCATTACTAATTAACAAATAATGTATTCTGTGATTTGACAAGTGATATAATGAGTTAAAGATGCATAATCCGAATTAACGCTCCCAAATTACAATTTCTTTGGCTTCGGTGGTATTTATTAATTAACAAATAAAGTGTTCTGTGATTTGACAAGTGATATAATAAGTTAGAGATGAATAATCCGAATTAACGCTCCAAAATTACTATTTCTTTGGCTTCGGAGGTAAAAAATATTTGAATCGAGTCGAGGAATCCACCCAACAAAGCTCAGTGATCAGATATCAATTTTTGAAATATATTATTTTCTCGGATCAAATTGCAGATGAAGATGGATAACTCTTAAATCAAGTGGCTTTGGTTATTAGATATTTCACAAACCGACCAAATTTCGTTGAACAAAATGTTGATAAATAACAGGTTTTGGGCAATTTATACTATAGTTAAATGTGGTTAGCATTATTTTTGGCAAATTAATCGATTCTGATAACTGAAGCAGCATTTCAAAAATGTTTGTTTTCATTGGAATCTGATGATATGAGGACCAGCAAAAAGTACCTTTAAAGAGTATAAAATTCTCTTAAGATCAGCAAACGTAATTTCAATTCTTTTAATCACTTCATTTTTTATAGAGTTAAGCCCTTAGAGTGAAAACTGTATCAGTGGAAAGTTTTTTCTCTGTATCTCAGTAGACATGATACAATGATCTTTGTTACATGTGCGCTTATGCTGCAGCATGATGGAAACAATATCGCATTCGACGACGGATGATGCTCGTGGAGACTACAGGTCAAGAGAAGACGGCAGCATGACGAAAATGTTAAAAGAGCAACAATTACCAACACTCCATTCTATTCGAAAAACACAGCATTTGACCTATTTCTATAAGGTGGCAGAGGGTCTGGTACCGGCTATACCAACAAACAAATTCCTAACTAAGGCTAAGGTAAGGAGAAGAATCCAACCAAAGCGATACAAGGACCATCATACAACAAATATCCTTGAGAGAAGAGAGACAAACAACGACAAGTGCTATGGAATACCATCAACGTCCTGTGACCAGTACAAACATTCATTCTTTGTGGGCACAGCAGTGTACTGGAACAAATTGAATCAAGGCGTCGTACATGAAGCACTAAACACACCAGAAGAATTCGCAGCTGCGCTATCAGAAACATCTGCAGCAGCTGCTGGCGCCACGCAATAACATCGCCCACCGCCTGTCCTATCATACCAAATTGGTTTCTTGGATGTATTCATCCAGATCCAGAATGTATTTCAACCATTTATTTCTGCTATAGTTATAGCCCTAAGAGTGAATAATACATCTGTCCCTGTAATGTATCTCCACCATTACCAGACTTTGCACTTTTGTGTGCCATTTGTGCAATTCGCACAAAATAATGATAATGGCACAAACTATATTTTTGCCATTGGCACAAATAATTGGCACACATATTTTCTCTCTATCGACAACATAACTGCGACCATATTGAATTGAATGACTTCCCTGGTGCGACATGAATTAAAATTGACAGGTATTTAACAGTATAATTAATTCACAGCTGGTTTATGGCCCCATGGTAGATTAAAACAAAATATAATAGATTTCTCTAAACTACTAGATGTAAGTCAGGTCATTATCATGAAGCCCTTGATAAATGGATAGAATGAAACAAGTGTGTGAACTGGTTAACATTATCGCACACGTTTGTTATGATATGATGGTAATGGTATAACGAGAACCAGAGATTTGAGTTGTACCTCGCAGAATGATAAACGAGTGAGATAGTTAGCTAACCAGTTTACACAACTGTGTTATTCTATATTTATTGCACACCCAATGACTTGTTGTGCACTAATTTAGCTTGACCAATAAATTTGTTAATATATTACAGCTCTGTTCTGAAAGATTATGATGTGTTTGAGGAGGATAAACGACACTCATTCATGACGTCACAGAAGCCTATCATCTCATTGCTTATGCACTTGATGAAAGTCGTCAGGAACATAAAAGAATATGATGATGAACAATTGAAGCACACATTCATGACATATGCAAAGGTTTGTTATAAGAATTTTTGACCGAGTTTAAAAAAAAACTTGACCTACAATTTCACAAGGTTGGTTCGAGGGCAGGCATCTACACACCACAGACGGTATTAGCGCGATAAATTAAAAGAAATATTAATTGTGTTGATATTCTGTATATGAGTCTTGTTATCAATATCTTGATCATGTTCGAAAACTGACTAGGTCTGCGTATTGTGGGCAGAGTTACAGCCCTTAATTAGTTCATTTTCGTGAATTTTGATTGTGTTAGCATGATAACTTGAACAAATATCAGCTGATTTGTTGATATTTGGTATATGAGACTTGCTAACCAATGTCTTGATCGAGTTCGAAATCGGCCAGGTCTGCCTACTTACAGTAATGCCCTAAATAATCGACTCCTCTACCACAGCAGAATTATAGGTAAATTTTCAGGATTTAGTCGGAAATACGGTTTGTTGCCATTCATCAGAAAGCTCTCAGTGAGAGCTTTCCGATGACTGGCAACAAGCCATATTTCCTGAAAAGTTACCCATAATTCTGCTGTGGTTAAGGAGTCGATTATTTATGGCATTACTGTACTTGTCTTAATTTGTTAATTTTTCAAAAAAACTCTACTTATGGTTTGACAAGGGATGGTTGGCGGGCATTCGAGCAGGTGGGCATATGGCCCCTAAACCTATATGACATGGCCGTTTATTGATGGATTCGAGTTTGATTACCGACCAGGTCCATATATTTTTTGGCAGACTTATGGTCCTTAATTAGTTCATTTATGTGTTCCTCAACAGTGTTGTGTATGATACCCAGTTACGATTAATGTATTTTTAATCCAAACCCATGTTTTGTGTAGCTACCGCAACTCGACCCTGCATCTCTGATGCAAATGCTTGTCTAACATTCTTCTTCTGAGAATTGATTTTACAGTTTTATGTCCTCACTTTTCAAAGAAAAATGGACAGTATACTGGATTAATTTTATCCATCTGTCCATCTAGAGTCTGTCCATCCATCCATCCATCCAGGCATATATCTCAGCATTGGTTGGTTGGATCTGACTGAAATTTAGCATGGATGTTCGTTATAAGGTGTGCTTTCAAAAGAGGTCCCAGTGATCTCTTTGCTAGATTTGAATGAAATTTGGTATGGAGTCAAGATTTGTAGAATCCTTCATAGTGGCCACAAATTTTAGCGAATGTTATACCTTACTTAACCAAACCATCACAGTTTACAAACGGTCATGAATTTGGCATTTGCACTGAATCAAATCATATCACCAGTATAGCATAAAATACCACAATTTGCTTGTAATTTTATGTCATTCATACACAAGATAAAGTGCCACATGATAAATGTAAAATAAATGTACAAAGAGTTTAAAAAAAAACTTGGTGAGGTCTGTTCACCAGCAGGTGTCTACAGATAGTTTTAGCTTGATAACTTGAACAATTATCAACTGATTTAGTTGATATTCGGTATACGAGACATGCTCAGCAATGTCTTGATTGAGTTCGAAACCGGCCAGGTCTGTGTATTGTGGGTGGAGTTATGGCCCTTAATCAGTTGATTTTCATTAATTTTGATCGCTTTAGCGCGACAACTTGAACAAATATAAACTGTTTTTGTTGATATTCAGTTTATGAGACTTGCTCAAAAATGTCTTGATGGAATTCAAAAACTCACCAGGTCCACATAATGTGGGTTGAGTTATGGCCCTTAATTAGTTCATTTTCATGTATTTTGATTGCATTAGTGTGATAACTTGTTTATATTTGGTATATGAAACTTGCTCAAGAATGTCTTGTTTGAATTTGAAAATAGGCCAGGTTTGCATATTTCAGTTGGAGTTACGGCCCTTAATTAGTTCATTTTCGTGAATTTTATATCATGATAGCGCAATAACTTGAATCAATATCAACATATTTTGTTCATAGTCAGTACCGGTATGAGACTTACTTAACCCTTTGAGTGCCAGGTCCGATTTTTGTATCAACCCATATACCCTGTGCCAATGCATTCTCTTATATATGCGAGTCGACCATAGGTCGCCTCGCATATATAAGAGAATGCATTGGCCTAACATTTTTTTTTTTTTTTTTTTTTAAAACAATTTTTTTCAATTTTAATAATTTAGTCTTATATTCTTTAACAGACTTATTTTGTAGGTTTAGGGCCGATGAGATCGGCCCCTGGCACTCAAAGGGTTAACTATGTCTTATTCGAGTTCAAAAGCCAGCCATGTCTGCAGAGTTACATCCCTAAATTTGTTGTATGTCAGAGTTCCTCAACAGTGTTGCGTATGACAGCAAGTTACAATAAATGCAAATTCAATGCAAGTTAATGTTTCGCGTTGCTACCTCAACTCGACCCCGCATCTCTAATGTGATGTTGCAGGAATAAAACAATCCATTATTTGCTCTCACATTATTACACTCATGGAAAAACCTGAGAGTTATCATCCTTTTCTTTACAGATAGCTCTTTGGGGAAATAAATGTGACCTGTCGATCACCGCAGGGAGAGACAATGCTCAGAAAGCAGATGCGCTCGAACTTGTGGACAGTCTGGATGCCAATATACTGATAAACGATTTAGAGGAAGTATGGAAGAAACTATCTAATCTTAAAGCTCAAGGGGAACCAATCCGGATAGACATCGTTCTCGATAATGCTGGTTTCGAAGTCATAACAGATTTGGCTTTCATTGAATTCTTACAATCGGCAGGTCTCGCTGATACTGTATTAATTCATGCAAAGGCAATGCCTTGGTTTGTTTCTGATGTCACTACAGAAGATTTTAACTGGACATTGGGAATGTTATGTGCTTCCAACAACATGGCTATGTCGAAATTCGGGAATAAATGGAAAAGTAGATTGTCTGATGGGAGCTGGACATTCTGTGTTGATCCATTTTGGACGGAGCCGTTTTCTTATTGTAATATGAAACAGTATGCTCCCAATCTTTATAGTGATTTGCAGCATTCGCAGCTTGTTTTTCTAAAGGGCGATTTGAACTATCGAAAACTAGTTGGTGACTTGCAATGGCCGAGCACTACAGATTTTAGTGTAGCTCTACAGGGTTTTCACCCAGCACCGGTTTGTGTGTTCAGAACTGGTAAATGTGACCTAATAGTGGGACTGAAATCAGGTGAAGCGGAGAAGATGGATAAACATGATTCTGACTGGATGATAACTGGCCAATGGGGAATGATGTCTTATTGTGATTTAAAGGAAAGCTAGTTACTGCTGATAATTTAGTTTTTATTAATAGTTTTGAAAATTCAATGACGAATCAAATTTTAAATTACAAAATTTTTATCAATTAGTCAACCTATTTCCCTAGAAATATATTACAATAATTTTCATGACTGCATGCCTTCCCAGCTACCCTGATGTGGCCAATTTAAATCCTTTTCATCTTAAACTTTAACATTTAGTCACAACTGAAATCCATTCGAAAATTATCACATTCAGTTTTTGTCCCACAGAAAACACGATGCTGCACTTTTGCCATGAATAAAAATATATCTAACTAAAAGTGAATCTTTTGACAGTTATTTCTCAATGATGGCAAACGTACAAAAAACTCACAAATGGCATAAAATTAATTTGGCCAAACTAATTTTCTGGTTTCCAAAAACACTGGTCATAACACTAATAATAGCATAATAGCATGAATGTAATGTGATGTGTTTTCCATTCCTATATGTTTTCAGGTCTGACACATAATGAATTCCACTGTAATTATCCCCCGCAACCGAAGTTTGGCAGGGTATAGATATGGGCTCTGTATGTATATCTTGGTCATCGTCAGTTGTATTTTAAATATCTTTGTTGGTGTGTTTGGGAAGCAACATGGGGGGGGGGGGAAGTGATTGACAAACATCGGGTGTTGTCCAGTGATTTTTTCCAGAGTTACGGCTCTTATTATGAAAATGTATTTTACTCTTTGCATGACTAAATTTTTTGGGACACTTACGGACACATCCCTCATCCAATCATCGCTAAGCTTCATATGGATCTTTGGAGTGGTCTCTAGATTGGATCTGTCAATTGTTTTCTCAAAAATACATGGCCACCATGATGAGATTATGATGCAAGTTGTGTTCTTTAATTATTCTACACCATTGTCAGATAGTTCAATCCATGACTGTCACCTTCATTAATACTTTAGCTTCGTTTATTTTGATTTAATTCTGATGAATAACCAGTAATAATCGGGGCATCACGGATGTAATATGCATCATCTTTCTTGGTGACAACGTCAACAAGAATAGTTCCGGATTGTATTCTGCTAGAGCTATACAATAACATTTATGCTCTAACTCCCATTTTGGGGAACCTGCCCTGAAATGTGGGGAGTGATTGACACAAACACCCGATTGATGGTCTGACGAATTTATTTCGCCTCTGGTTGATAATAGTCCAGCCTTGATAATCATGGAACTTTTTATTTCATAATAATTAGTACAATTGGAATTTAGAGGTTCTGAATGAATAAAACCTTGTCGATACATTGATGTTACCCATTTGTGGGTGTAAACCGCCAATATGGCTGAAATTTATAGACGGTCTATAAAATTTCAGCCACACACCCATGTATTCAATGTCTGGGATTCCATTGGTGTTGAATACATGTGCCTCACATCAATGAATGTGGTATAAAACTACAGTGATGCTCTAAGTAATCGACTCCTTAACCACAGCAGAATTATGGGTAACTTTTCAGGATTTAGTCAGAAATATGGCTTGTTGCCATTCAAAGGAAAGATCTCGTGGAGAGCTTTCCGTTGAATGGCAACAAGCCATATTTCCAATTAAATCCTGAAAAGTTACCCATAATTCTGCTGTGGTTAAGGAGTCGATTACTTAGAGCATTACTGTATATTAGTTGAATTTATGATGTGCCAGACCTGTTTTGTATGCTGTATTCCAGACCCACTCGGGTGATATTTGTTACAATTAATGTATTTTTTTTTACCTTTTCTGCTTCCTCTTGATTGTAGATGATTTAGCTATAAGGTTTGTTTAATTGTTTTCAATAAATTATTTTTGTACACCGGAGGCTGAGTCAACAATCTCTCAGAGAAGGGGAGAGTGATAATTAGTCACAGGATTTCTCCCCGGCACCCCTTACATATTTTAACCCTTTACCCAACAGAACGGTCCGGTGCCAATGCATTCTCTTATATATACGAGTCGACCATAGGTCGCCTCGCATATATAAGAGAATGCATTGGCTTAACACATATTAAAAATGATAAAATTGTCAAAGAATGTAGAAAAATATTATAACAAGAGCTACGCTGGGCGTGCAATATACGCCCTCTCTTGGGTCGGCGGAAACTGGTAAAAAAGGGGCATAACTCTGGTAAAAATTGGCGGACGGAACTCAAATTTGATCTTGACCTGTGTTTTGGTGGGAGAAAGTAATGTACCAAATTATCATTGAATCCGATAAGCTCTAGTAAAGTTATCATCCGGACAACAAATTTCAGGGATTTTCTAAGTCAAATTACGTCAAATAAGGGGCATAACTCCGGTGAAAATTGGCAGACGGAACCCAAATTCGAACTTGAGCTGTCTTTTCTCCTAATAAACCCACATACCAAATTTGATTGAAATCGGTTCACTCTAACTAAAGTTATCATCCGGACAACAAATTTCAGGGATTTTCTAAGTCAAATTACGTCAAAAAAGGGGCCATAACTCTCGCAAAAATTATCGGATTAAAACGAAATTCGATCTTGAGCTGTATTTCGATATATGTAATCCACAAAAAAACGGGTTTTGCGTATAAACATTCCAAAATCGAGTTATCATCCGGAAACCAAAAAACATAACAAAAACTGAATTTTCTGAGTCGAAAAAGGGGCATAACTCTGCCAAAAATGGTCGGACAGAACCCAAGTTCGATCTTGACCTGTGTTTTGGTGGGAGAAAGTAATATACCAAATTTGGATTCATTCCGATAAACTATACTAAAGTTATCATCCGGACAACAAATTTCAAGGATTTTCTAAGTCAAAAAACGTCAAATAAGGGGCATAACTCTGGTGAAAATTGGCGGGCGGAACCCAAATTCGAACTTGAACTTACTTTTCGGCTAATAAACCCACATACCAAATTTTATTAAATTTGGTTCACTCGAACTAAAGTTATCATCCGGACAACAGGTTAACGGACGCCCGGACGGACGCCCGGACGGACGGACGGACGGACAGACCAATACTATAATACGGCCTTTTTTTCAAAAGGGCGTATAAAAATTGTTAAAAAATGTGAGAAAAAATTATAAAATTGTTAAAGAATGTAAGAAAAAATGGTAAAAAGTGTTAAAAAAGAATTTTGTTAGGCCAATGCATTCTCTTATATATACGAGACGACCTATGGTCGACTCGCATATATAAGAGAATGCATTGGCACAGGGCATAACTGTAACCATCACAATGTGGTCAATGAACCGGTTCCAATGATATCCATATTTGTATGGTGTTATTGAGACAGACCGAAGATATTTTAGACTGTTGAAGCTTTATTTGGGCGTTTTTGGCCGTTTTGTTGGGTAAAGGGTTAACAGTGTTATCCCATGTTAGATTTCACACACCCACTTGACCAGGGATGCAGGATGGCTCAATGGTTCTGTATACGTTAATGATAAACCACTGCCCTCATGGACCAGCCATGAGGGCGACATGGGAAATATCTTATTCCTAAAATGTTTCACTTCTCCTAATTTTTGTTCTATGAAGAAGTGACCGCAATTCCAGCATTCATATGTCCAAACTCTATTTAAAGATGGTCGCTCTCTTCCCTATTAAGAGTTTTATATAATTTCCTGGGTATAAAATAATAAATATGAATAGAGGACCCTTGTCCGGAAACACTTCTATCAATTAATATTGATCGTATTTTGAACTTTCTGGTATAATATACAGACAATCAATTTGGGACATTTTACGACTTGTTCGGAGTGTGGCATGTTGGATAACTCTATCTAAAAATTCAAAAATGTGTAATGAAAAAATGTCCCACTTGTTATCACATTATATAAGAAAATATCGATATCAAATCAATATTAATTAACCCTTTGAGTGCCAGGTGCCGATCTCATCGGCCCTAAACCTACAAAATAAGTCTGTTAAAGAATATAAGAATAAATTATTAAAATTGTAAAAAAAAAAAAAAAAAAAAAAAATTTTTTAAGCCAATGCATTCTCTTTTATATGCGAGGCGACCTCATGGTACTCGCATATATAAGAGAATGAATTGGCACAGGGTATATGGTTCATACAAAAATCGACCTGGCACTCATAGGGTTAATTGAAGTGTTTCCAGACAGGTTTCTTCGACT